>CM074790.1:8144813-8771764 GCA_037355745.1 Pseudo-nitzschia multiseries
TGTTAGTAAGGGACTGACTCCCGTATGGGTACACTAGGCAATACTAGGGGACCAGAACAGGTACACTAGGCCAGGCTAGGGGACCAACAGATAGGCTTGTCGTACGGGTACAATAGGATAACTATTGGACCAGGACGCGTTACCTATTTATTTATTCTACTACTAATCGGTTTAGGAGCAAAAGAGTGAGCTGTGGGCTTGTATTCTGCTGGGAGACTCCTCTACAGGCTTGTTAGCGTTTAGCCTGTATTTGCAGAGATTTGCTTGCAGATTCGATGCTTGCAGAATTCGATGCTTGCAGAATTCGCTTGCAGAATTCGTGTAAGAGTTGTACTGTACCTACAGGGAACGTTCCGGGAATATGGTACGCACCAATATTGCTTGCTGATACAGTGAGATCTTTCGCGAAGTACGTGTGCTTGTATACTCAAGGTGGTTCCCCGGTCTGCTGGTCTGTACTTCACTACCATTCCCCTCATCCGGTTTGCTACATCAATTCCCAATATGCATTTGATGAGTCATGATGAATGTGTTCATGGTTTGGACCAGATATTGTTGTAGTCATTACCCAATAACTCAGTTTGTGCCCTAGAATTGCACCAAAAATACCCTCATGTTTGCCATTTGGAGAGTCAAACCACAACATTTCCAGCATTCTGTGTGACAAAGTTGTTCCCAATATGCATTTGATGAGTCATGATGAATGTATTCATGGCTTGGACCGGATAGTTTTGGAGTCATTACTATCCAATAAGTTAGTTTGTGCCCTGGAATTGCACCAAAAATACCCTCATGTTTGCCATTTGGAGAGTCAAACCACAACATTTTGGGCATTCTGTGTGACAAAGTTGTTCCCAATATGAATTTGATGAGTCATGATGAATGTATTCATGGCTTGGACCAGATACTTTTTGAGTCATTACCCAATAAGTTAGTTTGTGCCCTGGAATTTAACCAAAAATACCCCCATGTTTGCCATTTGTAGAGTCAAACCACAACATTTTGGGCATTCTGTGTGACAAAGTTTTTCCCAATATGCATTTGATGAGTCATGATGAATGTATTCATGGCTTGGACCAGATACTTTTTGAGTCATTACCCAATAAGTTAGTTTGTGCCCTGGAATTTAACCAAAAATACCCCCATGTTTGCCATTTGTAGAGTCAAACCACAACATTTTGGGCATTCTGTGTGACAAAGTTTTTCCCAATATGCATTTGATGAGTCATGATAAATGTATTCATAGTTTGGACTGGATACTTTTTGAGTCATTACCCAATAACTCAGTTTTTGCCCTGGAATTGCAAAAAAATACCCTCATGTTTGCCATTTGGAGAGTCTACTACTAACCACAACATTTTGGGCTTTCTGTGGGGCAAAGTTGTTCCCAATATGCATTTGATGAGTCAGGATGAATGTATTCATGGCTTGGACCAGATACTTTTGTAGTCATTACCCAATAAGTTTTATCTAGTACAACAAGTGACTTGTAATCTACTCGCGTAGGAACCTACGCGGATTCAGTACTAGTATGTATCTTCAACAACAAGCGTGTAGTACTCGCGTAGAAACCTACATGGATCCACTACTAGTATGTATCTTATACAACAAGCGTGTAGTAATCTACTTGCGTAGATTCAATACCGAAAATTATCTATTACTAAAAACATGTAAAAATGTACGCACGTAGAAACCTACATGGATTCAATACCGAAAATTATCTAGTACTAAAAACGTGTAGAAATGTACTCACGTAGAAACCTACATGGATTCAATACCGAAAATTATCTAGTACTAAAAAACATGTAAAAATGTATTTACGTAGAAACCTACATGGATTCAATACCGAAAATTATATAGTACTAAAAACGTGTAGAAATGTACGCATGTAGAAACCTACGCTGATTCAAAACCCAAAATTATCTAGTACTAAAAAACATGCAAAAATGTACGCACGTAGAAACCTACATGGATTCAATACCAACAATTATCTAGTACTAAAAACGTGTAGAAATATACTAGCGTAGAAACCTACGCTGATTCAATACCAAAAATTATCTAGTACTAAAAAAGAGTAGAAATCTACTGGTGTAGAAACCTACACGGATTCAATACCGAAAATTATCTAGTACTAAAAAACATGTATAAATGTACGCACGTAGAAACCTACATCGATTCAATACCAAAAATTATCTAGTACTAAAAATGTGTAGAAATCTACTTGCGTAGAATCCTACGCGGATTCAATACCAAAAATTATCTAGTACTAAAAAAGAGTAGAAATCTACTGGTGTAGAAATCTACATGGATTCAATACCGAAAATTATCTAGTACTAAAAACGTGTAGAAATGTACTCTCGTAGAAATCTATGCGCATTCAATACCGGAAAATATCTATTACTAAAAACGTGTAAAAATCTACTCGCGTAGAATCCTACACGGATTCAATACCAAAAATTACCTAGTAAGTTGTAAACATCTTTTCGTGTAGAAACCTATGCGGATTCCGTACTGAAAATTTATCTAGTACTAAAAACGTGTAGGATTCTACACTAGTACAAAATCATGTAGAATTCTACATGATGTACTAGATACTTCGATCGATCGATCGAAAATCGCATGCGAAAAAAAAAAAAAAAAAACTCTCACACAAACACACAGTAATTTTCTTTTCTACCTCGCGACAAAAAAAATCACTTTTTCTACCTCGCAACAAAAAAAAACAATCACTTTATAATTTGCCTTCTTACATCCAACTTATTTGAGTAGAGTTGCTAATTGGCACTCCGTCGGTGAACATGGGATTCCACTTAATCCTGTTCAATGATCCCTTGATCCTTGATCAGCATTAGGCAGGTTATCCGTGCTCTTATATTTTAGTCTGAAATAACAGCCTTGTACTGAAAAAAGAATTAGCTCGCATTGGACAAGAGGTGGTTTGCTGATAGATATTGTTTGAATTGGCCCCCAAACATATATGTCTTGAAAGCAATAAATCTCTATCCATTGCTTCTACTATATCAACAGGCACGAGGTACTGTTTTTCGTGACAGAGGAGTAAGCGCAAATAGACGACAACACGAATTGTCAACATCACCGAGTCAAAGGCAACACAACCGAGCCGAAGGAAACACCGAGTCGAAGGCAACACCGAGTCAAAGGCAGCAAAAAGAAAAACGTGAGATAGATACTAGATGGACAATGATGCCTACATCCTACATTGCTGATGATGCATTCCTCAATTATGTTTTTCTTCTTATTCTCATCCACCGGCGCTTCCTACCCCTATTAGGAGGCAACAACGGCAACGAATCGTCCGCAATAGCAACATCGAGAGCAACAGCGAGAGCAACAGCGGCAAGCGGCAGCGATAGCAACAGTGGCAAGCGTCACAAATCGATTTGTCGTCGTCCTCGTCCGATCCACCATCGAATCCCTCCTCTTCCAACAACGGCAATTCGATCGCAGACGCCAACAGTCTAGGTTAGTGGCATGTAGATAATATTATTTGGTTGTTATTATTTACTCTATGTACTACATCAATAGATACTCACCCATTTTGTTCCATTATCATAAATTCAAATAGGAGCGTCAGCAACGGCAACGGCGAGAGCAACAGCAACAGCCACCGGGAACGGAATCGATCTGCAAAACGAATCGATCCAACACCAATCGATCTGCAAAACGAATGGATCCAACCGATCCAACACCAATCGATCTGCAAAACAAATTGATCCAACACCAATCGATCCAATCGATCCAACACCAATCAATCTGCAACACCAATCGATTCAACACCAATCGATCCAACACGAATCGATCTGCAAAACGAATCGATCTAACACCAATCGATCCAACACCAATCGATCTACAAAACGAATCGATCCAACACCAATCGATCCAATCGATCCAACACCAATCGATCTGCAAAACAAATCGATCCAACACCAATCGATCCAATCGATCCAACACCAATCGATCTGCAACACCAATTGATCCAACACAAATCGATCCAATCGATCCAACACCAATCAATCTGCAACACCAATTGATCTGCAAAACGAATCGATCCAACACGATTCGATCCAATCGATCTGCAACACCAATCGATCCAACATGAATCGATCCAATCGATCCAACACGAATCGATCCAATCGATCCAACACCAATCGATCTGCAACCCCAATTGATCTGCAAAACGAATCGATCCAACACGATTCGATCCAATCGATCCAACACCAATCGATCTGCAACACCAATCGATCCAACATGAATCGATCCAATCGATCCAACACCAATCAATCTGCAACACCAATCGATCCAACACGAGGAATCGATCCAATCGATCCAACACCAATCGATCTGCAACACCAATCGATCCAACACGAATCGATCCAATCGATCCAACACCAATCGATCTGCAACACCAATCGATCCAACACGAGGAATCGATCCAATCGATCCAACACCAATCGATCTGCAACACCAATTGATCCAACACCAATCGATCTGCAACACCAATTGATCCAACACCAATCGATCCAACCAACCCTAACCCCAACCAACACCCTTATCAATCCAACACCAATCGATCCAACACCAATCCATCCAACAACAATCGATCCAACAACAATAGGATTCAAAACAACAAAAAAGCAATTGCCAGCAAAATCAATCAAGCAAAAATCAAAGAGGAAACATGGGAAGACATTTAGAAAGAAAATGACTTCAAATTTTCTAAAAAACGCAGCACCTGTCATCATCAACAATCCACCAGACTTACAAACACTTGTCGGTCATACAACCTAACAAGACAGCAAAAGGGGACAGGAATCGAGATACAAAAGCAATTTTCAAACATGTCGAGGAAATAGCATTGAAAACAGTTAACAAAAATGGGTTTAAAGGAAAATTCCTGGATACGAATTGGGGCCGGACAACAGTTGGAGAGAAGAAATATTCTTTGGCACAAGCTGTGTCTATAGACAGTTTCAAGACATTGGATAGTACCAACGAGAAGTTTGTTCTAGCGTTTGCAGAATCAGAACCATCATTGAGAATCTTTGCAAAAGCTTCCACACAATTCGCAAAACAACGCTTGGGTACTCCCAAAAATATAGAAATCACAAGAACATTCGCTGGGCAGATTGTTGAATCAAAACCCAAAATAGGCCGAGGAACCAAATGTGACAGTGTAAACAGTGGATATGCTATTATTGGGATGAGACCAAATCGATTGAAATCAGGAAATGGTGTGTACGTTTTCAAAAACAATGTGGACTCGACAACAAAAGAAAACCTTGAACAGAAAGCCCTACACATTGTGAAGGAAATGCAGCTTTGTTTAACTCCAATGTCCAAATTTGTCAACCTTGAAACGACTGTGATGAATGAGGTTGTTAATCGTACAACGCTGAATGCAATCGGCCATCACGCAACGGCCTTTTCTATTGGAAAGGATTATCACTCAAAATGCCATACCGATGCCGATATGTTCTATACAAGGCTGACAGTTATTGCTCCAAAACATGTAAGTGATGAAGAGGTGATTTATTACTTTGTCTTCCCGACGTATGGAGTGAAAGTCCCATTGAGGTCAGGCGATACTCTATTGTTCAATCCATTAGTATTACATAGCTGTTCGAATCCGAAATACGAAGGCTGTTATATTATGAGCGCATATGTATCTCGCAAAACTGTACTTAGAGCTAACCCTCTATAGTAATATTAAACAATAATTTAAAGTTAGCTGCTACATTCACCATTGCTACTCAATTGGAACTGCTGTCAGAACTACTATTGCTGTCTGAACTGGATACATAATCACTGGATTCTTTATCATTCAATGCCATCTCAAACGGTTCCAACTGGATGTCGTCCTGTAGTGTGCATGCGTTGTACAAACATTCATAAGACGGTGGTGTAGCAGCATTTTTGCTTTCAAAGAAATTGAGCCACGATATACGATTTGATATCACTAGCCAATCACAATTTGTTATGGAGCCATCTTTTCCTTGCTCTGGGACAACTGCCAGCTCAGAATGGATAGTGTCGACATGAAATAGGTAGAGAGAATTCATGAGGCGCCCACGTTTGACAAATTCAGAAGCTGTTTTCTTAGGCACATCTTGAAACCGGCAAGCCACAGCATACATTCCGTTTGTATCAATTGGATAGCCACCAATACTACTGTATGCAAATTCTGTACAGTTAAAAAGCATAGCAGATGGCACGGTATGAGCTTGGGATTGTTATTAAAATCAAAGTCCAATTTCATATAACACCAATCCATCCATACGGAGTTGAGCAGAGAACTGTCTGATCTATATGAAGGATGCGAGCAAAATATAAAATTAGACCCACAAGCAACATCGAAACGATTGTGCTCTGTAACTCCACAAATGTGCGAAGGATTCTCCAATAAAGGTAGCACAGAATCACAAACAAAGTCAAGTATGTCAGAAGGAAAAAATGCTTTGGTTTTGTTGGTAGAACGAAGCCACTTCATTGTTGATTCCCCATTCTCGGTTCTCATTATTTGAAAATGAGAACCGCCGCCATCAGGGCGTTCAATTGGAGGAGGGTCAAGCGGATTCAAGTTGTAGTGATATGATGCCTGGCTTAGCATCATTTTCTCTGACTTTCGCTTGGCCGTTTGACCGATTAGTGATGCAGCATTACCTTGCGTGTTCTTGGAAGGAGCTTTAATCTCAGTTTTGTGGTGAGACTCATTGGGAGCACTATCCCACCCTGCGGGGCTCCCCCATAAAGAGATATAATCTGGTAGGTGAAAGTACAGGTGATTCTTGATTAGTTTTGTTCCCATCCCTTTCCTGTGACATGTGGAGTTTATACAATTAATAAAGTGAACAATTGTTTTTGGGAGATTCTTTAAGGAAGCATTTTTCATCCGACCGTGTTTAAGAAATTCTTCCATTGATAGAATGAGCTGAATTACCTCTATCTGTTTCTTTACAAAACGATGGTCACCAATAATGTCAGATCCATGTTTGGAAACCATAGCGATCAGAAGAGAAATAAGCATTCCAGAGAAATCATGACCTTCTTTCTTCGTGGTTGATAAAAGCTGAGTCCCAAATTTTGTGCGAGGAAAATCTCTATCAGACTGGCGTGATAACAAACCACCGTACCGTTGTGCTAAATGGCCAATACTGCTAGCAACAGCCACGCCGTGATTCAAATTGGGGGCATAAACACATGGAACACTTCCGCGGAGCAACAATTCAATTGACTCGATGGGCCCGTTTGGCAGTACCAAGCTGGTGCATGTGCAAACATTCACCGGGAGTTGCAAAATGAATGTTGTTCTGATTAGTACCAAAGCATAAATCATGAAATACATTCCTGATGTTGTGATGAGAGTTGTTTTTGAAGTTCTTATTGATATCGTTTAGATCTGTCCCAGGAAAACAATGAAAATCAACAGGTGACCAATTCTTTGTTGCAGGTTGAACAGAAGGAATGTTTATGTTTGGAGAATAACAGTTGCAGTGACGGCACATCCGCATGACACCCTTATTAAAGGAGCCATATTTTCCACACAATTTATCGTGAAGTTCTGTGTCGCCAATAACATAGGCAATGGCAAATTTCATTTTTACCTTCCACTGTTGATTTGCGTACGGAAGATAATTCCATTCGATACCACCGTCTTCGTTACACGCGGCTTTGAAGGAACGAAACGCTACTTCCAAACCATTGTGAAGATTCTGAATTTTTTCCTTAGAAGTGGCAGGACGAGAGTGTCTGGTTGACTCCCATTTGGGGCCGGGATGGAAGTAAATAGTTGTCCATGCTTCAGGTCGAGATCGGGTCTCCACATTAAAAATACCGAGTGTCATGTTCAATGGTGTTAACGTAAGTCGTCCGTGCGCATCCAAAGATATGCCGTCCATGTAAAATATAATAGGAACAAGAATTTCTTGCGAATTGGGATTGCAAATTTCTTTCCAAGAAGATTTCCACCACGAGCCGTGATGCAATTCTGAGATTACAGAATGAGGATTCAACTCAGGATTATTGTCGGGAGATAGAGGGGTGGAATAGTTGGGAAATGAGAGGTTTTCTTCTATCATTAGCTGCTGGTCAGAAAGAAGAGAATAAATGGCATCCTTAAAAGAACGGACATACACCTGAGTGGGCTTGTTATCAGGTAACCAATTCAGTATATGAGGATGAAATTTCATATCAGAGAGACCCAGATTGGATTGGAGATTGTCAAAAATTGCTTTCCGAGATCTAATTTTGGCATCGCAAAAATCAAAACCCGGTCTCATTTGACTTTTCTTTGCCCACTGGAAAATGGATTTGAATGTGTTCAGTGGCAATTTATGTCTGGCCATTAAATTCATGAGTTCCAATTCTGCAAGAAGATGATGGGGCGGCGGTAGTTTTGTGTGGCTTTGAAATGTATCCTCTCTTTCGTTCAGATTAATGATTTCATGAAAAGATGGTGGTGGAGGGGCTGGCTGAGCAGTAGCGACGTTAACATCAGAACCATTAGTGTGATCTTCTTCGTTGTCTCCACAATCTATGTTGTTGGTAGAATTAATGTCGTTATTTTCATTTACGTCATCGTAATTGTCATCCTCGTCATTGGAATTGTCGATATCATTATTCAGCGGGAATGCATCTTCATCTTGAACAGCAGAAACAGCCATGTAAGATTCAATGGCGTTCCGATCCATTGGCGGTAAAAAGACATCATGTACAATCTGTTGGTTTAGAACAGAATGAAGACCCGTGGCTGATTGACTTGTGACGGTGTGGTGCTGGGAGAGATAGGAAGGGGGAACAGATGGACCGTTTTGTGTCATAGTCATCCCAAAATCTGACGGAGAATGTTGAACAGACGGCAAGGTAGGCTGCACTTTGATAGAGGTGGAGAAGTTATAGATCTTCGTTTAATTAGACCCTGACTATGGTAAAAATCGTGGCACGTATCTCTATGCCAGAGATGTTTTCTTAGGCCGGTGGAGACGTATTTCAAGTTACCATTTGAAATGGATTTATATCCTAAAAACTCCTTTGATTCTTTTCCTTTCTTATCCCAGCAACCACGGCAGTAGAATAGAAGAGAGGTTTTAATAACAGGAGGCATGATGTTGCTGAGTTGTTTGAAGGAAAATATCAGTAGAATGGGTCGAAAGGATGGAGGTCAAAAAGATGAATCGTTGAAAGGAAAAAATTAAATGTATTATTTTGTGTGTGATGTGTTTTCTTGTACGGTAGATTTCCTTACTACCATACTTCGATTGCAAAAATAGGTCCTGTAAAGTAAATGCATTACTACTTAGTGATGATTGCAACATTCCTTGTACAATATGTTTAGTAGTGCACAGCATGTACAGTCAACAGAAATGTTGAGAAGATGAAATAAGTCATTCGTGCATAAGTTGTACACAAAATAGTGCTTGTCACAAAAAGAATATGATATCCTTAACCCTAAAATAGTTATTTTATTTGAGGAGTGACGAGATATTGTCTCGAAAGTAAAGGTGTGCAACGCGCGAGGTTTTTTAGTAGACACGCGACCTAAAAAGATAGGAAATTAAATAAATAGGGTCGAGAATTTTAAAAATACCGCGCGATAGCCCGCGGGGGGTAGAGAAACAGTTCTCGGACGTGAGCATCGTTTATGTGACGTCACGGGAGCATACCTTCTCAAGCGTGCCCAGCAAGGATTTGGCGAGGTTGTTCTTTCTGGTTGTGGCACTCAATGACTTATCCTCCCGTCCTCGCATCATCAGGTCGCATCTTCCTAATCAGCTGAGTCATGGTGCAGCCTCCTCCATAGCACCGCTTGATCTTGCCAATGGCTATGTTCACATCATACCCCTGGTCTAGGAGGCGCTCCATACATCCCCAAAGAACCTTGTGATTGCAATACTTGTACTTCACCCACCCGTGCAACACGGCAGTGAACTCCCTTCCTGGCTTCCTCCCTCGAATGCCATTATGATGATAATCCCACAAGGCTTGGATAGTCTGTGGTCTATCATGCAGAGTGGTCAGCCTTTCTACCACAGAAGTGCCTTGACACAGATTTGCAGATGGTCTTGTCCCCCCTCCAACTCTCCAAGAAGCTGGCACCATTGCCATCCTGCGAATGATCTGGGTAAGAAGTTTAATCTGCCGTTTGAGCTCAGCAAGCTCTGGGATCTGATGGTTCCTCATCTCTGCTACATTCATTTGAGTAGAGGATAGCTTGGCAAGCATCTGAGCAAACTCTTCATGGGTAAAAGCCCTATCAGCAGAGGTTTTGATGCCAAGCTGTCGGATCTCCTTCTTAGCCACAGCTTTGATCAGTTGATTGATCTTGATAGATCTAGTAGGATTGCTGGTCTCATTTGTTTCATCCCAAGCTACAGTATTTGGCATGAAGTAGGAGATAGCTTTCTTCCAATGCCTCAAAGTGCTAGATCAGCCACTAGTTGGGTTATTGTCTATCCCTGGATCCTCCATCCCATACACCTTCAAACACATCCATTTGTAGATGTGATCTGAAGTAACTGTGTTGAGCTCTTCCTGGTTGAACACCCAGTCCGTGGCGTATTCATGCTTTCCAACAATATGGGACATCAACTCCAACAAGATCTGGCGGTATCTTAAGAGCTGAGTGGGGGCATTCACATCATTGGGAAGGACAGGCATTGGCCCCCGTCAGGCTGGTCCCCTTGTTGTTCGATGGGGGGCCGGCGCTCTTGCTGGGGCTTGGGTGGGGGCATCATCTAGGACTTCATCTTTGTCAGCAGCAGCTAAGGCTAAGGCAGCTAGCTCACCTAGGCCATTATCTTCAGCTTCGTCCTCCTCGTCCTCTTCCTCTGGATGTTCCAGCTCGTCATCATCAGAGTCATCTTTTGCTACTGCAGCTGCAGCTGCTTCAGCACTTTGCATGACAGCTCAAGCACAATTGATTGCTGCAAGGCTGTCTTTTGCTTGCTGTACAGCCCGGGCCTCCTCCCTTAGTGCTCTTGCTGCAGCCTGTGGATCCATGTCAGCTAAAGCTGCTGCTGCTTGGGCCCAAGCACGACATTGGTGGGCTCGCTCCCATGCCCAAATGTTCTTCGGATCCATGCTCAGCTCACTCGGCACAGTTGGCTTGCTGCTTGCTTTTGCTTGTTGCTTGTTTAATTAAATTGGTTGGTTCAGCATTGTTATGATTGTTTGCAATTAGATCGATAAAAAAAGTGAGCTTTCGGCTAATCGGAGTGAGCATCGATCAATTTGTGTGTTGCGTGTGCATTCAACAATTAGTTAACCAAAAACTGAGTGAGGGATTGAAAACCGAGAGCAAAAGCACATAAAAGTTGTGTGTGTATTTGCTTGTGTATCGCCGGTCCGATAAGCCAAAATAGTAAGTGAGCCAGGCCACTCACTATTCGGGAGTTGCATAAGTTGCGCACCTCCTGGGAAAATACAGGGCTACAAATCAACCAGTAGTGCAACTTCACTAAAATTAAAATTGCAACCGGTACTCTACTACTCTTTGTAGTAAAAAAAAAATTGCGTACCTTGTTGACAGATGGTGAGGTACCAAACATACTACTAGTACTAGTTCCTATGAAGAATCGTGTAGCCAGTTGTACTAGCCCAGGTTAAAATGCAACCCAGGTTGCATACCGTACGGTACCGGTACCGGTACGAGTAAAATTCCGATAATAATCTTGCACGTCAGTCGTGCACCGGCACATACATTTGCGAGCGTTAATAGAAGTACGGTACGTACGATACTTGGACAGCTAACTTATCTTACGACTTACGAGTGAAGGTGATTGTGTTCCGTTCTATAAACACTTCGGAAATACCGTACTGTAATTTACAGTAAGCTACGAGTACTACTGGTATCGTCCCCATTGTTACCGCACACAATCTACCGTTACATACGACAAAGAGCAAATATCGTGTCTATTCTTGAATTCCCTCGGAAGAAGAAAAATGATTCACAGCTCCAGATAGAATTTACCAGTTCATGGTGAAATTACCAGTTGAGCTGAATATTCCCAATCAACACGGCCCAGAAAAACTGTATCCATATGGAAAAACCAGTTCTTCACGTTCGGTAACTTATTCTCGATTGCAGCATTATTTCTTTTCCTGTTCGAAAGATAAATCTAGAGACGCTATGGCGAGCGCAACATCTTGGTGGAGTCCCTCCTGGTTGAAGCGAAGTGAGGATGACAAGAAGAATGTGGTGGAGGAAGAGGCTCTGCATCGAAAGCGATTAGCTGCTATCCTCCGGTATATCGCATCTATGCACGAAGGCATAAGTTGTTCTGGGGGAGATGCTCGCCAGAATTTTGTTCGACCTCTGTATGACAACGGTGTCCCATCTGATTTTTTTCAACACGAAACAACGAACAGCATCGAGGAAGAAAATGGAGTACTATTTAGTACCAATGACTTTCGAAAATTGATATCTGTCGAAACCGTTGACGACGACTCCATAAGTGTCAAAAGTTCTCCCCCGTTTTCTTTCTACGCTCCAGCACAATACGCTTCGAATCATCGCGGG
Organism: Pseudo-nitzschia multiseries; assembly: GCA_037355745.1. Lineage (NCBI taxonomy): Eukaryota > Bacillariophyta > Bacillariophyceae > Bacillariales > Bacillariaceae > Pseudo-nitzschia > Pseudo-nitzschia multiseries. The sequence continues at coordinate 8,157,349 of CM074790.1, forward strand.
CAAGTAGGGGGAGGTATGGAAAGTAAAAGCCCGAGTCTGTACGGACTTTCTTCCGTCTTCGCACCTTCTAACAACCTACAAGGTAGACGAAATAGGAGTGACAGGGGATTATGGCTGCGATTGACTCGATTGGGACCATCCTCTTTAATAGAAAGACCAAAATACGACCATCCTGCCCTTCAAACCTACCTGAACGGTTGGCTCAAAGATTCTTCTACTGCTCGTTCCATAGACGATCTTTTGACGCTCAAAAATCTAGATCGCGCTCCAAGTATTTCAGTAGCTGTTTCCGTGCGGAATCACAGGCTCATTAAAAAGTTTTTACATTCATACAAAACTCATCTTCGAATGAAAATGTACCAACGAACCTTGGAACCGATGTATAATTCTCTTTTCGAATGGAATCAGCAACAGAACGAGAACAACGAAGAAATTGTATGGGGATTAGGACATGCAAAGATGTTAACTGTTGATGGAAGACTTATCAACGGACCGATATTAGAGGTGCTTGTGGAAGTTGAATTGGCACCTGATGGTGCTCTTCTCATTCGTCCGCGGGAACACACTGGAGTGACTCTAAATCGAGAAGTTATCGCTGCTCTAGTGGCAACCGGCCCAGATCCATCTTCCTTAAATTCTGCATCACAACTTTACAAAGCAGTAGCAACTATGGAAACTTCAGCTATATCCCCCGGACAACCACAAACATACGTACCATTTCTCAAGAGAGTAGCGATGGAATTGTCATCTGGTGGTGCTTTTCGAGCGTCTTCTGATACCATTTCACAGGGCACCACTCATTTGTCGAAACTTAAAGTCTCTGAGGCATGGTGCCTATATGCACGCTCAAAACCTAATTCTGCTAGGGCTCGAGACGCAAATCTTCTTGCCGACAGAGTTGGAAACTACAGAGAGTTTATTCCCCTTGCTACCTGGAGCCTAACACACGGTTCTTCTAAATTAGAAGAAAAATTGCAGCAAAATTTGGTACACGTAGCCGGGGAAAGCAATTTGAATTCATTGGTAAAGAAGGAACAAAACTCTACCTGGTTGCGCTACAAGATGTTATCTGACGGATCAGGTTCATTGGAAGCAAGAAAAGAAAAAGAACCGACTTATTCGAACAGACCTATTTTCCCCTTGGCTACTTCTGAATCTCAGAATCGAATCGCAGACCTCCTTCTCTGTCAGAACTATCCAGCCGTTGTTGCCGAAGGTCCACCTGGTATGTTAGTCTTGCTCAACAGTGTTCCTCTCCACATTTTAATGATAGCAATATTTGCGTCTTTCTAAACGCAATTCATCATCTTTTTTTTCTTTTCTGACTACTTGAAGGAACCGGAAAAACACACACAATAGGTAAGTTTATAAATTTGAAAGGTTCATACCAAGAAGTAGCTAGTTTACGATCCAAATAATTCTCTAGTCGCCCAATGTTCTCACACACTTCTCTTTGAAATGCATTTGAATAGCAAATATTGTTAGGTAAGTGGAGTTTTCTCCTTCACGCCAATATCACGAGATTTTGCGTCCTCACCACCATCTCCTTTTGGACGTCTCAAAACACCATTTTTCTCATTAGTGCCTATTTGTGTGAGGGAAAGCGCGTGTTGGTGACATCCAAAAATGCCAACGCTCTTTGCGTCCTTCGCAGTAGACTACCACAAAGTGTCCGGGAATTGGTTGTGGATGTAAGCATGAGTGAATCACAGGGTACGTAAGGACATCAGTAATTTTTTAGAAAGAAATTGTGCACGAAAGAAGCTTCGTAATTCGAAAATTTATCATTTTTCATCCAATTTCAGTATAACGTCGTCTAACCAACCAATTTTGGTTCTTCATTTTACACTCGGAAACAGGGATGCGCCAACTGCAACAAACTGTCGAACGACTTGCCGTCCGTGTTTCAGTTGCATCTACAGATATTGAAAGTGAAAAATGTGATCTACTGCAGGTATGTCTGGCGACTGGTGTTGTGCTGGCTACAATCTAGTGCCATTTCCTTATTAATGTCCTGCTTTTCGTGTCAGCGCGCAATCAACGATCTTGAGATCAAGCTAGAAGGAATTGATAGAAAGATGACTACCGAAAGCGAGCAAGTACGACAACTCCTACAACAGCCTGATGGATTGAAATTGATTACAAAGTCAGATGATCTTATGAAAGCTGCTCCTTGGCTTATGCGAACTCTTTCAAAAATGAATCTCAAGAGTGTCAAGTTTCTCGCCCAGGAAGTCAAGAAATTGCAATTAGATCTGGACGACCCTCTATTTTCTGTCGCGGGTTTCGATTCACCTCCTTCGAAAAGTGTAATCTCTTTGGCTTCCGCAAAGTCGGGTTCGCCTCTGTCATCTCTTTCCCAGGCTACTAAGGCAACTCTTGCATCTCTACCCATCGTTGGTCCTGCCTTGGAAACTCATATTGCAAAAGTCAACGAGGAACTTGACAAACTGTATCTGAACGGGAACAAACCAGAATCTAGCGATGATTGGAAAATAGTCACAAAGGCGTTGAAGCATTCTCTCTCTGTTTGCACGTTTGAGGACAATATCTGGCGGCCATTGGTGAAGGAAAAAAGATGGCCTCGGATTTCTTTTAAAGACCAAAAAGTCGTAAACGAAATTCACAGTTTATTCGAATTGGCAGCTGACGTGAAAGAGCTACATGTTTTACTCGACACTGAAAATGCAATGAAAACAATTGCGGAGTGTCGTAAGCTTGATCCCATACGAACGAGGCTTTCCCATCAAAAACAACACCACTCAGAAGATCTCGCTGATGCAGCCGTCGTGTCTGAACTTTCTAGATCGTTCAGCCCGGATGCTCAAAGTGCTTTGATCAAGTTTGCTCAAATCGCAGGATCTTCGAAATTTAGTAGGTCGGCAAAACCTTCAAAGATGAGTCAGAGACAACGTCGACGCAGGCAAGAATACTTGAGCGCGTTTGATCGATGTAGCCGATTTATTCCTTGTTGGATCCTTACTACTTCACAGATAAGCGACTATTTGCCGGCTGAATGTTTATTCGACCTTGTTGTAATTGACGAATCGTCACAAAGTGATGTGTCGGTGCTCCCAGGAATGATGAGAGGCAAACAATGGCTGATTGTAGGAGACGGCAAACAAGTGAGCCCCACTGAAGTAAGTTGCTTATATCCTTGGTTCCAAAGTGCAACATTGATCCACCATATTATATTTTAACTCAAATGGTTACCTCATCATTTTTATCCAGGCTTTTGTCAGCGAGGAAAACATCGAGAATCTTCGTGCAACTCTACCTGACAGTCCACTGGAAGATGCGCTTCTACCTGGACGTAGCTTTTTTGATTTATGTGCTCAGGCATTTCCCAGGGGGAGGGTGGTATTGACTGAGCATTTTCGTTGCGCACCTGAGATGTAAGTACATTTCAATTGCAATGAGTACGACACAATGTTCACCACGCTTAGTTGTCACCAACATTTCTATATCTGTTAAATCTTGATCCGCGAAGTATTCATTTCAGCAATGACCAATTTTACGATGGTCGATTAATACCAGTTCGTCTTCCAACCAGAAAGGAAAGGCTAACACCTTCAATCGTAGATGTTAAGGTGGCAGGAGGCACGAAAGTTGGCAAAATCAATGAAAAAGAAGCGGATACAATTGTCAAGATGATAAAAGAAATAATGATGGAATCTTCAGAGCGAATTTTAAAACCCAGATCAATCGGTGTTATATCCCTCGTCGGCGATGAACAGAGCAGATTGATTCGAGGACGCTTGCTGGACGCATGTGGTCCTGAGTATTTAGCTCGCCACGATGTCCTGATAGGGGATCCACCGCTTTTCCAAGGGGCTGAAAGGGATATTGTGTTTTTAAGTATGGTTTGCTCAAGAGAAAATATGGTAAGAGACACTGGCCTTCATTAAATTTCTACAGCGACAGATCTAAATCAAATCTTACTCTTTCGTCCAGGTTACTCAATCGCAACAGTTTCATTACCAGCGTGCAAACGTGGCTCTTTCGAGGGCGAGAGATCGAGGTGAGACAATTTTAGGCAAATGCAAACATACTTTTTGTGAATTTTGTGTGTGTTGGTTAATTTTCATTTCTTGCGTTCTCAAGGTTTGCGGTCAACTACAATTTTCCGACTTTATTTGCGTGCTTAGTTGTTTTGGTTCGAAGCGTTGACCTAAGAGACATTCCCAGTCTCGACGACGTAAAAATTCCCATTATCGAATTCTTCATGGGCGCAAATGTTTCACCAAGGTCTGTCGACGTGAGTGGCGAAATTGAGGGGCGGATAATGTCACGTCGTCCAAAACAATATTTTGGTAGAGAAATCCTGAGATCATTCTTGTTAAGGAAGGGTTATCGAATAATTGATATGTCAATGGTGTGGGAAAATGCCTTTTGTGTCGAGAACGAAGACAGTGATACTCGAGTGGCTATTATGGTTGACTGCGAAGAACCGCAACGATCCGATTGGCTTCTTTCGTATAAACAGCAAAAGGCTATCGAACGAGTCGGTTGGAAATGTTTCAGAGTTGACGCGCTTTCTGTCGTGGTAGATTATGTGACGGCTGCCAACAGTGTGGTTCAAGTCCTAGCTGCACACGGAATATTCGAACCGAATGATATGTGCCCAGTACAAAAGGGAGTAGGCAACGAAGATGCCAACAGCTTGAAGCAAAATCGAGAGCTAACCAATGATGATGACAAGGATGAAGTGATTACAATCACCAGCGAAGATAATGAGAGAGTCAGGGAAGAACCGGAAGTCGAATGCACAATACCGGATCAGGCCAAAAGCTCTGTTGATTTCGACAGAGATGAACCTATTGAACCTTGGCAGTTAGGAGAAGTGGTCAATTTGGATTTTTTGCGTGGCACAAACAACAAATCCGATGTAGCCTATGATTATGACAACGACAACACGCTCGATGGTGGGAAAACAATGCTCGACCAAGATGAGAAGCAGGAAACGAATATACTCAAGCGCCCACCGTCCGATGGTCATCGTGAAGAAGAAGATGAGGACAACGAGCTAGATTGTCTTCACGTGCGAGTGGATGACGATACACGTGCAGGTGATGCCAAATGTAGCCCTGGTACCTCATTCAAGGGCCGATTACGAAAGCGCAGAAAGATTGCTGAGCACCATCGCGACCAAATTTCGTCACCGAATAAAGAGACGGAACGTCAAGATGAAACAAATACTGATTGGTGTGACACTGATAGCGATATTCGAGACGGCAATGTTGAAGATGATGAAAGTTGGAATGGAGATACGGGCGAACAGAATTTCGAAGATGATCCGATTGGATTTGCCACATAGGAGATGTTAGACCAAATTCTCGGCTTGATTAAATTTAAAGTTGAGCGCTGATTTTCAAATTAGTCGAATGAATTTAGCTGCGTTGTTAAATTTTTACATTAGTTGTCTTTCGTCTGGAAATCATTATACTGAAACACTTTTGTCTGAAATAACATTCACACACCCAGGTGATTGCCGCAATATATTGGCTTCATCTTTAGTTGTTCCACGACGAACCATACATCTGGGTCTCTGTGTATCCATTCAAGACCTTCTTTGGGGGTACTTTGCCTTCGTATGTGAATTCACCACCCTCGCGGTCACGAAAGTTGACGGGGTCACCCTTGATATCACAGATTCCAACCATGGCCGGACCGAGACCAGTGGAGACATCCATCAACACCTTTGGGTCTTTGTAGTGAGTTGTTGCTTGTACGATAGCGCGGGCACGAGCTTCGGGGTTGGCCGACTTAAAGATTCCGGAGCCGACGAAGACACCATCGACACCAAGTTGCATCATCAAAGCGGCGTCAGCTGGAGTGGCGACACCACCAGCAGCGAAGTTGACGACAGGAAGTTTTCCAGCCTCGGCGATTTGCTTGACAAGCTCGTAAGGGGCACGGAGCTCCTTGGCGGCTACAAAAAGCTCGTCTTTGCTCATGCTCTGGAGACGTCGAATGTCACCCTGTACCTGTCGTGCGTGACGAACAGCCTCAACGACATTTCCGGTACCAGCCTCTCCCTTGGTTCGAAGCATGGAAGCCCCTTCGGCAATTCGTCTTAGGGCCTCTCCGAGGTTACGGCATCCGCACACGAATGGTACGCTGAATTGAGTTTTGTCAATGTGGTGGACTTCATCCGCCATGGTAAGAACCTCACTCTCATCAATGTAATCAACCTCGCATGCTTCGAGGATCTGTGCCTCGACAAAGTGACCGATACGTGCCTTAGCCATAACAGGGATGGTAACGGCATTCTTGATTTCCTGGATCAACGACGGATCGGACATTCTTGCGACTCCTCCGTCACGACGAATATCGGCAGGAATACGCTCCAACGCCATCACAGCTACGGCACCTGCAGCTTCGGCAATCTTTGCTTGTTCCACGTTCATAACATCCATCTGTTCCAATTTGGCATCACAAAACGTGTGAGAAAATTCGTCCGAGCAAATATGAGAAGCCTATTCAATTTCGACGACACGACAATGTTTTTTACCAACAAAAATGCTCCGGTTCCACGAGTTCGTAGCCAAAAACTACTGGATCGTGGGCTAATCAACAAATCTCATACAACGTCGCTGCCATCTTCGAATCAGAAACTATTCGTTGAAGTCAGTCCGATTTTTTAGTCGCAGATCAAATCGGATGAAAAGATACTTACGATGACTCCGCCCTTCAGCATCTGCGCGAGACCCTGCTTCACGGTGCTAGTTCCGACAACAGCACTACCGTTTCCGTTTCCGTTTCCATTTGTTCCAGTCATGATTGCAATTTTGTAACGACGTCTGAGAATTAATCTTTTGTTCAGAATGCTTTGAAACAAGTGACAAACTTGGCAAGGATCACTTTTCGAAGAAAATATTATACCTTCGATCTCAATGAATCCGACTGAGCCAGCGACTGTTCGTTACGAAAGCCTCGATGATTTTCGTCCCTTCATTTTTACTATTTTTCACGTTTCAAAGGTATACATCTTGGTTCGGAGTGTATGGGAAATGTATAACTCCTTTATCGTATTCAATTATCATTCTAATTTTCAAAAATAGATTTTCAGAAACTCCGTATTCTTGTTGACTCAGGACTTGACATCTTTAAGGTGAAACACAGGCCGTTCCGTCTGTCTGTCCTTGTTCAGAAAAGAGTCACGTTCCATTCTTCATTTCCAAGTGGCAGCGCGCAATACTGATGATTTTAAGATTTTAATGTACTACCGTACGAAGAAGGAAGTACATAATTGAACGCAGCTGTGTTTCGCGTTCATTGCGTGAATTGGTGGTTCGCAACGATTGGTTCAGTTATTTTCTGGTTTTGCTGTAATGTTTTTCAAAAAAGAAAAAAATCCTACCTACACGCATGAGAAAATGCAACATTTGCATTTTTTAATAATACGAAGTACAAATTTAGTTTTTGTGTCCAGTACCGTACGGTACAGTGGTAGATTTTTGAGTGATTCCCACCAAATGAAAACTAATAAAATTAACAAAAAAACACATAAAAAGTATGTGTTTTCTATAGATTTATTCACTTCTGAATAAAATCTGTCAGTCAATGTGTATCCGACTGACAGTTTTTATTCACTTAATTAACACTGAATAGATTTCAACATAATCTTAAAATCGTCACCCAAAGCAAATATTTCAGTCACCCAACGCGTTCTGAATCGTGTGCACCTCTGTTGTTGTTTAGTGGTAAAAACAATTTCACTGAAAGCTACAAAAGAAACAGGTTAAACAATTCGAACCAAGGCATCATTAAAGACCGGATCAATAAGTAAACACTTAGAGCCCATATGTGCATTGAAAAGAGTACAAATTAGTACTTATTGCAATCATGAACAAAAATCAATACCGGATCGGAATGGACCTCATTATTCCATATATTCCAATCAAGGAAAGGGCCCACCGGCACTATTACTTAACCTCCTAAAAGACTGATATCATTGAATGCCATCCTTGAATACTTAACAGGCTTGCTTGCCAAAATAGGCGGGTAGGTGGCGCGGGTAGTGATTAAACAGACAGTTACTGTTTCTTCTTCAGGGATTCCGAATTCCAAATTTGGCAGTTAATAAAAGTATTTGTCAGTTGGGTGTGCTAAAAAAGTATTCATTCTATTCACTTCTGGATACATTTTATTCACTTTTCATTCTATTCACTTTTATTTGGTGGGAATCACTCATTATGCACACGAAATGGTCACAAAAGTAGCTCAAAACTACCAAAAAGCCTGATTTTTTTTATCCCTTTAGATACAGTATATCTCAGTAGTTAAACATGAGATATGCTGAACCCAGTTTCTTGCAGACAATATGCCAACCTACCACTATAAACATATTGTATCAGAAAGTCCAGCAGGATACTTCTTGATTTAATACCAGAATTGCATTCATCAGTAAAAAGTGACAAAATTGGCCCTTAGCTAGTACTAGGACCAAACTCATCCTTGGTTAGGGTGTCAATTTGGTTATACATGGTTGCAGAACATACTGTAGGTATCAAAACCCATATGCAGATATGGGAGAAGCAAGGCATTCAGCAGTTCTTATATTGATTCTTAGGAGAGGCAGGGGACAGTGTACTACCATCCCTGTACACAAATCAAAGTTACAGTTCAAGAAATATTATACTTTGTACATGACACACCAAGGCAAATCATTTGTGAATGTGTTACTGTGGATACATGGACTCAGAATGTGGTTTAGGTATCAAAGCTGTCTGCAGACATGGGAGAAGGCATTCAATGCTTGTTCTGATTCTCAGGAGCAACAGGAGACAGCGTGACATCCCCATAAGCAAATCAAGAGAAAAGTTCACAAAATGTTTGACACAAAACAAGGCAAATTACTGGAAGCACTGTAATTTTGGCTCTACACAGACATAACATGTTTTAGGCATCAAACCCAATCTAAATTTCTGGGAGAAGTGGTGAAAGCTTCACAGCTCACGCATGTCTTCAGAAGAAGGCAAGTATTTTCAAGGGATGGATTCATTATCAACAAAGAAGGGGAAATCATGATATTGGTCAGTGAAGGAAAAAACCTCCATCTCTGGAAAAAATCTGATTTATCTGTGACTAGAACTACACAATGTGGTGTAAATTGTTATCATAGTGATCCCAAAAGTAAGCCAGTCCTCTCTATCAAACTTGACAGCAACAACATCATCAGGAGCATAGACTTAAAAAAAGTGCGAAGCACAGGTGATGCACTAGGGAAATTAATTATCATTGCATCTCAAATCAACTTGATTCCATGAAGTTGGTAATCAGTATAATATGACAGATTTATTCCACTCCAATTTGTAATTTCTTCATTTGGTTCGTTGATGCTGTCGTTTCCCTCTTTATCAGATTTGCTGCTGGTATTTGATTCACTGGGCTTGCTGTATCAAGTCCCTTGATTTGTTGTGCAATTCAATACCTGCTGTTGTTGTTTGTATCACAGGCTCCTGTGGAACACTAAGGACCTCATAGTAGCAATAGGGCTCTGAGTTATTGGGTTTGTAGTCACAGTGAAACTATATGTTTGAGATGATGAATTCATCAATTTGTATTACGTCAATACAAACTTTTTCAGATGGTTTTATTTAAAAAATGTGGTTTGCTTTTGGTTGAGAGATGATCTAGAGTATCCCTTCCTCGTTCTGTATGCGTATACACATACAAATCACGCTTGGCTGCGCTATCAGCAGCCAAAGCTCCATTACACTTGGTATTTTTCAAGCATGTGTACAAACTCAAAATTCCGTATCACCATGGGAAAAAATCATAACTACCCACTACACTCAACCAATCCAACGGAGGAGTAGCCAGCAGCGGAGGGGGGCAGCAACCAAGATGACAATAACAGCAAGGGCAATGACAACACCAAAAAATCTGTTGTTTGGCTCCAACAGGAGCTCGAGCTTCATCACCAACCAACCTCTGGCAACAAAGCAGCTTTGGCAACAAGTTGTTTAACCAAAGCAATAGAATGGAATATCAAGCAATTTGATACAGTGGAGGAAGCAGATGAAAGTAGGCCCAGACGCGGACGCCAATGAGGAGCAGCAGGCGGGGAGGGGCCAACACGCTGTCCTCCTTGTAATACGATACAACTATTTCTTGATATACTAGTCCACTGGAGAGAGCTGCATCAAGAGGGTGTAGTTGTTGAAGAGCCAGCTAATCCAACCTTCAGAATTACACAAGCTCCCACTATCTCTGAAGCAGAGGGACAGCTTGCTCCCCCTCCAAAGAAAGAGAACTTTGCAGAGGTCTTCAATATTCCAGAGTTCAAAGCTGTGAAGACAGAGTATGAACCTGATTGTCATGGGAACATTTGCAAGGGCACAGCTAGCAACCCCATTTCTAAGTCTACACCAAGGGAGGGGAGGGTTGTTTTGATCAAGAGTTGAAGAAGCAGCATGGACTGTTCTCTAATTCACACCCTTGGGAATTTGCAGAGGTGTTTCTTCCCCGGTACCACAATGTGAAAGAAAAGCAGTCCTTCTCAATTGAGGATATGAAGAACTGGACTAATTGGAAGACATCCCTTACAGGTGCTGGGGAGAAGATCTGCAAGGAGGTTGAACCATTTGAAAGTAACAAGCTACGGCAATTCTTTGGGCTGCATGTCTTGCGTGGTCTGTACCCTACAGCTAGAGTTCAATACAAGCTCCGCTCTAGAACAAGTGATCACATTGCTGGAAATACATTCATTTGCAATGTGTTCATGAAGCCAAAGAGACCAGACGATACCAGTGACGCAGAGTTGGCAATCCATTCAAGAGACATTAGCACTTCAAGGTGCTCCTTGCCTGCCAAGATCCCAGTGTCCCTACCCCTTCAAGGAAGGAGAATCCAAACTGGAAAATTTGACCATTGCTTCAGTGCATAAATAGACAGTGCCCCCGTGCTTTGATAGTGGGGCGATGTGTTGCTGTGGATGAAATGACTATGGGCTTCAAGGGTGAAGACATTGACAAACAACGGGTCGCATACAAGAGGGAGGGGCAGGGCTTCCAAGCTGATGTGCTATGTGACAATGGATATTGCTACCAAGTCCACATGAGGAATGATCCAGCGCCAAAGTCATATTTTGGTATGGGGCTTTCCCCTTGTTATTCCTGCACCATGTTCTGATTTGACTCACTGAAGGATGAGCATCACCATGTCGGAATGAACAACCTCTACAGCCCAGTACTGTTCTGCAAGGTTGCTTTGAGGCACTCAAAGCAAGTCTTTTGTCATGGAATAACCCGCAACACCAATTGTGGCATCGCTGACAATGTATTCCAACAGGAGGTCAAGAATATTCAAGCTGAGCGCGCTGTGTGAGGTACTGTGAAAACTGCTTCTTAGTGGGCCTTCCTCATTGCTCCCAGCGTGTATGATACCAAGCTAGTCTATTATTTGAGTATGGTGACAAGTCTTATTGAGTGGGTGGAGAAAGAGAAGGTTGTCTACAATGTTGACACTGACAAGAAGGAGAAGATGAAATTCTTACAATTGAACCAACTGGACACCTACAACAATGGAATGGGAGATGTGGATATTGCTGATCGGCTTAGAGGAGTGTACAGGCTAGATAGGTGGGTGTGGAATTGGAAGTGGTGGTGGCCGGTTATGTTTTGGGTAATAGGAGGAGTGCTGTTGACAAATGCCTGCAAACTGTACTTGAGTGTGTGCAAAGAAGAAGGTGTTAAGAACCCCCAGTATAAAGCTCATTACAGAATCAGGAGAGCTATTGGCGAGTGCTGGGTAGACCCTGAAGCAGTTGAAGTGGAAGCAGAAGCCTGAATGTTCTTCATCTCCTCCACTGCTGATCAGTTTGATGTATCTCCATTGACAGCAGCAACAGCAACATCAACATCAACATCAACAAGCGCAAGCAATGACGACAGTAAAAAATCTGCTAGGGTGAATGACAGGACACTAGTAGATGGAGGGGCTTTGGGATGAAGATTGCAGAGGAACTTAGACCACTTTCTTTTCAAGGTGAAGAAGCGGACTCAGTGTGCTATGCATAAGTGACTTGGGCTTAGAAAGGATGGAGCGTTAATGAGGTGTGCTACTTGCAACATCCATTTGTGTATTGATTGCTATGTATTATTTTCCTTCTGAATCCGGTCCGTTGAGAGTCTGATTCAAAGGCTTCTGAAGAACAGCAACGCTGCATTAGTGTGTTAGTAGACGAACAATTGTACTCTACGCGTGACAATTGTGGGTGGATACTTTTGGCAACGGATAATCGGACTACAGGCGAGACTATGGAAACACTAGATCTCTTCTTACTGTGAACTTGTTCAGATACAGCGAGATAGACCTTAGTAATGTAGATTACAGGTAGTTGGTAGCAACTAGTGTGAATTTGGAGATATAATCAGTTGAATGTTAAAAGTATGAGATAAAGTGAAATCTTGCCGAAACCGAAGATATCTCTTTTATTGAGGTGAAATACGTTGCAACTGCTGTTGCGTAGTGATGAGATTACTCACTGATTATTTCCATGCATGCATTGATTGTTGATCGTATATATATGTATATATATATTGTGTGAGAAGCTTCTGACAACGGTTTCCTTCTCTTGTTCTCTTAGGAAGATTCCATGATACGTTTATCAATGAAATCAGGAATTGCTCCCGTAGGTCGTGTGATATTTCTCGAAATCAAAGATTGCTCACCGAAGAACAAGGGCAATACTAGAAAACAGGGATTGCTCACCGTCGATGCGCGATGGGAATCAATGCGCCGTGGGAATCGATATGCCGTGGGAATCAATTACTTGGTTGATACAGGACTCATTGATTCGTACGAATAGAACAACTGCCGTTGTGTAGCTTTGGTACTACTAGACACAAAAGGAATTTAATACTATGGTCCTTTCCACCGCTCAGCTGATCTATTTTCACAGAAGGTGGTGCCAAAGAACAACTATGAAAAGAAAGCAAAGAAATAGAAGACCAAGTAACATTGTCGTCGTCAAAGATGTCAAAGATGTCAAAGACGGCGTTGCTGTTGTTGCTATTTCTGTTGTTGTCACTGCTATTGTTGCCGTTGCCGTTGCTGTTGCCGTTGCTGTTGCCGTTGCTGTTGCCGTTGCTGTTGCCGTTGCTGTTGCTGTTGCTGTTGCGGTCTGCTGGACCCATTTGATGACCCCGGCGCCAACGACGGCAAGTATTACTTCAATTGACCACCTCTTGATATTTCTTTGGGACAGGTGTGGGTTTTTGTGGCAGTTTTTGTTGTATTCTAGGCCCGGGCCGACGACGGGGAGTGCTGAAATTGCAAAATTGCGAAAGACGGCATTGTGCTCCAGTTTGTTGACCTCGGCCTTGACGGCAGCAAGTATTGCTTCAAATTCACTACCCCTTGCTATTTCTGTGAGACTGACGTGGAATTGCCTTGCCGTCTTTGATGTTTTCTAGGCTTGGGCGGCATTTGAGACAATAGACCCAACGTATGAAAATCGCCAGATTTCTGCTCAAATTAGCCAAAAATACCGAAGTAAAGAATTAAAATCCCTTCTCTGTGTTATTTTGCACCAGTATTAGTGATTGATTGTTACTTTACATGAGATTGGGGCCCTTTTATTGACTCCACTAGCAAGAACTCTGACAATGATGGTGTTGTCAGGTGTAACAAAACCAAAAACGCGAAAAAGTTTGTTCGCACACACGTTTTTTTTTTTTCAGCACGATTAAGGGATAATACAAAAGCACACAGAAAAGCTGCATGTTATGTTTTTGCCTTCCTTCATTTGTGTTGCCAGGCATAAGACTTTAATTGCTGAATGCCAAATGTTGAATGGTATTCTTACGTAAAACCAATCCATTCTTCATGTGATACTTGTGTTGTAAAATAACTTTTTTTGGCCAACTTCATCTCTATGTTGATTGATCACTTCTGTATTTCCATGGATTCATGGAGTAAAGAGAAGCCCAACAATTCAATGATCCTATTCAAGTATGAAGATGAAACAGAAATAAGGGAAGCATCAGATTTAGCAACTATGAAGTAGTTTACAACTACAGAAAGACAGCTTACCTCTGTTTACTCGAACCACTGTTGTTGTCACCATGATCTCATAACACAGACAAGAAGCATAAGACCAACAAAAACAAGAATGACAAGAATGATAAACCAAAGAACAAAGAAGACACAGAAGAGGGAACTCATCATGGAATTTACCAATGCAGCAAAACTGTTTCAAAGTTCTGCATTAATATTAACATTAATATACTTATTTAAGTAACCTTAACCACCGAAGGTGGATCTAAACTACTCAGTCTGTATCCAGACTTTAACGTCGCCTCAATCGAAGAGAGTTTAAGCCCCAAGTTGTAGAATGACAAATTTTTTGAGCAAATCGTGAAAGCAAGCAGGGAGGGTACAAAAAACAAACTGATGAATGGTGCCCCAGCCAACAATCATACAGTAGGAAGGGATACACATAGGAGGAGCAGCGCCACATGGCTCCACTCAGGCGGGCTGGGCCAGCTGTATGTGGGTGGAAAAGACAGGGGCCATAGTCTTGGAGGAAGAAGAACAAGGCAAGGGAGTTTGAGTACTTGTAGTGGAGGTGCGTTTGATCTGGAGTCTTCCACACCTTGGTCGTCGAGTCCAAGTTTTTCAATCGAATTTGCTGCCTACAACAGTAGCGAGTTTTTCCATCGAAGTTGCCGCCGACAACAGTAGGAAGGGATACACATACCGGTAGAAAGGGTATAGCGCCACACTGCTTGCTTGGTGGAAGAGCAAGAGATTCTACGGTAAGGAAATGGAAGCCCCTAAGTGGAATTCAGTTAGTGGGGGGCACAGGGGCCATGGTCGTGGAGGAAGAAGAACAAGACAGGCTGTACACTGGAGGGGTCCTATGTAGGATGGGAACCATAAAAGAACAACACTTAGGGGCGCATGGTATGTAGACTGGAACTTGAAGTTCGACCGGTGAGGCCTCTCTTAGCTTGCAAGAGACGGGAAGAACTGGGTGGTACACTGGAAGGCTCATATGTAGAAACGGGCACCAATCGTAACCACTTAGGAGCCAAGAGGCTGTAGATAAGAAACAGATGGCAGCGGTAGGGCACACCTGCTTAGGGAACAGAGGCTATAAGTGAATTCACACTTATAGGTCAGGGGAACAGAGATGAACTTGAAGTTTAACCCGCGAGACCCCTCTTATCTCGCAGGGAACACTTGAAGAACCGGGTGATACACTGGAAGGATCCTATGTAGAATCGGTCTCTAATCAAAACCCTAAGGAGCCAAGGGGCTGTAGATGGGGAAACAGATGGCAGCAGTAGGGCACACCTGTTTACCAACCAGGGGCTATAAGTGAATTCACACTTATGGGGAAGGGAAGGAACAGAAAGGAACTTGAAGTTTGACCTGTGAGACCTCTCCTATCTCGCGGGAAGGAACTTGAAGAACCGGTGGAACACTGGAAGAAGGTTCCTATGTAGAAGCGAGCTCTAATCGAAACCACGTGGGAGCCAAGGGGCTTTAGGTGTGAAAACAGATGCCAGCTGTAGGGCACACCTGATGGTATAGGTAGGAAGTAAGGCCGTAAGCGAAAACACTTATGGACCAGGGGCTATAAGTAAATTCACACTTATAGGTCAGGGGAGGAACAGAAGGAAACTTGAAGTTCGACATGTGAGACCTCTTGTATCTTGCAGGGAAGGGACTTGAAGAACCGGGTGGAACACTGGAAAAAGGTTCCTATGTAGAATCGGCCTCTTATCAAAACCACTTAGGAACCAAGGGGCTGTAGGTGTGAAACAGATACGAGCTGTAGGGCACACCTGAAAGGTATATGTAGGAAGAAGGGCCTTATGCAGAAGACTTAGGGACCAGGGCCATAAGTGAATTCGCACTGAAAGGGCAGGGGAGGAATGGCGGTAACTTGAAGTTCAACCTGTGAGACCTCTCGTATCTCATGGGGAAACAAGACTTAAAGAACCAGAGGGTGATATAAAGTATATTGCAACCTCAACGTGCAAATACTTATGGGTCAGGACTTGAGGAACCTTCTAGAAGGGAGGGATATGTGTATGTTCTTCACCTTCACCTTCAACTTGAAAAGACTTAAGGAAACCAAAACATTAAGTGAAAAGCACTTAGGGGGCTTGGAAACAGTTCAAAAGAACCTTGAGGAATGAAGAATGTTGAGTGTACCAGGATAGAGCGTTTAAGTAAAGATACTTAAGAGCCTTGGGGGAGAAGCTTGGAAACAGATCGAAGTGTTAGCGCTTCGCGAAAACAGAACAAAGAAGTAGCTTCATGGGTTTAGTACTGGTCTACAGGATTCTTTGTAGGTAGAAGTGATACTGGATGCACTGTAGGAGGAATTTGGTTGGTTTGCAAGCTCAACGACCACCGTCCAACAACAATGACGACGACCGACAATGGGGAAAAAGGAGACAAAGAGGGACCAAGAGAGGCAACAAGAGACTGAGCTGATAGCAAAATTGAAAAGGCCAGATCTTGGTTCATACAGGTAGGTCCTGGTGCCGTGCGTGGTGGTGTAGAAGTGAGCAAGATATGGCAGGGGAGATTTGCGTAGAAATCTACGTGATTTTAGTACTGGAACATCGGAAATTTGGAACGTCGGAGAAAGTTGCTCGAGAGCAAAATTGTGTTTCAAAGTTCTGCAATCAAAAGGAAAACCCCCAAGAAAGTGACAAATGTGACAACAAATGTGTCTTCCAGCAAATAAAAAGGAGCAAGAGTAGATTTGGGGACAAAATCCTTGATCAATACAACAGTTGAATTGAACAGAACAATATATACCAACAATTACAGAAGAAGATTTACAGGGATTCATCCTGATGTATTCTTGCACGACAAGAAAATCAGCATATCCAAGTATGTGGAAGATATCAGTGTCACACAGCATGCTCCCTTCACCAAAAGATGGAAAGACAGCAAGCTGAAATAATTGAAAACCACGTGAGTTGACTTTGCTGATGTACTGAAGAAGTATGATGTGTGGTTCCAGAAGTAGAAAGAAGCTTTGGGCGCAAAGCAACACCACAGCAGCTCAAAGAAAAACGAACCGAATTTCGGAAACAGATTAAGGTGCTGATGACCAGAGCTCTAGCAAGAATAGCAGGGACAATGGCCGAGAAGATCTGGAAAATGACTTCATTCTTCAACAACATATATACCAATGATTACAGCATGAGCAGCAATAATGCCAGCAGCAACAGCAGCAACAGCAGTGATGGAGCTAGCAATGGTTGTTACAAGGAAAATACCAATGAGGACAATGGAGACAAGAAGGGCGTCACACAAACAAGATTCAGGGTTCTTCAGGAATCACGTGCATTTTTTGGCCAGACTCCATTGGTCCCCCTTTGTAATTTCCCCAATTTTATGAAATTAATGTCATTCATGTACAAAGCCCGATCGTATTTCTCACCAGCTGTCTTATCTGGCAAGGAGGATAAATGACAACAATGATGACGACAACGATGATGACAATGGCAAAAATTCGTAACACAGTAGATGGCTGTAAGTATATAGATTCCGATGCAGACATGTGCAATTTGCACTATTTCTAACAAGTCTGAGTTTATTTCTCAACGGCTCTCTTGTATTTGACAACAATGGCCGTTTTCGACAACTGTTGTCGATGGTGACATGTTCACACATCATTTTTGATGCCACCAGTTTGTTCCAGAGTAGATGACTGTAAGTACAACAAGTCAGACTAATAGATGTACAAATTGTACCATTTCTAACAAGTCTGATTGTATTTGTGATCAACACTCTGGTATTTGATGGCAACAAACGGCAAAACAATGATGGGCAAAATGACGACGAATTTTCACCATGAATACCAGTTTCAATGATGGGTAAAACGACGACAAATTTTCACCATGAAAACCAGTTGTGGCTGCTTTTGGGTTATTTTTGTGGGTTTTCCTGGGTACCCCACGTTTTCAAATGTGGATATTCTTGGTTTGGGAAAAAATACCGGTACCCATGTTTGGCAATCCTGGGTTTTCCAGGGTATTGGTTCCAGAAGAAATACCCACATTTGGCAATCACCCCGTTTATGGAAAAATAAATAGCGCAAAAACTGTGGTAAAAAATCTGTGGGTTCTGGAGTGCCCCGGTACTCTAGACGTAATGAGACTTTCTTCACGCTGCTTGAGGTCAAGGGTTGAATTCCAAGCGAACTTCTGATAACTGCCAATTTCTTGCAATTCGTTGCAGGATTTGGAGAAACAAGGCCAGGATTTGTAAAAAGGCAATTTGGAAAAATATAAAACTAAAGTCCAATTTATTTCATTTTGGATTTGGAAAAAGGCCAATTCCTGCAACGCCATTGAAGGAGTTAGAAAAAGGCGATTTGGAAAAATATGAAACTAAAGAAGTCCAATTTATTTCATTTTGCAAAAGGCCAATTCCTGCAACGCTGTTGCAGGATTTGGATAAGTCCAATTTATTTCATTATTTGGTATGTACCGGTACAATACGTCGGAAATACCACAGTTGTGGTATTTAGCCTGAAACTACTGTGGCTCGTAAGTAGAAATAGGCACGCTTAATGATACATACCTTTAATGACTATTCCTACTGTTTTTAGACGTAGAAATCATGTGGTACCCCTCAAAAAATAGGGGTATGCGGCGCATTTTCATATACAGAATTGTTGCATTTTTAGTGGTATAAGACTCCGTGTAACTCTTAAGGAAATACCACAAATACCACAAGTACTCTACATGACCGTTGTTCTTCAGTCTCTTTTCTTTCTAAGAAATCTCCCTTGAGGTGCTTGAAAAACTCGCTAAAATTGCTCACTTAATTTTGCTCACTTTATGCAATACCGTACGAGGATATCTATCCTCCGCGCGAGTACCGAATACAACCAAACAAACAGCAGCAGCCACAGCAGCAACCACACAGATGCAAGCCCACAGCACCAATGCTGCAAACCTAGTGCTTATGGAAGCGGATGCTGAGCAGCAAGATGAAGAGCAAGTGCAAGCCGCAACGGGAGGACGAGGACGAGGACGAGGAGGACGAGGACAAGGAGGAGGACGAGGACGAGGACGAGGACGAGGAGGACGAGGACGAGGAGGAGGATTGACTGGAGGAAGAGGACGAGGATCAACCAGAGGAAGAGGACGAGGATCCACGACAACAACGGCTGCTGCTGGAGGACGTGCTGCTGGAGGACACGGACGAGGAGGAAGAGGACGCGGACGCGGATGCGGACACGGATCAACAACAACAACAACTACAACAACAACAGTCGCTCCTGGAGGAGGACGCGGACGCGGACGAGGAGGAAGAGGGCGCGGGCGCGGGCGCGGACTAGCAGCTTTAGCAGCAGCAGCGCAAGCAGCAGCAGCAAGACAAGAATCAGCAACGGCAAGAGCAGCAGCAGCAGCAGCTGAGATAGCTCGAATTGGCCGGCCGATCCCCCCAGCAATGACCGCGACACGCGCACCACGAAGCATACAATGCAATCGTTTCCTCCCCATTACTGAAAACTCAATCAATGCCCCAACCCAGCTAAAGAGATATTATACTATCTTTTGCAATTTGATGGATCACAAGGTAGGTCACGAATTCCCTAAAAACTATGTATTTTCCAGTGAGGAGAAAGCAGCAATGACACCAGAGGATATCTACAAATTCATGGCTTTGAAATCGTATGGAAGAGAGGATCCTACTGGTGATGACAATCCAACCCTGGGGAGGTCTTCTGCCCTTACATACTACAAGAAGGCTATCTCGCAATTCATGGTATTCAATCAGCATGGTGCGAAGCAACTCTCAGGGGGAACCCAACAAAATCGCGCCATGTGAATGACTTTGTCAAAGCTGTTCACAAGAAAGAAACTAGAGGTAGTGGAGTGCCAAGCTGTGCTGATAGGGAGTGTACCTCTGAGGAATTTATGCAGATAGTGGATATGATTTTCACCCAAGGACAGCCTATGGAAAACCTGTGTCACCAGGCGATGCTAAAGTTCCAGCTTCATCTTATTGGTAGAATGGACGACACATTGCATGTGCAGAAGAAGAATCTGCAAAAGAGCCTACGATTCCCAAATTATCTTTGTATTAGATTGAAATGGTGTAAGAATGTTCAAGATGAAAGGGGCTGTCTGCAACAGCTATTAATTGGATCAATGAATTCAAAGTATTGTGTTTTGGTTGGGCTGGCTGTGTTCCTAGAGAAATGGCTAGCTTCAGGGGAAGGCATTACCAGTCAGTGGTTATTCAGTGATGGCACAACAAATCCTAATGATGCAGAAGATTTGCAGGCTGAGGAAGTGTGCCGCCAGAAACACGCATATGCAGACGCAGTGTCAGCCTGTATTAAGAGTTCTGTGTTTGAACGCAAAGGACCAGGTAAATCAGGAACACACTCTATTCGAAAGTATGGTACCAGCAAAGCCTGAATGTCAGGGGCCAGGTATGAGGATGTAGATTGTTGTGCTTGATGGAAGAATCCCAATATGCAAGGCAGGTATGCAGCAGTTCAATTGGATTGGCATGATCGGGAGGGAACAACAGGCTGTATCGGTAGGCGTTGGCGGCAGCAGCGGTGGCGTCTGGTTTATTGTTGTGTGTTGGTGATGTGAAGGCATTGATCTTGCTGGAGAGCATCCCTCCCTTCTTATTGTTGCTAGGGGGGATTCACCCTGTAGATTCTAGTGCAGTGTAACATGTTGGTTGGCACCTAAGTCCAATTGTAATGAAGCTCGCCCTGCTTGCTCTTCTTTGTATCGATCCATTGTCATCTCTCCTCTGTTTGTATCCGTTGTACTATCTTCGATAGTAGCCGCTGTTCGATTGCCGTTCGATTGCTATTCCATTGCCATTCCAAGTCAAAAAATCAGTAGAGGAACATGATGGTGTTCGAATGTGGTAGTATTTGTACATGTCCACCCTCATCTTCCCTTCTATTGGAGGGGAAACAGATGGGTCGGAGAAGGGTTGTTGACGACGACGTATCTTTGTGTGTTATTTGCAGTAGAATTGCGGTTCGAATACCCCTCCGGATCGAAAACCAAGTAGCGGAATGTGTAGGTATTTGAGTTGGTGTAATTTTGTACTATTTTTATGGTGGTGAACCTTCATGGTCTCCTGTTCTATGGAAGGAGAAACAGAAGGGTCATTGAAGGGTTGTGAAATTAATGACATTGGTGATTTTGATGATCGGACTTCCGATCAAAAAAATTGTCTTGTGAGTTTTTTTCTGTGTCATTTGGCTGTGTTTTCAAGGTCTTTTCACTTGTTCTTTTTTTGAAGAGACTTCGGTGTACGAAGTACACACATGTTCATCACCCGTAGACTTGTACATGGTTTTTGTACTGGGTATTTATTGTGGTATTTTTATAACGTACACTCACAGTACTCGTACCCTGTTGCAGGATTTGGAAAAATATAAAACTAAAGAAGTCCAATTCATTGGTACCGGTATGCACGATTATATCATTTCGAACGGCTTTTTCAATTTGCTGCAATGCCGTTGCTTCCTGCAACGCTCCAGGATTTGGAAATAATGTAAATCTAAAGAAGTCAGATTTATTTGTATGCACAATTATTTCATTTCGTACGGTACATTGGTGTTTTTGAATTTCCTGCAACACCGTTCCAGGATTTGGAAAAATTGTACAAACGGTGTTTTTGAATTTCCTGCAACGCCGTTCCAGGATTTGGAAAATTGTACAAACGGCATTTTTCAATTTCCTGCAACGCCGTTCAAGGGTTTGGAAAAAATCTTACGAACAGCATTTTTCACTTTCCTGCAACGCCGTTCAATTGTATGAACACGAACACACCGAGTACTACATACCGGCAGTACCAGGGGGCACAGCAACTACTAAAGGATTCAAAGAAAGACAGAGTTTAAATAGTGTAACATTTATGGATGACGGTATAAATGGTTGATATTGATGACACTGAGGGATTGAATCCTCCCTCCTCTGCACACATGTCAACTGCTTGGAATTGGTACCAGCAATAGACACACATTATCTTTTTGGTTCATCAAGATTTCTTTTATTAACAACATCAGTAATTATACTGTAATAAAAAGATTTGGTGGTTCCCTATTTTTTGGATGTATTGCAAAGCAGAGGAATATTTCCAAATGGTTGAAGTAGTAATTTATGTACATGATAAAAGATTCTCACAGAAAGAATAATTGTTGTGTGTTGCAAATGAGAGTAGCAATATTTCCTAATTGTTCAAATAGTAATTTATGTAAATGATTAAAGATTCTCACAATTAAAAAATAATCATTGCGTGTTGCAAATGAGAGTAGGAATATTTCCTAATTGTTGAACTAGTTATTTATGTACATGACCAAAGATTCTCACAGAAAGAATAATCATTGTGTATTGCAAATGAGAGTAGGAATATTTCCTTAGTTGTTGGACTAGTTATTTATGTACATGATTAAAGATTCTCACAGAAAGAATAATCATTGTGCTTTGCAAATGAGAGGAGGAAAATTTAAAGACTGCTTATTTCTTTTTGCTGATAGGAATACACAAATTAATTTTAGTAAGAAGTTATGGTTATAAGAATAGTAGTACTACGGGTATTGTTTTGACATGATTATTACTAACAATGATTCAATTGTTTATAAAGAAATGGCTGTTACCACATATTATTACTATCATTATACTATTACTTTCTTACATTTATTTAATGTCATGGAGTGATAAATGTTATTAATACTGCTCATCTTCTTGAAATTCAGTATTGCTGTCATCGTCCGGATCATATTTTGAGCCTTTCTCATTAACGGACGTGCTGCTTGAGTCAAAAGAGGAGTTGGAATACTCATCCCTGAACAAAGTTCCCTTTGTTCTTGTGCTGCGCCTTACCAGACTTCCCATGTTTCTCATCATAACATTGTACTAAATCAGGTATTCTATTAATGGGACAATATTGTACACTCTCAGGTGCCACTTCAAAAAAAGGGAACCACTCAAACGTACCCGTCCCATCATCAGATTGAAAAAAAATGTAACCAGGGTATGCATCATAATTTCCATATCCTTTGGAAACATATTAATTGACCAATCAGATGCAACTCTTATCACCAACGTACATCATGACTGCCTGACCAATTTGGTAAATGGAATATAAGATCTCAGGATCTGGGTCTTTCAAAATGACCTCTATGCCATGTGATGCAAATGCCCATCCAACTTTCAAAGGAAACTTGGGCATGGTTACATCCAGACAATAATTCAACAATTGAACATTTTGTTCTGATTTGTTGCTGTTGCCATTTTGGGGTTGTGCCTGCATATGCCTCTGATCTTTGGGAGCCAGTTCAATATCTTTAACCACCAATGACTTTGCACCCACCATTGATGGAGTAGACAGCTTCTGCCTGAAATCGGGTATGGATGCTGATTGAATAATTTTGCATGCAATGTAAACCTTTGTCATCAATTGAGTAAAAGAGGTTGAAACATCCAAACTTAAGGGCTTGACAAACTCCGTATCTGCATACGTCTGACCATTCAGTGCCGATCCAAGATTCTTTTCCACAGACCTCTGATGATTTTGGTAATCCAAATCTTCTTCTGAAAGAGAAAGTGTTGCTTTTACATAAGTAGGTGGAGGTTCCCTTTGTCCCGTGTTTGCTTTTGGATTACCAACTTCTGCATTCAGTTTTGGCGCTGTATCAGAAAATCCATCACAAACAGTTCCTAGTACTTGGGGAGGAACAGCAGGTACTTTGTTTGTTCGTACTGCTGTCTCAGAAGCTTCTTCAGGAACATCATCGTCTTGGGAAATATACTTGGTGCGATGGAGTTTGGGAATTACAACTCTTCTTTGGTGGTGGAGGTAAGCCATCATTTTTTGTTCTGGCTGCTTGAGAATCATGCATTTGTACTACATCTGGATGTCAAAATGACAAGTCAATTGCGAACAAAAAATCCGTTGGTCCAAAAGATCCATTCCTGCAACGGTGTTGCAGAAAATGGAAAAACAAAAAATACATGAATCGATGAACATCAAGAAATAGGATTGTGATTAGGGGGGCTGCTACAACCCCATTGCACAATTTTGAAAAAAATCCTCAAGTTTTTTATGTTCCCCAAAACAACGAAAAGGGCATTTTCTGCAACAACGTTGCAGAAAATGGAAAAAGGGAAAATATGTGACAATCATCAAGACATGCAATTGTAATTAGGAGGGTTGCTGCAACCCCATTGCACAATTTCAAAAAATTCCTCAAGTTTTTCAATGTTCCCCAAATAAAACAAAAAGGCCATTTCCTGCAATATCGTTGCAGAAAATGGGAAAACGAGAAATATGTAAATCAATGCTTGGGCTACGATTATCCATGGAACATACAGATTGATAGGGTTGAAAACACCATAATGTTCTGGTCCGCACCAAAATTCTCAGGACACCACATTCCCAATTATTAGGGCATGTGCAAACAAAAGATAGGCAGGCATCAGGAAAACCACCTCCACAAGTGCATCAATACAAGAAATAATGATAGTGATACAGCACTCCTCCCCTGGACACAGTAAATCAAGCACTTACAGCACATAATAATTTTACCACGGCTATTTACAACAGCAGTATGAATGAAAAAAAAATCCAAATGCTTCCTCCAAAACAACACTATTATCATAAAACTAGCGCGCCAAAACAATCAAACGCAAAAACAGTAAGTTTCTGTTCACAATTTAACAAAGAAATAATGGTACAACAAAGTTGCAATTTGGTGCAGGGTACCACCGCTGTTACACATACAACAAACTGCCCAACAAGTAGTGTATCGGGAAGTGACCAAACAAACACAAATTATAGCCAAACAGATAGAACCCCCGACAATATCAACAGTGATTCTCTACTTACAACAAAACAGACCAATGACTATAACATGAAACAAATCATTACCTGGTATGTCAAAGAAACATTGTTCAAGAAAATGAAATTCCCGCCCCCCGAACAATTCATACAGTCAACAATCGTGAGAATTGTAAAACTAGGGAATAACAATGAAATACCAAATATGATGGATATCAAGGATCAAAAGTGGAGTGGACTTTTCTGCCAAAGAATCACTATGTGTAGGCACAATGCTCAAACTCTTGCCAGGAAAAACTACAAGGGTAAGAACCAACAATATAATGATTGCCAGTATACACTCTTTCATCATTATTTCTAACACAATCATCTTCTTAACACTGACACATAGATGATAAAAGGAACAAACATATACCAGATAGTTTCCCAGGAACAGTTCTAATGACAGACACTGGAAACATGAACTCTGAAAATAGGTACCAATTGCACAAAGACTATCAATGGAAAAATTCACTGGAATTCCAATACTTCATGAACAGAATTCTTGGAGTGATGTCACCAAAACAGATAGACCCAGAAAAAAAATCATTCAGAACAGCAATCAGTAACATTTTCACCCCAAGCAATGAAGCATTTGCATTGCTTTTTCTTTACAACAACTATGACTTGTGGCTAAACACAACAAAGGGCACAAGAAAGAGAAAGAAATTAACTGACAGTAAGTCTGCTTATAAGGAGGGGTGGAGTACCCAGGGATGTATTCTTTACAAATACGTCCTACGTGAAGTCCTAGGTGAAATAGAAAAACAAAGGGAGAAACAACAGTCGAAAGATTTAGAGATTGAACTACTGAAAATGTACCAACATGGCAAACATACACTACAAGATGACAAGGACAAAGAAAGTAAAAAGGAGGAGCAAAGACAGAAGGCACAAGAATGTGACTTGATCAAGACTTTTGGCAAGGATGACGAGGACTACAGATTTTACATCAAATACATGAAAAGTTTACCAAAGTAAATGGTGATAACAACAACAATAGTAGTGCGGTTATTTATTTATTATTTTATGGTTTACACAATATATTTCCTTGTCTTCTATTAAAATTAAATAGTATAAAGGAGATTATTGCAAATGCGGATAAAATACTTTCTTATGTGTACAAAAATATGTTTGTTGGCTTTTGGTATTCGATATTTGTAGTGTGAGTATGGACTTAGAGATTAATGCCATGCGGACACATAGAAAATGTACCAGAATCTACAGAGCGTCAGTGAGTAGTATTAACCTCTAAATCTTACCCTGTCCACGCGGGCATTCCTGCGTCAAAAACAGTACTAAGAATTAAAAAAACAGCGGCGAAATTTTAAAAATATGTGAATCATTACTACCTATGCTATTAGTGCGTTCATTCCTCCCAAAGTGTTGGAGTAAATAAGCTACAAATACATCAATGAAGAGCCCTAATGCAGGGATTCATTTGCCCCCTATACTACCAACTTTTACTGCTGATCCTTAATTAATGAGATACAATAGTAGCAGGGACACCAGGCGCTTGTATGGCAGTTTTTAGCCTTGTGAGTGAAATAAGACGTTAAAAACTAAGCACATAACCAGTCTTTCAAACGTGAATGACATTAACCTCTAAACCTATATTGTGAAATGGACATAACATAATTTATTTCTGGTTTTCAAGAAACTAATACAATTGTGAAGAAGTCCATAACAATGGTACGACAATATCATTGAACATAGAGGATATTATTACAAAAGATGAGTTTTGTATGGAAACAACAAAAATCGAATGGAGAATAAATTATTATTGGGGTAAGCATGAAATGAAATTGTAAATAGAAAAATCGTGAAGCAACCATACTAATACTGGGGCTGAAACTTTGGGTGCGAAAATAGTCCTCCGTAAAATTGTTGCATGCAAAAATAAATAGAGAATCATTTTTCATGCCCGCAACAAATTTTACTCCACAAAAGCAACTCTGTATTTGAACCAGAGCGAGAAGTGTTGTGGCTCAATATGTCACACCGAATCACGAAACAATGATACTCGTCAACTGTTGAATCATATTACTAGATGAAAAACGTCCTACGAAACAAACTTGAAATATGCGAACGGGCCTTATGTCTGTACGTGTAGCGCAAATGCGAAGAATCTCTTTTTTTTAACTCATCTCTTCGAATGTTTAAAACCACAAAAAGGCGGGCAATTAATTCAAATGCACACTATACGACCCTTTAGAACTCGGCATGACCTGGATATCTAGGGAATGCAATCGCCTCTCTGATATTCTCGACACCGCAAACGTAGGTAACTAGCCGTTCAAACCCGAGACCGTAACCAGAGTGAGGGACTGAGCCAAATCTTCGAAGATCAAGATACCACCAATAATCCTCGGGATCTAGATCTTGATCGTTCATTTTTTCCAGTAGAGTGTCGAGTCTTTCTTCGCGCTGACTTCCACCCACCAATTCACCAACTCCCGGAACCAACAAATCCATGGCGTTCACAGTTTCTCCACTGTCCTCATCATTGTCTCTCATGTAAAAGGCCTTGATCGATTTCGGGTAGTTATACACGAATACTGCGCTGTCAAATTTGACTTCTGCTAGCCAACGCTCGTGCTCCGTCGATAAATCAGTACCAAACTCCACATCGGGAAACTGCCATTTGGATGGATCCTTCGCAATTTCTTCTTGTAGATATTTGATTGCATCGCGGTATGATACTCTGACGAACGGCTGGGAAACAAGTTTTTCCAATCTAGCGATGAGACCTTTGTCGTAGAATTTTCCAAAAAAGGCCAAGTCGTCCACACAGTTATCCAAGACGTGCTTTACAACAAACTTCAACATTTGTTCGGCGTTCTCCATCGCAGAATCAAGGTCAGCAAACGCCATTTCCGGTTCGACCATGTGGAATTCAGCTAAGTGACGGGTAGTTTGAGAGTTTTCGGCACGAAAGGTCGGACCAAACGTGTAGATATCTCCCATTGCAGATGCGTATGTTTCACCCCCGAGTTGGCCACTAACCGTCAAGTAGGCGGGTTTCCCGAAGAAATCTTGGCTGGAATCCACGACGTCCGTAGTGTCTTTCCCATCTTCCGTCTTTACCAAGGGTAGGGATGATTTCTTATCTATATCGAGGGTTGTAACCCGGAAAAGCTCTCCCGCGCCTTCACAGTCTGACGCTGTAATCAGAGGAGTTTGCACGTAAACAAAACCGCTTTGTTGAAAGAATGCATGGATGGCACCTGCCAGTTGCGAGCGAACACGTGCAACTGCCGCAATGGTATTAGTTCGAGGACGCAAGTGAGCTATTGTCCTAAGGTACTCTAGCGAGTGACGCTTTTTCGCCAGAGGGTAGGTATCGCCTGGACATTCCCCGACGACACGGAGCTTAGTAGCTGCTACTTCTACAGCTTGTTTGCCCCCCTGTGAATCGACAAGAGGACCTTCAACAACGACTGAACAGCCAGTGGTAATCCTCGCCAGTTCTGAGGGATTCAAAAAGAAGAAAAATATTATTCAGGGTGAATCTTCTGTTTCCCAAATTTAGATTCAAAGGTAACACGCAAATAATAATGCGATCTGTCTCAATCGGTTCATCACAGCCACCCGCTCAAACGTTTTCCATACCTTTTGTAGTTTCATCGTCAATAATGTCAAATGACAACACACATTGAATGCCCTTCATATTCGAGCCATCGTTTACTTCGACAAAGGCCAAGGTCTTTTGTTTTCGTACCGTTCTTACCCACCCCTTCACGAGAACAGGTTTTCCATCGGTTGCTTCAGTGGCATCTACAGTTTTCACCCGTGGAATTATAGTCGATTCGGTTGATGGAGTGGTAGTGGTACTCATCTGAAGGCATTTCCCTTGTCGGTGCTGGTACGCTTCTCGATTCAACAAATGCGAATTACCCTGATTCATCGGACTGAAGGCTCTCGTTCTTGTGTTTGGAAAATTGGTGTGGGAGAAGGCTGCAACGATGCACCTTTGTCGGATCGGCGCCGATGAAGATAGCATCAACGCCATGGCACCAACGACAACGACGGCAGTTCGAAAATATGATTGAAACATATGATGGCTCGTAGTATATCCTTCTTATCAACGTATGTTTCAGCTGAAACAGCCCAACTTTGATCTTCGGAGCTGGTTTATCACTTTGTTATGATGAGATCAAGAGGTCGATCTGTCGATCTATTGGCCTCTCACGGAAAGATCAAAACACAACTAATAACCACCGTGCAATACTCGTACCCGTACGAGTAAGATTATGAGTGTACCGTACCGTACTCGTATGTGATGGGTCAAGAAGATGCCGCAAAATTCTGATCTGTTGTGGATGTTGTTTTGGTTGTTCGACTTGATGATTCATGACGTACGACGCACGACGCACAACGTACTTCCAACCAGCAGCTTCCAACTTCCAATTACCTCATATGTATCTTAGATATCTACCATATGAATAATACTGTATCTAAATCACGGAATAGTAGGATTGAGTCTTGCTTCACGATTTGCGAGTTTCTCGATCCTTACGGAATTGCCAATTGCAATTGCCACGGTACGAGTATTTTGTGACCCGTCCTTGCATTCCGCACGTGATGCGATAGCAGAATAAGTTTCGATTCTGTTTTCCCGGTCAAGAAGCGCTTCGGACACAACTCACGTCCCGTATTGGACCAAACAAGCAAACAAGAAAAAATATGGTATCCTCTTCCCCCCCAGACAACCCTGGATTTGAAACCGCTAAGGCTGGTTGCAACGCTTTGGTGACCGGTTCAAGTGGGTTCGCTGGTTGCCGATTGGTGGAAATGCTGTTGGAGCGGGGTGCCAAAACCGTCATTGCTTTTGATATAGCAGCCCCCACTGCAATTATCAAGAAACGTTTTGAAGACATTAAGAAGAAGACGGGTGGAAATATTATCGTTTTATCGCAAACAGAAGGTGATCTATGCAGTGATGATGCTGTTGATGCTGCCTTCAAAAAGATTCCCAAGTTGGATATTGTATTCCACATCGGAGCATTGGTGGGACCTTTTCACAAGCAGGAGCTCTACTGGGAGGTCAACTACCGCGGAACTCTTCGTATCATTGAAGGCTGCAAGAAGTACAATGTTGAAAAATTGGTGTATTCGTCTAGTCCTTCCACTCGCTTTACTGGAGGTGACGTTGAGGGCTTATCCGAAGACGACATGCCTATCCCGGATAAGTTCGTTGCATTGTACGCTGAAACCAAGGCAGCAGGCGAAAAAGCTGTTCACAAAGCCTGTTCGGATACTCTACTTACAGTATCTGTATCACCTCACCAATTATACGGTAAATACGACTCTCTTTTCCTTCCAAAACTTCTCGAGGTGTCAGGATCCGGCAAGCTAAGAATCTTTGGGAAGGGAGAAAGCAAAATCAGCCTTTGCCATATCGACAATTATTCTCATGGACTCCTATGTGGAGCCGACGCTCTCTACAAGAACAGCCCTGCTTTAGCCAAGTTTTATGTCATTACCGATGACAAACCGCAGTATTTTTGGAAAATCCTTAACCAAGCAGTCGTTGCCATGGGCTTTGTTGATTTGTATTCAAAATTTCATTTACCCGTGTGGCTCCTTTTTACTGCAGCTTATTTCTGTGACTTCTTGACTCTTTTGACGGGAAAGAAATTCAAGCTGACACCATTTACAGTCAAAATGCTGATCATTAACCGATATTTCAATATCAAGAATGCCAAACGAGATCTCCAATACGTGCCTCTCATCTCTTTTGAGAAGGGATGGCCGGAAACAATCGAATGGTTCAAAATCAACTGGTTGCCAGAATATCAAAAAGTCGGCGCGAAGGATCTTTAGCAAGGTTCTACTTTGTCTCTTTATTTCGGGAGTCAAGACGTTCATTATACTTTTAATTTCGAAGTATACCATGTACGAGACTTATTAACGCGTTGGAATAATGATTTTCGTATTATTTTATTGAACTATCAAGAACCCTTTACATGTTAACGTTGCTGCTCATCACGCGTTCGTGCGCAAATAGATCAGAGAAGAACTGCGCCTTGAGCTTATCAGGTCTTCATTCGACTCTAGCCTTGAAATAAAAGTCACTTCGAAGTACTTAGTACGAAGTAGATCTTATCTCAATGTTCATCCGAAAATGGGCAGCAGCGGGGGAATAATATGGTAAACTTTTTCGAAATGTGGCACGAAGAATCATTAGTGACACACTAGCAGCCGAGACAACAGTCCTCAAATTTCAGTCGACTGTCGGAATATAAATGTTTTCCATTTGAACAAACATGCTGTGGCCTTTCGATTGAAGAGGTGATGTTTTCTGTCCACTGGATTCACTTATCTGTTTTCAACCACGTCAATGCTATTTTCTTGCTTCCGGAGCGAATAAAATAGCATTGTCGATCACGAAGAGCGATTTTCATAGGTAACTTCCAATCACCGAGCAATCTTTGATCTGATGAAAAACTAAGACATTCCTTTACGTTCTCAATATATTTTGTGACGTATTGTTGATTTTGACCTCGGAGCCGTATCATTTTTCGAAACATGGCTCATGATGATGGTGTTTCAGAAAGCCCATTGAGTGATTCCCACCTAAGGAAAACACATATAATTAATAAAAAAACACATAAAAAGTATGTGTTTTCTATATAGATGTATGCACTTCTTAATAAAATTTGTCAGTCGAGGGGCTCTCGACTGACAGTTTTTATTCACTTAACTAACACCGAATAGATTTCAACGGAATCTTAAAATCAAACATTTCAGTCTGAAAATCAAACATTTCAGTCTGAATGAATCGTGTGCACCTCTCGCACCTCTTTTGCCGGGCATGCTTGCATGCTATTTTTGGTGATCATCGCTAATTTTGCTGAGTTGAAAAATTGCAAAGAAAGAAAGTCCGGGAAGAAGCAGCAAACAGCAACAACAACAGTACGACTTGTCTCTCCAGCACGAAATCAGCAGCAGAAATTCAACTTCAAGGATCGCGGCACGGATTGCGCCACAACACGACAACAAGCAACAAGAACACAAGAACAACACGACAACACGACAAGGAAGAACACAAGAACAACACGACAACAAGAAGTTCTTTTCTTTTGAGCTGACTCAGGCAATGTCCTTCTACCCCCTCACTACAATCGCTATCGTTGCTCTTGCTAGTTTATTAGACGATTCGTTGGAAGATGATGAAGACGATGAATCGATTCGATCCGCCGCATACCCCTCACAAAAAGAAATACCTCAAATACCTTACATCATAACAATCAACATGGCACCAGCAACAAACAACAACATGGCACCAACTGCCGCATTGTCGTCTGGGAGCGGTGGAAGGAAAGCCGGCATTGGCAACTACACAAAGCCTGAGTTGGAGAACTTGTTCCGATGCCTTAGAAGTATCCTACCAATTGGACCAGAAGAGTGGGATGCCGTTGCAAGCCGACACGCTGAAAAATATCCTGGTAGGGACACTGATTCAATCAGGAACAAGTACATTCGGTTGTACCGGAAGAAGATGCCAACTGGAGATCCAATTAAGTCATGGGATGTTAAACAAGCCAAGGAAATCAAGTATCTGATTGGTGATAGAGCCTCCATTCTGAACGGAGAAGAAAGGTTCGATCTTGAAACAGGGGAGTTTGTCCCTGTCCCTGCTGATGATGACGAGGAGGAGCTGTCCGATCCTCCACCACTTCCACTATGTCAACCAACTCAACCAACTCAACCAACTCAGCTGACTCAAGGAACAACTCAAGGAACAACTCAATCAACTCAAGGAACAACTAGAGGAATGGAGGACAACCGCCGTCTGGACAACCGCCGTCCCCCACTTCTACTTGGTCAACCAACTCAACCAACACAAATCGATGAAGCAACGGAGCTCACGACTTCCACCAGTACCATTAGTGGTGGTGTTACCACTAGTAGTAACAAGAAGAGAGCTTACAATCGCAAAGTAGAGAAGGACACTCACTTGATGGGTGTGATTGCTGCAGCATTGAAAGAGGGACGAGAGGATCGGAAGCTTCACCAGCAGGCTCTGAAGCTCCAGCAACGTCAACAGGAAGAGGATCGAAAGCGGCATGAAGAGGACCGAAAGCTTCACCAGCGGGCATTGCAACTCCAGCAAAGGCGACAGGACAAGGCCGATGAAGAGAGGAAGGTAATGATGTCGGCGCTCATTGCTCAACTTGGTACTGGTCCTTCTACTGCTGAGGGGAAGTCCCTCAAAAGAAAACTTAAAGATCTTCGACTCTCGCTTGCTGATGACTGTCCTGATGAGGACAGCAGCAGCAGCAGCGACGAAAGTGATTTTGAATGATCGATTAGCGAATCGATCGATTAGATTAGTAGTTCAGCGAATCGATCGATTAGATTAGTAGTTCAGCGAATCGATCGATTAGATTAGTAGTTAGTTAGTTAGTTAAAATAAAAGAATCGATTATTAGTTAAGAAACTCAACAACAATATCAACATTGCTCCAGACAGAAACTTAGGCCACAAAGAGAATACAAAAACTCTATTGCAACACCTTAAAAGAGGGATTCAAAACCACTAGAGGTGCGCTGGAGCAAAATTATTCGAACGTGTTGTCGACTGCTCTAAATACGAGTAATCGATCAATCAATCGATCAATCCAAAACCACTAGAGGTGCGCCGGAGCAAAAATATGAGTAATCGATCGGACGTGATACGACTTGACTTCTCTAAGTAAATTTATCTAATTTGCTACTAATCGATGATCGATCGAATCTGCTACTAATCGATCCGATCGAATACATCATCTGCGGTTTCTGTTGGTACCAATCCATACGAGAAGAAACCTTCAGTTCGACTCATGTACGTGTTGAGTATGGTGTTGATTCCAATTTTAGCTGTCTGGAAGTTGTAGAGACAAACAAGAAGCTTCAGAATAATCTTCCTGTCTCCTGTTTCTTCCAAGAGAATGCTGTCCTTCATCCGGGGGAAACCCCCTTGGATCTGTCGCATTCCCCATTCAGAAAGCTGTCGGACGCTGGTAGCAGCGCGATTGACTATAAGAGCTGCTGCATTGAAAGGATCACCCTGGCTACTCCGAATGAGGAATGGCTTTCTAGACAATTTGAAAGCTGAATCGACAATAAGCTTTGCTAAGTACTTATCATACATGCGCTCTATCTTTTCATAGAGGCCATAGTCGGCTTGAGTACTATCATGCCAACAACCTGGAGCATTCAAGATACAGGCACGGATCCTGCCCTCGGGAGCAAAGATGAAAACACTGTTGACGTATGTCCCACAAGTCCAACCATTGTAGTATTGGTTTTGCTTCATCCAGTTACCAGACTGTTGGATATGGAGTTTCAGGCCATCACAGGCACCCCACACTCTGTGAGGTGCTAACACTGGATACTTTGCAGCAATAGCATCAATGTATTGTTGAGTCTCTTCTTTGTTTGGCAAGCAAACCTTGGCAGCAGGATGATCTTGTAGTGCAACAAGAAGGAGCTTTCGTCCAAATTTCAGCCATCTGTACATAGGAGAAGCTGTTAGTCCAAACGCTAGAGCAACTGCTCTTGCTGCTGATCCTCTGGTTCAAAACCAGAATAGGACAAGAGCAAGGCATCCAGTTGCATCGAATCGATTGGCCGACGACCGCTTGCTGGGCGATCGCGTCTTCTGTCTGATAACTCCAGTGTTCTTATCAACAGTGTACGAATTGTAGAGTGGCTCAAATAGATCTAAGAGCTCTCTGAATACTACATGGTCGACTCCACAGCAGTTGAGAAGGGCTTGATCATTGCCCGATCGATAGAGATACATGAAAGCAGATTGGCTGTATCGCTTAATTGCAATCCTAGGAGTTCTACGATCCCTTCTTCTCTTATCTTCGTCACCAAGCAGTGGATTGTTGTAATCGGGGGTTAAGTAGTTATCCTCATAGTATTCTAGTAACTCCAGGGCCATGGTGATTGTCGATTGTCGATTGTACTACTAGTAGAGTGTTTCGCGAAAGAGTGTTTTGCGAAAGAGTGCTTGCTGGAGAGCAATGTGAGTGAGTTAGCAAGGATAGCTACTACTAGTAATTTTACCAGCAAAGCCAATCGATTCGGTACATAGAAAATTCTGAAAATTTCAACTGCCGGCCAGTCTCGAATACTTAACAGGCTTGCTTGCCAAAATAGGCCGGTAGGTGGCGCGGGTAGTGATTAAACAGACAGTTACTGTTTCTTCTTTAGGGATTCCATATTCCAAATTTGGCAGATAATAAAAGTATTCGTCCGTTGGGGGTGATAAAAAAATATTCATTCTATTCACTTCCGAATACTTTTTATTAACTTTCGATTCTATTCACTTTCCTTAGGTGGGAATCACTCATTAACCATTTCATTTGGAGACTTCCGATGCTCAAGCGCCTCCGCCTCTGTTGGTTGTTGGTGCTTTTCAGTTTCTACCACAGTTAAGAGTTCCTGCTCGTCGTATCTTTCTGCCTCCTTGACAGAAACGACACCTAACACAGGGTGGTACACTAACCACCCTTCTGGATAGTCATCTCTGTTCGAAAATGCTGGTGGTAGCGGCATCATCTCGTTTCGAACTTTAAGTTGACTTGATTTCGCCGTGGGGAAAGAATCCACAAAAGTTTCCACTGTTTTTTTGTTCTTATGGATAGAAGCATTATCAACGATCACTAATGGTGGAGGTTGTCCAAGTGAAGAATAGCGCTTGTGGTTACCCCTGCGATTCGGCCCATTTATGCTGTCGTGATTTTGTGATAGACCGGTCTCTCTTTCCGTTCGGGGGTATCTGGCATAATTGCCACTGTCATTTTCATCATCAACGAAGAAAAGGTAGTTTTGCCCGAAATTTCGAACAACTTCGCGTGAAATATGATAATATCCCCGTAGTATATCCGCAAGGTTGAGAACCAAGTTGAGAAATGTCTGTACGATGCCGTCTTCTTGCGCTGTAAAGATAAAGTCCAAGACAGTCGATCGGTGTTGCACGCACAAAATCACCAATACAGCACAAATGGTACTCGGACTTGTGAGGCATTCCCACGTTTCCCTCACTGAGTAAATGTGCACCATTTTCATCGAGGAGGTGGTAAACTTGACTCGTGTTCGAATTATGGTCCTAGCCAGACTATTAACGGTCAGCGAAGCTTCAGCGAAAGACGACTTGTTATTAGAAGTAGTATTGAATCGTCATTTTGTATTTGGAACGCCACCATAGTCGATTGTGGATCTCGGAACTCAGGACATACAGCAACACAGAGCGAGAGAACAATAACTTCGATTGCTATGAGACAACGTAAAAAAATTCGAGCGAAGCCCATTTTAGGTAGTACCGTACGCGTACGGTAAATCCCGGTACGATTTTTTAAATGATATGGATAGTGACTTCTAAGGGGTTAAGAAAGAGCGTTGTTTGACTGTTAAACGCCATCGGCCTCCTCCCATCGTTGAACCAGTACCATGTACAGTTTTCACCAGAGGGGGCGAACACTTAATACTTGACAGACGATTTTTTGTGTCAGATGGTAGATAGTGGGTGATTCCCGAAATACTTTTTTGTAACGTACATAAATTTCTGTTTTTAGTATTTCGGGAAAGAAAACTTCGTACATACTTTTTTTGGCGGGAAAGTGCATAAATCTCATTTTGGAATCTGGAATCTCATTTTGGAATGAATGTGGAATCTCATTTTGGAATGTATGCATAAACAAGCATGCGCGAAACAACATGTGGATTCCGAAACAACATGTGGATTCTGTCATAAAAAAGTGTAACGTTACAAATCATAGTCGACGTGAGCTCACGTCGACTATGATTTGTAAAAAAAAGACTGGTTAAGTATAAAATTTCCGGTTTATGTAGTACATAAAAGTATTTCGGGAATCACCCAGTGTACTCGTACCGGTACGATGCTTGTGCGATAAAATCTTATGAATCAGGCAGAAATAACTCAGTTATTAAATACTTCGTACTTCGTACTACCGAAGTACTTCGTAGAATTTAAGAATAACTTGAGTTACTGTACTACTATTGATCTTATCAGCGTAGCCTTTGTACTGGGCACTTATTTCAATGCTCTTCCATTGGACAATGAACCCAAACCCGAACCCAAAGTGATGACCACTCCAGTTTTGCAAATCAATACGAAGAACTGAAGATTGAACATAAATTAAGAAAGTCCTACCAGCCAGCTGGGACTAAATGTGCCGACTGAGGTAAATCCCAAAAAAATTTCTCAAATGATTTCTGTTTTTTTATTCAACTAAACACGATGTGCTGTTTGATACCCAACTAAATGGGATCCGATTGTGGACATGATTGCTTGGAGTGATTTGCAAAAGGAACTCTAATTTGCAAAAGAAACCACGTGATTCCACTACGTAACACACAGTTTTACTACATGACAAGTAATTCCACTTCATAATTTCTACTTTTGCAACAACAAAGTGCTCATAATTTCTAATTTGGAACAAAACTCTGGTGTATCTTTTTTGAGTCTGGACCCGGATTGTAAACTTTGCTAAGCCAAATAATCTTGGAATTGAATTGACCATGGGATTCCTCCAACAATCTACTAAGCCAATGCTAAGCAAAACAATCTTGGAATCCAATCGACCACGGGATTTCTCAGAAACCAAACAAATTGACAATTGACTCTCCACCAAATCTAAATCAATGCTAAGCAAAACAATCTTGGAAGCCAATCAACAATCATCAATGGTGGGGAAACCAATCAACAATCGACAAGTCAAACTGTTTGCACTTCCAAAGTGTTTGATGCTTTGAGGATGGACCACAGATTGATTGTCGATTGGTTTGTGGGACTAAGTTGAAACAACTTGGTCTTTCAAAGATGGGTGTGGAGTGTTGAAAGGGTCTTTGTCTTTGTCTTTATTAAGTTGCCACCTTCTTTCAGTATTGCCTCTAAGGAATTTTCAACGACAACTCTACCCTTCACATAATTGATAATACACTTGAGTCAGGAGAAATGCTTCTGGTCAGCTGTGTTGTAATGCTTTCTCCATCAACTGTTGCTCTTTTCAAGGTCTTCAATACCCCAGGGAAGTCATTGTTGTCATCAAAGTCAGCAAGTCTGAACCACTCATTCCACATCAATGAAACCGACTTATGGTTATGGAACAAGGACTTTCTTGTTGTAGTATCCGCCACGTCGGTTGTTGCTTCTGTTGCTCGTGTTGATGTTGGCATTGGCATTGGCTGATGAAACATATACATGTGCTGCAGGAAGTGGTGAACTTGGGTGTTGACAACACCTTGTTCTTGTCTGAAGCTAGTAATTGAAGCCTTTATCCTCAGAATGTCCTTTGAAACATTATGGACTTCTGAATGAATGCTGTGAAGCCGGTCCCAAACCCCCGGAAGGGCAACATCAATACTCCTTTTGATTGAGGTACTAGCTCCCACTCCTACTTTTTCCTACCTTGGTGGAGCAAGATGATGGTGTCATGCAGTACCACAGATTGTAAATTGAGGAGGAGCTCAAAGAAAGCTTGAGCAGTGGACTTTTGATCACTATTGATTGTGCTTATTGCCTTGTCAAGGAGGGGGAGCACTTGACGCTGAAGCTCTGAAGGTAGATCAATAGTAGTACATCTTGACAAGAAGAACCCCCCTCTATCTTGTAAATTCCCAGCCAACGCTTGCATAGCCTTCAAAGGGAGTTTGGAAGAATATTGATTCTCTCTAACATCAAGATTCCAATTTCCAATCATTTTGATGTATTGCAGATTGGCCTCCTGCATTTTGCATGCAACTACATCAGTTCCTCAGCCAAAGTGAACAAAATGCTTCAAAGTGGTACCCAAGGTTTTGCATGCTTGTTTCATTGTGCTGGAATAGGCTTGATTGGTGATCAAATGGTGATAGTTCCCTGTGTTATTACAATCAGTGAGTAATTTGATGTTGGACCAGGAGGAATTATCTGCAAAGTCATATTGAGCAAGCTCCGCCGTTGAATGGAACCGTGCCATCAAATAGAATCCCAATGCACCAACAGGACACATGTTAATATTTCTGTATCTCATAACCCACCCAAATAAAGTTTGTCCCTTCATCATTATATTTGATAAGGTCGCACAGGTCAAACAGCTCACATTTGAATAAGGACTTGCCGGGCAGAACGCCTCCATGTGTCATAAGGAAACAGAACCTGTCTCTCAAGGCTGCAACATGATATTTTGGTTTGTACCAATTCTTAGAGAACAAGAAATCCTTGGTCCTCTCATTGTTTTGTACATTCATGTATGGTGACAACGCGTGATCTATCTTCTCATTGAATGCGCTCTTTTTGATCTTTTTCTTACTTACTTGAATCACTCACACGTCAGCACTTGGGTGACTCTTTCAGATCAAATGTGTTCCTTAGTAAGATTGTTGGCGTTTTGACTCCTCTGATGCCTCAATATTTTGAGGATGGAACACAAGTACTGATTCACAGTATCATAACCTACAGGGTTGCGCTCGGCCTCCTTCAGCTCTAAAAGGGATTCCTGATTGATACCATTGCTATTGTACTTTGCCACCACGATCGCATAGTCATTGGCATTGAATATTTGTGGTGTTCCCTCTTCTTGCTTCAGCTTCCTGCCTCTTCTCCTTTGTGTTTGATAGGCCTGATGGAAAAGGAAGCCAAATACCTTTTCTTCAGTTACTGTTTGCAGATAATCCAGGTAACCAAACATGGTAGTGCAATACTGAAGGAACTCTGCCCCTTTCCAACCATAGGCAATTTGTGTATTGACTGGAATACCATTGTGGTCATCCTGTTCGACATGCCATGCTGCTTTGGCAAATAGGTCGCTTGTGTAAAACATTTTGCGTGCTGGAGACCAAGGGGAGTGTTTTGTTCAGGATGGATGGGTGTTGTTGGTGGGTATTTTCAAGAGTAAGTGTATTGTTGTTGTATTATTGTTGTTGTTGTTTGCTTGCTTGCTTGTCATTTCATCGTTTTCATGTTTGCTGTGCATTTATGTCATGCATTGTTGGAATCAAAGTGTATGTATTTGTTGTGTTTGTTGTTTGTGAGAGCGCCCCAGGCCCCGGCGCTGCCCTAGTTGCTTAAAGCTGACTGACTGAAGAATTTGAGCATTGCTGGAGGGTCCAGCATGGTCATATGGTCACGCACATTGTTGAATTTGGTTGAATTTGATTGGTTGGCTTCACTGTAAAGTGGTTATCTTAGTGTGTCAGAGATTCTGACTGCTATGGTTAAATCATGCGCAAATGGCTAATAGAGAAGTCAGAGGACACTGTACCACAACCAAACTTGGGTTGTTTTGCTTGTGGTCGTTTTGCTTGTAGTTGTTGCTTGCTTGTAGGCAAACCGAAAATAGAAACAACGAAAACAAGAAGAAGCAGCAAAAATGACTAGTAAGACATGACAGCAAGCGATGAAAACAAGACAAGACGAAGCCACAAAAGCAACAAGGAAGCAGAGCAGCCAAGCGAATGGAAGCGAGCAAGCAAGCAATGAAAACAGTGTTTTGCTTTTGCTTGCGGTTGTTCGCTTCTTGCGGTCATTCCCTTGCGGTCATTTGCTTCTTGCAATTGTTGCTTTGCTTGCTTGCTTCCGTCCGCATTGCTGCTTTGCTAGCCCCTTTCTCTTTGTCGTCATCGTCTTCTTCAAAAAAGAGGTTTCCAAGCAACGTGAACGAAAGGACGAAGCAAGCAATTGAACGGCTGAAAGCAAGCAAATGACCGGAAACAGCTGAATGTGAGCGCTTTCTTGCTTGCATTCGGTTGCTTGCTTTACACTTGCTTTGTCTTCTTTGTGTCGTTGGCTTGGCTGCTTTAATTTAATTTGTCTTGTTTGCTTGCTTTTGATAAAATTTAATTCGTCTTTTGGGTTATTTTCGTGGGTTTTCCTGGGTATCTTTCGTGGGTTTTCCTCGGTTGTTTCCTGGGTTTTACTTCCGGAACCAATACCCAGGACATTCATGGGTACCAATCATGTTTTTTTTGGAACCAATACTCACGTTTGATTTGTTGCCAGGGCAGTTGGGGGATCAACGGCATTGCGCGCGCAAAAAATGGAAAAAACGCGCGTGTCGCGCGAGTGGGTTCCGGAGGGCCCAGATACGTACGGTACGGTACGAACTGTCCGCTTTGAAAAAATCGCAAACACCAGTAAAAGATCTTATGCTGTGACGCAACACTTTTCTGCTTATTTGAAAAATCCATTGTAAGCATGGTCGACACACGATAGCTCAACAATTTTCACGAGTTAGAAAACAATGAGCATAACATTGGAAAGCTTAAAAGAGAAGGTGAATCTCATTGTACCAGTTTCGTACTGAAAGCCAAATTTCTGTTTTTAACTCATTTTTCGGCGCTCAAAATTGAACCTTAATGCGCAGATGGGGAGTCGCAACTTCACCATAATGACCCTATTTTTGCCCCCTAGAGACATCTGATACGTACACGTGCTGTACGGTAAGACTATCCATAGTGCTAATGATTGAAGTACAGCATTTTTTCATACTGTACCGTAAGATTGCGTACTCGTAGCGTAAGATTACGTACAGTAAGATTTTAGATGGAACGGCTGAAACAGCGTTCCCATCGCAAACGAACGCCGAAAAGATCTCGTAGGTAGCCTACGGTACGCTACGATGTCACTTCTTGGTGTTCTGAGAAAAAAATAATTCGGGGTAAGATTATCGGTAACGATAGTAATAGAAAACCTGCAGTTACGTATCGTAGGGTGCTCATTCGGAATTTTCATTGTTGGTAATATCTCGAAAACAAAGGATGAAACAATGTCATTCCCTACCGAAGTAATACTTTCCATAATATTGTCCGTCGTTGTGACGCTTGCACTTCTGTGGCTATTTTATCCAGCTTGGGCGGCTTTGGTCGCTGAGCGATTGGAATGGGATGTTGAAGAAATGACGGCGCCGGATAGACAGTCATTAGAATCACCTCTTCTTTCTTTGATTATTCCGGCATACAACGAGCAAGACCGGATACCGATTATGATTTGTGAAACTTTTGATTATCTAACATCTCAGCGGGGGGAAAAGTTGCTGCGGCAGCTACAGTCATGTTCAGAACAGAAAACAACGTGTTCCCTCGATGATGAGATAAAGGACAATGCCTTCTCATCGAAAGAAAAATTGCAGCAAGGAGGTTCCATACCGAAAGTAGAATGGATCATAGTCAACGACGGATCGACCGATGCAACTTGTGACGTGGTACGGGAAACATATAAACAGTTGATGGCGGGAAAGGACGGCGGTGATGGCGAAGGTATATCATTAGCCTCGTCTGTGTGCGATTGGAAATGGAAATTGGTGTCGCTAAAAAGAAACGCCGGAAAAGGAGGAGCTGTAAAGACTGGGATGAATCTTGCTGAAGGAATGTTTCAATTGATGGTAGATGCAGATGGTGCGACAGAGTTTGGACACGGTCTAGAAAACCTGACGCGAGAATTAGTAGCACATCCGCAAAATGGTGAAATTAGAGGAGACAACAGTGATCCGATGATTGCCATCTTTGGGTCCCGAGCGCATTTGGAAAAGGAATCTTCTGCCCAAAGATCCTTTGTCAG
Source organism: Pseudo-nitzschia multiseries (assembly GCA_037355745.1). NCBI lineage: Eukaryota > Bacillariophyta > Bacillariophyceae > Bacillariales > Bacillariaceae > Pseudo-nitzschia > Pseudo-nitzschia multiseries. Next base: position 8,199,760 of record CM074790.1, read on the forward strand.
GACAGTCTTGATGAAGGCGTTTCACTTTTTTGTCAGTCTATTTGTCTCGACCAAAGTTCAAGATACTCAATGCGGGTTCAAACTCTTCACGAAAGCAGCGAGCAATGCGATTTTTCAGAATCTACATTTGCGGCGTTGGGCATTCGACACGGAGATCGTTTTGTTGTGCGACACACAAGCTATTGACATGATCGAGGTTGCGGTGCGTTGGACAGAGATAGATGGATCGAAACTCAGTACCTCGAAACTGGCTTTAGCAATTGTATCCATTTCAATGTTGAGAGATATGATCTGCGTGCGATCGTGCTACACTCTTGGCATATGGAGGATAAACATGGGCTATCAACGAAAAGACAAGAAAACGATTTAAAATGTAAGAAATTTCTTGCGTGGTTCTTCTGAGTAGGATTTGACTACATTGGTCTGCGCTGTAGGTTATGGAAGTTGAGGTGTTTTTGAAATCTTGCTACCATCGCTCTTCGTGCTGCTTGGGAATTTCATCATTTTCTTAATCCGATTTGATTTTCGTAGAACAGCGCTTGCATTTTTATGACTTTACTAATTTCGAAATAGAGGAAAGATAATCTAAGGACTCCTGGTAACATACCAAATTGCCGAGAGTTGTTCGCAAGGTCCTCATGGTCACCCTGTTACGTTCAATCGTCATAGTATTTCGAAGGCTTAATTTCAATCCAAATGTACCAGGTACGAGTACTGGTACCATGACGATTATATTTTTTATTCATACCGTACCATTTTTTCATCTATTGTGAATAGAGACAACTTTGCGATAAAACAGTCCTCTTTTTCGCCTCTCTATTAGAGATACGCTAAAACGGGACGTGCCGAGTGGACGCCCCAGAATACAGTAATATAGTACTTGTCAAAGACGAGTGATTGATTCTTCCACCATACAGGAAGCGTTTCCGAATTACATTGCTTTGGTGCCTGATACGACAACAAGCCACATTGTTTTGGTTTCCTGAATCATAGTTTACCGAGGACGTTCATTGAGTGCAATATGCATGCTACTAGCGTTTGACGAGTGGATTAGGGTTGAGGTGGAGAATGCAATTGATTCTTCATGCGTTTGGTATTTACGTTCCATCTTGAACTGGTTGTACTATTGTTTGATAGTGAAGGGCACGAACCATTCTCAATTCTTTGTGACAAAGGAAACCTTCAACGTTCTTTAGCAACCGATGCAATGAAAGAAGGCCCAGTAAATAGATTTTTAATTTTTAATAATAATGACAGTGAGCCCTCAAGAATACCTGATACACTTTTGTAGTTGATAGTGTGATCAGATCAGATCAGATCAGATCTGGAAACAGATTGGTTTTGTTTCATGTGTGTCACCTTTCGTGTTGTATTCATGAAAATTACGTAGGACTACCGTAGATCTCGTACATCCTGGTTCCTGTTACAATACCGCTCTTCTCTGATTCTTTGCCCGAGTCTAACTACGGTACCGTACTGGTACGGTATAAATAGCTAGAGAGATGGACAGGAATGCAAATATGGATACACCAGTACGAACTTCCTATGATACACTACTAATTAAGAGGGAGTACTTCGTGTTTCAGCACGGTATGAATACAAGTATGACTGCGAATAAGATCTTAGGACCTACCGTACCGTACCGTACCGTACCGTACCGGAAATATTGTCTCAGTCACACACCAAGTTTTCGTGCACCTACAATAAGTACTCGTAACTACCGTACTCTCACGAACGTACCGGCTATGGTACGGTATGGTATTACTCGTGAGGTTACGGGTTCGAGTACCGTATTTGGCACTAGTACACGTGCTCGTACTCGTACCGTATGCTAAGACTATGTGGAATGTAGACTCGATCGGTACGGTACTCGTACCGTACGTTACCGTACGAAATCGTGAATGGACCGATACGAACGGTAAACGTGCTATCGTAATTGGAACTCCCGATAGCTTTCTTTCATTTCACTTCGGACCGGTCTCTGTCAATGCCACAAAACCACAGTAGCTAAATCAGAACGCAAAATCAAACAATGGTATCTTCAGTCCCACCGCCACCACTCGACGATCGCTCTGCATTGGACCCGCTGGAGTGCCCACCTTTGAAATGGGGGATCCTCGGTGAGTTGTCTCGGAGCTTCGAACAAACGCCTTTGCTGACCAGTATCATCCGTTTCTTCGTCAACCGGCTGACCGATGAACCTACCGTCTTATCTTTCTTTTAGGATGTGGTCGAGTATCAAACGACTTCTGTCAGGCACTGAAGCACCTGCCGACCCAGTCTGCTGTTGCCTGCTCAGCCAGAAGTGCCGAGAGTTCTGAAGCATTTGCAAAAAAGCACGGAATAGGCAAGCACTACGGAAGCTACGATGAAATGCTCCAGGATCCAGAGGTAGAAATTGTGTATGTTGGAAATGTCCATTCATTTCGAAGAGCCACGGGTGAGAAATGCCTTCTGGCCGGGAAGCATGTCGTGCTGGAAAAACCCTTTGCGTGCTCCGTTGAAGACGGAGAATATCTTATTTCTCTAGCCAAAGAGAAGGACTTGTTTATAATGGAAGGGATGTGGAGCCGTTTCTTTCCCGCTGTGCAGAAAGCACGAGACCTAGCATTAGGAAGTGAAAAGATTTTGGGAGAGATTGCTACCGTGTTTTCTGATTTCAACTTCAATGCTGCCGACTCCGAGGAGTATCCGTCGTCCTTTGTTTACAATAGAAAACTTGGGGGTGGGGCCAACCTTTTGGTTGGACCGTATCCTATTGCAGCTGCATCTCTTTTTTTCGACGGTCGTATACCAGAGACGATCAAAGCTATGGGGCAGGTCGATCAAGAAACCGGTGTCGAGCTCCAGGCTGCAGTCGTTTTGTCTTTCTCACCTACCGACACAATTAAACCCACGATGGGAACCGGAGGTGATGATGGTCCTGGTAACATTTACCCAAAACTTCCCGGGGCTGGAGTTGCAACACTTAGCTTCGGATTCCTGTGTGAGACACCTGAAGAGACGGTTATTGTCGGATCAAAAGGTCGAATGAAGATTGAAAGCCCTGGCCATTGCCCAACCAAGCTATCGGTTGAGGTCAAAGGACAGGGGCGAGGCCAGGTAGGAAATAATTTCTTTTTTGAATATCCTTTGCCCGAAGATACAAAAGAAATCATCGAGTCCGGAGGCTATTTCTATCCAAACAGCGCAGGTTTCTGTTACGAAGCTGCAGCGGTTGCAAGATGCATTGCTTCTGGAAAACGTGAAGCCCCTCAGTTCACGTTGGAGGAGACAATGCTGAATTTGAGAGTAATTGACGAAATTCGAAATCAACTCGGAGTCAAGGCCGTCGACGAGGAATAGAATTGTTATACTTTTATAGTTATTCGTTTAGTGTACCTATTTACAAACAGCCTATATTTGTGATGGATGTAACTCTATTCTATTATGCACGGCAAGCGTTGTGGGAAAGGTTATTATGCTGAATTAATTCCCTCCAATCATACATCAATAGCATCTCATTGTGACCCTGTGAACCAGGTTGTTATGACTGTCGTCACAAATCCAACCGCTAACATTGATATATCGCATACACACAACCAGAACCCGTGCTTTGTTCCGCTCAGACCATCGGAAAATCCTTGTCCGACAAGCAGCCAATGTAAAGCAGCCGGCACAACGAAGCTCACCATGGATACCGCAAAGCAACCAACAAACGACAGTACCGACACGAAGCCCGGGAGTTTAGCAGCGACACTGACAGTGAGCAATAGGATAGAAGTTCGAACAAAAATCATGAGAGCTTTCGGTCGTTTCACTTCGTTGCCTTTGTTCTGGGTTATTTTGCCTTCAACAATTTCAGCAGCGGGCACGATCAGCAATGGTGTACCCGCCATCACGACCAGGATCATGGCAAGTCGCGTCGCTGTAGCTAAAATCCCAGTCGATGGAATTTCTGCTAAAAGGTCATTCTCGATCTTTGGAAAGAGGTATAAGAAGGAGATGCCGATAATGATGTAACACACGCCGACGAGTGACATGCTGATCATTGCAGTCTGGGGCAACTTTTCCGGTTCTGCCATGGACTCTCTAAAGTTGAAAGTGAGCGGTACAATCCCAAAACTAAAGACCGTGCAACCGAACCACTTTGATACACCTTCGATGCCATTGAGCGGGAGCAAGTTAAATGGGCTCTCGTCTTCTATGTAAGTGCCAAAGTCAGTATCTTCACTGCCAAAAGCACTACCTGTAGTATGTTCGATAGAATGATGTCCCCTTAATCCATACCACGCAATTACCGACATAGTCAATCCCAAAATAATCAGGCCCATACGGCTTAGTTTTGATAAAGCAGATAGATCATCAACAACACAGAAGGGCACTAACACCAATCCTAGGATGCATCCGTCAATCATTTTCTCCCCAGTGGTAAAAGGTGTTGCTTCCACAAACGACAGAATGGCAACTTCAAATGCAATATTGATAAAGGCTAACAGCATCAGCATCATGATATCAATAGACCACAGCCCTAGGTCACCCAGAGCATACCAACCGAGTTTTGAGAACGACGACGTCCCTTCTGGAGGTGGATCGCGAAATTTGATACTAAACCGATCGTACTTGCATCGTCCAAAAATGTTACTGCATCGCCCCTTTTTTTGCTCTTCTATCGGCATTACATCGTCATATTCAATAGGTGTATCCGCTAGACGAACCAGATATTCAAGAGCATCACAAAGCTGTTTCATACAATATACATTCCAAAAGGCAATCAAGAACGTCCCAAAAATGAAAAGCAAGAGGCCTCCTTGTTTGCAGGCGTATGGCAGCGCCAATATACCTGTCCCCGCTGTAGTAGATGATTGTTACGTTATACGGTTTGTTGCACGCGGTAGTTGGTTTTAGATTCGATTTTTTGTGGGAGCAAACATTGAAAAACCAAGGTGAGAATTTCCAACAATGGACAAGAGCCCAAAATGTTTCATCATTATCATCTAGAGGGTACGAATGGACCAGTGTTCTTTCTTTCTTACCCGCAGTCTTCGCAAGGTTGATTCCAACGTTGATCCTCGATGCTTTGCCGGTTTGAGCTTCCGACCCAAGCTCTGTGGCAATAGAACTAACACGTTTCATTGTGTTTCGACCACCGGAACCATGTTCTCCGATGAGAGGCAACAATTCTTCCCGTGGTGCCATTGAAATGATGATAATTGTGCTGGTTTTCACGTGGTGTTAGTCCTTGCCCTTAACAACCCTTCAGATATAATCCTTTATGGACACCGCCGTACATTGATAGATCAAGGATCGGAAGTGAATGAGTTGCTGCGGTCTCCAGCTTTTTTTACCGGCGGGAAACTGTGGAACAACTGTCACGGAACAACATCGATCTGAAAGTGCGCACGTCACACTTGCTTACGAGAAGAAGAAAAAAAGGAAAAAAAAAAGGGAAAAAAAAATTGACACGCGGTTGCACGACTGGCTTGCCAACAACGTACTAAGATCTGCCGTACGAAAGACAGGAACGAATGCAGTGTGAACACCGCTTTTTGGTTTTATTCTTTGATGACGACTACACTGTACCGGTACGTAATCTTAATTACTCCATACCTATCGTTGGATGAGATCATCGTTGAAACTGTACAAGTATTATTATTTAATGTTTTTCACACTGTAAACAAAAGCATAATAAACGCGCTCACAATTTACGTGATAAATCTTGAATACCGTTATAATTCTGGGCCTGTCGCCTCTGCCGGTATCGTACCGTCGGTACTGTAATTAGCGGTACAAAGTACGAGTCCGAAGTAATTACTTACCGAAGTTACTTCGTACCGGTACGAGTACCGATACCACAACTCCGTAATTTTTTTTGAATCATCGTTGCCAACGTTTTTTAATTCTTTGATTTCAACTTTTGTTCCCCTCAAAACACCACGCAAAAAATTGGAACTTGTATCGGAATCCGGCATCCGTTTGGGACACAAAACCCATCCCCATCATTCACACCGCACAATACATTACATTACCGTACATCAGGTTTGCTGCACAAAGCTCAAAAGCCATTCTTTGATAGCAATAACAATGTCGCACCACCGTGAATTTATCCCATTATCGGCATCTTCGTGTATGCACGACTGCCAGTCACCCGCCCCCTCCAAACGGGTCAGGGCAGCCATGCCTACTACCACCAAGGTAGTATCTTCCATTAAGCCCTTTTTGCTTGGTTTCGTTGTCGCTTTCATGCTCATTGCCCTTGCGACATTGTCATCAATCAGTGTTCTTTGTAAAGATTTCAGACCTATTGATCTTCGTTTGCCATCAAAGGCAAAATTCGCTGCTGGAACTACTACAAATGATTTGGCAAAGTCATGTTCGTCTTCCGAAACACAAGTCCTAGGACAAGCGGTAGAAAAGAACGGTGAAGTCGAGACAGGTAATACACGATCGAAGCGGCGCAAGAAATCATCGTTCCTGTCACTGTTTTCTTCGAAAAAGAGGAAGGCGCGAAGAGCTGAAAAGACTGAGAACCCCGACGGCTACAACCCCGAGGAGACAAAGGTTACTCCCCCACCGCAAGATTCCAGGGGTTGCTTTTGTCACTTCGTTTGGGAGTCTTTGGGGTATCGATTCGATTCGAAAAATGCTTGCAGCGGCACCGAACACAATCATATCGAAAACGACGATCCTCAGTCATCGGAACAACAACACCGGCAGCAACAAATCAAAGCCATGGAGCAATTTCCGAGCGCATTCACACCGGAAAGACAAAAATTAGAACCCCGACAAGAGAGGCTTATCGGAAGAATGAGAGATGATGTTTTGGATTCTGTTTCAGACTTCGAGAGACGATCATCATTGGTACCATGGGGTGGTCCACCGCAAGCGCTTGCATCGGTGTCATATGATTGGTATGCCCACAAGACCAAACATCGAGGCCTCAGTTCTCCTCTCGATCAATTTGATGGTGGAAACCTGTTTTTATCGTATCTTCGCATCATGAAATGGCCAGAAGATTTAGGGCGTACCGAATTTCCGTTCAAACTTTGCAAAGCGAAAAAGAAGAACGAAGGAACAGACTGCGAGGCCAGTGTCGCGATACGACACTCTCTGGAATTCAGAGAGCGTTATATGCCTTGGTTGGTCACCCCTGGTATCAAACGAGCAAATAGCAGAGGTCTAGTTTATCATCGTGGTTTTAGTCCGCCACATCCCGAAGACGAAAATAGTGGCCATGCGATTGTGTGGCTTCGTCTTGCTCTCAAAAACAAGACGGAAAATGAAAGTGAGCGAGTCTACTTCGTTCGTTCGATGATAAGAGAATTTGACCGAGCAGTTGCAGCTTCATTACAGCGATCAAATGGTAGACTAGGAAAATTCAATGCGGTAGTGGACGGAAATGGTTTTACTTGGGGTTCAATGCCAAGCCTTAGTGCAGTAAAAACACTCGTTGCGATCCTACAGGACCATTTTGCCGATAGACTCGGGGTTGTCATCCTGGTCAACGTGGGATCAATATGCGAACTTCTCCTCAAGTTGTTCTTGCCACTCATCACCGAAGAAGTCCGCAACAAAATTGTCATGCTTCCACACGACCCGAAGGAACAAATGGAAACACTACAAAAAGTACTAGGAACGAAGAAAAACATCCCCAACTGGCTTGGCGGTGCTGATGACTTCGATTTCCAAGTGGACGAATACTATGCAAACGATCATATTGGCCGTGACGAGGAAGCTCTGAAGTATTTAACCACAATGCCATATCACGCCTAAGTTTTGAAATGAGAATGGAATGCCCATTTACGGAGACTAGATAGAGTTGGAGATATTTTTCATGACATTCTGGGATGTTGGCCCATTGATGAGATATCGACAGGAAATAAATGGTCGAGTGTTCCTGATTTCGTCAGGAAACATGAACACTATAGCGTGTATGGTAGGTCTCTCAACCTTGGATAGCAATTTCCAAACATTTGACCAGACGAGACCTCGGTTATCGAATGACGAAACTGCTCATGGAAGCTTTTGGGATCATCGACGCAAGTTCGACTACCTAATTATTCACCTGCACCGCCTAAATTTCGTTGTGCTGAATTTTGTCAGCACAAACTTGGAGCAGTCTAGCGTACTCATCCAAACTAAGAGTATTGCTGTATGGTCCCATTCATGACCTTGTTCTGATCTCATCGTGGGCCAGTAGCTTCGGCTATGAAAAATACTAACGACGAAGAACAACTGAAGACGAGCCTATCGCATCATCATTTTTTCACAATCAAATGGACAAACAGCGTGTGGCTGTTGAAGAAAACAAGATGTAAATAAAGAAATTGTAATCATTACTTTGCTTGAACTGTACTTATTGTACCCGAACCAAGAGATTTTACATTTTCTTCGACACCCATTTCGTGTTGTAATGAAAAAACGTGAAAAGATTCGTTCTCGTCGTCTCTTATATAGCTGTTGTACCTATACGTATCTGGACCTCCGGGGAAAAGATTATTTCGCGCTTCACTTAAGTGATCGTATATTGCTTTGTTAGTCATGATATGTTTCCTTAGACCTTCGTCGCAAACGCCTGCAAATCTGGCATACTTCAAGCATTCCTCCCATTGGTACGACCCAAGGAAATGCGTGTCTTGGACTCGTTTAGGTTCTTTTGGTCCACCACTGTGTGCATCCTTATCAGCGCATTCTATTCTTTCTCCCAACGGAGGAAGGGTCCAAGATTTTGAAGAGGAATCACCGACTATTTGAGACGCAACTGCTTCCGCTTGTACCTCGAAGAAAGGAAAGGGCACCACACTATGTTGCAGTCCAATAAACGCAAGAGAAGGATATTGCGCGTGCCATAACTGTTCGTATAGAGGCTTCACCCGCCTTTCTCCGGGAACAACTGATAAATCCAAATTGGAGCGTTCATCGATGAAAGGAAACTGATAATCGTAACCCGAGCAGAAAATAATTGTATCTACTTCCGGCGTTTCTTTGCATGTTGGCCCGAATGATATTTTAGAATCCGAAAGAACTGCGCTAGTTCTTGGTACCCACGATACGTTTTCCTCCGTAATGGGTTCCCCATCGATCAAAGCAGGACACGTTGTATCCGAAAGGTACACGTGCTCCGCGAAATGGGATATCTCCCGCGCCAGATCCGATCCGCTGGCCCTTCCTCCAACACAAAGGACAGTCTCACCTTTGAAAATACTGGGATCGTCGTAGGTAATGCTATGCATAATTTTCCCTTCGAAATTTTCGATTCCAGGAATGACAGGGTTTGCAGATGCTGCATAATGGCCATTACAAACGCAAACCGCGTCAAATACTTCTGAGTGAGTTGTTTTCTCATCATCGATCGACCCTCCCACTATCGATTCCCACTCCAGCTTGATTTGAGGCCAAGAAGAACGTTCATTTTTCTCATTATTTTCCATTTTCTCCTCGTCATTTTCTAAGATTTCTAAGTGGACCACTTTTGACTGGTATCGAATCAGATCTTCCAAACCCATGGCCTTCGAATATCTACTTAAATAATTCTTCACTTCATTGTGGGTCACAAAGCTTCTAGTCTTTCCATCTCCTCCCCATGGAAATTCACGATAAGCCATGAGCTCTCTTGGTAGATTGGTCCTCAAACCACGATACATTGGTCGTGACTTTGAGTTTGTTTTATACGACCAAACACCCCCAACTCCAGTCTCTTTTGGATCTTTTTCGAGAATGGTTGGTTCAATTCCATTTCGTTTCAAGACCCGAGCTGTCACGAGACCAGCGGCTCCTCCACCGATTATCGCAACCTTGAGAGGGGACGCCGACGATGATACACTTCCAATCGTTGCAGAGAGACTCATTTCGTTTCTTAGACTCGCAGTGGGTGGTTCCGTTGCAAAAGAATGGCCAAGATGCAATATCGTGAAGAGAAGGATGAAAATGCGTAGCGTGATCATTTGCTGGAGCGTTTGTGGCTTTGCAGTTGAATTAGTGATTGTGCGATCATTACTTTTCTGGAAGAAAGCCTTCGCTGGTGTTTCGTTCAGAGCATTTTGCAGATTTGCATACGAGTACGTATTCGTACCGATAGTACGAGGTAAGATTACCCCAGTAACTTACCGGTAAGATCTTACTCTTACAGTACTACCTTACCTACGGTACGTTTCAGCTTCATTTTTTGATGAGGGGAAAAGTTGCATCCTAGAAATGAAGAATCAATCATCCAAAAACTGAGAAAAGACTTATCACACGAAAAACAGTGATCAACTGTGGAGCCTTGGAAAAACTATGTAATTCAATGAACATTTTCTACCCACGCACGAAGCTCAGACGATTCAGTCACGTATGTTGACCATGTGACCAATGATCGCCATTCATCCGTTGTTGTGAAAATCGAGTTCAATGATGATGATGGAGAAAACAAAAATGAAAAACTCGAAACACTCAACACCGATTGTGATTTGACACAAAAGTTTTCGAGAATTGACGTGCAGTCGTAATTAGGATTCAATCGATACGAGCTAGGAGTGCTTGTTGTGAACTTGTTACCTCTTTCATCACTTGACAATTTTCTTTCAAAGTTGTAGTACCGAACGCTTTGCTATCTGGTAGCTCTATTGCTTTCTGTAGGCACTCAATTCTGCGACAGCAACTTTCAATCGTAGTGTTTACTTCAGATACAAATTAGAACGACAATCATGGCAGATGACGAAGATCTCGGAACCTTTGGGGTTTCCCGTGGGATGACTGAGAAGGCTGCCAACCAACGGCTAAACGAACTCCAGCAAAAGAGACGATCGGCCTCTGACAAGCAGGTGATTGCGAAGTACAACGTGGATCGACAACAAAGAGATCGTCTGCTGCAGATTGAAAAGGATACAACAATCCCCACGAGTAGGATGAACGGATATCAGCAACGATCACTGCAAAAGCGGATGAATCGAAAAAACAAGTCTGTTCATTCCAAGCTCCAAGTGTACAAAGCTAAAGCGATATGAAGCCGCTGTCGCTGCTGCCGATGCCCAGATTATTTTAAACACAGAACAGGCTGGGTTTCTCGAGACCGAACACGAAATGGAATTCACGTCGAGTCTCTCCCAAGTAGAGCTCAAGCGCAGTCACCTCGATGAAAATACCGCGCGGCACATTTATGATTTGGCCCTGCCTTCTGGACCATATGGATGCAGGTTCGATCGATCTGGTCGTTACTCGATATTATTCGGTCAAAGAGGTCATTTGGCTTTAATGGATGCGCATCATCTCAGTCTCCACAACGAATTCGATGTTCGAGAGCGGGTGCGGGATGCCTGTTTTTTACACAATTTCAGCTTGATGGCTGCGGCACAAAACAATCACGTTTATATTTACGATGACACAGGGGCCGAAGTACACAAATTGAGTGACCATCATGACCCAATGGCATTGGACTTCTTACCCTACCATTGGCTGTTAGCGAGTGTAGGTCGGACAGGACACCTTGTATACCAGGACACATCCACGGGTGGATTGGTCTCCCAACATCGTACAAAGCTAGGGCCTTGTAATGTCCTTCGTCAGAATCCATCAAATGCCGTCATTCATTTGGGGCACTCGAACGGTACGGTTACCTTATGGTCGCCTTCTTCCACTCAATATTTGGCGAAAATGAACTGCCACAAAGGAGCACCAATTACTTCTATGGCCGTTGACATATCGGGGAACTATATGGCCACTGGTGGTGCCGATCGTCAGATCAAGATATGGGACTTGCGAAAATTCCAGTGCACCCACTCTTATTATAGTGTGGCGGGAATACCAACATCTTTGGATATATCCCAGCGCCGTGTTTTGGGAGTTGGCCACGCAGGCCATGCAACATTTTGGTCTCCAGAAGCTCTTGTGAGAAAAGTGAAAGAGCCCTACATGCGCCATTCTATTCCGGCTTGTGGAGCTATAGAGACGCTTCGATTCCGCCCCTTTGAAGATGGTTGTGCCATCGGTCATGGGAGGGGTATGGCGTCTATTGTTATTCCGGGATCGGGAGAACCCAATTTGGATACCACTGAATACAACTTGAATCCATTCCAAGACAAGAAACAACGACGCGAGGCGGAAGTACGCGCTCTTCTGGACAAATTGGATCATAGTATGATCACACTAGACCCCAACGAAATTGGTGGTATGGAAGAAAGTACACCAGAGGCTCGGAACGAACGGTTGAAGGACGCGGAAGAACTAGCAAATGCTCACAAGAAACCAAAGAAACAGGCTACTAAGAAGCGGGGAAGGAGTAAGATTCAAACACAACTTCGACGAAAGCAAAAAAATGTCGTTGACGAACAAGTCGCCAAATTACGTGAAGCGAGGGAGAAAGAGAAGGAATTAGAAGCTCTCGCTGGTGGTTCTGAAGGCACAAACTTTAATCCTTCGAACGCATTAAAGACTGCCAAAGACACAGCTCCGACTGCATTGAAGAGGTTTTTCTAGATTGCGGTATATTTTAGATTCAATCTCTCAGTAACATCTGATCTTAAAAATAGCATCACTTAGATCTAACCTCGGTTTCATTCCACAGAGCTTCTGTTAAATTCAAATCTGTTGAAGTCTTCTGCTTTTTTGTGATAAGAAGTCACCCGGTAACATTTTCATTTGAAGTTAATCGTTCAAATCCACTTGAGCCCTTGTTTCTTTGTAAAATTATTACTACCGTCTTAATATTCCTCTAGTGCTGACAGATCCAAAGTTTGCGTAACCTGTGGCTCTGACTGAAATAGTTTGAGCAATGGATCAGTAATCAATTGCTTCGCAGCTGTCTTGCTCGATGCTTCGACTTGAAGACACATGACAGGATCATGGAGACTCTTTCGCAGAAGAAAGTATCCACCATCTTTTCCCGTAGAAACTCGGATTCCCTCTAAATTTTCATTATCCACATGACCATTCCGACTGTTCCTCGCAATGAGTTTCGATATCGAGAGCAACCAAATCAAAAAGTCTGATGACACTTTCCAGACTTTCATCTTTTCCGGGCAGTCGGAACTCAATTACTTCATCCAGTTCTTCAAGATTTGATATAAGATCTAGGAGAGACTTTCTTGTTGTTGATTTGGCATCTTGGTTTTCCGTTGCTAATAACCCTATAACCTTAATAGCTGTGAAAGTTCCATCGTCCAAGAAGCCATTTTCTCGAACCGCACAGTGACCAGAAGTTTCGATAGCTACTTCTGCATTTGCCGACATTTCTGCGTTCACAGACTGAGCCTTTTGGATGACATTGGCGTATCCCCGTAAATATCGAATGTGATTCAAATTTAATTCTTCTTTTAAAAACTTGGAGAGCCCGTTTGATGTAACAGAGTCGGTGACAATTGAACATCTGGGAGATTGTCGAGCATAGATAACACCCATCAACGCAATGAGACGATTTTTGTTAATGGGTTGATAGTCCGATCGTTTCAAAAGCATGCCTTCGTTTTCCAGAGGAGTCGACATTTCTTCGTACGTCGTAGGTGCGACCATCCCGCATCGATCGGCATCTGTATCAAGCAAAATTCCTAAATCAGCATTTGCACTCTCACAGGCTCGAATTGTTTCTTCAATCATATCGTCCCTTTCTGGGTTAGGAATGCCTGCTGGAAACGTAGGATCGGGTTCCGTATTAATGGATCCATCGACATTGGCCCCTAAATCAGCTAGTACCTTCCGGAAGAAACCACCTGATCCATTCCCTGAATTCAAAACGATGTTGAGCCCCTCTAGAGGTTTTTCGGGATTTCCCTTTTTTTGAACTTGATTCATCAAAGCATGCTTGAGTTGTTCCTGATAGTGCTGCATCCAATTGACATATTCATCACAAAAGACGTAGCCAGCATTAGTAGGTGGAAGGACTCCCATATTGAACCATACTTGTGCATGATGTTGTGCAATCTCGGTCATTCTGCGGATTTGTGACTTTTGAAATCCACCACTATTAGCATCAAAAAATTTGAAACCGTTCCGATCTGCAGGTAAATGAGAGGCTGTGACCATGACCCCTCCGTGACACAACGAAGACCTAGGAACGGGTGAAACAAGTTATAATTTTAGACGGATGCAACGGATGCGACGGGATATAATAGAATTTTGAATCGCTTGTTCACCGTGACGTTGTGGAAGAAAGTTTCATGCGCTAATATTCAATACGTACCGACAGAATTCGAAAAGAGCCGGGGTCGTGGCAATGCCCGTGTAGTACACTTTTATTCCTTTCACTCCGCCTGCACCTCGAGCGAAAGAATCTGCTAACACTAATCCATGCTCTCTCGGGTCTCGCCCAATGCATACAATCAATTCTTCGTCGTCCTTTCCATTTAGGTTATGCTCCTCTTTCAACATAGTTGCAAAGGCGAAGCCCAGACAATGTGCTGCGAAGGGTGTTAATGCAGGGATTTTTGTTTTCCCAATTGAGTGAGCCAAAGCTGTCATTCTCCCTGTCACTGGATTTGGAACAAATTGACCACGAATGTCAGATCCAGAAGCCACCTGTGCGATGCTTCTTCGGATGATGGACATGCTCGGTGGTAGATTCAGATCATCTACTTCCGATTGAAAGTATTCTTTCAGAAAAGCATCAGATGCAACACCACCATGCGGCTGCACTCTCTCGGACAACTTGGACGGCGAGGAGGACGTCGTTGAAGATTCATCAGACATGTGTGCCATGCTAAGACCACGATCGACGCCTTGTCGGTGGATATTGGTCGTGATCGTCCTGCCAACACGATGAGGCGTGAACGACAAGACATCTCGTCGGAGTAAAAAGACAAGATGGATGGCACAGATGGCCGTTGCCGAGATTCTGTCAATAGGGAAGACAAACTTCATTGTCAAGGTCAATAAAACGAATGATCTGGTTGCTTTCGGATCTATCGGTATGTGATGAATTGGAATGCTTTGTTAGTTGTACTTGTACCGGTATTTTCCAATTTGGATTTGAAGAATCACATCACTGCGAACATCAAGCGAAAAAGTAACAAACGGTGACATTTTCTGGTGAAAAAACGTCTTTGGAAATGCAACAGATGGCCTGACCATCATTCTCAAACTCGATTGGTCGATAATGCTTCTCAATCTGAGTCGTGAACATTAGTGATTCATCTGATCAACGACTTTCTAACAAAAACATGATGCCGACGTTGTTTCATCGGTTTGATCAGAGATCCGAAACCAGATCGGATTTTCCTTCGTCGACAAACAACTAGTAGTACGTACCGTGATGCGGTTATGTTATGCTGATGTTACTGTTACTGTATTCATCGCTGCATCCTGCTTCGCATTACTTCTGAACGCCTTTTGTGCATCCTTTGCAAACATTTGGAACACCCATTGCCCACTTTTTGTTCATATTTTTTGAAGCAATACGGTATACCTTCTTGCAACAGATATGACGTCCATTGCGACCCATTCATCAGATTGTGAATCCTCGCCTCTGGACGAGGGTTTTGACCACAAATCTACGTCGCATTCTGAATCACACGGTGGCAATCACAATGATAGCAGTGAGTCTGCTTCTAGAGAACTCTTGTCGATTAACAACTGGGATTGCACGAGGACTGAAAACGGTGGGAGTGGAAGTGAGAAGAAAAGACGCATCGAGCAGATGTCGTCGGCGGGGCTGTCCCGCACTTCATCTGTTCTTTCGTGGCAAGATTTTTCTCGCAAGGGGGTTCAATTCAAGACGCTCTTGGACGATGCACTGGCAAAGATCGCTTCCGTTAGTTCGGGGACGACTGTTGATCCTTCCAAATCTCAATCTAAGCCCATTCGGCAACTCCAACGGCCACCATTGCAAGAAGGACGGAAGAATGGATTCATTGATGGGGGCAGCAATCCTTCTAACGCTGGTAACCATATATTACAAAAGATGGTTCGAGAAAAACAGACCGAATGCCTCCTGCTTGCAACAAAAGGTCGATTCCCAGCAATCGGAAATAACTCAACTTGAAGCAATCGTTGACGACTTGCGCGAAAGCAAGAAACAGCAAGCCAGCAACGAAACACGCCTCCGCATGGCACTGAAACGTGCCTCACAAAATGCAACCCAAGCAAGGTAAGTAAACCTCGGAAGGGTTTCATCGATCATGTGAATCTGGTCTTTAAGCACTTTCATAGAGGAGAAAATATCGTCTAGTACTTCGTGTCTGTTATTTGTCATTCCTCCTCGGTACATAATCTAATTGTTGTTTTGTTTCGATTCGTCCTAGGAATGAAGCAAACGAAGCAGAAGCAAACTCAGCTACTCTAGCGGAAAAGATCGAACATTTGGAGAAAGTCGTCCAGGAAACGAAACGCTCATCGTTACTCTTACTGAAGGAACAGGAAGAAATCGGGACTGGGTTGGAGAGAATGGAACGCGAGTTTGTACAAGCGCAAGCGGATTTGGCCCATTCAAATGCGACGAAGCGAAAAATGCAGCAGGAACAACGCAAGCTGAACCAACGCCTTCGACAAATGAAGGATCGTTTGGACGAGGTCCAAGACGAACTAGAACACGAGCGCAGTGGGAAGCTATTCATGAAACGAAAATGCAATGAACTCGACGCAACTGTAGAAACTATTCAGGTCCGATCAGACAGGCTTCAAGACGAGTTGGATTCTGCTCAGACTCTCTTGGTTGATTCCACATCGGCCGCTGCAGAATCGAGAAATGCTCTTGAGGATTGCAAACAGGCATTAGATCGTATGTAAGTGTCCGGGAAAACGCACGGTGCGTCCGTCAGGAAAAGCTACGTTATCAGGGACCTAATTTTTGCATCTCTGCACGTACCCGTACTTTTACCCTATTTCTAACTTGTCATCGTTACAGGGAAGAGGCAAATCAGCACCTTCACCAACAACTTCAGGAACATCAATCAACGATACGGAAGGCGAAAACATCCCACCAGGAAGAACTCACCCGAACTCAAAAAGACTTTCAAGAGATACAAATTCAGTTGAACAAAGAGAAAGAACTCTTTCAAAATCTAAAGATGGAGAAACTTGCGGCCGACAAGCGGCAAGAGTCTCAAGCCGCGAAGATTTTTGCTTTGGAGAGACGATTGAAGCAGTCGACAAACCTGATGGAGACGAATGTGACATTCACTTCAGTCACCCGAAATGACAACACGATGGCTTCTACAAATACCAGTGCTGACGTATTAGATGATGCTACCGAAGATGTTGAAAATAGCATACGCCAATATTCTTCCAGCGCAAGAAACCGTTTTAGCATTCCACGCCTCGGTGCTGGTAATGAGAACCAAGGGCTCATTTCTACGGTAAACAAATGCTCCATATGTTTCAGAGATTCCAGCGGCTTGATGAAGAAATGCGAATGTGGACGCAAAGATTGCAAAGTTCGTGCTCATGCTTCCTGCGCCCGACGCATTTACATTGGAAAGTCGACGCCAGGCACGCCAACGCCCGCTCGCGTACCTGTGATCTTGTGCGGCTCTTCAGGCAACAAGACACCGTCAAGCAAAGCAGTCCCTGCCCATCATGCTGCAGCTATCACTCCTCGATAGAGTCCTATCTAGTAGAGCAGCACAAAGAATGAAATTCTGCCACCCCAGCAAAGATTACAATCCAAAACATCAAGAAATTCCGATAAAATTCTAGTAGAATAATCAGAACACCTTGACGATTGTAGTGTAAACATTCAACACATTATAGGACTTCACTCACTCATAATAATCGTCGTTGATCAATTTCTTGTGATACTGAATGTTTTTATTTCAATTTGTTCGTTATCTACCGGTAATTACCACCGTAGTACTATAGGTACCACTAATGGTACTATAGGTACCACTCTAGCTCCTTGTTTACGAGGCCCCCGGCCGAGGAAACAAGGAGCTAGAGTGGTACCAAGTAACACCCCTCCTCCCCACTGATACTATGAGGAGGAGCTAAAGGAGGAAAGGGGTGTTGACATGGTAATCTCTATGGCTTCGGAAGGACGAGCACAATGGAGGAGGAGTTCCTTTTTGCTAGCTACCACCATACCATTGTTGCTTAGCGTTTCGATGGTGCTGCTAACGGGGGAGTTGTAGTAGCGTTTTGATGCTACTACAGGGGGGAACAAGGATAAACCGGTATCAATCGGTGGTACCGTTTTGGTGGTACCAGAGTACCACTCACTTGTTAAGTAATAATTTTTTCAATGCATTGCACCTATTTTAGGTGTACTCAAGCGTAAAGAGGGAATTAACGGGCGGGATTAACAGCAGCAGTGTGGAATTTGGCTGATTCCTTGACACCACCTGTGTAGAATCTAGTAGAATCCCTACTACAACCTCAATTGGTGCTGTTTTTCCCCGGTTGTAATTCATAATTTCAAAATCAACCACTTTCAAACCCCCGACCATGGGAATAGACACTTTCCACCACTTCCTTTCCTATTACAACAACAAGAAACCCATTCTATCACACTGTAAGTCATTGCCGCCGGTCCTTTGTTTGCTTGGGGGGAAGATACTCAGGCTGTTTTGTTGTTGTTGACAGCGTCATTTGTTTATTCCTACTATCACTCACGATGCTTCTTCTTCTTTTTTGCTTTTGACTATGGGAATAGGCCCTTCCACCGGTACCCCGACATTGATAACGCCATCAACATTGACAATGGCAACAACAAATGCAGCGTCGTGTGCCTCCGATCTCTGTACAATAGACACGACGACAACTCTGCCGCCGCCACCAATGACGGCGGCAAGGCAGACCTCCTGGGAGCTTCCCGCTGGCTGACATAGGTCCTTTTAGCAATGATAGCTTGAACTATTCCACCCTGGAACAAGGCTGTTCCCTGGACTCGGTCTTCTGCTCCAGCTCCTCAGACTCAGTGATCAATGGACGCAACAGCAGCAACATCTACAGACGCAACAACAGCAACAACAACCTGGCTTACGAGAGTAGCGAGAGCAATATCAAATGCCAACTAGCCCTGTCCTACTCAAACTACAAGCACTGCGCTGCTCCAATCTAGGGGACTGGTGTATCCATGGGGTTTGAGTTGCAAGCACTGCCTTGGATCATTGCAATCAATACAAGCAGCAATACGAGGATTGATTCCAGCGGCGATACGAGCTGCGATACGAGCTGCGATACAACAAGATGCGTCCTCCCCCTCCCTTTGTACCCGGTCCGCCCAGCAGACTCAACAATATTCATCATGGTGTGCTCTCTAGCAAGAAATAGGTCTACAGACTAATTCTAGCTCTTTTTTTGGCATTACTCTGGTCCCTAGTCTGCTGCGTCTTAGTGTATTCTGGGAGTATCAAAAATAGTGGTAGAAAAATAGTGCTCAGAATAGTACTACGATTTAGAAAATACAATACTACTAGAAATCATGTAGAAAATCGTACCAGAAAAAAAAAATGCGGTACCAGAGTACCACTTTTGGTACCGGAGTACCACCATCTGGTACCGGAGTACCACTCCCTCCTTCCACCCGTTGAGCCTGTTTCAAACCCTCATCTTTCTTGGTACTTAGGAGTGAGTACACGTGCTCCTCGTCCGCCGAAGCCATAGGATTACGGTAGTATCTTTTCCTTACAAACAAGAATACCGGTAGTAGCCAAAAAGAAAAAATGCCTAAAGAAGTACCGTGATGTGTGTATGTTTGTACAATAGGGAATGTATTTGTACATCGTACGCTCGTAGTTCTCTCAACATGTGACGGACGCAGTACAAGCATTTCAAAAAATGAGAATGCTCACAGCTCACAGCACATCTTTCTTCTCGCTTCTTTTTCTCGAAACACGCCCGTCTGATTCATGATCACCCCGAGCCAACCACACGCGACCGTCTGTTTTGAGCTCTTCCGTGAGAGCAGCTGTGACCCCCAAAAAAGATTGCTTTGAGACAAGCAGTAATCTTGTTGCTCTCGATACCAAACACACGGATACAAAGGTGAAGAAAAATCAATAACGCTGCATCGTAAAGACAGATAATAACCATGGCCCAGCAAGCATTAAAAGGACTAGGTCGCCTGGCAGGTGTAGCCTCTGTTGGTGCCTTCGGCATCAACTCTTGCATTTACAACGTCGATGGCGGACAACGAGCCGTAATGTTCGATCAGTTGCGGGGAGGAATCTTGCCCGATGTCTCTGGCGAAGGTACTCATTTTTTGATCCCTCTCGTCCAGCGTCCCATTATATTTGACATTCGGACGAAACCCCGTGAAATTCCCTCGGTAACCGGAACGAAAGATTTGCAGATGGTCAACATCAAATTGCGTGTCCTTTGGAGGCCCACAGAAAGCGAGTTGCCCCAAATCTATCGTGAATTGGGAACGGACTTCGACGAGCGCGTTCTACCATCCATTGGAAATGAAGTCCTCAAATCTATTGTTGCCCAATACAACGCCGTTGAGCTCTTGAGCAAGCGTGCGGAAGTCTCGGAACGCATTAGAAATGAAATGAGCAAGCGCGCGAAAACCTTCCACCTACAATTCGACGACGTTGCCATCACCCATCTTACGTTCGGAAGGGAGTTCATGACCGCTATTGAAGCCAAACAGGTTGCATCCCAAGAAGCCGAACGCCAGCAATGGGTTGTAAAGAAAGCCGAACAGGAACGACAAGCCATGGTCACTCGGGCTGAAGGAGAAGCCGAGGCAGCTACTATTATTACTCAGGCGATGGAAAGGACAGGTAATGGTATTATCGAAGTCAGACGTATCGATGCGGCGAAGGAAATTGCCGGAAAGCTTGCCAACAGCCGCAACGTTGTCTATCTCCCAAATACCGGTGGTGGAAGCAATGGATCGGGCTCTAACTTACTCTTGGGATTGGATGCTAAGTAATGCGTTGGATAAACCATCGACCGTTTGAGCTCCGAACAGATTCTAATTGTTCACTCCAACGAATATGAACGGTATAATATTTCCAGCATTTAAGCATTATTTGTGATAATTCACTTTCAGGATGACGTCTACATTGATTCTTATAGTTACTAAGCAGTTACATGAGTATATAAATATAAATTATTTTCTCATACGTCCGTAGCAACCATTAACTCCAGCTGAGAAACATTCCACACAATAGACAAGGGGTCTTGTTGACTGCACTTTATCGCGCAAGTGTGGCACAGGAGGTAACTTTAGTACTTCGGAGGGCTTACGACGTCCATTACAGGTTTCAATGTCACCACTACGAATGGAAGTCGTACAGGTTCCAAGCATTCGTTCAGAATCAATGCCACCCCCATTTTTCCTAGTTGAGGGTCAACTTTATCACTAACAGCCCACCCCGTGTTGGCATCGATTCGCTCTAAAAGAGCCATCGCGTCTAGTCCACCGAAATCAATACCTAGGTACACGATACCTCCCATCGTCGCCCAAAGGGTCCAATAGTAAACAAATAGAGGGAGACCATAATTTTTCACCAGCGCTTTGTACCGACCACTCCAGGTATAAAGTTCTCCCGTATTGATCCCTCTCAATGTTTCTAGCTTGGCAATCTCTCGATTCAGCTTTCGGAGTTCTCCTTCCTTCGCTTCGGGAGATAAGTGAGACACGCGAGCCTTTTCGATCTCTTCCTCCTCTTTGGTCATGGGCGTGTACCACCTGCGATTTATTGAAAAACACCCATTGTCGCCGTAGACAGATTTTACATAGATGCCACTTGGACGATTGTTCTTTCTTGCGTGATAGAAATCATTGCTCGCATTGGGACTACCAAATCCAAACACTCTACGACCGGATAGGGACGATGTGGTTAGGGTTGACATCCGTGCATGGCTGAAACGGGCGAGTCGATCGACACCATTTTGGGTGCATTTTGCAAATACAGAGCGTATCATCGTGCAATTCCTAGGTAGTCCCTGACGAATGGGAATACTGGTGGAAATAGCACACGTAGTAACTATTTGTTTCGGTTGTTGAAATTCAAACCGCTTTCGAGATCTTCTCTGTTCAGTTTGTGGAAGAGAAAACTTAACGTCGCGTCTGTAATGATCACCGATGTCAAAAATCGGGGTCGAGCATCATGTTTTGAAATCATATGTTGAAAACTTTTAGGGACAATGGCTAATGCCCTCTTTTGGAATTTTGGAATTGGAGAGAGCAATAATATGAGACATACGGTACCGTAAGATTACAGTGCCGGTTACTAAATACGGTAGCGACACGCCTGACCAATGAGTGTCAATGAGTCGTCGCGCGAATCATGAATCAAATACAAAGGCACACCATACGAGTACGAGTACAGGTACGTACCCGGTAGAAAACGAAAACGATTTTTTTTTGTTTTCGTAATTTTATTCACACCATACCGGTACGAGTACGTACGTACCGGTGCAGAGAAAAAGCTGTTTTCACTAAAAAGAAAATGAATAGAAGTATTTCAATCACATTTGTCCCAGGACTGATGCGATTGAATCCACATTGTTGTATGTGTGGTATTCCAAACGGTCACGATTGAAATTACCCACGATTCAAGAAAATCTGAAATCTGACATCAGCATCAACGCCACACCAGCCGGTCTTCAATATTGAAGACTGGATGAAGAACATATCCAAATCTTCTATGTAAACTATTAAATTCCTTTCGTGTCCAGAAGTACCAAAGCTACACGACGGTAGCTATTCTATTCGTACGAATCAATGAGTCCCGTATCAACCAAAGTAATCAATTCCCATGGCATATCGAATCCCACGGCACATCGATTCCCATCGCGCATTAACGGTGAGCAATCTCTGTTTTATAGTATTGCCCTTGTTCTTCGGTGAGCAAACTTTGATTTCGCAAAGTATCACACAAGCTACAGGAGCAATTCCTGATCATAATGATAAACATATCAATAGGATCTTCCTAAGGGAACAAGAGAAGGAAACTGTTGGTGTGTGCTTCTCACACAATATATATATATATATATACATACGGATATATACGGTCAACGACCAATGCATGTACGGAAATAATCAGCGAGTAATCTCATCACTACGCAACAGCAGTTGCAACGTATTTCATCTCAATAAAAGAGATATCTTGTGTTTTGGCAAGATTTCACTTTATCTCATACTTTTAACATTCAACTGATTTATATCCCAAAATTCACACTAGTTGCTACCAACTACCTGTAATCTACATTACTAAGGTCTGTCTCGCTGTATCTGAACAAGTTCACAGTAAGAAGAGATCTGGTGTTTCCATAGTCTTGCCTGTAGTCTGATTATCCATTGTCAAAAGTATCCAATCACAATTACCACGCGTAAAGTACAATTGTTTGTCTACTAACACACTAACGCAGCGTTGCAGTTCTTCAGAAGCCTTTGAATCAGACTCTCAGCAGACCGGATTCAGAAGGAAAATAATAAAAACCATGAGAGATCTTGGAATGAAGATGGATTTCAAAACTTGCACCATTGAATGGTATGAGAAGACAATGGACTTCCATCCCAGGAATTACTTTGACAACAAGTCCTTGCTCTACAAAGTCATGTCTGCAGAACCACATGCCGTTGCAGAAAGTTACTCCAACCAATCTATCCAACAATTGTATGTGGATGGCACCACCAAGTATGAGAAAACCGACCTCCACAAGTTAGTCACTGAACAAAACCATCTCTCCTACCATGAGAAACAAGCCTTGTTGCCAATACTCCTCCAAAATGAAGAACTTTTCGAAGGATTGAATGACAAAGAATTAGGTATTTTCCCTAATCAAACGTTCCACATTGACCTCCAGCAAGGCGCAACTCCATATCATGTAAAACAGCCATATTCCATTCCACTGCACCAACAAGAAGCAGTGAAGAAAGAAATCGATTGCCAAGTGAAGCTGGGCATCCTAGAAAGATGCTATGCCACGGAATGAGGAATGCCAACTTTTGCAGTCCCAAAACCAGATGGCTCCTGTAGACTCATCAGTGACTTCCGCAAACTCAACAAAGTCACCAAGAAACTTCACTATCCACTTCCAAAGCTCCAAGATATGTTCCACAGAAGAAGAGGCTTCAAATACGTCACCCTTATTGATGTTAGCATGCAGTTCCACACCTTCAAACTTGATGAAGCCTCCACCTGGCTTTGTGTCCTTGTTACTCCATTTGGCAAGTTTCGACTGCTTTGATTGCCAATGGGCTTCCTCGACTCTCCAAGCTGGGCCCAAGGCTGTATGGAACAAATGCTCCTACACTTGAAGGACATTGAAGTATACATTGATGACATCAGTATCTTCTCAGATACTCTCGAATCCCATTGTAAATCAGTCTCTTCTGTCCTCTCCTTACTGAAGTCCCACAACTTCTCTGTCAAGCCCTCCAAGTGCCACTGGTTTCAATCCCAAGCTCCTTGGCTTGGCCACATTATCTCTCGTGATGGAATTAGACCCAATCCGAACAAGATTTCTCCTATCCTGAAACTTGCTTTTCCCTCAACAACAACCCAACTTTGATCCTTTGTTGGGATGATCAACTTCTGTCAAAACTTCTATCCCAAACGGGCTGAGGCCCTTGCACCCCTTACCAACCTCTCTGGAAGAGCCAAAGGCAAAATCTCTCCAACTCCGGAACTTCTTGAAGCCTTCAACAAAGCCAAGTCCCTCATTGCCAACGATATCCTTCTTGCCTTTCCTGATCCAAACAAGCCCTTTCATGTCTATACTGACGCTTCTGACTACCAACTTGGAGCTGTCATCCTCCAAGATGGCAAAATCATCCTTTGCTTCTCAAGAAAACTCAACGCCGCTCAACAGAAACATCCAACGGTCGATAAAGAGATGCTCTGTATTGTAGAAGTCTTCAAGGAATTTCGCACCATTCTTTGGGGTGCTGAAATCATCGTATGGACAGACCATATCAACTTAACCTGGCAAAATCTTACAAACCACAGAATTATGACTTGGAGAATGCTTCTTGAAGAATTTTCCCCAGTATTCAAATATGTCAAAGGCAAAGACAATGTCATTGCTGACGCGCTCTCCAGGATCCCACTCCAGCAAGACACTCCCAAGAAGAAGAAGGAGTTCTTTGGTCCCGCTCTCAATCCAACAGATGATGACTCGGACCTTGAAACTACAACCAACTGTGACTCAACGGACTCCGCCCTTCTCTCTCTTTCCAAACTGTTTCTTAACTACCCAGAAGACATCCCCATGTACCCCTTAGCCTTTGACCAACTCGCCCAAGATCAAGCGGCCAATGTAGATATCTCTACCAATCCTCGGTGGCCTTGAACTAAATCCAATGTTCTTTGCACATAGAGGAGGAAATAAGATATGTATTTCATCCAGACTTCAATATTGAAGGCGGGCTGGTGTGGCATTTGTTGCTGACATCTGATTTCAGATTTTTCTGAATCGTGGGAATTCAGTTGTACGAGGCCGAATACCACACTCTTTTTCTTCTCGTAAAAACTTCAATTGGTTGCACAAAAAAAATGTGCTCATGCGCAACCAGTATGTGGTAGTTAGAATTTTTTAATTGGTGTGATACAGTTTGAGGTCCTGAATGTTCATCTGTTGAACAACATGATCATCTAAGAGGAAGGAAACTGTACCATTCATATGGATTTGGGTAATTGTGTATGGTCCCTTATTTCTTGCTTCTAAAGCGGCTGGAATTTGTTTTTCATTTTTCATCATAATTTGGTCTCCAACACAATTATCATGCAACTTACAATGGCTATTTTCTTTCATAGCATTCTTATCTATCTGAGCTTGGTATTTGTTTCTGGCAATCATTGCCAAGTCTGCAATCACTGGGATTGGAAGGAACATGTCACGATGGAAGACCAGCGAACCTGGGGTCATTCCAAACATTTTGTGGATTGTTTATCAAACTGCAAACTGAGCTGAAGCAAAGACACTATCAACAATGTCTGTGGTTGCTGGAGGGTCTGTGGTGGATTGGTAGTGAGCTATTCTCATTGCAGACTTGATGGTATTGTGTCCTCTTTCAAGGACAGTGTTTGACTGTGGATTCCGTATAGAGCAAACCTTGGCTTTGATTCCAAGATTACCAAGGTTCATTCAGAAGTCATGGCTCTTGAAGTTGGTTTCTTGATCAAATATGCAATTCACAAGTTTTGGGTATCTGGAGAGCCAACCGTTGTCGAGGGCATTGACTGACATAAGTTCAGTCAGATTGACTTGTGGGGCTCTGATTATTTCCAGGAGGTTGGTGCACATGTCCTGAGAGAAGCAAGGACTTCAGCGCGTTTTGAATAGAAGTTCCGGTAGAAGTTGATCTTCCCAACAAAGGATTGTAGTTGGGTAATTGTTGAGGGAAAAGTCAGTTTCAGGATAGGATCTATCTTGTTTGGATTGGGTCTGATTCCTTTGCTGGAAATGATGTGGCCAAGCCATGGTGCTTGTGATTGAGACCAATGGCACATGGAGAGCTTGGCTGCAAAGGTGTGGGCCTTGAGCAAGGAAAGAACAGAAGAGACAGATTTCCAGTGAGATTCAAGGGCGTCAGAGAAGATTCCAATATCATCAATGTGTACTTCAATGTCTTTCTAATGGAGAAGCATCTGTTCCATGCAGCCTTGGGCCCAACTTGGAGAGTTGAGGAATCCTATTGGCAATCAAAGAAGCCAGAATTTGCCAAACGCTGTAACAAGGACACAGAACCAAGTGGAGGCTTCATCAAGGTTGAAGGTATGGAATTACATGCTGACATCAATAAGGGCGGTATATTTGAACCCTCTTCTTCTGTGGCAGATGTCTTGGATCTTTGGTAGTGGATAGTGGGGTTTCTTGGTGACCTTGTTGAGTTCCCAAAAGACGCTAATGAGCCTACAGGAGCCATCTGGTTTGGGGACTACAAACATGGGCATTCCCCATTCTGTTGCATAGCATCTTTCAAGAATGCCAAGCTTGATTTGTTGGTCAATTTCCTTCCTCACAGCTTCCTGTTGGTGGAGTGGATTGGATATGGTTGTTTGATATGGTATGGCTTTGCATCTTGCTGGAGATCAATGTGGAACTCTCAATTAGGGAAAATGCCTAATTCCTTATTATTCAGGGCTCCAAAAAGTTCTTCATTTCCAAGGAGAATCTTCAGCAAGCAAGATTTCTCATGGTCCAAGAGGTGTTCTTGCTTGGGCACTTGCTTGTACAGGTCTGTCTTTTCATACTTGGAGGTGCCATCGGCATATGATTGTTGAGCAGATTGGTTGGAATAGCTTTCAGCAGCAGAGTGAGGCTCTGCTGACATGACCTTGTGGAGCATTGATTTGTTATCAAAGTAATCTCTTGGATGAAAGTGCATGGTTTTCTCATACCACTCTATGGTGCAAGCTTTGAAGTCCATCTTCATTCCAAGATCTCTCATGGTTCTTCGGCCAATGAGGAGGTGATAGTTGATATTCTAGGTGACAACAATACACTTGATCTTCAGCACTCTCATGGACTAGGATAGCTCTGGAAATATGAAATTCTCCAGGATCACATAGTGATTACAAGTGGCTCTACTATTGGTTGTTTGAGTTTGGATTGGTTGAGCAAGGGAGTACTTCTTGGCTTCAGCAGGAATGACAGATTCAACAATGAGGTTGTCTGTGGATCTGGAATCAAAGTGAGTATTTTCTGAATGTTCCATTGATGAAGTTGCAGACACTGACTGTGGTTGGAGTGAGATCAATGTTCTTGTTCTTGTCGGTGTTGCCTGTGTCATTGTTAGGAGCAACATTCCCATTGTTATTGAGGGAATTCAATGTTTGTGCTTCAAGGAGTCTTTGGAGGTCTGTGTTGTAATACTCAGGGTCTATGTTAATGTCCACATGGAAGAGGTCTACATAAGGTTCTGGTGGAGGTGGTGTTTCTTCCAGTTCATTGATGAAGACACACATGTGTTGCTCTGCTTCATGTGAGTTGCTGGTTCCATAGGAGGATGAATTGCATGATTGATTGCTGTTGTTGCTGTTAAAGTTGTGATCATTCATGTGTGCATCATTGCTGTTATTGTTATTTCTGTTAGGTCGGTTTGAATTGTTGGTATTGAGGTAGTACTGTCCCCAAGTGTGGTTTGCACCCGGGTGGATAGGGCAGGGTGGGCTCTCAGCTACTCTCGTGGAGTGATTGTTGTTGATGTTGTTGTTGTTGTTGCCTTGGCTCTTGTTAGAGCCTTGTTGTCGGTTTTGGCCGTTGTTGTTGTTGTTGTTGTTCAATCAATTGTGATTGTGGTTGTTCTGATTGTTCCAATTACAGCGGTTACTGCTGTTTTGGTTGTTGTTGTTGCTATTTGCAGGTGGATGTCCTGGAAGCAATTGTAGGATAATGTGGTTGTGGAAGGTAACCATGGAGACAAACTGGTGTACAGTCATGTTGGTGGTATTTTTGATGTTGTTAGGAACCTTTTGTGGCATCTGTATGCATCTGTATTGTTGTTAAATTTGTAGGTGATGAAGGCATCAATAGTAGTCGGAAAGTTTTCAATGGTTTGGTTTGGTACATTGGATGATACATACTCATTCCACCAGTTCCGATTGGCATAATCTGAGGAGATCTGCAAATTTTTCATATTGCTTTGGTCCTGTTGTTAAGGAAAGGGTTTTCTTTGCATGTGAGAATTCATTAATAGTGAAAAGCACTTCAAAGAGGGATGCTCTGGCAGTAATGAGAAGTAATTTAACCTTGACAGTCTCGGAGACCCCATTGGTGGTACTTGTGTGCTTGAACTCCATATTTTCAAGGGACCCATGGTCAAAGTCAAACTTGAAAGGGATAACAGAGTAGCTTGTTGTTGCTGGACAATCTATAGGAGCAGTTGGTTGCTTGTTAGTAGTTGTTACTCAAGTGAAGGATAGATTGAACCAGTTATTCAACTGTTTAAACAGTGTTGTATGCCTCTAATTGAAGGTAATGTAGTAATACAATGCATAGGTATGTATGTGTTAAAATTGAAATAAAACTAAGATTGTGAGCAAGCTCTGTAAACTATTCCAAAGAGTTTGAGCTTGTCTTTTATTGTTAAGCGTTGGATTGGCCTTGAACTGAATCCAACGTTCTTTGCACATAGAGAGATCAAGAGTTGTATTCTTTCTTCATCCAGACTTCAATATTGAAGGCCGGCTGGTGCGGCATTTGTTGCTGACATCAGATTTCAGATTTTTCTGAATCGTGGGAATTCAGTTGGTACGGGGCTGAATACCACACTCATATGTCCCAGGACTGACTGTTTTTAATCACAGATAGCAGTGATGGGAACTTTGTGCGCACATGGTTGCATTTTGTGCGCGTTTTAATTAGCCAATCAGAAAATATGTGTTAATTTTCGTTTTTAGTTGAGGTTTGTTTTTACACGAAAATGGATTTCAGTTACATTGAGAAATTAAAAAAACGAAACTGAATCACCTGTAAGGTTAAAAATTTAAGGATATTAGCCAATCATAATCCTCCCTCATTTTCGTTTTTGTTTCCGTTCTCTACTATGGTGTGCATACTTACTGTTTTTACGTTCTTCCTGTTACGAAAAAGAATACTCCGTTCTTTGGTAACATACTACCGTACGATAGAAGCACGGTACGGTAGGACCATTAAAAAAAAGTATTGGTTATTTACAGTACAGGTACGTACCGTATTATGGCACGGTACAATAAATAATGAGCATAGATTATTATTAGTATGTCAGAGCAGTGTCCGACACCCCTCTTAGCAAAACGGGTGATTTAACCGTAACGGTCAAAATCTCTGACACTCCAAGATAACCACTTTACAGTAAAACCATCCAATCAGATTCAACCGAATTCAA
Source organism: Pseudo-nitzschia multiseries (assembly GCA_037355745.1). NCBI lineage: Eukaryota > Bacillariophyta > Bacillariophyceae > Bacillariales > Bacillariaceae > Pseudo-nitzschia > Pseudo-nitzschia multiseries. Next base: position 8,229,413 of record CM074790.1, read on the forward strand.
CCATAGGTGAACCTTCTGCGCGACCAAGTGACCAAGCCAGACCCAATTCTTCAGCCAATCAGAGTAAAGGTGTCACTTTGCACTTCCCCCAGCCTGAGCAGCAGCAAAGCGCAAACACAACAAACACATACACTTCGATCCTGACAAACTGAAGAACGTAAAGACACAAAAAACAACGAAAACGACGAAAAGACCAAACAACCAAAATTACAAAGAAACAACCAACACTATCAATATTCACCCAAAATAACACCACTATCCTCAACAAAACACTCCCCTTGGTCTCCAGCAACAAAAATGTCCTACACAAGCGGCCTATTTGCCAGAGCAGCACGACATGTTCAACAGGATGACCTTGATGGCGTCCCAACAAATACCCAACTTGCCTACGGTTGCAAAGGGGCAGAGTTCCTTGAGTTTTGCACTACCATATTTGGCTACCTCGATTATCCACAAACAGTAACTGAAGAGAAGGTGTTTGGCTTCCTTTTCTATCAGGCATATCGATCCCATAGGAGAAGAGGCCGGAAGCCCAAGAGGGAGGCGGGGACACCACAAATATTCAACACCACCAACTATGACGCCGTGATGGCCAAATACAACAATAGTAGTAGTAACAACATGGATCGCGAATCACTGTTGGAGCTGGAGCAGATAGACCATGATCCTGTAGGCTATGACACTGTGAATCAATACTTGTGTTCCATTCTCAAAATATTGAGGCACCAGAGGAGTCAAAACGCCAACAATCTTACCAAGGAACACATCTGCTCTGAAAGAGTCACCCAACTGCTGCAAGTCATTCGAGTCGGAAAGAAGAAGATTGCAAGAATGAGATTCGATGAGAAGATAGATCATGCCCTTTCACCATACATGAATGCGCAAAACATTGAGCGGATAGAGGATTTCTTGTTCTTTAAGAATTGTTACAAAACAAATTATCATGTGGCATCCTTGAGAGACAGATACTGTTTCCTTATGACACATGGCGGTGTTCTCCGCAGCAAGTCCTTATTCAAATCCAAGCTGTCTGATCTGTGTGACCTTATCAAATACAACAAAGGCACACACGCCTGCCAGATCCTAATTATGCAAATAATAACAGGCAAAACGAACGGTCAGAAAACTTTATATGGACGTGTTATGAGACATTGAAACATTAACATGTGCCTGATTGGTGCATTGGGCTTCTATTTGATGGCACAATTCCATTCAACGCGCGAGCTTGCTTGATATGACTGTGCAAGTAAGGCCAATTGGTTCGACATCAAATTACTCACAGATTGTACTAATAACTTTGACAATTGAGACTCAATCACGGACCAAGCGTTTGCCAATACAATGAAAGACGCATGCAAGGCCTTGGGTATTGCTTTGAAGCACTTTGTTCACTTCGGCTGAGGAACCGGTGCAGTTGCATGTGAGATGCAAGAGGTCGATCCCCAATACATCAAAATGATTGGCAATTGGAATGTTGATGTCAGAGAGGACCAATATTCTTCCAAACTCTCTTTTAAGGCTATGAGGGCCTTGGCTGGGCCTTTGCAAGAGAAAGGGGGGTTCTTCTTGCCAAGAAGTACTATCGATCCACCTCCGGAGATTCATCAACAAGTCTTCCCCTTCCTTGACAAGGCAATAAGCACCATCAACAACATCCCAAAGCTGACTGCTCAAGCTTTCTTTGAGCTCCTCGTCAATTTACAATGCGTGGTACTGCAGGACGCGGTCATCTTGATACACCAAGGTAGGAAAAGCCAGCTCTTCTCCTTGCCTGTCTTCCAAACCAAACTGTTCAAGACTTATCAAGCAACACTCATTGACAAGGTCATCGCCAAAGCAACAATGGGAGCCGCTACTACCTCAATCGAAAGGAGTATCGATGTTGCCCTTCCGGGGGTTCGCGACTGGCTGCACAACATTCATTCCGAAGTCCACAATGTTTGGAAGGATGTTGGGAGGGTTAAGGCTTCAACTACTGGCTTCAGACAAGAACAAGGTGTTGTCAACACCCAAGTTCACCGTTTCCTGCAGCACATGCATACATATCAACTGCTGACAACCACAACCCCAACACCAACAACCCCAACAGAACCAACGATCGACGACCCGCCCGATACTCGTCCAACAATAGGGTTGTTTCGTAACCACAAGAGGGCTTCCTCAATGTGGAATGAGTGGTTCGAACTTGGGGAATTTGTTGACATTGACTTCCCTGTTGGGGGTATTGAAGACCTTGAAAAGAGTGCTGGCAGTCGATGGAGAAAGCATTACAACTCAGCCAACCAGAAGCATTTCTCCAGACTCAAGTGCATTATCGATTATGTGAAGAGTAGAGTTGTTGCCGGCGAATCCTTAGAGGCAGTACTGGAAGCAGGTGATAACTTAATGAAGGCAAAGAGGACCCTTTCAACAATCCACACCCATCTTCGAAAGGCCAAGTCCTTTAGACTTGATAGTCCCACCCCCGACAACCAATCGACATGGGGAGTACCAGCAGCAGCATCACCCCCCGCCGCAACCGAACACGTTGTTGCAAAGCGTTTGAGAGGAGTCGGTCCAATTGGAGAGGAGAGGAGAGCCGATTGGAGAGGAGTCGATTTGATTGGAGAGGAGAGGAGAGGAGAGTCGATTCAATTGGAGAGGAGTTGATTCGATTGGAGAGGAGTGAATTCGATTGGAGAGGAGAGGAGAGTCAATTGTTGATTGGAGAGGTAGGAGAGCAGCGAGTTGATGTTGATTGGAGAGAAGAGCCGAGTCGATTGTTGATTGGAGAGAAGAGCGAGTCGATTGTTGATTGTGGAGACGAATCCCATGGTCAATTCGATTCCAAGATTGTTTTGTTTAGCATCAGTTTAGGACAAATCCCATGGTTGATTTGATTCCAAGATTATTTCCAAATTTGAAAATATGAGCTCTTTGTTGCAAAAGTAGAAATTATGAAGTGGAATAACTTGTTATCTAGTAATATCACGTGTTACGTAGTGGAATCACGTGCTTTCTATTTTCGAATTTCGAAATTAGAGTTTCCTTTTGCAAATCACTCCAATTAATTGTGTCAACGGACGGTCATGGAAATGGATCCCATTTAGTTGAGTATCGAAGAACGCGTCCTGTTCAGTTGAATATCAAAAAGCAGAAATCAGTTCGAAAACGTTTTGGGATTTACCTCGGCCGGCGCGTTTAGTTGCAGCAGGTAGCAGGGCTGTCTTAATTTATGTTCGATCTTCAGTTCTTCATATCAATTTGAAAACTGGAGTGGGAATCACTTCGGGTTCGGGTTTGACTTTGGTCATTTGTTGAGTTAGTACAAGTTAGTACAAAAGCTACGCTGACAGAAAAAAAATAACTAGGGTTATTATTTATTTTTAGTATATAATAACGTGGTTATTGTATACTACTTTGTAAAACTGCGCGCGCGCAGGTCTGTCAGACAGTCTGACAACTGCTCAATTCTGGTAAAAATAATGATGAGAGATTAGTATTATTTGTATGTCAGAGCAGTGTCCGACTCCTCTCTTAGAAATTTGTGTGATTTAACTGTAATGGTCAAAATCTCTGACACACTAAGATAGCCACTTTACAGTAAATCCAACCAATCAAATGCAACCAAATTCAACCATGTGCACAATCATGTGACCCTGCCTGGCCCTCCAACAGCACTCAAATTCTTCAGCCAATCAGCTTTAAGAAGGGTGACTAGGGTGTCCGGGCCCGGGGCTCCCTCGCAAACACAACAAACATATGCACTTCAATTCCAACAAATATTTGAACATAAACACACACAATACGCGGAAAGAACAAAAACAACCAAATGCGGAAACAAGCAAAACGACAACTTACTCTTGTAAATACCCACCAACAACACCCATCATCCTCAACAAAACACTCCCATCAGTCTCCAGCAAGCAAAATGTCTTACACAAGCCACCTATTTGCCAAAGCAGCATGGCATGTCCAATAAGATGACGGTGATGGCGTTCTTTCACCTAATACACAACTTGCCTGTGGTTGGAAAGGGGCAGAGTTCCTCCAGTATTGCACTACCATGTTTGATTACCTGGAGTATCCGCAAACAGTAACTGAAGAAAAGGTATTTGGCTTCCTTGTCTATCAGGCCTGTGGAATGCAAAGAAGAAGAGGCAGGAAGCTGAAGCAAGAAGAAATATTTGATGCCAATGACTATGGGATCGTAATGGCAAAGTACAATAGCAATGGTATCAATCAAGGATCCCTTTTAGAGCTGAAGGAGGCCGATCATGACCCTGTAGGTTATGATAATGTAAATCAGTACTTGTGTTCCATCCTCAAAATATTGAGGCATCAGAGGAGTCAAAATGCCAACAATCTTACTAAGGAACACATTCAATCTGAAAGAGTTTGCCAACAGCTTCGAGTTGTTCAATTCCAAAAGAAAAAAATCAAAAAGAGGAGGTTTGATGAGAAGATAGATCATGCATTGTCGCTATACATGAATGTGCAAAACATTGAGAGGACCAAGGATTTCTTGTTCTCTAAGAATTGGTACAAACCAAAATATCATGTTGCAGCCTTGAGAGACAGATTATGTTTCCTTATGACACATGGAGGTGTTCTGTGCAGCGAGTCCCTATTTAAATGCAAGCTGTCCAACCTGTGCAACCTTATCAACTACAACAAAGGGACACACCCCTGATAGAACATAGAAAAGAATAGATGTATCATCTATGGTGCCAGCAGAGACATTATGAAGCACCAAAGAGAAATAGTGTAGTCACTCAACCATGAATTTTGCATATCTACCAGGTCAAAAAAATCTAAAGCCCAATAGTCATCAACAAACATTTCATAGCTATCCCATGACGTAGAAGCCAATCCACGCGCACAAGATCTCTCGAATAGTGTTTGGTGTTTTTTTGCAGTACCTTCCTTGAATATATCAACAAACATTGGACACAACTTTTTGACTACCTTTTTGATCAAGAACTGAGAAATAGGTAGACCCAAAAACCTTGACAAAAAACTCCTGTCTTTGTTTAAGTTGTTTGCATATTTCTGTCTATGCAGAATGATGCCAAAGCAATGAGCAATCTTGCTACCAACCAATACAGGTTTCAAGTCTAAGTCTTCCTTGTCTTCCTCTTGACACTGATTGAAGAAAGATAAAATTTCTGATAGGTCTTCTCAGTTACACTGAAAGTAAAGACGCATCAGTGTACTTTTGTCTGGTTGGGGAAGAAATAGTTCATCCGAGTACCCACTGAAAGAATAACATATTGAATAACAGTTCAAACTAGTTTCAGGAGAAGTATGGTAAGCTATGTCAACATTACCTTCTGATCCTGGACTGAACATGAGCGACATTAGGATCTTTCCAGGTTTGGGTAGTTGGATCTCAAGTATGTGATCACCATTGATGCATGTAGCAAGCCAAAGAACACATTTGTCAACAACAACCATTCCTTGTTTGTACTCATAAAGATCAACCTTGTTGTAGAAAGTTCAACTATCAATTTTGAATTTCTGTTTTGGTATATAGTTCTTTGCACTTTGGATGTATTCTGATAACATTATAGTAACACTGAACCAATTTATTTGGCAATTATGTCCAAGCAAGACTTACTGCAGAGATGGGATTCAATAAAAGAGGTGGTGTTGTGGTCAAAAAAAAACCTGACCATCTACCATTCATAGATTACTCCAGGTCTTGAAAGAAATTTTTGGAAACCTTACCCACCATCAACATAAGACCGAAGTCTAAGCAACCAACCTTGATTCTTTCTGGTTTGTGTGGTTTCCAGTCAATAATACAGTCATAGATAGGTGTCTGTATATCCCAATCTTATGGGTGAACAATCATAAAAACACTCTTGTCCTTTTTGTGAATTAATAAATGGTGTTATCTATGCATTCTGTTATCAAAGCTTCTATAGTATCACTTCTGTAGTATCGCATCGATTTGTTATCTTTCCAATACAAGGCTCTCCCTTTCTGTTTATGTATTACAGAAGATTGTAACTCCAAGTGTACTTTGGTGGTGGTAGATCCATCCCTGGCTCAGGCAACCCCTGAGGGCTCTCCCAATCATTTGCATCATTATCTGAATCTGTACTGGAATTGGATCCTTTTGTTACCACATGTCCTGATTTCTTGGGTGTGCTAGATTCTTCCTTCTTGCAGTATAACTCAGCATATGCATTGTCTTGTTCAATTTGATGTGTGATGTCCATATGTGCACGCTCTTCCCAAAACCTTTTTTTTGGACGAAGATGAAAATTGACCAAGACAATTGGGACAAAAAGATTTGTCTTCAACCTCCTGCTTGGTTTTTTCTCTACATTCTTCTTTATTGATTGTTGGTGGTTTGGTAATCAACCAATAGCAAAGTACGCATGGTGATGAAGGGTGGTGATTCATCTTATCCTCGTGCATTTGACAAAATCCTCATTCGTCTGAGAAAAATGGACCAATACGCCCATGATAGTAAATTTTGCATTCCTTGTTGTGACACTTTCTCTTTACATCCTTCGACCAAATAGTCTGATTGCCAAATAACAGCAAGACTCGCTAGCACATAGTAGTGCACCTGAATCATGATTATTGAAATCTGAATTTGCAGCTTTGCAGTAAAGGTCAATACAGTCCAATGGATTCTTAAGTTTGGATCCGAGGATGGCTTCTCTGACAATGGAAGGATTTTCAGATATTTTAAGCTTTCCCTGTGTGGTATTAGCTTCTGACCAAAGAACAACCTCAGAAAACCCCTTTTGGGACAAGGTATCACTCAATAACACCCTCAGGCGTAACTTGTTCATGTTTGATTTGTAGCGGATATCTAGAACAAAAAGAAGTGCTCTTAATTTTTTGATTTGCATGAGTTCAGGGTCTGCAACCAAGGATAATCATTCTGATAGGGTTCTTGTGTCAATTCTTTTTGTTTTTTTTCTTCCGTTTGCGTATGGGCAATTGCGTACTATTTCTTTTCTTGTCAACCATATGACGCCCTTTGTTCTGGCATGTGTTACCCTTGTTGGTATTTGTAGTATGTTTGGTCTTTATGGTTGGAGAAGTTGTGCCCATGGAGTTGTTGTACATACTCATGTATAGTCAATGGAGTAATGTATCTCTGTAATATAATAGACAGCGACAATGATAGTTGGTGGCAAATCTTCAACGGAATGTTCTTCTTTTCAGGATTGCAAATCAAAGACGTGGAGAAGGAGATTCTGTTCATTTCATCAAATACACATATAATTGAGTCCCGATCTGAATAAAGTCCTGATAAGTACATGGATGGGTGGTTCTTGAGTTGAGAATGTGACAAATGAGACGCAGTGAGAAACCATTCAGTAACAGGATATCATTCTCAGTACACTTTGGGTGGTAGATTGGTACAAGGTTCTGGTGGCTCCCTTGGATACAGCTTTATTAAATTCCACAGAAACCTCATACAAGAACTATCCAAAAATGTGAAGACCGTGAAATAGATGACGTTTGGACAAAAGGATTTATTGTCATAACCAAACACATAATCAATCTTGTAGTTTGGAACACGATGCCAGAAAACAGACCATTGTGTGAAAAAAAATGTGGTCTAAGTTTACCCAGTGGAATACTCTGATGATTGAATATATGAGCAAGAACATTCAGAGTGGCTGGTAGGAGTCATTATGCCATTTTGGTTATTGAATAAAGACCAAACAACCTCTGATAAGCCGGGAGCCTCTTGATTGGAACCAGGCTGATCACCCACGACAATATTTTCCAAAATTGGCTTCATGCCAGTCTTTGCTGTAGCGTAACATTTCCCAAGTAAATATGCGGTACTGTGTATCATGGAGGTATAATCAGATTGCCTTATTGCAGGATTGATGATGTGTGCGGTAGGGGCTGGATTGGGCGCAACAAGATTGGGTGCGGATGTGGGTGATTGGAAGGTACAGAAGACAGGTACCTTAGTGGGCTGAACTTGAATTCATGCTGGTGGTTTTGGTGGAAATCTAAGGAGTGGCAAACTATCATCTGTATCACTACCTTTACTATCTGGCGGTGATTCACGATGAGGTACCAGATTAGGTGCCGGTGGTAGGGATGGGGTGCTTGCGGGTGGCTTACTATCATCTGAATTGCCTCCCATCAATTGAAACAGAGCTTCAACGGTAGGTTGAGAGAGATCTGATCCATGTGGATCCAGTAGGGATGTCTGAGTGAGATTTGTTCCTACTGGTTGGGAAAGATTTGGTCTACACTGGTCTATGGAAGGTGTACAATCTTTGGGGGGCTTAATCCCAACAAGGGATTTGGCAGTCCTATGGATATCATCTGCATCGTCAGATAAATTACCCAAACCAGTATCAAAAGATGCGGCACCCATACTTGTTTCTTCTAACGATTGTGAATTTAAACCAGCCAATAAGTTTCCCGGACCAATATCAGTAGATCTGGCACCCATATGGATTTGTTCTAAAGCTTGCAAGTGCAAATCAACAAATAAATTACCTGAACCAACATCAGTAGATCTGGCATCCGTGCAGATTTCTTCTAACGTTTGCGAGTGCGAACAAACCAATAAATTACCCAAACCATCATCAGTAGTAGATCTGGCACTCATACAGATTTCTTCTAATGTTTGCAAGTTTGAACCAGCCAATAAATTACCCAAACCATACAGCCAATCTGAGAGGGTGTTGGTTCCGGGTTTGTCTGGACATGGACATCCTTTTCCAAGATTGGACGGAGAGTTTATTTCCGGCATTTCGTAAAATTCAAAGTCAACGTTGAAAGAAGATTGTCAAGTAGCTTTGCGGCAAATCTGTCTGTGATACTGTTCAGTGAAAAAGTAAGGCATTCTTGGTGGTGGAGTATAATTCCACCACCATCTGTACAGTTGCCAAAATTAGTGTCATCAAAGAAGCATTGGTTGTACTCATTTAGCAAAATTCTGTCACGCAAACCATTAACCTGGCTGGTGGAATTCGTCTTTAGGGAGAAGGGTTGGACATCAAAAGGGAAAAAGTGGCATGATTAAGGGAGTAGCATAGATCTTGGGCTATGTTGCTTAAAAGATAAATAATGAATTCACCAGGCTTAATATCTGATAGTGGGCAAAAGTTAGGAATTTCTTGGTTCCTTAATCCAGTCAAGTTGGGGTTAAAATTTGTTATGTTGTCCAATGTTTTTCTACCGTAACTATCCAGATTACCATCAACTGTATTTTGGTGTTTGATATGTTCCTGGTCAATTTGATTCTGTTTCTTGATATGAAAAAGAGGATTGGTTTGGGCATTGCAACAATGAACTGAGCCTCTCCTATTGCAAGGACACCAACGGGAGTTAGGGAAAGTTGTTAGCTTGCCTTTGGAAGTTATACACTTTCCTTTGGTATTGGTGGAATTTGTATAACAGGGTACAGGCAGCATGTGCATCAGGCAATAAAGGTTTTGTGTGTCAATGGCTGTTGGTAAATTCAATTCCAATGACATAGAGGTTGAAGTAAACGGGTCTGGCTGACTGGGTTTGGGGTGGGGTGGCCTCGGTGATGAGCTGACGTGAACATAGGGACAAACAGGACTTGTGGTACACCAATCCTTCCACAAGACCAAGTACGGGAATAGTCTAAGGTAAAGGCCAATGGGGGTGTTTTTTGGCAAGGTCAAATATGATGAGAAAACACGCGCAAATAGAAGGCCTCATCTGCATAAATTTAACATGTTGGCTGGAGAAAGTTTTGAAACAAAGGTGATCCCGGGCAGACATAATATCTTGCTCAAGGTAATTGGAACAATAATTCCATTTGAACACAATTCAATGAGTGGTTGAGTTGTCTTTGCACTTTAATACAACAGACACACCATCCACTCCATTGTGATTTTCAACAAGCGTATTTTCTCCATCCGGAACATATCTAACCTCATCTGATTCTTTGCTGTTGAAATGATTAATCATTTGTCCAATGGAGGACAGGGTGGTAAGTGGTTGAGTAGCTTTAGCAACTGATTGGATACCAGCCTTTGACATAAGCTTCAAAACTGACTGGTTATACAGAGAAACAAAGTCGACATTGGTCCAGTGAAGGGGTTTCCTCCTTTTGTTTGAGACTAGTAATTGGCCGGCAACCGTTTTGGCTAAATTGGTGCATTTGAGCCCCATGCATAGAGATCTTTTACTTGGTTCCAATGGAGAAACTTTCTGATATTGGAACTTTATAGAACACTATTTAGCGATTGTAGAGGCGTTGTCAATCATTGATTGGTTTGCATTGGAATTGGATTGGAAAAGTGAATGAAGCTCTTTTAAGAAAGAAATTTCACAGCAATTATACAGGAATTGGCTTGATGTATACATTTGTCAACGTCCTCACTGTTGGCAAAAACAGTCCAAAGCTTTGGATCATACTTCAATAAATACAAAATGACATTGGCATAATGCTTAGTAAGAGGACTATTGTTGAGATTGAGTAGGTTGGAATATAGACTGAGAAGATTTTGAAAGAAGGAATTGCTTGACGCAGAATTGGACAAAGCAAGGATGTATTGAGTAATTGTTTGTTGGGATATCGTAACCCAACTCTTGTACGATTCTGTGCTTTCACTACCACCAGATTTGTAGTTCATAAATAAACGGTCGTTTTTTGTCCAAACGGACCTTGTGAGATGTTGGAGGCACAACATACCAAAAAGGAGCTTCCATATTGATGAAAGAAGGCTTCAAATGTAGCTACTAATGGACCTTGGTTGGTGAAAAAAATACAAGTCAACGGGGGTGCCATGTTTCCAACAACACTGTATGACCCACGCCCATTCAGAGGTTATTTTGGCAGGAATGATAGCCCATGCAAGAGGTATGGTGCCACCGTAACTGGTCTTGGTTACAAGAACAAAACATACAGCATCATTGTTATGTTCTTTGTAATGGAAGCAATCACCAACAAAAACGGGAGTGGTTAATTTCCCAAAATATTTTGTGGAAGCAAGTGGGGTACCAACAAAACATCTAAAGAACCAATTTTCTGTGCTGATCTGAAGAATAACGGTGGCTTCAGGATTCTTGCAAGCAAAAGCCTGCATCCGTGTTAAGTGGGTCCATGATTGTTCATTGGGTAAAGATTTGAGCATGTATTCGAAACAGACATTTCGAGATCGCCTTAGCATCTTTGTAACCTGCCTCAGTTTGGAAGTGGAGGTGAGACCAGAATCTAGAAACCAAGAATACATATTTTTTTGAGAAGTGTCAGCAGGAGATGGGCTCTTCATCATACATTCTGCCATAAATTGCTGGAATGGAGGAAACTGAGTTTAAAAAAAATTCCTTTATGGGCGGTAAAGTCTGATGGAGAAGACGATGTTTGTCAAACATTCCGAATTGAGTTCTTTGTCTAGCCACCAAAAAGTAGATTTGGATTTGGCCCGTTTCTTTCAAGTCTGGAAAGGTGCATCATGACATAAACAAAAGACTCTGATCTCAAGATTGCAACACATGCACTTGAAAGAATGATTGCCGCGGTGGGAGCAGTAGTTTGTTCTTTGAAGCAATATGCACCAACAGAGTCCAACAAATTGTCCATGGAGGAGGAAAACACAGGAGGCCGCTGGTGGAATTGCTGTAATGACATGGGCGACCAGGACTTAATGGGTTTATGGTCTGAAGTGGACAAAATGATCATTGGAAACTTTGCTCATTCCAAAATAGACAACCATTACAAAACCGATTTTTAAAGTCGGCAAATACAATAATAAGCAATGAATAATGTAAATCAGGAAATAAGTATGAAGTAATAACAACTGTAACACCCCGATCAGGATCGGGGGAGGGGTGTGTGAGAAATATGTAGGAACAAAAATTACCAAAATTAGAACGAGATTTGACCTGATGTCATGTCAGCGATGAAAATGTTAGAAGAAAAAAATACATGGGTGGAACTGTTTCTGTTACTCTAAAAGTATTCGTGTGTTTGTATCTCTGCTTCGTCGTAGCGTTTCTACGGTGTTTCTGTTGCCGTATTTTTTTTGACCGACAACAGGAACACACAAGCCCGAAACAATGATGGAGATGATTGCTTTCGTAGGAAGGTAGCCAAGGGAACCTATCACTGGGCTCATCAGGTGCGGATATCAAGTTTTTAAATTGATACTGAGGTTCAGGGGAAAATAACCGGCCGGTAAAACACACACAGCCAGGTGCAATACAGAGAATTTGGCGGGATTTTAGGTACTACGAGGCTCCCAAACATTTGAAAAACCTATAGTGAGGCTCTAGCCCAGTATTCGGTAGTGTAAGTCCCGGCTGCGCCCCTTTCCTTTCATTGTTACGAATGTTTGCATCGCTCTACTTGCATCCTCGTCGCGTCAAACACTGCTTCCCAATGCGGAATAGCTGAAAAATGAGATGAATATCGTTCGAGCGATTGAAAAGGCTGGGAGGAGATCGAGCAAGACCAGTAAACAACTTGTGACTGTTGATTATGAACAAATCTGAAAAAGTCGAAACAGAGTCTACCGATACATAAGGTGAGCACGACAATCGGGAAAGGAAAATCTTGGTGTTTTCTATTTCAAGACTTTCGCAACTAATGCGAACAAAGTACTGACAACGAAATTCATGTCGACCCTGCGAAATGTTGGTAAGCAGTTCCTGTACTTGTGACGTTCCATAAGTTTCCGATTTCAATGGTATCTTCTATAATCGTGACTCAAGTTCAGGGTTAAGCATTCGTTTTATGTTATTGTTGTTTGTCTCTTGTGCGTTACGGAAAGAACGGTGTTTTTCTTGCTCTGCATTCCTATTATGATGCTTGAGCTTCGACGGCACCCTCTGCCCTCTTTTTTCGGACGTCCCAGTTGAAGATTCGTGTCATGCTTACTTCAGTGGTAACAATTTGATCTCGAACAAATGCGAGGTCCTCCTTAACCAGTTTGGATTCTTTTTGGCATGTTTCAAGATTCTGAGACAAAAAGTCGATGGCTTCCTGATATGTGTATTCCAACATTACATTTGCCCCAAGCCATAGATTCACAATTCCGACCGATGTGTCCACTTCGGCTTTTCCATACACGTTGTCAGCTAAATTGTAGCGGGTGGTTACTGTTTCTCCGGAATCTTGCTTAGAGTGCAAATGCTTAATGAGCGCAAGAGATTTCTCAATATCGGGAATTTTTAAGTCGTAGTTTTGTTCTAACGAAAATGGAATGCAAAAAGAGGATCAGTACACAAATCGAAAGTTCGGCATAGCGATTTCGGTGCTGTTTGTGACAGTTATAGCCACTACTTTTTGCTATGACAAATGAATCCCAACAGCATCGAAAAGCAAACAGAATCGCATCGATGTCGTTGTATTGCTCATTTCGCAACGTACTTTTTTGCGCCAGACTCGTTTCAAAAGTCTTGAATTTGGAGTGCAATTCAGAGTATGCCCCGATCAAAAGTTCTGCGGATGATGGCGGGCTGAAAGAGTTTGCATAGGCGTCTACGTCATCGATGAATTTCACGTGAGGGATCCCCCGATCATTATCGCCCTCCGTGATGGAACGCAAACTCAATTTGCCGACAGCAGCGGTCTCGCTGTCGCCAGTGGTGGCATTGGCTCCGTCTTGGGTTGACATTGTTGTAGTAGGAAATCCCGAGTGCACCTGCTGCTCTTGACGCTGCTGTTGCTAGTGAATAAAGGATCACTAGTGGGCAAGGTATTTGATACACCGGTATGAGGAGCCCCGGTCTGCAGCTGCTGGAAGAAGTTCTACGATACGGTAGTATTAACCGAGATTGTACAGAGATTTCATCTGTCTCTTGTGTCGATCGTCTTCGTGTCCAAAAAAGCGTGTGGTGGACTGGGCCATCCGACGGTTTTCATTTTAGACCGATTTAGCTACCGTACCGGTTACCGGTACGTACCGTACGGTTCGTAGGTACACCAAATTGGTTTTCAAAATGTCTGTTTTTGAGACGTTACTAGACGTTATATTTTAACGCTTAGTTATGTTATGCCTCTTTCAAAAATTTTAGACGCATAACTATACGTCTAAAAATAATTTAGACGCATAATTTTGCATCTAAAACAATTTTAGCTGCATAATTTTTTTTCAAATTTTGATTAAAGGTTTGAATGTCTTTAACGCTTTGATTTTGAAAAGACTACAAACTAAGCGTTAAAGCGTTAAAGACGTTAATAGACGTTATATTTTAACGAATAGTTATGCGTCTTTGAAAAATTTTAGACGTATAATTTTTTTTCGAATTTGAATCAACATCTATTAACCGCTATTAAGGTCTGCTTTGATTGGACATTTTGAAAACCAAGTGGCTGTCCGGTACTTAAATCGGTCTAAAATGAAAACCGTCGGATGGCCCTGTCCCCGCAATCTTATTCTGCGGCGTAGATGGTAGCTGTACAGACAGCATAGTAAGGCTGTCCATATGAAACAAGAACGAAAACAAAAAAAAAACTTTGTATTATCCAATCAGAATGGTTAAAACATGCATCTTTGTAAAACTCTGATCAATCTGTTTTTAGTTGCAATTGAAATCTCAACGAAAATAAAACAAAGATTTTTTGAGAATCAATCCTCAACTAAAAACAGAACACGCACAGATGAACAAAAAGAGCACACAAATATTTAATTGTCCAATCACATTCAAGCAAAAAATGAGACAGTTGACGTTGAGTGATTCAGAATTTTCAGTGTGAATCAAATGAATCAAATATTGCTGTTTTTGTTTGGTTTTTAGTTGGTACTGTGTAATTGATGTAGCGAGCCGAATGAAAGTAATGGTAGTGCCACATGGCACTCCCTACAACCGGTAGAGAGCCAGACCGGGGGAAGTAGAAATCTGGTAGAAATCTAGTAGATTTCACTATCACTGAAACCAGCTTCTAAGCACACGCTACGACCCCCCGATAGCCTCAACAAGCGGGCAAAGGATTCCTCCAGCAAAGCGCAAGCCTACTGCACGCCCTACCAGAAGGAATACGATTGATTCCCTGTATCACGCGCTACCAGAAGAAGAATTACGATTTACGCACGATCGATTCCCTGTATCACTACTAAAACCAGCTTCTAAGCACACGCTTAGACCCCGATAGCCTCAACAAGCGTGCCAAGGATTCCCCTAGCAAGCCCAACGGTACCAAGGAAACACAATCGATTCCCTGTATCACCGGATAAGATGTATCACTGTGTCACTGTGTCACTGTATCACAGTAGCTCGTAGGAATGGAGCGCTTGCGACCAAAAGACGCGTCTGCAATCAAAAATTACAGGCTAGCACTAGAACAAGCCTGTAAAGGATCATCCCTCCCCGCAAAGCAAGCAGCTCACTCTTTTGCTCCTAAAACGATTAGTAGTAGAATAAATTGGCAAACGCGTCCAGGTCCAATATTCATCCCTATTGTACCCGTACGACAAGGCTATCTGTCCTGGTCCCCTAGCCTTGCCTAGTGTACCCGTACAGCACCTACCGGTTGGTCCCCTAGCCTGGCCTAGTGTACCCACGCAGCTGTCAGTCTCTTACTAACACACTCACACCTCAACAGCTCCCCGTTGTCACCTTACAAGAGGCCCAGCCTGATATCGGCGACACTGACGTCCCCCCGCAAAGAGCATCTCCTTGCACCTATCAGCTGCGAGTAGACCTCCAATCATCCATCGAATCGATTGGCGACTCCGATCTGCACCTCCAAGTACCTCCGTGCACACCTCAGCGGCGGGTAGACCTCCAATCGGCCTTGATATCGGCGACACCGGCGTCTAGACCTCCAATCATCCATCCGCAACCCGATTGGCGTCTCTGACCTGCACCTCCAAGCACCTCCGCGCACACATCAGCGGCGAGTAGACCTCCACCACCCAGCACCTAGCATACTACGCGGTTCAGTAGCCTTCGCCACCTCGGTCCTTGCGCGAGACCTATCATCGATTCTCAGACGTTCTGACCAAGAGATGTTGACCTACTCGGAGTACTTCCGGACCACTCCAAGCCCATTTGGGAGCACAGCAGAGCGCGACAAGGCCTACTCGACCATCTTCAGCTACTTCACTCTGGCCTCCCCCCCCCAGGTCCTCTTGGAACATCTACTCAACCTCTTTGAGGCTGAGGCTGTGGGCGCGCTGGGGATCTTTGTAGCTGACTCCCAAGGCCTGCCCTGCCTCCGATTGGTGCATGGCCTTCGAAAGTACCTGGGGCCCTTGGCTCAACACAGCCCCAACAAAAACAAGGCCTTTGGGTACCTGGACGACAATGAAGGGGAAGCTGGGGAACTGGTGCTAGTAGATTCAGCCATGCTGTCCCCCACAACAGCCACGCGGGTGCTAACCCTGGATCATCACCTGGCAGAGTTGGAGGCGCACCCCGCAACGCCCCTCCCAGTGATACCAGAGGGGACCGCCCACTCTGAGTTGATACAGGCCCACAAGTCTTTCTTCATTCCCTTTGAGTTGGTGCACTTTCTCTTGGGAAAAGGGCTCTCTCCAAAACAAGCCATGGAGATCCTCCATCCTTGGGTCAACATGGCTGGGCTAATGGAGTCCTGCACCCCCCTGTTTAACACTCTCAGGTTAGCCGGGACTACAGCTACAGAACCCGGTGGCAGCCCCAAGCTCCAGCAGCCAGGTCCATTCTTTAGAAACGAGACCGGCCTTATCAGCTACATGAAGCTCAAGGTGATGTACCAGGACCTGCCAGAACTGGCTCGAACTGGGGCTCCACCAGGAGACCCAAAGCTCACAGCAGCAGTCACGGCCCTCACAGACCACCAACTAAAGCTAAGTGAGAATATGGACCACAAGCGGTCGCAGACAGTGAAGACCACTTGGGGCCCCTTGTACACCCAGCGCTTGCTCCTGCTCTGTGGTAAACAGGAAGAAGCAAACCTCCCCCCTATCTACCAGGCCTGGGCTCAAAAGAGCAAGCACGAGAGGACCCACATGATTTTCCAAAGCCAAGTGGCAGCCAGGGCTTCTGAGTTGGGGATCCAAGCCCCCTTGATTACCACCGCCGCTCTCAAGAGGTTCCAGGATGGCAACTTCCATGGTACTGACCCCTTTGATGTGGCAGATGGAATACTCCCCATGGCTTTCACTCCCCCGGGTGGGTCTGCCGCCACCCTGAAAAGGGAGCAGGAGGCAGCCTCCACTGTGGCAGCATATGACACTATGATCTCCACTGTAGGCAACTCCCTCACCTTGAAGGACTCCCTGGAGCTCCAGAAGACAAAGGCCTACATCCCTGTCGACTGGACTGAAGCCACCACCCAGCTGGAGAGCTACCTGGCCGTCCTAGCCACCATCCTAGGACTCAACCATGATGTCGTCACCAGCTACCAACAAGGCCTCCGCAGGCTCAAGATCCAGCAGATGCCCCTCCGAAGAGCAATTGCAGATGAGGTGGGCGAATTCCTCACACCTGCCATTGTAGTCTACTACTTCCAGATCCGGGTCAGGGGATGGCTTGAGGAACAGTGGGAAGCAGCCTCCATCCTTCCATCCCCCGACTTTGGGGTGGACTTCCACACTTTCCGGATGACCCAAAATCTCAACTGGCTCCCCAATGTCTCCAATGTGGCTGCCCTGAGACTACTTCAAAGACCGGATCCTCCTCCATCCCCCACCAAGGTGGGCGCCACGGGGCTCAGCAGCAACAACAACAACAACAACAGCAACAGTCCCTCCAGCAACCTGGGAGTCCGCAACTCGACAGGAGGGACCACAACTCAATAGACACGACTCACCAATCCACACCGGGACTCCCGCCTCCAAGACGGCAATCATCCCATTGTCAAGAAACTGGAGTCAGCAAAAATGAGGGAAGCCCTACAAACTATGAGAGACAAAGGAAAAGGCCCCCTCTCCAGACCAGATGGGCAAGAGAGATGCCACTCGTGGCACATCAAGGGTGCCTGCTTCAGCGGCTGCAAGCACATATATGACCACGTGGCCATCACTCCCACCGAGCAAGATCAGCTCTGGCAATGGTGCCAGGAGGCATATGCCTGACCAGTCGGCAAGCGCCATCCGACTCATGGCGTCGCGCCCTCCACATCAACTGGGAGGACCATACTAAGTAACAATCCATTATCTAACGAATCTAATCCTCACTTAAGAATCACACATGAATTAGGTAAGCACAAACAGCACGCGCGCGCAGGTACCCTCCTCAATTTGTATGTGCCTTCCCAAATCTCTACAAGATCTACAGATTCCATCCTCCCTACAGGCAACCCTTCCTTGCCTGCACCATCCCTTCAGCTACTCGCGGCAGCAGGGCATCCCACCACCCCATGCTCAACAGCAGCGGGGCTCTTCCAAGCAGTGCCTCGGTCCACTCCCCCAGTCACTGGCTCCACTGTGCCTCGGTCCAATCCCCAAGTCACCCCCCTCCGTCCTAGGTCCATCCCCCTAGTCCTGGCGCCCAATGTGCCTTGGTCCGAGCCCCAAGTCACTTCACAACTCTTGCCACCTTCCCCTAAGCCCATGCCCCTCGTTATTCCAAGCGACACGCCCCTAGCCACTACTTCCCGCTACCCCATCGACCGGCTGGACTTGCATATCAACCGGGCTATCACTGTCTACAACAACAGCAATAGCTGGGAGGACTTCATCCGGACCATTCGGGGACAAGGTGATATCCACCCACATGTGGGTACTCTTCCCCATCCAGCCCGTGGCATCCTAGAACAATTTGGAAAAGAAGGCACCCCAGCATCCATGTCGGGACCTCCTTGGGACCCAGCCAGGATTCCAACAGCCATCAGCAGAGGACCACACCAATCCTCCCACCTGGGCATTGATTTCCTTCGCGAGGAGTATGCCGACATGATGGACAAGCAGCAATGGACTGTCCTCCCAGCCAGCCTCATCCAAGACCTTCCAAACCTCGGGCTGAGTCCACTGGGGCTAGTCCCCCAGCGGGGCCGGCGCCCCCGAATGATCTCTGATTACACCTACTCTGACGTTAACCAAGACACCATCCCTCTGGCCCCGGCAGAAGCCATACAATTTGGCCACACCCTTCCCCGGCTCCTCTCCAAGCTTCACCGAGCCAACGACAGGTTCGGTCCAGTGTACATGTCCAAGATAGACCTGGCTGATGGCTTCTACCGGGTCCAGTTGAAACCAGAAGACACCATGAAGCTAGGAGTGCTGTTCCCTTCCAGGCAGGGCGATCCACCCCTCATTGGAATCCCCCTCACCAACCCCATGGGATGGAAATCCAGCCCACCGAATTTCTGTGCCTGTACAGAAACCATTGCAGACTTGGCCAATGCCACCCTCTCCACTGGTCTGGCAGCGGCCCGGCTCACCCCCCATCGGCTGGATCTCCTCTCTGAAGCCACGCCTGCTGCGCCTCCAGCTCCCCCAGATATGCCTGCTCCTATGGTGCCTCACCTGCCCACTCCTCATAGTACCACTCCCAGCAAGAAGCCGGTTCGATACTGGGATGTCTATGTGGATGATTTCTGTGGCCTTGCGCAAGGCAACCAGTGGACCCGACGCGCCATCAAGAGGGTGCTCTTCCAGTCTCTGGACAAAGTCTTCCGGCCCCTGGATGCCTCGGACACTCCCTTCAGACAGGAACCAGCCTCCCTCAAGAAAATGCGCCAAGGGGACGCCAGGTGGACCACCAAGAAAGTCATCCTGGGCTGGCTCATTGATTCCATCAACAAAACCATCAGCCTTCCTCCCCATCGAGTGGCCCGCCTACAGGAGATTCTTCACTCAATCTCCCCCAACCAGCGCCATGTCCCTATCAAACAATGGCACCAAGTCCTTGGGGAACTCCGGTCGATGGCCCTTGCCATCCCTGGCGCCATTGGCCTCTTCTCCATCCTCCAAGAAGCCTTCCGCCACCAGGAACCGGGCAGGCAGCGCCTCCAGCTCACCAAGCGCGTCCATAGCTTCCTTCGGGACTTCCAATGGCTGGCCAATGATCTATCCATCAGGCCTACTTCCATTGCAGAACTGGTGCCGGATCCTTTCCCTGCCACCATGGGCGCTTGTGATGCCTCCGGTATGGGCATGGGGGGCATCCACTTTGTCCCCCTTCCCACTGGCGCGGTGCAGCCTATCATGTGGAGGCATGCATTCCCCAAGTGGGTCTCCTCCCAACTAGTCACCTTTGACAACCCCCATGGCACCATCACCAACAGTGACCTTGAGCTAGCTGGTTCCATTGCCCACAACGACATCCTTGCCCAAGCGGCCTGTGTCCAATCCAGAACCACTCACAACTGCTATGACAACACAGCAGCGGTCTATTGGCAACGGAAAGGCGCCACCACCACCACAGGCCCTGCCGCTTACCTCCTGCGAATTCAGTCCATGCACCAGCGTATCCATCAATATGTCCCCCTCAGGGATTACATCCCGGGACCTGTGAATCATCTAGCTGATTTGCTCTCTCGCTCTGACCTCTCTGACACTGCCCTTCTCAATCATTTCAACACCACCTACCCTCAGGACTTGCCCTGGATCTTATGTCCCCTGAAGCCTCCCATGCATTCTGCTCTGACCTTGGCTCTATCCAGAAGACCATGCGCGCTTCAGTCACTGAACTCTATGCCAAGCGCAAGGATGCCCATTGGAATCAATGGGTTCAATTCTGTGTGTCTCAAGGCTTTGAACCAACCCTCCACTCTGTTACAGATCCGATCCCCATCCTCCAAGTCTTTGCCCAGCGCCTCCATGACAGCCGACTCTCCCATAGCCGCAAGCCCATCAGATCTCGCACAGTATCGGACACCCTCAGGTCAGTGGGCCAGACGCTGGCCCGCTTGGGGTCCAAAGACCCAAGAACCAACTCTACCGGCAGTCTTGACTTCAGGCTAACTGCCCAGTTCAAGGCGTATGCCAAGCTCGACCCCGCCCCGTGCCGGGTCAAACCAGTCCCCATCACCCTTGTCATGCATGCCCTTCGCTTTGCATACTATGACTCCCCATCCCCTACCCGACAGGCCATTGCAAACATGATCTGCATAGCCTTCTTTTTCTGTCTGCGCCCTGGTGAGTACACTGGTACTACCAGGGACGACCAAGCCTTCCACCTCAAGGAGGTCTCCTTCTATCTTGGCTCCAAATTTGTACACCATGATGGACCGGAACATGAGCTCCTTGCTGCCACCTCCGTCACCCTGACATTCACCACACAGAAGAATGGGGACAAAGGTGAGGTAGTTGCTCATGCCAGGAGTGGTGACGACCTATGCTGCCCTGTAGCAGCATGCGCATGCCAAGTGCTCCACCTCAGGAGCTGCTGCACCAGCACCCAGCCCTTCAGCCCAGATCTCAAGCTGGCCAGTTACTTTGACAATGGGGTTCTCACCCTCGTTTGCGCAGCAACTGTCACATCCTCCATGAGAGTCTATGCCCAGACCCTCTATCAGACCACCGGCATCTCCCCTGCAGCAATCTCTGCTCGGTCCCTTCGAGCGGGAGGGGCTATGGCCCTGCTCCAGGGCAAATGTGATTCTAATGTCATCAAGCTCCTTGCAAGATGGCACAGTGACTGCATGATGAGGTACTTGCACCAGCAGTCCCTCCCCATCTTCCAGAATCTTGCCTCTGTAATGTTCAACAATGGAACATACTCCTTCCTGCCAGAAGAGTGGGTGCCGGCAGCAGCCCCCACTCCCACTGGCAGCTCTCTCTGATTCCTCTTGGGGAATCTCCCACCCTCGCAGTCTGGCCTCCATGTCCCTTCCAGGTCCAGTCTACCTCCAGCTCCCACCCTGTGGCTTGTGGCCCAATGGCAGAAAAGGCTTAACAGCCAAAGGCTTAACTGCCCAAGCTGTTAAGCCAGGCTGTGCGCCGGTGTGTGTGGGCACAGCAAACTAAGGGACCGGACTACAGCCTGCAAAACAACCAACAGGCTGGAGTTCCCGGCTCCCCCTCTAGCAATTGCTTAACCCACCAACACACCCATGAACTACAAGCATTGCACATACAGTACTACAAGTAGGCTGGCTACTGAGGCTATCACGAATGTAGTGAGTGATAGTTGATGTAGCGAGCCGAATGAAAGTAATGGTAGTGCCACATGGCACTCCCTACAACCGGTAGAGAGCCAGACCGGGGGAAGTAGAAATCTGGTAGAAATCTAGTAGATTTCACTATCACTGAAACCAGCTTCTAAGCACACGCTACGACCCCCCGATAGCCTCAACAAGCGGGCAAAGGATTCCTCCAGCAAAGCGCAAGCCTACTGCACGCCCTACCAGAAGGAATACGATTGATTCCCTGTATCACGCGCTACCAGAAGAAGAATTACGATTTACGCACGATCGATTCCCTGTATCACTACTAAAACCAGCTTCTAAGCACACGCTTAGACCCCGATAGCCTCAACAAGCGTGCCAAGGATTCCCCTAGCAAGCCCAACGGTACCAAGGAAACACAATCGATTCCCTGTATCACCGGATAAGATGTATCACTGTGTCACTGTGTCACTGTATCACGGTAGCTCGTAGGAATGGAGCGCTTGCGACCGAAAGACGCGTCTGCAATCAAAAATTACAGGCTAACACTAGAACAAGCCTGTAAAGGATCATCCCTCCCCGCAAAGCAAGCAGCTCACTCTTTTGCTCCTAAAACGATTAGTAGTAGAATAAATTGGCCCACCACGCCCGCCCGCAGAAAAGGCTTAACAGCCAAAGGCTTAACTGCCCAAGCTGTTAAGCCAGGCTGTGCGCCGGTGTGTGTGGGCATAGCAAACTAAGGGACCGGACTACAGCCTACAAAACAACCAACAGGCTGGAGTTCCCGGCTCCCCCTCTAGCAATTGCTTAACCCACCAACACACCCATGAACTACAAGCATTGCACATACAGTACTACAAGTAGGCTGGCTACTGAGGCTATCACGAATGTAGTGAGTGATAGCCATTTTCAACGTACCCTAATTAAAAATCATTTTCATTTTTGTTTTATGTAGGGACAGCCTAAGCTTCCTCATATCATGTAAGCCGTGCAATGGGATAGACTACACACGCGAGAAAATGCAACTTTCTGTAAAATTCAGCGTATTTTGGAGCACGTGACGCTACAGAGATATGCGAACACCTTAAAGAATAAAGTTGAATCTAACTTGTGATTACCTTGTATCCTATTAGTGAGATAAAATTAAAAGTATGGGCTGTGAATTCACATTCCATATTTGTCTCATTCTCACCACAGCTCAAGTACATCCCTGTAGCAATCAATACCAGCCTGTACTGTTTCTACAGCCTTTTTCATTTTTAGTCGTTTGGTAAACGTCACACAAATGAGATTCGGGGTTGTTGGAGAATCACGCGCATATGTGGGCCAGACTCCACTGGCCCCCCTTTGTAATTTCATCCAATTCCTCGTTTTTATTGCTATTACTGGCTATCATACTAACAATGGTCTGCACTCAGGTTTATTGTAAACATTGCTACTTGGACTCTCCTCCGATCACTACTGATTACGAAAAAAAAGGTCACCAAGAAGAAGAAACCCCCCTTGTTTACAGCAAGACAAAGAAAGAATACAGGAGTAATTGTTTCGCCTGCTCACACAAGGAATCATGCTGAAGGTGAAGATCCGACCTTGTTGGCGGCAAATTCGATTGTGTATCCCTCCTACTGTCCTTGTTGGCGGCAAAATTCGATCAGATCAAACGCACCCCCACTACTCGAACTCCCCCGCCCTGTTCTTCTTCCTCCAAGAACACGGCCCCTGTCTCTTCCATCCCACATACCGTACGACCAGCTTGCCTGAGTGGAGCCATGCAGCGCTGCTCCTCCTATGTGTATCCCCCGTCCGATAACTGTCACGCGACCCTTTTTTTTTTGTCGCAAGGTACTGTCGCAACCCCTTTTTGTGTGTAATTTTAACACGAGTCCCCCTTGTGATTCACTAGGTCAGTATCATGCCCAATTTTCTAACTCTCAATACATGGGTCGCGTTTATTTTTTTCCTTGGGTCATGAATAGTTATTATTAATTTTTAATAAAACCTGCCTGTACGCTCGCGAATCACATTTACTAAAATTAAATACGCAAGGTCATGACTCACAACCAACCCCCCCCCCTGTGATTTGGTGGCTTTGTATCATGCTCATTTTTCTAACTCTCAATCCCTGGTTCGTGATTATTTTTTTCCTTGGGTCATGAATAATTATTTTTAATTTTTAATATCACCTACCCGTACGTTCGCAAATCACGCCTACAAAAATGAAATACCCAAGGTCATGACTCACAACCATTAAAATTTAACATTAGTGCTTGCGACACACAACCCTTAAAATGTATCTCCATTGCTCGCGACACTCTACCCTTATAATTTAATATTTGTGCTCGCAACACACAACCCTTAAAATTTAATATCATCGCTTGCGACTACCTACCACTACAGTTGAATTATTCGGGTCAAGAATTTGTCTAGTAGTATCATATGCAAAATATCTATGATAGGTATGAGTACTCCTTTCCGTATATTTTAATCATTTGTGTCACACAATGTACTATTTATTGCAATGGTATGCAATGTATGTAGAATATGTACCTTTTACCCTAATCACTCTCCCCGAAGATTTACCCGTGTCGTACTAGGTGTGAACCCACCCGCGTTGTCGTCAAATTAGTGAATGGACTGACACAATGAACAGTAATGATTCTGACAACAATGCCTAAACTTCCTCCATTCCACCAAGCAATTGCATCAATACAGGATCAATATAGTTGTCATCCTCATTTTCCTCTTCAGCAAGACTACTGGCAACAGTGCCACCATCTTTTGATACAGTACCGGTAGGGTTTTTTTCTGACTTGAATCTTTCCAGCATCATTTTCTCAAAAAGATTTACGCGTTTCTGGATCTTCTCTTAACAATTGTACCTTCTTGCACAATCTACCGAACACTTGCCTCGCTCCGCTCCACTGTTCTGTTCTTTTTGATCGTTCCGTTTTGTCATTCCGTTTCATCCCTTACACCTCCTTCTTATGTCCTTTTGTTGGTTTGTTGTTCCTGAAGAATAAAAATAAGAGAAAGAAAGATCAGAAGCAAATAGAATCTCCAACAAATTGCTGTCATTGTCACTCACTACTGTTTCTCGTTGTTTTCTTTCATTGCCGATCCGTTGTTTCCGTGCTTTTCATTTTTTTTAAATACCGTGCCAACCAAGAAGGATGTGTTGCTTTTTGTGTGGTTTTGATTTGGGGTATGTACAGTTTTCCGTGTGTGTACAGTTTGTTTTTTGTGAACTTTTCTGTTGTTCCATTCTGTCATTCTGTCCCATTGTTCCGTTCCATTGTTCCGTTCTGTTTCATTGGTTGTTCTGTTTTAAGTGCCCTCCTTTCCTTCGTTGGTTCGTTTGATTGTTGTTCTGTTTCAATAAAAATAAAAATGAAAGAAAGAAAGATCAGAAACAAATAGTATCTCCAACAAATTGCCGTCATTGTCACTCACTGCTGTTGTTCTGTTGTTACATTCTGTCATTCCTTTTTTTAAATTCGTTGTTCCATTTTGAGTGTCGTTCTTTCCCTTGTTGGTTTGTTTGATTGTTGTTCCATTTCAATAAAAATAAAAAGAAAAGAAAGAAAGATCAGAAACAAATAGAATCTCCAACAAATTGCTGTTATTGTCACTGACTAGTGTTTCTTCTTTGTTGTTCGGTTGTTCGGTTGTTCTGTTGTTCCGTTGTTCGTGAGTGTCGGACAACATTCATTTTCCCTGCTTCAAAAAGAATTTGTGCCAACCAAGAAGCATGTGTTGCATTTTGTGTGGTGGTTCCGTGTGTATACAGTTTTTCATGTGTGTGTGGTTTTGTGTGTGTTGTGTGTGCTATGCACCCTGACTTCTTCCATGTGCCTGGCTTGTGCATGGCCTTTATTTTCTATATGAGTAAAGCATGTACGAGTGCACGCCACCCCTCCCGCGCCATAATTTTTTCAAAGAGGAAATTGTGATTACACAAAGGTTATGTATCTAAATCCCCAACCCACCCGTAGAATCTGGTAGCCAGTCAGTGGTTCGAAACTCCCTTGGGTCAGTATGGTACCTACCTCGTACACTTTTTGCACAGTACCCAACTATGTACCTTTTTCCATGCAATATTAGCTACAACTAGTAGTACTGGTAATATCCGCACCATTCTTTTGTCTGAGAATAATAATAAAAACAGCACCTCCATTTCAATTAAACAACTTATGAATTATTTTCATTTGACACTCATTAAAGTATGTTTTTGGTGATTGGATTATACAAACGTCACATAAACGATGCTCGTGCTTTCGTAAAATTCGTGCGATATTTTAAAATATTCCGAAACATTTTGTTGCGCGCACAATAAATAATTCTCTACCTATTTTTGCACGCAACAATTTCAAGTAGGACTATTTTCCTATCCATATTTTCACCCCCACTTTCATGGTTGCTTCCAAATTTTTCTATTCTACAATTTTGTTTCATGCTTACCCCGTTTATATTTACTCGCCATTGAATTTTTGTTATTTTCCACACGAAACTCATCTTTTGTAATAATATCCTCTATGTACACTGATATTGTCGTAGCGTTGATACCATTTTCTGAACAAATATAGGAGCTTCTTGATAACCAGCAATGTATTCTGTTACGTCACTTTCACGTTACTCACACTATCTTTTTCGAATATCAAAAGCCAACAACCATATTTTTGTACTAATAAGAAAATATTTTATCCGCATTTGCAATACTCTCCGACATTTTACAATATTCACGCTACGCTTATCAAATACGGAAATACAACAAACATATTTTGTAACAAATACGAAAGTATTTTATCAGCCTTTGAAATTATCTTGTTTATTGTATTATATTCAAACAGAAGACCCGGAACAATATTGTGCTAACCATAAAATAATAATGAACTAGCCGTTCTACTATTGATGTTGATATCATCCATTACTCTTGTTCGTTTTTATTGTATTCCATGAAAAATTTGTAGTCCTCATCATCTTCGCCAAGAATCTCAACCAAGGTACGTTTTCGCTTCCGTGTTTTTCCCTCTTTGTTCTCCTCCTTATCTTGTTGTTTACGATTGCCATTTTGCTTTTGGTACATTTTAAGTATTTCCGTCTCTAATTCTTTTGACTGTTGTTCCTCCCTTCGTTCTTCTAATTCGCTTACTAGGTATTCGTAAAGATCTTGTCCCTCGTTACTCCACCCCTCCTTATTTCCAGACTTACCGTCAGTGAATTTTTTTCTCAACCTCGTGCCCTTTGTTGTGTTTAGCCACGAGTCGTAGTCGTTGTAAAGGAAAAGCAATGCAAAAGCTTCATCGCTTGGGGTGAAAATGGTACTGATTGTCATTCTGACTGATTTTCTTTTGAAGTCTGTCTGTTTTGGTGACACCGCTCCAAGAATTCTTTTCATGAAGTATTTGAATTCTGGTGAATTTTTCCGCCGATAGTCTTCGTGCAATTGGTACCTATTTTCTGAGTTAACGTCTTGGGTGTCCGTGATTAGAACCGTTCCTGGGAAACTATCTGGTATCTGGTTGTTTCTTTTATCATCTACGTGTCAGTGTTAATACAACCAAAATGTTAGAATGGATTATGAACGATTGCATGCCGGCAATCATCTTCTTGTTGGTTGCGTACCTTTGTAGTTTTTCCTGGCAAGAGTTTGAGCATTGTGCCTACACGCAGTCACTGCTCGGCAATAAATTCCACTCCGCTTTTGGTCTTTTATATCAATAGTATTTGGTATTTCATTGTTATTCGCTTGTTTTACAATTTTGAATATCGTCGCCTTCACGAATGTAATCTCTGGCGGGAATTTAAATTTCCTGAATGCTTTTTCTTTGACGTGTTTGACAATGTTGTTTTCCAAGTTATCGTTATCGGATTCTTTTGTTGTCTGTAGAATATTTCTGTTGCTACTGTTGGTGGTTGTATATGTTTGGCTATCGTTTGTGTTTGTTCGGTCACTTCCCGATACACTGCTGTTTGGGCTGTTTGTGTTATTGGTAACAAAGGTTCTACCTGTCACCGGACTGCAACTAGTACTCAGTTCCACCATTATTTTTTTGTTAACTCGTGCACATCAACTTACCGTTTTTTCCTTTGATTGATTTTTCGCGCTATTTTTATGATAATAATGTTGTTTGTAGGAATCGTTTGGTAATTTTTTTTCATTCCTACTGTACACACTGTAAGCTCTTGATTTACTGTCTCCAAGGAATAGTAGCTGTATTTCAACTAATTGTACTATCTGTGAGTGTTGTTCTTGTACTGTCGCCTGCCTATCTTATTTTCGAGCGTGCCGTGATATTCTGGAATGTGGAGTCCTCAAAATTTTGGCGCGGACCCGAACATTTTGATCTTCCCTACCCTACCGTACTTACCCTACGGTACCATATCATTCCTTATTTATTTATCTACTTATTGTTTTTCAATTTTCTGCAACGGCGTTGCAGTAAATTCTATTTTTTGGGTGGTTGACACTCCCCCCTGAATTAATTATGGAATGGATCACAATTTGTAGGTTAAACGGAGGAATTTTTTTGTTGTTGTTTTGTTGCTTTCTGATGAGTATTTTTTTTGAATGTATCAATTTTTAAGGTGATATTTTACATAATTTCCATTCTATTTTTTGCACTTAATTTGTACCGGTGATACCTTCGATATTGTCATGGTTTTTTTTTGTAATGGAATCCTTACAGAGTTGCAGAGTTAGTGTTTCACGCGTCCCCATGCTCCACAAGGAACGGGATAGTTGTTATATTCCTCTAAATCTTCCGGCGAATTCCAACGTTTTTCGTAAAGACTTAGCCATTTCTCAATTTTCCACTCGTTTTCGTCTTGTTCGCTCTTTTCCCCCCTGTTTGTCACTTCTTTTACTTTCCGTTTTTTCTTTTTTAACTGTTTTCTTGCTTTGTTCATGAACGAATCCCACTTATGTTTGGTACATTTTTTTTCCGTGTTTTTGTTATTTATGTTCTCTTCTTTAATTGGCGGCAATATTTCTTGTGTTGAGTACCACTCGTTATCGTCTTTTGATCTGCAATACCATTCCAATCTGTCACTTTCGATGATTGCCTCATTCGTCATTTTGCGCCAGTTGTTGAACCAAATGTACGTCATACAAGGACGGTTCCCAGGGTGGTAATGTATACATTCTTTTATGTGTTCTCTTGCCTCCGGTGTCAGATTACTCCATTTTTTTGCCGGGAAAGTACGACCGTCTTGTATCATTCTCTCTCGTTCTATTGATTTTACTTCCGGTCCAATACCCACGTTGTTGTAGCACTTAATGTCTTCCGATGTTTTCAATGCGGGATAACCACATGTAATGTATGCAAGAATGACTCCCATTGCCCATACATGGTCCATCCCGTCATTGTTCCCTTCTTTGTAGTCGGGAAATACTTCCTCGGTTATGTACTTGAAGCATTGTTCCCAAATGTTCAAAGCTTCGTCCTCCTTGAAATGTCCTTTTTTGCTGTTGAGTCTTTGTCGCACTTCTTCTATCTTCTGGCATCAACTAAGGATTGTGTTAACCAAGTGTCCGTTTTTGGCACACAAGGCATCAAATCCTGTTTCGAAATGATATAGAAACGGGTATCCGTCGTTGTTTACGTCATCGTGGTTTAGCTCATGCATCTGTTTGTTGTAATCCTTGGACAAGACAGTACCCCGGGTTGGCACAACTGTTGTTCTGTGTGTCGGTTTAGGTGTTTTGTTTTTCATTTTCCTGTTATTTCCCATTTGTAACGCAGTCATGCACCTATTTGTACCACAGTACACCTAACGTTCGTACTCCAACGCCGAATCATAAAGTTGGTATTTGTTGTTTTCTCCAGGCGTTGTAACTTTCAGTTTTTGGTTGTGGCTGCTTTTTCCCGAACACGCATCATTCTTACTATTGTTACGTACCGGTACCAACACTACGACCGTGCACATAAATAGTCTGATTCAAAAACAGACAAGCTTTAAGTAGTGTAACTTTCCTTGTCTGCATGTGATTGGTTCTTGATATATCGTAGAGATGAACGTGTCCTGTGGATCGATACCTCCATAGAGATGTGTACAAGATGTATTCTTCGTATTTCCTTGGTACTATTTTTTTAATATTGTATTGGTACGATGCACATAAATTGTCTGACTCATAAACAGACTAGCCTTAAGTAGTGTAACTTTTCCCCTTTGGATATGATTGGTTCTTGATCTACCGGTAGAGGTGAACGTGTCCATTGGATCGATTCCCCCGTAGACGTATGTCCAAGGTGTGTCCTACGTATTATTTTTGTATAATTTTTTTATTATTGTATTGGTACGGTGCACACCAATTATATGGTTCAAAAAGTGACTAGCTTTATGTAGTGTAACTTTCCCCGATCATATATGATTGGTTATTGATATAGTGGTGAACGTGTCCAGTGGATCGATTCCTCCGTTGAGTTCTGGTGTACCAAGGGTAGTCTCCGTAATTTTTGGTTATTAGTTTTTTGATTTTTGTATGAACAAGTAACCAAATTAGTGTTTCTCAGTTACTTTTTGAGTGTCAAAGTGTGTTATTTTCTGAAATGTTTGGATGAATATTGCTCATACTATGGATTGGGGAGACTATGAAACCATATTGAGAAGTCACAGCCTTATATTTTAGTCATTATGAATTTTCTAATAATGTTTGTCCCTGGCCATGCATGTACCACAATAGTGATTCCTACTCAGTTTTTGAGTGCAAATGTGTGGCATTGACTGCAATTTCAGGATGAATAGTGTTCATACTATGGATGGGGTACACTACAAAACAAACTGGACAAGAAGCAGGCTGATACTTTAGTCATTATGAATTTTAGAATAATGTTTGTCCCTGGACATGCATGTACCAAAATAGTGAGTCCTAGTCAGTTTTAGAGTGCAAATGTGTGGCATTGACTGCAATTTCAGGATGAATATTGCTCATACTATGGATGGGGTAGACTATGAAACAAACTGGACAAGAAACAGGCTGATACTTTAGTCATTATTAATTTTAGAATAATTTTTGTCCCCTCTGTACATGCATGTACCCAAATAGTGAGTTCTAGTCAGTTTTGAGTTCAAATGTGTGGCATTGACTGCAATTTCAGTATGAATAGTGTTCATACTATGGATGGGGTAGACTATGAAACAAACCGGACAAGAAACAGGCTGATACTTTAGTCAGTATGAATTTTAGAATATTTTTTTTCCCCCCTGGACATGTATGTACCAAAATAGTGATTCATAGTCAGTTTTAGAGTGCAAATGTGTGGCATTTGCTGCAATTTCAGGATGAATATTGCTCATACTTTGGATGGGGTACACTGTGAAACAAACTGGACAAGTGTCTGGCTGATACTTTAGTCCGTATTACTTTTAGAATAATGTTTGTCCTTGGACCTGCATGTACCAAAATAGTGAGTCCTAGTCAGTTTTTGAGTGCAAATGCGTGGCGTTGACTGCAATTTCAGGATGAATATTGCTCATACTATGGATGGGGTACACTGTGAAACAAACTGGACAAGTGAAAGGCTGATACTTTAGTCAGTATGAATGTTAGAATAATGTTTTTCCCTGGCCATACATGTACCAAAATAGCGAGTCCTAGTCAGTTTTGAGTGCAAATGTGTGGCATTGACTGCAATTTCAGGATGAATAGTGTTCATACTATGAATGGGGTAGACTATGAAACAAACCGGGCAAGACACAGGCTGATACTTTAGTCAGTATGAATTGTAGAATAATTTTTGTCCCCTCTGTACATGCATGTACCCAAATAGTGATTCCTAGTCAGTTTTCGAGTGCAAATGTGTGGCATTGGCTGCAATTTCATGATGAATATTGCTCATACTGCTAGTCATTTTGTTTGTGCAAAAGTGTGTCATTAGAGACAATCATTACAGGATGAATATTGGTCATCAAGACGCATACCATGGTTTTGTTCTTAATTATGAAACAGAATTGACCAGAAATCTATGACTTATACTTGAGTCAGTTTTAAAATTTATTAGTCATAGTAATATTAGTTATGTTTATGATTGTGCGAATTAGGCTGCAATTTCATGATCAATATTTCGCATACTATTGATTGAATAAACTATGAAGGATAATGGATAAGTTACAAATGGATGCTTGCATTGGGTGTAACATAGTATGCCTCACTCATCCAATCTTGGAGGATTTGGTGGAACTGGTGCTGTACTCTGACCTGGTTTCGGTTGTGTCAGAAGATGACTCGGATACCTCCACATTTCCATCCGCCGGGTCACGAATCCCAACATCCTTGCTGTAGCATTTTACTAAATCCGATACTTTTTTAATGCGTCGAGGATTGGTTTCTTTCAGACCGGAAATCTTAAAGTATGGGCAAAATTTTCGTTGCTCCCCCGCCTTACCTTTGTGGAAAATACAGAAATAACCCGCCACTCGTTCATATTGGTTGTAGGAGTCGAAACAGTACCTATAAACTTCTCCAATTTCAACTGGTCCGTTTTTTTCTGGAGTGTAACGAACTTGTTCGTTTACTTCGTAAAGAGGATACATTATCTCTGGATCCTGATCTTTCAACAGCACACATAACTCGAAACTACGTGTGGTTTCCTCTTCATTGATCTCGATAGGAAAAACTGGCAGTGTTACAACGGTGTTAAGATGACTTTTCGCAACATCTATAATCATTTCTTCGCTTACATTTGAACCCTTTTTTTCACATGTTTTAGTCGTTGTGTCGGTCAAACCAGTATCCTTGGAATTACCCTTACTTGTGTCAATTCCTGATTCTTTAGATTCGTTGGGCTTATTTTTCGAACCCTTACCAGTAACTTTCGATCCACTAATGCTCTTTCTCCCCTCGTTGAGATTGTTCGTCTTGCCAACATTGCCACCGTCAACGTTATCATCCCAGGGTGGGATGAATCCACGCTTGGAATCATTTGTCGTATTGAAATTAAATGTAACCCATCCTACCCGGTAGGTGTTATTTGATTTCTTGAACTCATTTATTTGAACCTTTGATGTTTTGAAGCAATCCCAAGTTAGAAAGTCCGATGGTTTGTAAAAAACAAAGTCACGACCCTGGAGGTGTTCGAACGCCAGATTCAATTCTCCCGTTCCCTTTCCATAATTGTTGACAACCTTATTGTCCAAAAATTGAACTACAAGGTTTGCCGATGATAGATCATCCGACTTTTCCAACAAATATATTGCTAGTTTTTCTGTCAACGGGGTAAATATGGTACCCATTTCTGGAAGGTAGCTATACTGAATGAATTCTTCCACCCAAGTATGACGTTGGAGAACTTCCGGATCAATTACGAATATCTCACGGAACACGTATGGAATGTGTTCCATAAAAACTTGTTGGTGCACCTCTTGTTGTGAGTTAACATCGTATTGAAGGAATCTTGTAACACAAGTTTGATTCTTATGTTGTTCTTCCAATCCGGACAGTTCCAAAATACCAGTTACAAGTTCTTCTGGTTTATCGTCAAAATTGACATGGGCAAATTTGGTCTTACTCAGAACACATGCCGTCGGGAAAATGTACAATCGATCATTCCTTTGAAAATACGGAACACTTCCCTCCGTCGATTCGGTGACCATAGCTCCTTTTAGAAAATTCCTCTCGGTCAATACCAAATCTTCAATGGTTTCCATCACATGATCGTAACTGACAAATGATTGGTTATTGGTTTTGAAGACTTTTGGTATCATTTTCTCACAAATATTGTCAATTGAACAATCAAAGGATGAACCAACGCAGTCGACTCGAATCATTGATGCACATAGTACTTGAGAAATGAACAAATTACATGCTGTTTCCAACAAAACGACCACGTTTACCCCAAGCTTGTTCCCGTGGTGGACAAATTTTGTTATCAACCATTGATGCACCAAATATAGGATTCCTTTCGGCACCTTGAAATATGCCAGATCTATTTTTCCTGTGCCATGTTTGCATGGTGACAGGGTGACAAGGTCCTCATCGATATCGAAATGTATGTTGTAATGTTTGGTGACCCTGTGCTTGTAGTTGATGACGTAGTGGAAAACCAATTGAGAATTGAGTGGTAATAACACTTTTCCCGTTTCCGGAATTTTCGTGTCCCCTTGTTGATGAAATCCTACTGGAACCCACTTCTCCCCCGAAAGTACCGTTGTGCCCAAGACGAATGAATTGTTAATTAATTTGGGTAAGTAATAATGATAAAAATCTTTGTGTGTCAAAACTTTGATGTTGACGTGACACATGCCGATGATGGTAAAAATGTATTTCGCCTTCCCTTGAAAGCGTAACCAATATTCACGAATGACCTCCTGAAAAGCAGTTTCTCGTTCTGTTATCTTCATCAACTTTTTGTTTGACACAACAAGTTCTTTAAACTCGATCTTTTCTGTTGGTAAGGATTTTAAGCATTCAATACGCTGCTTCTTGAAATGTTTGTCTAAGTCCACCTGATTGCAGCTATGAGTCATTGAAACGCGTAGAGAGGTCTTTGCCATAAGGCAGTCCAAGAAGTTCCTCATTGCTCTGACGTATGATTTCAACTGATTGGGAGAACAATTGTTGCCTTTGGTATGGAAACACAAATCCTCAGACGAAATATCTGGCCCGGGTGGATACTTCACATTCTTCATGTACCAAACCAATATCTCACGGTACATAATCATGTACTTCTTCATTGTAACGTAGTTGACGACGTTGCGCCCATAGATAGCATCCACGCCTGATGTGTCGTTAACATTCCGCAACAGTGACTCGAACCTATTCCACTTGTTCGCCATGTCGTAGTCATTGAATCGCTCGGTTAATTGCCTCCTGCTCAAAAATTTCAACACTCCAGTCACCCCGTTGTCAATTTCAAACAAAAATAAATTCACCATGACGTCTATTTGATGGGGAATAGGGCCTAAGTCACTTAAGGTGGTATCGGGTTTTTTCTTCTTTCCCTTCCCCTTCTTCTTTTCCGCAGAGTTAGTAGTAGACATTGACTTCCTGAAATCTGGTGTAGGTTCGGATTCAATAATTTTGGATACAAGGTAAACCTTCGTCAACAATGCAGTGAAACATGTTGTAACCTCCAGACTGAGGTTCCTCACAAACTCCTCTGTTCCATATGACTCATCCTTCAAAGCCTTTCTAAGGTTACTAATTACCGCCTGTAGATGATCTCTTTGATCGACATCATGTTTGTCAACACTATTGGGTGGTGGGTCTTTCAATCTACCCTTCTTACAACTTGACGTTTTCTTATTTGAATTTGGATTGGCCCCACGCTTGCGAGCACTATTAGTCGTAGGTGTCATTGGCAATGTAAAATGTTATCAGTATTTGAGTCAATCTTTTTATTGTTTGAAAACAATGAGAATCACTGTTGTGTGAATCTAGTTTACCCGAGTTACGAGCAAACATTGAATGACAGAAGGATAGTACACCTTGACAATTCTTTCACAAGAGATCACCGCTCACGTAGCGACACGACAGTGGTAATCATATCTCAAAAACCATTTCTCAAAAAACAGATAACGTATAAGGTGCCTGTAACTGTGTCATTGTGCTCGTAAAAACGTTCTACTACCACTAACCGGAAAAAGAGTTAAACAATATCGTCACAATTATTTGAGAAATAAAACCTGCAACGACCAACCCAAGGGCGGGGTTTTGTGTGTGAACCCCTTAAGATCAAAAAACCATTTTGTGTAATTGGAAACGCCGTTCCCGAAAAACGGAAAAAAGGGTTTTTTGGGTGGGATGAAAGGTGAGAAGAAGAAAAGAAAAAAAGAAATATTTTCCAAATTTGAAAATGGCCCCATCGCTGAATTGTTCCGTTTTGTGTAGAAAAGTACAGTCCTATGAAACACCAATTAGCGCTAAATAGGAAACAGGGCATTGGTTGTAACTCCGTTGGCAAAAAACAAATGGTACGATCGCTGAATTGGTGCAATTTGTGTAGAAAGGTACACTTGTATGAAACATCTCACGCTAAATACTAAAAAGGGCTTTTGTTGCAAGGCCGTTGCAAAAAAAGGAAATTGATCCGATCGATAAATTGGTGCATTTGGTGTCGTAGAAAGGTAGTTTGGTATGAACTATACTATCGTATGAACCATATCATGCTAAATACAAAAAGACCATTGGTTGCAACGCCGTTGCATAAAAAAAAATAGAATTAACGGACCACCAATGTCATTCTTACGTTCGAATTACTACGTTGTAGTGTCGTATGGACCATATCACGGTAATTACAAACAGACCATTTGTTGCAACGCCGTTGCAAAAAAAAAAAAGAACATAATACTTAACGGACAAATGTCACTCTTACGTTCGAAGTTATTTGTACTGTCGTATTTAGAAAAAGACAATTTGTTGCAACGCCGTTGCAAAAAAAAAGAACATAATAATTAACAAACCAATGTCATTCTTACGTTCGAAGTTCGTTGTACTGAAGCCATATCACACTAAATACAAAAAGACCATTTGT
The DNA here is from genome assembly GCA_037355745.1 of Pseudo-nitzschia multiseries. Taxonomy (NCBI): domain Eukaryota; phylum Bacillariophyta; class Bacillariophyceae; order Bacillariales; family Bacillariaceae; genus Pseudo-nitzschia; species Pseudo-nitzschia multiseries. The sequence goes on from CM074790.1 coordinate 8,265,821, forward strand.
TGCAACGCCGTTGCAAAAAAAAAAAAATAATAATGTTAGTTACCAGAAAATGTATCGAACTGATGTCATTATTACGTTCGAAGGTTGATACCGGTACTTAGCATAACATCTATCGAACCGTTGTCATTCTTACGTTCGAAGTTGGATTTAAGTACTAATTTGTACTTAGATTACAGTCAAAGTTTGTTGCTCACCAACTCGGGTCACTTTTACTTGTTGAAAATTTGTATTGTTTCAGTTACCGACAAACCTCATTTTCCAACTTATCTGAGTAGAGTGTTGTTGCTTTCCAACAACACTCCGTCCGAGAACGTGGGATCCGACCCTCTTCGTCACATGCCACATGCGACGATGTCACGAGCACAACGATCCGTTCTCAGATATTTCAGTCTGATATAACAGCCTTGTACTGCAAAAGAAGTAGAAAGCATTCGATTAGGGATTAGTTGCTGGAAAGAAATTCTTGTTTGGACGGCCGCCTTACATAAACATCTTGAAAGCACAAAATCTGCATCAATTGCCTATATATCAACAGGAACAAGTCCCTGTTTTTCGTGACATAGGAATTACTACAAGTCTGCAAATCAACGGCAGCAGAAAGAACAACGACAACGAATTACAAACCGGCAAAAGGAATCATTGGAGGCAACAACGTATCTGCGGCAACAACGTATCGGTGACAACAACGGTAAAAAGAATCAGAACAAGCAACGATACGAATGAGATAGACAACAATGATAATACTTCCTCGACCGGCATTACTGATAATGTATTTCCTCCCTTATGTTTTCTTCTTAATTTCATAGGACCGGATCGGAATAACAGATTGGAAACAACAGATTAGAAATTGGCAATCACAACGGTACGAATGAGAGAGGAGATAGACAATGATTATACTTCCTCTGGCATTCCTGATAATGTATTTTCTTCCTTCTCTTTCTTTTCTCATTTTCATAGGACCGTATCGGAGCAACGGATTTGAAACAAGGGATTGGAAACAACGGATCAGAAGAACCAATCTTTCCTGGTGTGGCCAATCTTTCCTATAGGTGCAAAGGATACAACGAATCGAACGCGACACTGAATCGAAGTCAACACCGAATTGAAGGTAACAACAACGGCAACAACACAGCAACACCACCAATCGACAACAACAACGAAAGGAAGCAAACGGTGTACGTTGGTAGCATGTAGATTATATTATTCTGTTGTTATTATTTACTGTACTACATCAATAGATACTCACCCATTTTGTTCAATTATCATACCAAATATTCTAATAAAATCGTTGACAACGTTAACAACTCGTTGAACCGCAGATAGCAACAGCGGCAATTGGCAGCCGCGAGAGCAACAGTGACAATCGGCAGCGATAGCCACAGCGGCAGCGGAAAGCAGCAGCAAGAGGAACAGCGGCAATTGGCAGGGAGAGGCGCAGCGGCAGCGGCAAGCAATCGGCAGCGACAGCCACAGCGCCAAGCAGCAGCGAGAACAACAGCGGCAATCGGCAGCGACAGCCACAGCGGCAGCGCCAAGCAGCAGCAAGAGCAACAGCGGCAAGCGGCAAGCGGCAGCGACAGCCACAGCGGCAGCGGCAAGCAGCAGCGAGAGAAACAGCGGCAATCGGCAGCGACAGCCGCGAGAGCAACAGCGGCAACCGAAAAGTGTCAAGCAAAAAGCGGCAAGCGGAAAGCGGCAAGTGGAAAGCGGCAAGCGAAAAGTGTCAAGCAAAAAACGGCAAGCGAAAAAGTGTCAAGCAAAAAGCGGCAAGCGAAAAGTGTCAAGCAAAAAGCGCACGGGCGAAACCACTAACGGCAACGAATCATTGGCTTCGAATTGCTACACCTACTCCAACCATGACGAGAAATCAGTTCTCGGACAGAGCTATGAAGCAAAAAAGAGATAGGAAACATGAGAAAAGAAGAAAGCAGAGAATGTCATCGAACTTTCTTAGGATTGCAGCACCGGTGTCAACGAGCCATAAAACTTATACAAAGTTGTCCGACATAAAACCAATGAAGAAGGAAAGGACGAATAGGCGTAGTACTTGCAAAGATTGTGTCAGTACAATAGCGTTGAAAAACAAATACAGAACAACTGTGGTCAAAGGAAAATACATGGAGACAAACTGGGGTGGCAAAATAGGAGGAAAGAAAAAGGATGAACCGGAACAGGCTTTGTTGATAGATAAATTCGATACATTGGATAGTACAAAAGATGAGCATATTCTTGCGTTTGACGAGAATAATCCGTCGTTGCGCATTTTCGGAAAAGTTTCCAGAAAATTTGCCAAGCGACACCTTGCTACGAAGAATAATATGAAACTGTTAAGAGAGTTTGCTCCAGAAATTGTTGGATCCAAACCAACAGTTGCCAGAGGTCAGAAGCGCGGCAGTATCAACGATGATTATGCTATCATTGGAGTTAGACCAGAAAGATTGTCTTCCAACAATGGTGTGTACGTATTCAAAAGTCATGTGAAACAAAACATGAAACTGGAGCTGGAACAGACGACAGTGAGAATTGTGAAGCATATGCATCATAGTTTCACACACATCGAACCATTTGTTGAGGATGAAATGGATGTGTTGTCTCAGATTCTGACTCGTACGCAGCTCAATGCCATTGGGAAATAGGCGTTAGCTTTTTCGATTGGTCGAAATTACCATTCTCGATGCCATGTTGATGATGATATGAATTATACTCGTTTAACAGTCATAGCTCCGTCGGGAGTGCATGCTGACGAAGTGATTTATTATTTTGTCTTCCCAACGTACCGTATCAAAGTGCCGTTGCGATCTGGGGATACTCTGCTCTTTAATCCGTTAGTGTTTCATAGCTGTTCGAATCCGAAATACGAAGGGTGTTATATTATGAGCGCCTATGTATCGCGCAAAACTATACTAAGAAGTAATCCATTATAATAATAACTTGATACTCATGAAAAAAAATGTATGACTGTACCGTACTAGGACTATACCGTCCAAAATACTGGAAAAGGGCATTTGGTGCAACGCCGTTGCAGAAAATAGAAAAACGCAAAATACGCATGAGAAGGGGGGTATGATTGTACCATACTAGTATACCATCCAAAACACGGGAAAAGTACATTTGGTGCAACGCCGTTGCAGAAAATAGAAAAACGCAAAATACACAGGAAAAGGGGGGTATGATTGTACCATACTAGTATACCATCCAAAATACGGGAAAAGGGCATCTGGTGCAACGCCGTTGCAGAAAATAGAAAAACGCAAAATACACATGAGAAGGGGGGTATGATTGTATCATACTAGTATACCATCCAAAACACGGGAAAAAGGGCTTTTGGTGCAACGCCGTTGCAGAAAATAGAAAAACGCAAAATACACCTGAGAAGGGGGGTATGATTGTACCATACTAGTATACCATCGAAAATACGGGAAAAGGGCATTTGGTGCAACGCCATTGCAGAAAATAGAAAAACGCAAAATACACATGAAAAGGTAGGTATGACTATACCGTACTAGTATACCATCAAAAATACGGGAAAAGGGCATTTGGTGCAACGCCGTTGCAGAAAATAGAAAAACGCAAAATACACATGAAAAAGGTGGGTAGAATTGTACAGTGGTAGTATACCATCGAACATACGAAAAAACTGATTTCCTGAAACAACATTGTTAAATATGAACAATTCACTGCAACGACGTTGCGATACTGGAAAAATGAAAAAAACGGAAAATCCATTTATGTACAATTCAAGTCATGTGCTGTTTTCACCATCTCGTACTATTGATTGTAAATCCTTCTTTTCCAGTGAAGCCATTGTCTCACGGAAATTAAACAACCATTGTTCACGATTACCCAGCACAAAATATTGGTCAGGACTACCATGGTTTCTAACAACGGCAGCTTCGGACTCAATGGCGTTGCAGTCGAACAAATACAATTTGTTCCGAAGCTCACCTAGCTTTACCAACGCATGATGGTGTTTTTTTCCTTTATCCCTCTTGCTCGGTATGGGGTCTGCAGAAACAAAGCAACGAGCGACGGCATAATAACCATCGTGCACTAATTTGAAATCGCTAACAGAGCTACCCACGGGGAAGGGACCTTCGAGGTAAAGCAGGCACAGAATCTGACATGGATAAACTTTCAGTCCACGTCCATCAAGGAGGTCGAGTTGAAAATTAGCCCAATCGTACCATACATTGGACAATTGTCCAGAATCAGACTTAAACGATGGGTGGGCACGAAACAATAATTTCATCTCGCGAGATTTGTCATACCTCTTGTGCTCCGTGGTTCCAAAAACCTTGCTGCTGCCCACAGCCGGTAGGACCACGTCACAACAAAATTTGAGAACATCAGATGGAAACCAGGGTAAACTTGAGTTTTTTTTTTCATCCCACTTCATGTAAGGGAGACCATTCATCACACCAATCCAAAACGAAGACCCACCTGACCAACCACCCTCCTTAGGATGATTTGGTCCGGTTACGGGTCTATGTTCGAACAAATCAAATTCACGGTCAAGTCGATCAATAGTTCGATACTCCATCACTCGGTTGCAAGTTTGCTTGATAAGTGTGGACTTGTTTCGTTGAGTTCTCTTAGCAGGAGCCTTCACTTCAGTTTTATGATTGCTCTCACTCGCGGCAGAGTCCCACCCAGTTGGAGGACCAAATAATCTCATGTACTGTGATAAATGAAAATACATGTGATTCTTCACAAGATTGTTACCCTCTCCCTTACTTCGTTGAAGATTGTTATTTATACAGTTGATGAAAAGAACAACCATTTTGTCCACATTCAAAACACCTTTCTTGTCTTGTTTGAAAACCTCGTCAAATGTTCCAGCATACTTTAGGAACTCTTCCATACCCAACAACAACTCAATGGTGTAAATACGTCGGTCAATTTCCTCTTCACACTTTCTGCTCTTGTTCTCAAGATTGGAAGGAGTCTTTTGAGACAACAACAATTGACGACCTCCAGCAGACAGAAGTGACAGCATCTGAATATAAAGGATTCCAATGTACTGGTTACCCTCCTTCTTCGCTGTATGTATTGATTCTGAAAAATTGGTTCGTGGGAAGTCACGATCGGATTGCCTCTGGACAGCACCACCGTATTAACTGGCTAACCTTTCCATCTCACCAAGAAGCCGCTGGTTATTGCCTAAAAAGTCCTCGCGGAACGTCTCTGCTGCACGCTTTGCGCAACCAAGTTGGTGCATATGGAGTCTCTCTCCGGGAGACGCTAGATGAATATTATGTGGGTTTTCCCCAAAATCAAGATCATAAAAAGCGTTGCCGTTATGTACACCATGGTGAGAAATGTTTTTGAAATACTGTTCAACATTCACTCCTTCGTCAACCATTGGAGCAGTAAAATCAGATATATTCCAGAGCCGAATGGATTGGTACTCTTCCCCATTTTGGTGCTTAGACACTTGCATGTTACCAGTTTGAACTGAAACAGGAACCTTCAAAATATTCACACGAGCGTTAATACCAAGTGCTCTGGGACAATTGCAATGCCTACAGATCATCTTTGAATTCGACGTTTGATAATGTCCACAAAGTTGGTCATGCTGGGGAGTATCACCACCTATGAAATAAGCAACCGCAAATTTCATTCGAACCGACCATTTCTTCTTGTTCCACGGCAAATTAGACCATTCAATACCATCCGTTTGGTTGCAGGCATCTTTCAAAGATGAAAGAGCCAAACGAAGGCCAGAGTGAAGATTGTTCACATTGTCAATTGATTCGGCACCTTTATCACCGGGACATGTTGGGTGATAGTATATAGCCTCCCACGCATCCGGCCGGGAGTTTCGAGTTAGGGTGTTGAATATGCCAAGAGTCATGTTCAGTGGGGTAAGAGTGGTTTGACCACTATTGTCAATTGCAATTCCATCCATGTAGAGAATAATAGGAACCAGAATTTCATTCGATCCAGATTTGCATCTCTTCTCCCAAGTGTTGATCCACCATTCACCGTGATGCAGTTCGTCAATATCAATATTGCCTTGAAGTTCTGGATAACGGACTGGTAAGGTGGGGTCTTCAGCATGGGGGAATGACAGATTATCTTCCTTCACCAAAGTCACATTTGTTAATAGGGAATGAAGTGCTTTTTGGAAAGAGCGGACGTAGATTTGTTTGCGACTGGAAACATCAGCATTCTGTGATTTCTTAGAACACCAGTCAATAAGATGAGGTTCAAACCCATCGCCTTTTATTTCAGGCACAGTTGCGGAAATCTCCTTCATAACACTTGCCCTGGTCTTTATGAGATTGCCTTTAGTCCATGAAAATAAATTAAGCCGCTCCGATTCAATAGCCCATTCATACAATTCCTTCTCGGCAACTAATGGTATGCTATGATTCCGCATGATTTTCATTAACTTGATCTTGACCTTCAATTCGTCAGATATGTTCCTCCCTACATTGGGTGTCGTAATTAATAGCGTGTTGGAAGCCCGATGGGACTTGTCAACATCAATGTTGATGCCTTCTTCATCATTGACAATCAAAGAGTGGGGGGCCTCTATGATCTCACTTCCTTCTTCCTCATCGTCATTGTTAGGAAAGAAAAAATTGTCATCGGAGACAGAATCATTGTCATCGTCTATGTTTGATAATTCCTGACCAATCAAGGCACGCCCAATCGATTCGACAGAAGGGTCATACATAACTTGATTGTCGAGCAACTCTGGTAATGCGCCGTCACTACTCTGTGGACCGTTACGGGTGTTCGTTAGACCTAATTGTTGACTAACATCCTCAAGGCTTCTTCCTCTTTTTTCTAATGAATATGCAAGATGCAAAATCTACTAGCCCCGAAGATTTCTTGAAATAAGAATAGCATGATGCGTCATTCACAATATGGTCCCGAAGACCGGGAGAAACAACTACTCCTGTTTTCTTTCTTTGTCGCGCTGTAAACAAGGGGGGTTTCTTCTTCTTGGTAACCTTCTGCTTTCCGTAACCAGTAGTGATCAGAGTAGAGTCCCGGTAGCAACGTACACAATATACCTGATATTTGGGAGTGTGGACCATCGTTACTCCTGAAGTCGTACGATAGCCAGTAATAACAATAAAAATGGGGAAACGATTGAGATTGAAAAATTGCAACCATGCACTGTTTGTTTCAGGCATAAAATTCAGTAACATGCCACTACTTCGGAAACAGATGCCAGAGGGGTAGGAAAATGAAATGTGCATAAAAATATTATGAGTTCGACATTAATTTTAATAAATAGGATGAAATTACAAAGGGGGACCAGTGGAGTTCGACCCAAATATGCGCGTGATTCTGAAATAACCCTGAATCTCGTTTGTGTGACGTAGCTTTCTACATGCTTTGCGTACAAGATATTTTCTGGTATTGAATTCGTGTCGGTTTCTACGAGAGTAGACTTCTACACAATTTTCGTACCAGATAATTACTGGTATTGAATTTGCGTAGCATTCTACTACAGTAGCTTTCTAAATGCTTTTTGTCCTAGAGAATTCCTGGTATTGAGTTTGTGTAGCATTCTACGACAGTAGCTTTCCTCGGGTATTTTTTGTGCAATTCCAGGGCACAAACTAACTTATTGGGTAATGACTAAAATTATTCTAAAGTTCATACTGACTAAAGGATCAGCCTGTTTCTTGTCCAGTTTGTTTCATAGTCTACCCCATCCATAGTATGAACACTATTCATCCTGAAATTGCAGTCAATGGCACACATTTGCACTCAAAACTAACTAGGACTCAATATTTTGGTGCATGCATGTCCAAGGACAAACATTATTCTAAAATTCATACTGACCTAAAGTATCAGCCTGTTTCTTGTCCAGTTTGTTTCATAGTCTACCCCATCCATAGTATGAGCAATATTCATCCTGAAATTACAGCCAATGTCACACATTTGCACTCTAAAACTGACTAGGACTCACTATTTTGGTACATGCATGTCCAGGGACAAACATTATTCTAAAATTCATACTGACTAAAGTATCAGCCTGTTTCTTGTCCAGTTTGTTTCATAGTCTACCCCATCCATAGTATGAGCAATATTCATCCTGAAATTACAGCCAATGCCACACATTTGCACTCTAAAACTGACTAGGACTCACTATTTTGGTACATGCATGTCCAGGGACAAACATTATTCTAAAATTCATACTGACCTAAGTATCAGCCTGTCTCTTGTCCAGTTTGTTTCATAGTCTACCCCATCCATAGTATGAGCAATATTCATCCTGAAATTGCAGTCAATGCCACACATTTGCACTCTAAAACTGACTAGGACTCACTATTTTGGTACATGCATGTCCAGGGACAAACATTATTCTAAAATTCATACTGACTAAAGTATCAGCCTGACACTTGTCCAGTTTGTTTTGTAGTGTACCCCATCCATAGTATGAACACTATTCATCCTGAAATTGCAGTCAATGCCACACATTTGCACTCAAAAACTGCAGTAGGAATCACTATTTTGGTACATGCATGTCCAGGGACAAAAATTATTCTAAAATTCATACTGACTAAAGTATCAGCCTGAGACTTGTCAATATTGTTTCATAGTCTCCCCAATCCATAGTATGAGCAATATTCATCCAAACATTTCAGAAAATAACACACTTTTGCACTCAAAAAGTAACTGAGAAACACTAATTTGGTTACTTGTTCATACAAAAATCAAAAAATAATAACCAAAAATTACGGAGACTACCCTTTGTACACCACATCTCTACGGAGGAATCGATCCACTGGACACGTTAACAATCAAAGGAAAAAACGGTTAGTTGAGGTGCACGATTTAAAAAAAAAATAATGGTGGAACTGAGTAGTTGCAGCAGTCCGGTGACAGGTAAAACCATTGTTACCAATAACACAAACAGCCCGCACAGCAGTGTATCAGGAAGTGACCGAACAAACACAAACGATAGCCAAACATATAGAACCACCAACAGTAGCAACAGAAATATTCTACAGACAACAAAAGAATCCGATAACAATAACTTGGAAAACAACATTGTCAAACACGTCAAAGAAACAGTGTTCAGGAAATTTAAATTCCTGCCAGAGAATACATTTGTGAAGGCAACGATTTTCAACATTGCAAAACTAACGAATAACAATGAAATACCAAATACGATCGCTATAAAGGAACAAAAGTGGAGTGGAATTTATTGCCGAGCAGTCACTACGTGTAGACACAATGCTCAAACTCTTGCCAGGAAAAACTACAAAGGTACGCAACCAACAATAAAATGATTGCTGGCATGCACTCTTTCATAATCCTTTCTAACATTTTGGTCATATTAACACTGACATGTAGACGATAAAAGGAACAACCAGATACCAGATAGTTTCCCAGGAACGGTTCTAATCACGGACACCCAAGACGTTAACTCAGAAAATAGGTACCAATTGCACGAAGACTATTGGCGGAAAAGTTCACCAGAATTCAAATACTTCATGAAAAGAATTCTTGGAGCGGTGTCACCAAAACAGACAGACTTCAAACGAAAATCAGTCAGAATGACAGTTAGTAACATTTTCACCCCAAGCGATGAAGCTTTTGCATTGCTTTTCCTTTACAACAACTACGACTTGTGGCTAAACACAACAAAGGGCACGAGGTTGAGAAAAAAATTCACTGACGGTAAGTCAGGAAATAAGGAGGGATGGAGTAACAAGGGACAAGATCTTTACGAATACCTAGTAAGCGAATTAGAAGAACAAAGGGAGGAACAACAGTCGAAGGAATTAGAGACGGAACTACTTAAAATGTACCAAAAACAAAATGGCAATCATAAACAACAAGATAAGGAGGAGGATGAAGAAAGTAAAAAGGGAAAAAGACGGAAGAGAAAACGTAGCTTGCTTCAGATTCTCGGCGAGGATACCGAGGAATACGAATTATACCTCGAATACATGAAAAATGAACCAGAGTAATTGGTGATAACAACATCATTAGAGTAGCACGGCTAGTTCATTATTATTTTACGGTTTGCACAATATTGTTCTGGGTCTTCTGTTCGAATATAATACAATAAACGAGGTATTTGCAAAAGCTGATAAAATACTTTCATATTCGTTACAAAATATGTTTGTTGTATTTTGGTATTTGATATGCGTAGCGTGAATATTGTGAAATGTCGGAGATTATTGCAAATGCGGATAAAATACTTTCTTATGAGTACAAAATATGGTGGTTGGCTTTTGATATTCGATAAATGTAGTGTGAGTATTGTGAAAGCAACATAACAGAAGACATTGCTGGTTATCAAGAAGCTCGTATATTTGTTAAGAAATTTGTATCAACGCTACAACAATATCAGTGTACATAGAGGATATTATTACAAAACATGAGGAGTTTCGTGTGGAAAAAGCAAAAATTGAATGGCGAATAAATATTATCGGGGTAAGCATGAAACAAAATTGTAGAATAGAAAGATTCTGAAGCAAGCATGGTACGAGGGCTGAAAAAAACGGTGGCGAAAATAGACCTACTTGAAATTGTTGCGTGCAAAAATAGGTAGAGAATTATTTATTGTGCGCGCAACAAAATGTTTCGGAATTTTTAAAAACATCGCAGGAATATGACGAAAGCATGAGCATCGTTTATGTGACGTATGCCAGGGCCACCAATCGATCAGCAGGTAAGAAGAATATACGAAGAGTTCAGAACTTGGAAGTAGAAGAGGTTTTGTATACATACGATCTGTTTGTGGACGCCTGCAATGATTTGGGGATGCCGGTAGCGCGCTGGCATACTCAATGGGCACAATGTCTGTCCAGAGGACCCCGGAAAAGATGGAATGAAACCCTGGCGGGCAGAGAGGTAGAACACACCAAAGAAGGATTCAAGAGAACAGTCAGAGCCTATGTCAACGCCATCACACCAGATCCAGATGCAAAAGGAACCATGATAGCTGCGTTCGAACACCAACACATGGCTAAGCCTATGGAGGTCACTGAACATGATCACTTCAGCCGAATCGACACCATCCTCGATTACATTGATATGCTCCCAGGGGATGATGACAGCGACCTCACGGAACAACAAAGAAAGAGAATGTTCTTCAAGACACATCCTCAATCGTGGCAGGATGCTTATATGGACACTGCAGTGAACTTCAGAGAGGTGTTGATCCTACAGATCCGGGATTATATGACAAGAAAGAAAGGCAGTGCCGATCAAGCGAGAAAGCAAGACAGAAAGGGAAGACAACAACAAGGCGGTCGCGGATCCAGCAGAGGACGAGGAAACCAAGGCCAGGGACAAGGACAAAGAGGAGCAGGAAGAAAATGCAGAAACCACCCACAGGGCAATCATACTTGGGAACAGTGCTACATGAATCCGAGGAACCAAAATTCACCTTATCCGAACTACGTGGGATCCGGCAACAGCTCTCACTCGGGATACAGCAACAACTATGGTGGAGGCCGAGGAGGAGGCAGATTCAACGGAGGTTGAAACGGAGGCCAATTCAACGGAGGCCGGGGCAGATTTGGAGGAAGAAACAACAACACCCTGCTCCGGAAACAGCAACACCCACGAAAGTAACCACAATTGGGAACAACAAAGCCAACAAGGAGACGCCTTCTCCAATATAACAGCGAGCGATGCTAGCTATTTCACCAGCAATCAGAATTTGAATCAATATGAATGACTAATAGAGACGCATTCAAATGAGAATTCGGGGCCCGGGGCCACCGAAGGAGTGACAGCCGGGCTACAGGCCACTGCTGGACGGCTACAGGCCAACACGAAAGAAAGAAAGAGGGCCCAGCAGCCCAAAATTAAAGACAAAATTACGGGGCTACAGGCCACCAAACACCGGCAAAACCAGAATTAACAACAACGACGCAACACTGATGGTGCTGCTTAAGATCAAAAGAATACAAGGAGTGTCTGTCAACAGACCTTATACAGCATTGCTAGACTCTGGGAGCACAAAAACAATGATAAACAAACAATCGATGTCATTCAGGGTGCGCCCAAGGCACATCGGACATAAAAGAATGACAACAACAACCAATGGGGGCTTCGATACCTCCCATGAGGTACAACTTGAAGAGCTACAGTTACCTGAATTTGTAAATGGTCACCGCATCCAGGGAATACCGGCTTCCATCTTCGATTCCCCAGAGTGCAAATATGATGTTATACTTGGAAGAGATTTCCTCACCATGGCAGGTATACGAATATTGTTCGATACCAACCAAATCACGTGGTTAGATATAACCAAGCCCATGAATGAAGCAGCAAGATTCACTCGTGTGGACCCAGATGAGGCATCAGATGCAGCGTTATTCAATGCCAACACCACGGCCAAAATATTGGAAAGGAGCTATCAACAAGTCACAGCCTCGGAAGTATCCAGCAGACAGGAACATATGACAATAGAGGAAAAGAAAAGGTTGCAGACAATGCTGAAACGGCATGAGGTGGTATTCAATGGAGAGTTGGGATGTTACCCTCATAAGGAAATACACATCGATCTGAAGGATGGTGCCAAGCCAGTCCATATGAAACCTCATCCAGTGGCATACAAAAGGGAAGAAATATTCAGAAGAGAGCTAGCCAGTCTAATAACGGACGGAGTACTTGAACCATGCGGACCATTGGAATGGGCATTCCCAACTTTCATCATACCTAAAAAGGATAACAGAGTCAGGTGGGTGTCTGACTTCAGAGAACTCAACAACAGAATTAAAAGGAAACCTTTCCCATTGCCAAGGATACAGGACATCATGAATAGAAGGGGAAAATATACATATTTCACCAAAATCGATCTGTTGATGCAATACTATTGCTTTTGATTAGATGAGGAAAGCCAAAAGTTATGCACCATCACGACCCCATACGGCTTATTCCGGTACAAAAGACTACCTATGGGGGTCAAGATCAGTGGAGATGTTTCCCAACACATGATGACAGAGATGTTGCAAGGACTCGGCTGCAAATGTTACATCGATGATGTTGGGATTTGGACCAACCAATCATTTGATCACCACTTGCGACTCTTGGATCAAATCCTCAAACGGTTTGCAAAGAATGGGATGAAATGTAACCCCTTGAAATGCAGCTGGCTTGTTAAAGAGACCAACTTCTTGGGGCATTGGATGACACCAGAAGGAATCAAGCCTTGGAAAAGAAAGATCGATGCGGTGCGTTGCATGGGCCGACCACAAAACATCACACAGGTCCGGTCTCTAATAGGCGCCGTGAACTACTACAAGTCCTTCTGGCCAAGACGCGCACATGTCCTATACCACTCACTGAAATGACAGGAGCAAAGAAATTCACATGGGATGCAACCAAGCAAAGAGCCTTCGAAGAAATGAAAGCAATCCTTGCCGCAGACGCAATGAATGTGTACCCAGACTACAGCAAGCCCTTCCACATCTACACCGACTCCTCCGATGACCAGTTAGGCGCAGTCATCATTCAAGAGGGCCAAGTGGTAGCCTACTACAGCAGGAAACTATCGGCTGCGCAGCAGAATTACACCACCACCAAGAAGGAGCTCCTAGCAATCATCCTCACGCTCATCGAATACAGGAAAATTCTCCTTGGAGGCATCCTCCATGTCTACACCGATCACAAAAACCTCATCTTTGAAACCTTCTCCATTCAAAGAGTCCTTCGATGGAAACTCTTCATGTCAGAATTCGATATCAATCTCACTCACATTGAGGGCAAAAAGAATGTCCTTGCTGACTGCTTCTCGAGGCTGCCTTGTATGGAGCCACCCTCTGTGGGGGATAGAAGCCAGCAAGGCAATGCAACAAAACGTCGAACTAGAACCATAGTTGATTTCCACACCATCCAGGTACCAAAAGATGACATCATCATAAACGACAAAGCATTCACCAACATCAATGAAAACACCAAATGGATTGAATGCCTACTCAACCTACCGCCATTACAAGAGATGCCAAATCCAATCACCATTACGAATATTCAAATCCACCAAAATCAAGATATCCACCTGCGCACAGCACACCAAGAAGACCCAGCCAAGTTCCCAATCATGGTCATCAACGGACAGCAGATAATAGTACGAGTGGACGAAAATGAACCAAATGGGAAGATCGTCGTGCCAACCACTCTCATCCAACAAACAATACATTGGTATCATACTGTATTAGGACACTGTGGAGTCCAACACCTATACAACACCATATCCTCCCGATTCTACTCACCCAACCTACAACAACTATGCAAGAGATATGTGTGCCCGGCCAACTGCCATCAATACAAAGAGGCAGGCAGGGGATACGGACAGTTACCACCTACTAGAGAAGCATCAATAGCTCCATGGAATGAAGTATGTGTCGATCTCATAGGACCTTGGAGAATCCAAGCAAGCGACAGACAATACGAATTCAAAGCACTAACAACAATCGATCCGGTCACCAACCTGGCAGAGATAAGCAGAATAAGCGACAAATCAAGCCGGCACATAGCTGACCAGTTTGCAGACGGTTGGCTAGCCAGATACCCGAGGCCCAATCAATGTATCCATGACAATGGAGGCAAATTCGTGGGTCGCGCATTTCAAACACTACTGACTCAGCATGGAATCAAATCGGTGCCAACAACAGTAAAGAATCCACAATCGAACGCCATCTGCAAGAGGCTACACCGCACCATGGGAGACATACTGAGAGTTACAATGCAAACCACACACGCCAACAATGAGCAAGAAGCGGAACAGATCATGGACAATGCTCTGGCTAGCTGTATGCATGCAACCCAGTGCGCAGTGAATCAAACGATGCAAACCTCGCCAGGAGCCATGGCGTTCAACAGGGATAGCATGATGGACATTCCCTTGATAGCCAACCTGGAAGCGATACGAAATAGAAGGCAACAACTCATCGACCAAAATCTAATACAAAAGAACAAGGGCAGAATAAACCATAACTACCAGATAGGAGATCAGATGATGGTTCGGGTGTATGACCCCACCAAACTGCAGGAGAGATTCCATGGACCATACCCGGTTATCCAAGTATTCACCAATGGAACAATCAAAGTGCAGCGGTCACAGGCCGTTGAAGAAATCTACAACATTCGGAAGGTGGTACCGTACCAGGGACCCGTCCAACAACCACAACAGTAACCAAGTCTGATCGGTTGGCCAGTCACTGTGGGGGATGATAGTGTAACAATGATCCTCGTGACTGACCAATCGAGTCGGGACTTCAGGTTGAAGGGAATCTTAATGACCAGATGAAGATTCCCAAATGACCAGGAGAAAATCATACTTCCGGAAGAAGAGAAAATGATGACTCTTCCAGAAGATCAATTTACATCTTACATACTGATTCAATAATTTCATAATTTTATATTCTTTTTTCTCAAAAACATACCGGTAGTTGATACATAATCAACGAGTTGCTCGGCTGCGAGGTGTAATAAACTATTAATCCAAATTGGACTACAACAAGTAATCATGTAATCCATTTTATCCCAGTAGAACTCAGTACTGAAAAAAATTATGGGCATGAGAGTGAGTAATTTTTTCCCAGTACTGAGTTCTACTGGGATAAAATGGATTACATGATTACTTGTTGTAGTCCAATTTGGATTAATAGTTTATTACACCTGTGTTCCACCGAGGCCAAAGTGGAGTGAAACGACACTGAGACCAAGGTGGAACACAGTTAGTAACACTCCTGAGGCTGACACTGAGAGCTTGCTCGAAGTGGAGACCGAAGGAGTGTTACTAATCCAGCCGTTGGCAGAGCACACTTGTAGATTATATATGTAATCCACGAGTACGACCGATTTTTCCATGTGATTTGGCCAACTGGATTGCTGAATTATTACACCAAAACGAGAGGGGCTCGCTAACAGCAACCGAACTAAAAGCACTGCCTGCTACGATCTAGGGAATGGTGTGTTCTCGCTCCAGCGTTGGAACAACCGGCCTGGAAGATTTTCTAACAGGCTTGGAAGTGTTGCTTCTTGTTGAGGCTGCTGCTTCTTTTGTCAAATTTCTAGTGGGGCCGACTTTTTGCTAATCATCGTATCTGTTAATCATCGAATTGTCACTTGGCGTCCAAAATACAAAAAATTCCAGCTACGATCTAGGGGAATGGTGTATTCTTTGTTGCTCCGGCGTTCGAACAACAACAACAACGGCAATGATTATGACGACGACAATGACAATGACAACAACTGAAATTAATTTTCGTTGCTCCCCTAAGCTACCAACTCAAATCCGTTTGACATGATTGATAACGCCTTGTCGTTTCGGACATTTTGGTACCAGTTTGGTCCCCTATCTCCCAATATTCAGGGAGATATCAATTTTTTACTGTCACCATTCTTGGTTTCATTGAAGATGACGACGACAATGACAATGACGACTGAAATTAATTTTCGTTGCTCTCCTAAGATACAAACGCAAAGCCGTTCAACATAATCGATGACGACTCATCATTTCGGACATTTTGGTACCAGTTTGATTCCGTGACTCCCAATATTCAGGGAGATATCAATTTTTTACTGTCACCATTCTTGTTGGTCTCGTTGATTTGTTTGGTGTGCTTCTTTTTGTTTTCATTTTCGGTTTTCGGTTTCGGTTTTGGTTTTGGTTTCATTTGATTACTTTTGTTTTTAGGCCGCCCTAATCCGGTACACGCTGAAGGTGCAAACTGTCATTTCTACTGTCTTAGTAACGAGCTCGCTGGATTACATAATTGGATTACTTTTTCTATCGAGCTCTTAAGTAGGATTTCAGCTTGGATTACGCGTTGATTTCTACTGTCTTAGTACCAAGCTCGGTGGATTACAGAATTGGATTACTAATCCGGTGAGGTGCTAATGAATTGATTAAAAATTAACTTATGTTTCTTAGTAAGAGCTCCTCGAGTTTTGGTGTAATAATTTAGTAATCCACTTGGCCAAATTACATGGAAAATCGGTCGTACTCGTGGAATACGAATTACGTAGTGCCCGAGGTTCGAATACGAAATAATTATGTGAAGATGTTGAACTTCGTATCATTGTTTTTTTGTTCTCAGTTAAAAATCGTTAAAATACCGTACCGTACAATACGAGTACTGTAATTGTCTTAAATAAATTGTCTTGTTTTAAATACTAACATTAATAATATTGAGGTACTGTACCCGTAGTTCCGTCAAAGTACCGACGCCATAGGGAAGAGGTAAATATTGAAGACGTATTTATTGGGAGCTATTTTTTTAGTATTTCGGGAATGGAAAATAGCATACCCAGATTTTTGGCGGGCTTGTCTAAAATCTCATTTTGGAATATACGGTACCGGTATGTGGCATTCTTCGTATGGATAAATACAAAATAGGCGCGAATCTTGTGGATTCCAAAAAAAATCTGCGTACCGTTATTACACAGATTTCTTGTCGACGTGAAAATATGTAAGAAAAGACTGGTCAAGAAAAAATTTCCGGTCTGCTTAGTACAAGTACTCGTACCCAGAAGTATTTCGGGAATCACCCATTCTTATCATTAATTTTTGGCCAGCAATAGCAGAGGTTAATACAGTTTTCGGAGGCTTGCATAGATTACGGTACTTCGGGTAGAATGTAAAAAAATCAATAGTCAAGATTCTCGACAAAACTGGATACGAAGTAACAGCATAAGATTACTTCTACTACCCTACGGTAATACCGGCACACCACACTACTAAAAGTGTTCTCACAGAAACAGGAACAACGACATCACTCTGTTGCAAGATTTTTCCACTGAGAAATTGAAGTTTTCTTTATCGCTGGCACGGAATTCAACCAATTGCAAAACGAAAGACAATGGAAGAGGGAGAAAAAGCTTCACTCCTGCGGACGGCAACAGAGGGTTCACTCATATCTTCTACAGAGAATCATCTTAGTACTTCGACTGGTTCGTCCGTAACAGACGCTGTGACCCGACTTTTCCAAAAGTACACTTCTACCGAACGCCAACATGCTCTTAAAGAACTAGGCGTTGGTCAAGCAGCTTCGTTGATCAAAGACGCTGTTTTAGGATATCAGGTATGCGAACCGTTACGACAAAAACCGAGTGTCGGCTCTGCAATACCTTGGTTTCGTGGTCATTCATTCTCGCTAATACTTTCGCTGTCTAGTCGTAGGTATCTCACGTGTCGCTAAGTAATAATTGTTCTTTTTGGAACACTTTCTATATTTTATTTACTTATTTCTACAGGATGCACCATACGAAGGATTTTACGACCCATATGCCAATCCAGACGCGGTAACTCGGAACATGCTTAGCATTCTCTGCGGAAGACTTGTCGCCAGTAATTGGATCAAACGGCTATTACTAGCCGCTAACTGGGTCCTCTTCATGCTTTCATTCATAGAACCCCCGCAATGGTGCAGAGACTCGGACCTAGATATTGCAGAGGGCAACATGGATGACGATCTTAGCGAATTCGGCGACTGCAAAGTTATCCTTGGAGCAACAGGCATAGCTGCGGGTGGAGAGGAAGATCAATACTACTACCCCAGCTCAGGCTCGATGATTTTGTCGGTTTCACAATCAAAACGAGTGGAGCTGAGCTGCATCTTCATCATTGTTGTTTACATCGTGTTTAAGATGGGCGACGATGGTTTCAATCATAGTCTCTTTTTCTATCCGGGATATAAGCGATGGGTGCATTCTTTACAGTGCGTCACTTTAGCTTGTCTTCTTCTCGGGATCCTAGCTGAAAATACAGTGTTGAATCCCTTCTTTCGTATGTTGATTCTTGCATCTTTCCTTCGAAGTTTTCAGAGGGAGTTCTGGGTGATGCTCAAGATGGTAAGATCGTTGTTAGCTAGAACCGAAGACTTAGTGAAGAGTTCACATCTAAGTTAATACTCATCATCGCTGCCTCTTTCGCTTTTGCCGTTATAGATCCCCGAAATGGCATACATTGGAATGGTTCTAGGGGTCGTGGTGGTTTTCTATGCTTGGTTTGGAGTTGTTATATTTTACGAAACAGAGCAGGGTGCCAATGGCTTTCAGAACTTAATCGAGGGTATATGGTGCGTACGGCAGGATCATGAAATTGCGAATTCTTCACTATTTACTTTTCGTGCTTACCATTGCTTCCCTCTCTCTTCAGGACCCTATGGATCTGTATTACAACCGCCAACTACCCAGATGTCATGATGCCTTCGTACAACGAAAACAGACTGGCCAGTATATACTTCGTGAGCTTCATGACCATTTCCTTCTTTTATCTGATGAATCTTATTCTTGCTGTCACAGTGAATGCGTGAGTCCCGATTTGCCATCCTCGAACTCCCCCTCCTCCCTGAATGCAGTCTAATCACTCGTTAACTGTCTTGTGTTATATTTTATGACGATCCAAATCAGATATGATGAAAGTATCGCCGATCGGAAACGCAGTCGAAAGAAGTTGTCGACAGATCTTTTAACGGAGGCTTATAAACTATTGGATCCTTGCGATACAAATGAAGTCAGCCGTGAAACCATGATGGCTGTCATGTTGATTCTCAATCAAGATGTTCCCGAGATCGATAGTCTCTCCATAGACGAGAAGGGCATTATTTTTGGTTTTCTCGACAGGGATGGATCGTCATCTATTTCGAAGGATGAATTTTTAGATTTCGGTACAATTTTGCTTTTGCGATTGACGAAGCAATCCGATTATGAAACTTTCGTGGAGAGGCATTTACCCAAAGTGAATGAATCCAAGTGGTATCAATTTTTGGTCAAGTACGTGAAATCTCCAGCTTTTGAAAATGCTATCGATGCAAGCCTGGTTTTAAATGCTTTGGTTGTAGCAATTCAAGACTATCCAATGCTGACGGGGCAAGATGTGACCGGAGATTCACACTTTGAGGATGGTTACATCGATACTATTTGGGAATTTATGGAAACAATATTCACAGCTCTGTATGTACTCGAAGCCTCATTGAAAATACTGATCAATGGATGGAAAAAATACAGCGAGTCCATGCGGAACCTATTCGACTTAGTAATCACGGTTTTGGCGTTGCTCGCAACCGCATATGTTTACTGTAAGTTGTATTCCGGCTGTTGTTATGATGCGGCTGATTTCAGAAAACGGAATACACGCGTCTCACCTGCATAATCCAAAACTTTCTATCTCTTAGATCCGAATTTGTACAGCAATAGCCGCCTAGTCCAATTCATTGTGATGATCAGAGTCCTTCGGCTGGCACGTCTATTAATTACTTTTCAGGCATTTCAAATGTTCGGAACGATTTCTGTTGATATATTACCCGCAGCGGCTAGTGTTTTCATTCTTCTTTTATTCATTAGTTATTTCTTTGCAGCGATTGGCATGCTTCTTTACGGAGGATGTAAGTTTATATCTCAGCGTTGTTCAGTTCATCTGTTGCGTCGTAGTCAAACTCTGATTGACATTCTAATGATTTCTCTTTGTGTCCTGCCCTCGAAGTAATTACTCGAGATCCAGAGAATTCGCTTGCTTACACCCTCCTGGAAGCATCAGACTTCGTAGATAATAATTACTGGTCGAATAGTAAGTTGCATATTCGCTTGACTTCAAACACGCCCAATTGTATCGTTATTGATATCGCATACTCAGATGTCTTTTTTTGGTACACGTCTCTTGCACGAAAATTTTCCAAGATTTTAATGATATGTTCAGTGGCATGAATGTGTTGTTTAATCTCCTGGTTGTGAATAACTGGACAGAATGTGAAATAGGTTTCGAATTTGTCACTGGGGCAAAGTGGGTAAGGTTCTTCTTTTTCAGCTTTCATCTGGCGGGGGTCGTTGTCATTTCGAACGTTGTGACTTCTTTCATTATCAATGCATATTTTCAACAAATGGAGACCATAGCTCATCGACGCGAGCAGGAGAAGATTGACGGTGAAGCAATACTTAAAGGATCCCAGGCTGTGTTTGATGCGACCCACGTTACGGGGACATTAACTGGTGCGAAAAATGTTCATTTCGTTCGAATCAATCCGAGACATATGGATGTTGAAATCGATGAAAGAGCAGTATTGAGACAACTGTTCACTCGGCGAAGTACACCGAGTACAGAAGAGGAAAGTACTATTGAAAAAGAGGAGTAAGACCGAGAATTATATTCTTATGAACAATCTGCGCCAATGGCTACGTGCAATGCCACTTTGAAATGTGTATGTTTTAATTGAAAAGAAGAAATTAGCAGAATATTTGAAGTGCAATTTAGAAACCACCTTTCATTTCTGATTTGCTGAAGCAAGCACGTCCAACGAAAATCTCTTGATGGAATTTTGAATTCCTAAGTTCAATGATCTTAATTCTTCCCGTATCCAATAAGTGGAATCCGTGCACAAAAGTGTAGAGCTACTGGTGATATTTTCCTGTCAAGAAAAATTCAACTTTCCCTTCCACTGGCCTTCCCTTTCGTTACTGTTGCGTGAAATTGACGATCTTTGTAAATTCGTCTTTCGGTGCACACTCACAGTCCTATATTCTATCTGAGTTCTACGCATGGTCGATGATGGCCCTATTGTTATTAAACGGATACCCTTGGCATGGAGACACCCCCTACGCTTGCTCATCCCCCATCCCTGCTTTCCAGGTTTTGCTGGAACCAATACGGTAGTTGAGTGAGTCCCAAAAGGATTATTGCTTATTTTTTTCGGTACCGGGTCACGTTTTTGTTCGGCGTGACCGCAGTTTGTGCCGTGATTGGACATCGAAAAATTAGTATCATGAACGAGCCGGTCACCGAACGCACGAATAGTATTGGATGAAAACGCAAGGCGTGCTCATTCAACGCACGAAATACAAATTTAACGCACTTACTTAGACGAAGTTTAAGATCCAGCGATCAGAATAAAATTCCCTTTTGGTTGATTATTGATCCCACCAGCTCCTCTCTTCCTCGTCAAAATTCATTTTGTGGAAGGGTTTCTCAATGATTTGCGATGTCTGATTCTATTAGCCGCGAAGAACTCCACACAATATCCACTTTTTAAAAGTTCCTCGGTTCTTTTCTAAGAGACACCGAAAAGAAGAAGACAGTTGCGCGGCAGCTAGGGATATCTCTTCATGCAATGTGGAACCAACAGGATGTGGACGTCGATGGATGGAGTTGTGACGGAGAGCAAGTTAGTGGCAAGTATATCGCAAAACCTAAAGGTCTAGTTTCTGATACTGAAACGTCATCTGATTCATCTATGCAGAATTTCTCAGACAGAGAAGATAGGGCACTCTTTCGAGAAGCCCGAAAGCACCTTCATCCCTCTCGATTTTTTCGATGTGTAACTTCCTTGTACGCGCAACGCAAGCTCAATATATTCTTCTGCATCCATTTTATCACCACAATTGTGATATGGATGCACTTCGCACTGATCAAGTTTGAAGAACAAGCGGGAAAAGTACCGGAAGGTGCGAATCGATATTGGCTTAAACGTCTAGTCCCCCCTATCGAGTTTGGTTCTATGCATGCGATTTTATTTCAAATGGCATTGATTCCGATCACGATGTGCAGGTTCTCGATTGCGGCTCTTGCAGAATCCGTTGTCAACAAAGTTATTCCTCTGAATCGTGCTTTAGCCATGCACATTCATCTTGGTTACACAATGATAGTCATTGTCTTCCTCGCTACAATTGTCTTCTTCTTCTTCTTCGGACTTCTGTGTTCTGAAGGGGAACAAAAATTTTGCGACAACTTTACGATGGAGATCATGATCACTGGCTACTGTATACTTGGAACACTACTTATCATCGCCGCGACCTCTCATTTTCGATATAAGATTCCGTATGAGATATTTTACGCTGTGCATCACGTCGTTTTTTTGATGTACATCATTACAATTGCCCATACACTTGACATGGAGCAGCGAATCGGGAGAAAAGAACGAAGTCAAACATTCAAATGGTTTTCATCAACTCTTCTATATTACTTTTGTGATCGCATGGCTATGTACACGAATCATCGCTACGAAACAAAAGTGGTTGGTTCTTCGGTTGTATGGGGGAGTAAAGGTTCAAAATTGATTATCTTGAACGTCAAGCGTCCTGCTATGTTCGAATTCAATGCTGGCCAGTATGCCTACCTTCGAATAAGTGCAATAAACAACGAGTGGCACCCGTTTTCGATTGCCTCCCGACCAGATTCTTCAACGCTTGAATTTTACATTGAGGTATATGAAGGAAAGACATGGACGAACCAACTCTGGAGACTTTTCGACGATGACGCAACTTCTGGGACAATCGATGTAGCCAATTTGAAAATCGAAGTTATGGGGCCATATGGATCCTCTCTATCTCGTGGTCAGACTTATTCTCATATTTTGGCGATTGGAGCTGGGACAGGTGTTGTGCCGATCTTAAGTATGTACAAAGAGCACATGCACAACCTACTGCGGTTAGACCCCCACAAATATTTTATTGAATTAAATAAATCGGAGCAAAAGCTTCGTCGAATCGAACAAGCAGCGAAAGCTCAGAGAGGATCACTAGCAGTGAAGATCCTGCGCTGTGTCGGACAAAAAAAATTATCGATGCCACATGTCAAAAGTGCACCGTGCAATTTGCTCTCATTCGACCATCACGAAGATAGAACCGTAATTTTCAAAAGTGCGACTGCTGCAACGCTTCCAATATATGGTACCGTCTTTCTTTCTTCGTTGCCAGTTATTGGAGTGGCTTTATTTGCTCTGACAGTATCTTGGAGCACAATCTCCATTGAAATATACGCACCTATGGCTATGGTTATGAAGTAAGTGCTTGAAAGCAAAATCCCCAACCGAATGTACCAAATGCTCAAATCGTTCGACTAACTTATCTTCTTCGTCCGTTACGAAAGATATTTCACTATTCTTTTCCAGGCCTGCTTTGCATTAGTTTCATTTTTCTTTTGGAATGCAGACGGTATTCTCACGTATGTTGACGTTGTATTTGTCATCATAAGCCCATTCGCTGACTTGTATTGGATCAACGTTTGCGATGATTTTCGAAATCTATTTCCAATTGATGTCACGATGTTTTCCATTCTTATTTGGTATATGATCGGACGACTGTGGGTGAAAGCTGTTTCTCCAAACCAATCAACTCGCTTTGTGATGACCAAAAATGGCCGAGCTCTAGATATTGACCAGCTCAAGTTTGTCTGGATGACACGATCTGCTTCACAAGCCTCTGAAATCCTACCAGATATTCTGATGCTTTGGGATCTACTTGTCGAAAAGTGGGGCATTGAAAACGCTAGAAAAGTTTGTAACATCACCGTATTTGTCACTGATACAAACGAGCTGGCCTGTGCTTTGCTTAGGAAGGAATACGAGAAGACCGACTTCTTCCGTACCGGCGGAATAATATTTCGAAGACCGAATATTCGGAAAGTAATCGAAGATCACACTATCGAACTGATAAACTCGAGAGTCAATTCTCGTTCTTTGCTGGCCTTCTGTGGCGGAACATCTCTCTCAAACAAAATCCATTACAATAAAATTTCCAACGATGTGATCACAGCAATGACAGGACATTGTCAGTCGCACATGATGGATTTTGTTTCAGAGAGCTATGGGGGAAGAAATGCCTCAACAAATCGTGAACAAATTAAGAATAGAGAAACCTTGAGTCTAGAGATCGATCACGATGACGACGATTGTGTCGAGGTCCAACTTCTAACAAACCGAAAGAACTTGTCATATTACAGCGAAAACTGTTTGGACTGTCTAAGCTTCGTGAACAGACACAAATCCTCCAATAACAGTATTGCCAGTTTTTGATGGAAGACAAACATGAGATTGAGGAAGATATTGCATCTCTTACCGAACCATACACGAAAGAACGCAACGCCAACATAAAATAAATTGTGCTCAAAGGTTTTCGCTTATTGAACCCATAATTAATATTGTAATAACAAACATGATCCTGCATAATGATATTATTCGGAGACATTACGAGTACACGTCACAGCATTGAACAAGTCGCACTCCGGAACATCGGAGAGAACATTATTATTTCGATTGCTGTTGTTGTATTCTGAACTCTCATAATTTAGAATCACTGCGAGTATTTGGTTGTATTATTACCTTTTCACTTTTCACAACTACAGGCATCTTCAAGATGGCCACAGAAGTATCTCTATCACGATACTATTGTTACAAAAAAGTCGAATCACGATGCTGCAAGGCTTCAACTACACTTAGAGCAGAGACCACCATGAAATTGACCGCTAACTCTTCCATTCTTTTAGCTTAAAACAGTATCATGGTACGATTCGCATACGAGTAGCAATGGATCCAGATGTTGGTTTCAAGCTGAATTTTTTTGAATATGATTATTTCGAATTGTCCTTGTACCCTTCGCCTCCTTCGGCAGGCACTCCATCGCAATCCAGTGGCTTACTGATCATGGGACCTTGTGGTAGGATCTCAACGAGATAGCCATCAGGGTCTTTCACAAATGCCAGTCCTTTCATTCCTCCAGCGTTGGGTGTTTTCTTGAATTCGCAGCCTAGTTTTTTGAAAGCGTTCGCAAGCCTCGTACACATCTGGTACTGTGATGCCAAGATGACCGAATCCACCCTTGACACTTTCTCCGTTCGACACGCCCGTGGTGTCCGCATTTCCGGTGTTGTAGACGAGGCCATCTTCTTTTTCAGAACCGTAATTGTATGTCAGTTCGATGCAGCCAGGCATATTCATGCAGTACTCCCATTGCGCTTCCTTGTCCTCGGGAATATTCACAGCATCCACGGGCGCAACAAACTGTTCGACGAGAGCAAGGGAAGAGAGAGATAGAGAGAGAGAGTCAGAGAGTCAGATGCGACTGAAGCAGCATCGTTCAATCAAAGAATAAGCCTCCAGTTCGCTGTTCATTGTCATCTGTTACATACATAAACATTGAATCCCCACTGAGGAAATTCCTTGTACATGATAAGTTTGAAACCCAACACATCACAGTAAAACTCCAGGGATTTAATCGGGTCCTTCACTCGGACCATAACCTGCTGCATAACGTAGTCCTTGGTTCCTTCGGGACGCCCACCCGACATGAATTTGGAAACATCTGGGGTCGTCGTATCTGTTGAGGTACTCATCCTGAGGAAACTGGCGGAGTTCTTGGAGACGAAGTGACGTGAAATTGATCTGCTTGTGGATACAAAGCCGAACGACTGCTTCGATAGGCCTAGGATTACTGTTGTTGCCAACGATGAAATCAGGTTCATAGTGCAAAATATTGGTTTTGTGCCACACAACAATACGTATTTACGTAAGAGTTTAAAAATCGCAAGTCATGCCGATACGGTACAATACGTAATACCGGTACCGTAGGCACCAATAGAGCTCGTTTGAAAAATCTGGGTACGGTAGGGTTGCAGTCAAAAACGAAAAAGTAATCGTTGGGTACGAGTTGTACCGGTAACAATAATCCTCGTGACGGAAGCTAGTAATGACCAGAAGAAAGATTCGATGACTTCTCAAAGGAGACCACATTGCATTTTACATTTTACATATCGATTAGTAATGTTTATTACGAAGTATTCATTTTATCACTTTCTAAAAATGTACCGATAGTTGATACTCTGTAATTACATTAAGACACTATCCAAAACGAAAATAAAGTACAATACCGTGTTGTGCGAAAAGAAGAAACATCAAGACTATCCGATACGAAATACTGTCATACTAACAAGTGGAAAAGAGACCAAGAAGAGACTCGGAATCGACTTATCGTAACATAAGAAGGAACAGAAAAGACGATAAGATAGAGAGAAGAAATCAACCACATTGTTACAAGCGACGCCAAGATGAGCACTCAATTCCAACCGTGTATCCAATACAAACGAACCTTTGACGTTGCAGAAGACCATGACAGCCACAAGCTCGTAGTAGACTATGCAAAATCTGCGAACAGATCAGCAGGCAAGAAGAATATCAGAAGAGTGCAGGACTAAGATGTGGAAGAAATATTACATACGTATGACATCTTTCGTTGACGTGTACGACAACTTGGAAGTGCCAGTCGACAGGTGGCATACCCAGTGGGGACAATGCTTATCCCGTGGACTGAGAAAGAGATGGAATAAGATAATAACTGACAGAGAAATAGATCATTCCAGAGGAGGATTCAAAGCAGCCATGCGAGCGTACATCAATGCCATCATACCGGATCCAGATACTAAAGGAACGATGATAGAAGCATTCTTTGAGCATCACCACATGGCGAAGCCCAAAGAAGTTTCAGAACGCGCCCATTTCAACAGAATTGACACGATACTCGATTATATCGACATGTTATCCTGGGGATAACGATCACAATCTCATGGAACAGCAGAGGAAAAGGATGTTCTTCAAGACCTACCCTAAATCTTGGCAGGATTCATACATGGACACAGCAGTGAATTTCAGAGAAGTAACCATCTTACATATCAGGGACTATATTACTAGAAGGAAAGACAGAGCTGACAAAATGGAAAAAGGAAGCAAGGACAAAACGCCTAGGAAACGAGAAGATATCAAACAAGGAAACAAGGAAGGTCAAAGCGTCGGAGGAGACGATCGCTACAAATGATGCAAGAGACATCCAAATGGAAATCATACTTGGGAGCAGTGCTACTTTAATCCAAAGAATAGACAGCAGGCTGCCGTATCCACAATACATTGGTCATAACAACTCCTATTTGGGAAGTCCTAACCCGCAATTTGGAGGACGACCTGCTGGACAATCCGGAGGTCAAGGCAACAGAGCCGGAAGAGGACCCAACCAAAATGACCACAGCGGACAAGCCGGAGGCCGAGGCAATGGAGCCGGTGCAGGAAGAGGACCTGTACCCAATGAAAGCAACTATAACCAGTGGTGGGGACAGAACAATAGCAATTCTTATGGAGACACCTATTCCAACATCACAGCAAGCAATGCCAGTTATCACATGGCCCAAGGACAAGGCCAGAATCAGAATCAATACCGACACGAATAGACAGAATCAATGAACGTGGAGGCAGCAGTGTATTAGAAGACAAACGTACCACAAAAATGATAACAGGGCCAAGTGCCGCTGGAAAGAATACCAGATGAGCCAGAAAGGCTGCTGAGAACATACCAGATGAGCCCTGATGATTTCTGAGAAAATACGAGACAGCCCGAATGGCTGCTGAGAACACCAGATGAGCCCAAATGGCTGCTCAGAAAATACCAGATGAGCCAGTATGGCTGCTGAGAAAATATCAGATGAGCCAGTATGGCTGCTGAGAAAACGCCAGGTGAGCCCAAATGGCTGCTAAGGAATGCCAGAGGAGCCAGGATGGCTGCTGCGAGAATACCAGAGGAGCC
Organism: Pseudo-nitzschia multiseries; assembly: GCA_037355745.1. Classification (NCBI taxonomy): domain Eukaryota; phylum Bacillariophyta; class Bacillariophyceae; order Bacillariales; family Bacillariaceae; genus Pseudo-nitzschia; species Pseudo-nitzschia multiseries. Next base: position 8,294,093 of record CM074790.1, read on the forward strand.
AGGGATGGCTACTGAGAAATACCAAAACCGAAATCCGCCAAGAGAAGAAGAGAATGATACCGCAATGAACGAGAGAATGATAGCGTTGCACAGAATTAGAACAATATGAGAGAACAACATATTTACAAACAGAACAGTTGAAATAGGCAGAAATACGACAAATGGAACAGTTGGAGTGCCAAAAGCAGAAGCAGTTGAAGAGATAGGACATTCAGAAGATCATACCGTGCAGAGGTCCAATTCAATAACAACAACAACAACAACAACAACAACAATGATGATGACAACGGTCGAGCGGTCAGCCACTGTGGGGGATAGTGTAACAATAATCCGCCTGACTGACCTGATTGAGTCGCGAGGAGAAGTTGAAGGAAGCTAGTAATGACAAGAAGAAAGATTCTTAATGACCGGAAGAGGAAATTCCGACAACTTCTCAAAGGAGACCACATTGCATTTTACATTTTACATATCGATTGGTAATGTTTATAATATTCATTTTATCACTTTCTAAAAGCGTACCGATAGTTGATACACGAGTAATCTTACGTACCGGTAGAGTTGGTACGTACAGGTACTGGTAAGAACATGATGTACTAGTATACGTACAAGCAGCGTACAAATAGTAGTAGTCCTATGTACTTTTATTGATGCACGGGCAGGGGCAATTGTTGCGGAAAAGCGGAAGAGCTCAAAAACACGTCGACTACAAGGCGGAAAAAGATACTACACGTTGGATAACAATTGAGAATAGTGAAAATTAATACAAATTAACACAAATTAACAGACACGATTGGCAATGTAAGGGCTCCCTAAGAAAACAATTACTTACTATAAAGAGATTACTGGAAACCCCAAATGATTGTCATTAGCCATATTGTATTCATTCAAAAGGTATCACGGGAAATAAATTAAAAAAACACCATTTTTAGAAGAACATGGTATTTTGCTTATTGACACCTTCTGACAAAGTTCTTCTGCCGACAACAAGCAGCATACTTTGCTCATTGACAACTGCTTACTTCTTCCAAATCAAATATCAACCATGAGAAGGAGCTATGATCCAGCTGATCATAGGGCCGAAGCCCGCCGGAACCTCCAGCTGACTTGAGAACTCAAAGTTGAAAGGGAAAGCTTCTCTTCATCCTTCTGTTGGAGGGTCAAAAGGATACAATTTATGGTACAGACAACAAAAGATGGAAAGGCGCCAGAATGGTGACCCAGTCAATAACTCCGTAGCCTCTCTATATCAATGGAACGATCAAATCAATCCTTACCAAATGACTGGCAACAAAGACAGAGATCTGCTTGTTGGCCCAGCTTTGGTCAGTCTTGTGGTATGTATCATTATTTATCCACAGGCGCAACTTGATGAAATAGCCATGTGCCTCTACAATGACGGCGCCGGGCTCTATTCCAATCAGCTCATCTCCCAAAGATTGAAGGAACTCCAAATCACCAACAAGAAGCCGGGCATCGAAGCTTTCAAAGCCTACTCTCCAGCAAACCATGAGGAGGGAATTCTTGTTTTGGAACAGACAGTTACCAATTGGTGTGGTTGGCATTCCCAGGAAGCATTTTATCGATGTCGATGAATTTGCCATGGAAGCAAAGAGACTGAATTGGTCCAATTCTTGGGGAATTTACTTCAGGTGAGTCTGGACTGTTGGCAATTATGAGAAGAGGGCAGAAGCTGCTGACTGTGATGATTGCGGTAGAACCAGAGGATCCAGAACTCCCTGCTGATGTGACTGGAAGCATTGCTTGGCCTTGTCAATGGGTCGACATGACAAGAGTAGCTGGGACTACCGGTGATAGCTTTGCTTCTTTCATTGCTTCCATCTGTGCTTCCATTGAAGATCATCGAAGAGTGACAGAGACCAATGTAGATGATTGGAGAGTCTTCTTGTGGGACAATTTGAGCTCTCATTACAGTCCCATTGTCTATGAGACTGTAATGGGAAGAGTCGGCCCAACATGATTTGACATTCTTCCCCACCCAGCATAACAACCAAAGTATGGACCAATCGAGTATGTGATCTGTCAATTGCTGAATCACATGAAGGTGGCTGTAACAGGGGAGTTGGATCTCAATCAAATGGAGCAACAGATCTTGGACTTGGCAGCCGCAATTGGCCCTTTTGATGCAACGTTTTCCCATTGTGGATACAGTGAAGTGGTGTCTATCCCGGTGATGAGATAACAATCAATCCGAATGCTGATCCTCCTGGCTGGAGACCCCTTGGTCCTCCTGGCGCAGGATAAAAATTCCATGGGCAGCCAAAAGAGAATCCCACTTTGAATCGTCCGGACCAATATCTGAATCTTCATCCTGGCAATGAATTTCATCATGACATTGCTGAATTGCTTCTTGATATTCTTTTTCCCTCCATTGATTGACTTCTTTCGTAAGATGGTTGATTGTACATTCTTGGAAATGTACAAATAATCCAGTCAGGGATGCGTTTGCGATCAATTCCATGGAGAGAAAGGAGTTGACCCCACCCCGGATCACTTTCAGCAAGAGATGGAGCCAAGTCCCACATTTGATATTGTGTAGGAATCTTCCAACCATGCTGCTGGAGTAACATCCACCTTTGATATTCTGAAGTATCCTTATAATCAGGATCGGAATTGGAATCTGAATTGGAATCAGAATCCAGCTCCTAATCATCAAACAGGTCCAAATCAATACTATCATCTTCTTGTTGACCTGGAGGGACAGATGGCTTTGGATCGACTGGATTGGTTGGTGCAGTCGTTTGGTTCTCAATTTTGGCTTGAAGAGCTTGAAGAATGTGTACTTTGGAAAATATCATGGCCGCTTGGATTGTCAATTTCTTTGCTTCGCAAAGTGTAAAAGAAGAAATAGAAATTATGAATTAGTCAATTTGCAAGTCGAGCTCAATGTCTTTCAACATCACCATGGTCATCATCACCATGGCTGATTCCATCACAATGGTCGATTTGGCCGATCATTTGTTTGCTTACCAAAGTGAAGTAGCTTGGTGGAGCGGATTGGATAGTCAATAGCTTTAATAGCTTGGAGGGGATTGTTGTTGATTTGAAGATTAGAAGATTAGTTTGTTTAGCAAAGTGCCAACTTTTGAAATTATGAATGAGCGCAAGTTGAAGCTACTACTTGACTTGTAAATGTGTAATTGCTGTAACTTTTGCAACAGCATGTTGCAACAGCATGTTGCAAATCGTGGACATCAATCGTGTCAACGCCTGCCCGTGACTATGTATGAGCAAACTGCTGTTGGGAATTGTACAAGTTGGTCCCCTCTTTGTCAACTAGGCGCATTTTGTCCTCGTGGTCATCGCCGGCCTTTTGGTTGTATTCAACAATGGTTTTTGTGGTATCAAGTTGCATAACCAGCATTGCCCTTGTGTGACCACACTTGGGACAAGGAAAGGTATCTCCCTTTGTAATATCATATTCAATGAAATCCTCAGGTCTGTCACCCTTGGAACTTGCAACTGACTTGGCTTTCTTCTCTTCCGTTCATCTTCTTTTTCCTATTACAGCCTCCATTTGCTCAATGTAATGGTCGGTTGCACCATCAAATTCCTTCTCTATTTGGTCCAAGTACTTGATTGTCGGAGTCTGGAAGGAAGAAGCAGAAGTAGAGTGATTGTTCCTGGAACTAGTTTGGAGGGTAGCATGAAACGCCGCAAGCTCCTCCTTGTAAGCCTTGTACCGGAAGTGGATTGATACAAGGATTGGGACCATGAATTTGGTGTTCCAGTTCTGTTGCCGCTGCAATATGGTGGGACCAGAGTTAAAAGCTTTGGTTTGGAGCTTTATGAGCGCAGAGCTGTGCTTGTTATGGTGGAGATCAGATAGGCTTAGCCTTTGAAGCTCACCAGGAATGTGGTATTGATGGCCCTCGTATATGGAGACTTCTTCATCAAAAGGGCCTCCTTCATAGCCTCTTGACGGGGATTTGGAGGAGCCTTCTTGTTTGGAGCTTTGTTAATTGGAGGAGCCTTATTGTCGTTTGGAGGGATTTGATGCTGTCATTGTCAGAGGAGGAGGAGGAACTGAAATCAGCGTTGTTCTTTTGGTGTCTGAAAAGAGCACTTCCAAGATTTGAAGTTTTCTTTTTTACAGATGTATCGATAGGAGGATTTGGCTGATGTTGCTGTCAGCATCAGAGTCAACATTGTTGTTGGGGATATCCATGATTTCAGAGGTTAATTTCAATTTGATTTCAATTGCAATTGGGATTGTCCGAATGCAATTGTCCGCCAACACCATTGATCAATCGATCTAGGTAGGCACCGAATTTACTCCATTGGTACAACAAGTCAATCCTTCCCCCACCCCACCAATGACAAAAGACCATCCCCATCCAAGACAGTGGTAATAGAATTAGTAAGTGCAATGCTATCAATTGATCATGTCAAGAAAGAAAGTATGCTTCTTGTTGTCGGAAGAGGTGTGAAGAAGCAAAATACCGTGTTCTTCTAAAAACGGTGTTTTTTGATTAACTTCCCATGATACCTTTTGAATGAATACAGTACAGCCAATGACAGTCATTTGGGGTTTTTAGTAATCTCTTTATAGTAAGTGATTTTTTCTTAGCAAGCCCTTACGTTGTGCAATTCGTGTCTGTTTATTTGTGTTTATTTGTGTTAATTCTTGTTAATTTTTGCGATTCTCAATTGTTATCCGACAAGTAGTATTCTCGTGAGTTTTTGTCAGGGCCATCCAACGGTTTTCATTTTAGCCCCATTGGGTCATTCCCAAAATAGTCTGGGTAGGGACCAAGATTTTTGTATTTCAGAAATGAAAATCACCATACCCAGATTTTGGCGGGCCAGTGTGCAACATCTCATTTTTGGAATAAGGAATTCTTCATACGGACTAGTATTTTAATAGCCAAATTTGTCCTCTTGATACGATTTAAAAAAATGCAAATTTGTCCTCTTGATACGATTAAAAATGTGGAATTTTTCATTTTCAGTAACTTTCAGCGGCTTCAGCTTGTTTCAGCAACTTCAGCTTTTGGCAACTCAACTGATACTCAACCGACAACATAAATAGTTGTCGATCTGATCTGTTGACTACTACGTCCGATAACTGTCACGCGACCCAACGCGGCCCCTCGCAAGCCCTATTTTTTCAGAAAATCAACCCTGCTTTTGTTATGCGCAAGGGCATTTTTTTAAATTCACAATTTTTGTGGTGAAGAGTTCCGACCCCCCTCAGGTTGCGACCAAAACTCTCCCGGATGACTCAAAATGTCCCTTGATCTCTCAATTTTGACTAAATTGATTTAAAAAATCTATTTCTCGCTACCAAACTTCCTAACCTTAACCCAAGATATGAAATAAAATTATTTTCAGAAGTGTTTGTTTGCTCCTTTGCCGCGTTCCACACTGTGTACAAAATAGTACCACAATAAATACACAGTACAAAAACCAAAACCATGTACAAGTCTACAGGCAATGAACATGTGTGTGCTCCAGTACACTGAAATCTCTTCACAAGTGAAAAGAGAGTGATTCCCACCTAAGGAAAGTGAATAGAATCGAAAGTTAATAAAAAGTATGTAGAATGAATACTTTTTGATCACACCCAACGAACGAATACTTTTATTAACTGCCAAATTTGGAATTTGGAATCCCTAAAGAAGAAACAGTAACTGTTCGCCAAGCCTTCTTGAGGTTAAGTAGTTTATTCAATGGGCCTTTTGCTTGATCGTGATATATGGAATAATGAGGCTCATTCTGAACCGGTATTGATTTTCATGCTTGCGATAAGTAATTTCCTCACGGGCTGTTATATGTACTCTTTTTAAATGCACATATGGGTTCCAAGTGTTTAATTATCAATTTGATCTTTGTTAGCGTATTGGACCAAATCGATTAACATGTTTTGTTTGTAGCCTTAAGTGTAATTGTTTTTACCAATTAAGAATTTTGAAGTAGTGGAGGTGCATTTGATTCTAAGCGAAGATATTGTTCATCACCAAAAATAGCATGCAAGCGTGCCCGGCAAAAGAGGTGCAAGAGGTGCACACGATTGATTAAGACTGAAATCTTTGATTTTAAGATTCCGTTGAAATTTATTCAGTGTTAAAAAAGTGAATAAAAACTGTCAGTCAATACGTATGGACTGACAAATTTTATTCAGAAATGAATAAATCTATGTAGAAAACACATACTTTTTATGTGTTTTTTTATTAATTTTATTCGTTTTCATCTGGTGGGAATCACTCAATATAGAACAAGTGAAGAATAATTTGATTTTCTTGATTAAAATAAGAAGGTTAAGTAAATAATATCGCGCATCACGCGCGTTTTGAATATAGAATAACAAAGAATAAGCGCTGTGCAATGCGCTCAATATAGTCCTTATTTTTTAGTTAATGTTCTCAACCTGTGATACAGTGAGATCTTTCATGTACCGGTGATAGTGAGATTTTTCATGCATACCACATGTGTGACAGTGATCTTACTGGTAATGAGTTTGCGTAGAATTCTACAGCAGTAGCTTTCTACACACTTTTCGTACTAAATAACTGCTGGTATTGAACTTGCGTACCTTTCTACGACATTAGCTTTCTACATCATTTTTGTACTAGATAATTTCTGGTAACTAATTTGTGTAGCATCCTACGACAGTAGCTTTCTACACAATTTTGGTACGAGATAATTTCTGGTATTGAATTTGCGTACAATTCTACAGCAATAGCTTTCTACGCTATTTTCGTACTAGATAATTTCTGGTAACGCATTTGTGTAGCATCCTATGACAGTAGCTTTGTACACTAATGTTTGTACTAGATAATTTCTGGTAACAAATTTGCGTATCTTTCTACAACAGTAGCTTTCTACATCATTTTTGTACCAGATAATTTCTGGTAACGAATTTGCGTAGCATTCGATGACAGTAGCTTTCTACACAATTTTTGTACTAGATAGTTTCTGGTGACAAATTTGTGTAGCATTCTACGCCAGTAGCTTTCTACACCATTTTCATACTAGATAATTTCTGGTAACGAATCTGCGTAGATATCTACAGCCGTAGATTCCTACACAATTTTTGTACTAGATAATTTCTGGTAACAAATTTGAGTAGATATCTACAGCAGTAGGTTTCTACACCGTTTTCGTACGAGATAATTTCTGGTAATGAATTTGAGTAGATCTCTCCAGCAGTACCTTCCTACACAATTTTGTGTACTAGATAATTTCTGGTAACGGCTTTGCGTAGATATCTACAGCAGTAGCTTTCTACACCGTTTTCGTACTAGTTAATTTCTGGTAACAAATTTGAGTAGATATCTACAGCAGTAGCTTTCTTCATCGTTTTCGTACTAGATAATTTCTGGCAACAAATTTGAGTAGATATCTACAGCAGTTACACCGTTTTTCGTACTAGATAATTTCTGGTAACAAATTTGCGTAGAAATCTACAGCAGTACCTTCCTACACAATTTTGTGTACTAGATAATTTCTGGTAACGACTTTTGCGTAGATATCTACAGCAGTAGTAGCTTTCTACACCGTTTTCATACTAGATAATTTCTGGTAATAAATTTGAGTAGATATCTACAGCAGTATCTTCCTACATGATTTCACCACCGTTATCCCTTTTTTCCTTTTTTTGGAACGGCGTTCCAAAAAATGCTCTTTTCATAGATATGTATCCGGGTGTATTATGATAGTAGTAGTGGTAATGTAGGTATGATAGTAATGACTTCTGTTGTTGGGGTGGTGAAACGTTTTTTTGTACAATTCATGTCAACAACAATCATGGAATGGCGTTTCAGAATTCTCTAACCAGAACGGCGTTTCAGGCTCTAATCTGCAATTAGAAAATAAAAAATCAGATACTTTTGGTGATTACTCCATGAATATTGTTCCTGTTATGGATAAGATGAATCATGAAAGAAAAAGAAGTGACTTATTTGTCATAGTTTGTGCGTCACCACCTACTAATAAGTGCATTTGGGTCCTGGATTTGGATGAAGAATACACACTAATTTGCAATTAGAAATTAGAAAATCAGATATTATGGGTGATAGGTCAATGAATATTGTTCCTGTAATGGATAAGATGAATCATGAAAGAAACAGAAGTGAGTTATCTGTCATAGTTTGTACGTCACCACCTAATGAGTGCATTTGGGTACTGGATTTGGAGAAAAAATGCACACTAATTTGCAATTAGAAATTAGAAAATCAGATATTTTTGTGTTTAGTCCATGCATATTGTTCCTGTTATGGATAAGATTGAATCATGAAAGCAACAGAAGTGAATTATGTGTCATAGTTAGTGTGTCACCACCTAATAAGTGCATTTGGGTCCTGGATTTGGAGGAAAAGTACACGCTAATTTGCAATTAAAAATTAGAAAATCAGATATTATAGGTGATCAGTTCCTGAATATTGTTCCTGTAATGGATAAGATGAATCATGAAAGAAACAGAAGTGAGTTATCTGTGATAGTTTGTGTGTCACAAACTAATGAGTGCATTTGGGTACTAGGATTTGGAGAAAAAATGCACACTAATTTGCAATTAAAAATTAGAAAATCAGATATTTTGTGTGATTGAACCATGAATATTGTTCCTGTTATGGATAAGATGAATCATGAAAGAAACAGAAGTGAGTTATCTGTAATAGTAAGTGTGTCACCACCTAATAAGTGCATTTGGGTACTGGATTTGGAGGAAAAATACACACTAATTTGCAATTAGAAAGTAGAAAATCTGATATTTTGGGTGATTAGTCGATAAATATTGTTCCTGTAATGGATAAGATCAATCATGAAAGAAACAGAAGTGAGTTTTGTGTGATAGTTTGTGTGTCACAAACTAATGAGTGCATTTGGGTACTGGAATGGGAGGGAAAATACACACTAATTTGCAATTAAAAATTAGAAAATCAGATATTTTGGGTGATTAGTCCATGAATATTGTTCCTGTAATTGATAAGTTGAATCATGAAAGAAACAGAAGTGAGTTGTGTGTGATGTTTGGTGTGTCACCACCTAATGACTGCATTGGGGTACTGGATTTGGAGGAAAAATATTGGGTAATGACTCTCAAAGTTTTTGGTGCCGTGCATGAATATATTTCTCATGACTCATCTGATGCATATTGGGAACAACATTGCCACACATAATGCTGAAAATGTTGTGGTTTGTGTCTCCAAATGACACACAAGAGGGTATTTTTGTTGCAAATCCAGGGCACAAACTGACTTATTGGGTAATGACTTACAAAGTATCCGGTCTAGGCCATGAATGCTTTTTTTCATGACTCCTATGATGCATATTGTTGGTAACAATATTGCCCCACAGATTGCTGAAACTATTGTGGTCTGTCTCTCCAAATGGCACACAAGAGAATATTATTGGTGCAAATCCAGGGCACAAAATGACTTATTGGGTAATGACAGGCAAAGTATGAGGTCAAGTCCATAATAGGAAGAACATTTACTACTTTGTATAATCCAATCACCAAAAACGTACTTTAATGAGTGTCAAATGAAAATCATTCATAAGTTGTTTAATTGAAATGGAGATGCTGTTTTTTATTATTCTCAGACAAAAGAATGGTGCAGATATTAGTACCAGTACTACTAGTTGTAGCTAATATTGCATGGAAAAAAGTACATAGTTGTATTAAATTCCTTTCGTGACCAGAAGTATCAAAGCTACCAAAGGGTAGATTTCCTACGCACATGAATCAATGAGTCCCGTATCCATCTAAGTAATCGATTCCCACAGGATATCGATTCCCACGGCGCACTGATTCCCATCGCGCATAAACGGTGAGCAATCCCTGTCCTACGATATTGCCATCGTTCTTCGGTGAGCAAACTCTGATTTCATAAAATATCACACGAGCTACAGGAGCAATTCCTGACCTTAATGATAAACATTTCATGGAGTCTTCCTAACGGAACAAGAGAAGAAAACCGTTGGCATGTGATTCTCACACAATACATATACATGCATACAAATATATATGGTCAACGACTAATACATGTACGGAAATAATCAGCGAGTAATCTCAGCACTACGCAACAGCAGTTGCAACGTATTCATCTCAACAAAAGAGATATCTTGCATTTCGGCAAGATTTCACCTTATCTCATACTTTTAACATTCAACTGATTTATATCCCAAAATTCACACTAGTTGCTACCAACTACCTGTAATCTACATACTAAGGTCTGTCTCGCTGCAATCTGAATAAGTCACAGCAAGAGGAGATCTGGCGTTTCCCTAGTCTCGCCTGTAGTCCGATTATCCGTTGCCGAAAGTATCCAAACACAATTGTCACGCGTAGAGTACAACCGTTCGTCTACTAACACACTAACACAGCATTGCTGTTCGTCAGAAGCCCTTGAATCAGACTCTCAACGAATCGGATTGAGAAGGAAAATAATAGATTAACAGTCGCAAGCTCTAAGAAGGCTTGCACACAAGAAGGAACAGGAACGGAATTGATCATAATCCCTACGCTGGCATATGCACGTCGCACATCGCACAAGAAGCAGTTCCCATTCTCAGTTACCACACACTTCCTTCCAAGACTCCGAACCACCACAGATGCCGAACATACCGGTACCGGTAATGGCCGGCAATGCACTCGGAGGCGAAGAGAAGAATGACGCCGAAGTCACCACTATCGAACGCTTTCCCAGCTTCGATGCTGATATGAGAAAGATACTCATATCATTACTCAACGTAACAAGTGAGATTACTAGCAAGTTGTGCCTAGCTCTCAAAGAAGGCGGGTTATGCGAATGGAAGTCGTTCCTCGACGCACTTATCGAACCGGATTTTGCACGTGAACTTACCTATATGGAACGAGGATTGGCAACGCATATCCCTCGCTCCATCCAAAGGAGCATAGAGGCACTTGCGGATTTCGCTATCGACCTACAAGAAGCCGATGTCGCTCTAGAAGAAGACAAGAGGAACTGGAAGGATGTAAAGTCATATACATACAGGGAATTCCAGTCATTCCGCGAAGAACGTGCCCAACGCTTGCGTAACGAATCTGTTCTGAACCCACCACCTCCTCCGGCAGGAAGTAACAAAAAGTCACCCCAGCAGGTAAAGTACGAATCATGGTGCCGAAAAGCACGAGATGAAAAGTCCTTTACACCCCTCACGAATGACTCGAGATTTGAACACTGGCTCGTAGGTTTCAAAGCTAAACTCGAGGCGTACGACATCGATACAGAGACATTCCTCGATGAAACTTGGCCCCCAGCCACGCTCGTGGGTTACACCCGTGATCTCTACATCAAACAATGTGCCTTCTTCTGGGTACTAATGTTGGAAGTCTTCAAGAGTGACCTTTCTGCATCATGTGTACACAGTCATTCTACCACTCGTGATGGACGCCAGGCTTACTTCGACTTCGTAAACCTTCATAGCCAATCAAAAGCAAAGGTATACGACAACTCGACCCAGCTACAAGCGTTGCTCAAGTTGAACCTCAACAATTGGAAGGAATCCAAAGTGAAATTCATCACACATTGGTTTGACGAATTGAATCACCTTAACAAGCTCCGTCCTCCCAACAAGCCCCTCGAGTATCACACCGTAAAATCAGCATTGTGTCAGGCATGTTATTCCAGCTTCCAGCTAAGCGAACAATTTGCCAAAGTCAAGGATCCAGGTGGGACGAATAGCACTGCAACGGATGCAGTTGCCGAAGCCGCTGCTATCCATGATCTTAAAATCACGCTTTTACTCGAAGCAACTCGACTTGATTCCCAGTCTGCGATGTCTGCTCCTCGATCGACCGTACGTGCACACGTTCATGATTTCTCTTCTGACTCGATCCAACACCATGATGACTATGCTCTCCCCATTGAATTTGAAGGAGACTATCAAGATTATGCTGTGTTCAAGGCTGGACGTACCCCTGACCCTACCACGAGGTTGCCTACAAACATATGGAAGGCCTTGTCACGTCAGGACATGAAGAGTTGGCTCAGTTTTTCTCCGGAAGGCAAGAAAATCGTGGTTGCCTCATTGCGACACGACTTACTTAACACGGACCAACCTGACCCCAACAGTGTCAAACCCGTTACCCGGAAGGCATACCAACATGAACACTCGGTATCTTTCCAAGAAGACGGTACTTCGACCAAGGATGAGCATGCCAATTCCGCAGCAGGCCTACATCCTGCTGTAGAGAATGATCGTAGAGGCGTTTTCCATGCATCCCTAGGTGTATACAAATCCACGACCTCCTTGTCTAAGGACCAACGACCTCTCAAGTCTTCCGTGTCACCCGCGCATCCAGCTCGATTCCTTTCAAACAACCCTGACATTCAGTACAAAAAGGACGGTGACACCCAAATACCTGTCGGAACACCATCGTATTCCGCCAATTTTCACCAGTGGTATACTCCCGAGGATGATCTCACCTTTCCTAATGATGGTCCCGTAACGTCATACACATACCGTATACACAAAACCACGGTTACTAGCCCTGGTTTTGCCATGGTTGATCGCGGCGCAAATGGCTGCATCATCGGTAATGATGCATGTCTCATCTCCAAGGATATTCCGCCACGATATGTTAACGTCACCGGCATTAACAATCATCAGGTACAAAACATTCCCATTGCTACATGCGGAGCATATTCCATGTCGAACAGAGGCCCCGTCATTCTCATTTTCAATGAATGTGCCTATACAGGACGACATCCTTCTATATTGTCATCCGGCCAGATGGAAGCATATTTTTCCACTGTAGACGACACGTCCATCAAAGCAGGCGGAGGACAGGTCATCACCACCTCCGATGGCTATGCACTGCCTCTTAGCATACGACACGGCTTACCATACCTTGCGATGCGAAAGTATACGACTGTCGAATTTGACACGTTACCACATGTTATCATGACGTCCGATAAACATTGGGACCCATCTGTTCTCGATACCACGATCAGTGCAAAGGATGAACAATTTCTCCAGAAATATCCTCCCCAACCACAGCAACTTCCCTATGCCGATTACGACGAATATGGGAACCCACGCTGTCTTGAAGGATTCGATATATCTGTTTCTCCCGGGTCCTCCACGGTTACATCCCTCAGCTCGTATTCCAGCCATTCCACCCGATCTCCCTTTCTTCCGATTGATGATCATAAGAACAACGATCGCTCCTTTTGGCTTACTTCCACTGACTATGCTCATCAAGAACGTCTCGCATGCTGCGCACCAACCGCAGTCTCTGGAACAGTCACTGCGTTTCCGACAGATTGTACAGCCAGTGACACTACACGCATTGCAGCTACGCCCCGCGAAAGATACCCCAACGCACATGACTACTTATCCCTGAAACCTTTCTTTTGTTGGGTTTCCACCGATCGCATCAAAGCTACTTTTGAAAACTCAACCCAATACGGTTCGTTAGCGGTTAGCCCTGATGGTAACATTTTCAAACGGTTTCATTCCCCTCAACCGGCCATGAACGTTCGCCCCTTTAATGACGATGTTATGTCCGATGCAGTCTATTCAGATGTCCCAGCAATTGATGGTGGATCCAAGATTGCTCAGATCTTCTTCGGCCGAAAATCGCATATTATTCACGTTGAAGAAATGCGTACCACCGGCGATTTCCTACCCTGCTTTCAGAACTTTGTTCGAAAATGGGGCAGACCCATCCGCCTTCTTTGCGACCACGGTAACTATCAATCAAGCAAGAAAGTCATGGATTACCTCAAGATGTTATGGATTGGACTCTGGCAAAGTGAACCGTACCATCAACATCAGAATCAATTCGAACGACGATACCAAACGTTCAAACGCATTGTCAATCGCGTCATGGATCGTACTGGCACACCACCACACATGTGGTTACTGTGCATGACATACGTCGCGGGTCTCCTTAATGTTGTCTCTGACCCTACGCTGTCCGATAAACAACCGATCTTCATTGCCACGGGTACAATTGGCGACATCAGCGCATACACCAGCTTCTTCTGGTTTGAACCTGTGTATTTCAAGACCAATGACTCCCCTTTCGGTACCAAATCTACCGAACGCCTAGGTCATTTCGTCGGCATCGCTGAACATGTTGGCAATGGACTCTGCTTTCGAATCTGGGATCCAGTTACCAACAAGTTACTAGACCGGTCCGGTGTTCGATCTGCTCTTACACCTGAGTCACGTAACAAGCGCGCGGGCTTATTTACTGATGATGGTTTCATCAAATGGCGTAATGCAAAGGATTCCTCACCCCGTATATACGCCACTGGAGAAGCTCCAGCTTTCAAACATGGGGAGCATACCAATCAGAATAAACTCATTGACGAGTCTACTAAACCAAACAGCTCAGTTTCCCCTAACGGTTCACCTGCTGATTCTGACACCGCCAATGACACCGTTCCACCTGGTACTCAACCAAATCTTCAACCACCCACCCACCCCTCGTTACCGAGCTTTCTTTATAAGAAGGTCGATGACAGCCCTAGCTGGTCGCCTTCTCCACTCCCTAACAACTATGGGGAGAGTCTTGATGGTCCTCCTACAACACACATCTTCAGCAAGACATCTGATGGCGTTCTCATTACTGAAGATGATTTTGATCCACCGGAATTAGCATACTTTGATGTTAGTGACGTCACAACTCCACACACCAACCCCGCTACTCCTTCAGTAGACCCATCACAGGTAGTTGTTACCGACGAAGAAGGCAACGCACAATTTGACGATGATGGTAAACCTATTACCATTCCTACGATCCCGATTGCCGATCTACAAGGACGTTCCTTCCTTGTAACCAATCCCGATGGCACCCGGAAACGTCTCACCATTGTCGATGTTGAAGACAGTCTTGAACGCAATAAAGACTTCATTAAGTTCAAGTGCAAACACTCCGATGACGAACTCGATGATATCATTGCATACAATGACGTCATGAATTACATCCATCGTGATTCAACACAAGAAGACGGCAAACTCTGGTCGTTTCGCCGCATCCTAGGACACCAAGGTCCACTGGATAACAAGCACCCTCAATACAAAGGTTCCAAGTATAACCTTTGGATTGAATGGGAGAATATGGAACGCACATATGAACCTCTGGCCAATATTGCGGCTGATGATCCAGTCACCGTTGCAAAATATGGGAAAGACAACAACTTGCTTGACCTCCCAGGTTGGAAACGTCTCAGGAGAATCACCAACCTAGCCCGACGAACCAAGAAACTTGATCGACTCGTGCATCAAGCCAAACTACGTTCTTTCCGTACCACTCCGCAGTATCAATATGGATTCAAAGTGCCTCGTAACCACGAAGAAGCCCTCCGATTTGATCAAGCCAACGGGAACACCAAATGGGAAGATGCCACCACTCTTGAAATGGCACAACTCAATGAATACAATACATTCATTGATAAAGGCGTATACAAGACAAGCTCCATTCCCCCGGGATTCCAACAGATCAAGGTACACATGATATACGCTGTCAAACACGACGGTAGACACAAGGCTCGCCTCGTCGCTAACGGTAATCTCACTGAGGCCCCTATCCACAGTGTTTACGCAGGCGTCGTATCTCTTCGCGGTCTACGTATGTGCCTATTCCTAGCTGAACTCAACGATCTAGAAGCATGGGGTACCGACATAGGTAACGCCTACTTAGAAGCAGTCACCTGCGAGAAAGTATGCATCAAGGCAGGTCCCGAATTCGGATCGTTGGAGGGTCACCTATTGGTCATTTACAAAGCCCTATATGGTCTCAGGTCTTCAGGCAAGTGTTTTGGAGACTTACTCGCGGCTTGTCTCATCGAACTCGGCTTCGAAAGATCCCGCGCAGAACCGGAAATATTCCTCAAACCCGGAACGAACAAGCATGGTGAACGTGTATATGAGCTTATATGCACATATGTCGATGACCTATGTCTCTGCATGGCCGATCCCAATTCCTTCTTGAAGATATTGCAATCGTCACCATATAACTTCAAATTAAAGGGATCCGGACCTATGAACTTTCATTTGGGATGTGGATTTGAGCGCGACGAACATGGTGTTTTGTGCATGAATCCCATAAAGTTCATCGAAAAGATGGAAGCATCTTACGAACAAATGTTCGGATGCAAACCTAGCACTAGGTTCCAATCGCCCATCGCGGAGAACGATCATCCTGAATTGGACTCCTCAGCCTTTCTTGAAGAAACCGGTATACAGAAATACCAAAGTATGATCGGTTCACTGCAATGGATCATCGCTATTGGCCGTTTCGATGTACAAACAGCCGTGATGACGCTCTCAAGTTTCAGAGCTCAGCCACGAGATGGGCATCTCGACCGTGCTAAACGTATCTATGGATATATCTCCAAATTTAGACATTTTAAAATCAGATTCCGTGTGGAACCGCCCGATTTTATAATGACTAAACCCGACACCATCGACTGGTCCAATACCGTCTATGGGGAGCATTCTGAGGAGCTACCCGACGACGCTCCTGCACCGCTTGGAAAGACAGTAGTGTTATCACACTTCTATGATGCCAACCTCATGCATGATATTCTCAGTGGCAAGGCAGTTACCGGCATACTTCATTTCGCGAACAAGACTCCCATGATGTGGTTCTCGAAGAAGCAGTCTACTACGGAAACAGCCACCTTTGGAGCTGAATTTGTTGCAGGAAGAACTTGCATCGAACAGATTGTCGATCTACGCCACTCATTCCGATACCTCGGAACACGAGTCCACGATATCTCATACTCTTGGGGTGACAACGAAAAGATGATCCAGACGTCGACCTTTCCTTACGCAAGGTTGCATAAGCGTCATAACATTCTATCGTTTCACTACGTACGGAGCATGATAGCGAGAGGTTTCATTTTAATGATGCACATCCCAGGTAAGGATAACTGTGCAGACATCCTTACCAAGCATTGGAGTCACTCAGTTGTGTATCCACTGCTCAGGCCCATCTTCCACTTCTGTGGTAATACTGGCGACCTTCTCCAGGATGATGGAAGCATCATGTAGAGCGTGATGACCCTTCACAAGGAGACATGGGGAGTATTAAATTCCTTTCGTGACCAGAAGTATCAAAGCTACCAAAGGGTAGATTTCCTACGCACATGAATCAATGAGTCCCGTATCCATCTAAGTAATCGATTCCCACGGGATATCGATTCCCACGGCGCACTGATTCCCATCGCGCATAAACGGTGAGCAATCCCTGTCCTACGATATTGCCATCGTTCTTCGGTGAGCAAACTCTGATTTCATAAAATATCACACGAGCTACAGGAGCAATTCCTGACCTTAATGATAAACATTTCATGGAGTCTTCCTAACGGAACAAGAGAAGAAAACCGTTGGCATGTGATTCTCACACAATACATATACATGCATACAAATATATATGGTCAACGACTAATACATGTACGGAAATAATCAGCGAGTAATCTCAGCACTACGCAACAGCAGTTGCAACGTATTCATCTCAACAAAAGAGATATCTTGCATTTCGGCAAGATTTCACCTTATCTCATACTTTTAACATTCAACTGATTTATATCCCAAAATTCACACTAGTTGCTACCAACTACCTGTAATCTACATACTAAGGTCTGTCTCGCTGCAATCTGAATAAGTCACAGCAAGAGGAGATCTGGCGTTTCCCTAGTCTCGCCTGTAGTCCGATTATCCGTTGCCGAAAGTATCCAAACACAATTGTCACGCGTAGAGTACAACCGTTCGTCTACTAACACACTAACGCAGCATTGCTGTTCGTCAGAAGCCCTTGAATCAGACTCTCAACGAATCGGATTGAGAAGGAAAATAATAAGTTGGGTACTGTGCAAAAAGTGTACGAGGTAGGTACCATACTGACCCAAGGGAGTTTCGAACCACTGACTGGCAACCAGATTCTACAGATGGGTTGGGGATTTAGATACATAACCTTTGTGTAATCACAATTTCCTCTTTGAAAAAATTATGGCACAGGAGGGGTGGCGTGCACTCGTACATGCTTTACTTATATAGAAAATAAAGGCCGTGCACAAGCCAGGCACATGGAAGAAGTCAGGGTGCATAGCACACACAACACACACAAAACCACACACACATGAAAAACTGTATCCCTTTATTGGACCGTACGCATACAGCCGTACAAATCGCTCTTTTTTGAGGGGCCGAATGAAAGTCTCAACTCTGTCGGATTTCAAATCCGACTTCATATTCTTATTCCTCGTAAAAAACTGGCTTAGAAAACACTTTGTCCCAGGTCCCTACTTGGTATTTTGGCTGAGCTATCGGCAGTCGAAGCTCCATTACACTTGTTTTTTTTTGAGCATCCGTACAAACTCAAAATTTCTTATCACCATGGGAAAAAATTATGACCGGCCGCTACACTCTACCAATCCAGGATCCAAGCACATCGCCGTCACTGTCATCAACAGAGCTACAATCCAGTAGAAGAGCGGACTGATTCGGCTTAAAACCAAGGAAATTCGGACTGATTTCCTAATTCGGAATCGTTCCATCATGCGAGGAAAGGCCGAAACAGATGGGGATTCCCCCCCAGCAGCCCAAAATGGCACACAAGACCCTACCGAGTGCCCAGAGATTGAGCTTAGGGATAGCCCTAGGCTTAGGGTCCTTCAGAACTTCACTCGGCATGAATCTGGGTTTTCTGATGGCTATGATAGTGATGGGGAAAAAGGTCCATTTTTGGATGCAATTTGGGCCGAGGGGATCAGCATAGGGAAGAATCTGAACAAAGCTTCCACTTTGGTCCCAACGCTGCAGCAGCAACAGCAGTCGCTGAGGAGGACAAGGAGAATTCGTCTTCGGATGAAGAGGAGGATTCGTCTTCAGCAGAGGAGCAGGAGCAGGAGGAGGAAGGCGACGACGATGACGAAAATTTGCAAACAAAATCTGTTGTTTGGCTCCGACAGGAGCTCAAGCTTAGGAGACAGCCAACCTCTGGCAATAAAGCAGTGTTGGTGAGTCGATTAACCAAAGCAATAGACCAGAACATCAAGTGATTTGATACCATGGAGGAAGCAAGAAATGGTGCAAGCAGGCCCCGACGCGGACGCGGGACAACAACAACAACAACACGCCATTGTAATGTCATGCAACTATTCCCTGATACAGTGTACTGGCAAGAGCTCCATCCAGAGGCTGTGGTTGTCCCAGAGCCTGCAAATCCAACGTTCAGGATTGCAAGAGCTCCCACCATATCAGAAGCTGAGGGGAGGCTAGCTCCCATTCCCAAGAAGTACAACTTTGCAGAGGTGTTTGATATTCCCAAATTCAAAGGAATGAAGACAGAGTATGAATTTGACCGCCATGGAAGCATTCGCATGGGTGCAGATGGTAAGCCAGTGACCAAGTCTACACCGGGAAAGACAGGATCAGCTGATTCCAAGTTCCTGAAGAAGCACAAGCTCTCTGCAAAGTCCCACCCGTGGGAGTTTGTAGATGCATTCCTCCCTCTTTACGACGACCCCAAGGAGAAGGATGGGGATCTGTTCAGCTTTGAACGAATAAAGCTATGGACAAACTGGAAGGCTTCCATTGCTGGCGCCGGCGACAAGTGTTACAAAGACTTCAAACCATTTGGAACTAAGGAAATACGGCAATTCTTTGGCCTTTACATCCTACATGGTCTATGCCCTACAGCAAGAGTGGACTACAAGCTTCGATCCACAAACGCCGACCGTATTGCTGGCAATGACTTCATCCACAGCTCCTTCACCACCAGGGATATGGATGGCAATCTTAGTGGCAATCCCCAGCGGCGACACAGGCACTTCAAGGCTTTTCTTGCTTGCCAAGATCCGCGAATACCAAATCCCCCAAGGAAGGATTATCCAAACTGGAAGATCCGTCCGTTGATTAAGTGGATGAATTTGCAGTGCCCGCGCGCCTGGATGCTATCCCGAGGTATTGCAGTGGATGAAATGACTATGCGCTTTAAGGGTCAACACATTGATAAACGTCAAATCACATACAAGAGGGAGGGTGATGGCTTCCAAGCTGATGCGCTCTGTGACGACGGATATTGCTACCAAGTCTACATGAGGAATGATCCGGCTCCAAAAAAGTATCTTGACATGGGGCTTTCACCTCTTCATTCGCGTACCATGTGGCTGTTTGACTCCCTCAAGGATGAGCATCATTATGTTGGAATGGACAACCTCTACAACTCAGTTATGTTCTGCAAGGCTGCCTTTAGGCATTCAAAACGAGTCCTGTGTCATGGAGTAGCGCGCAAAGCAAATCGTGGCATCCCTGACTGTGTGTTTCAACAGGAGCTGAAGAACATACGCGCTCAGCGGGCAGTGCGCGGAACTGTGAAAGCTGCTGTCCTTGAAGGTGATCCAGAGTGTGCATTTCTCATTGCTTCCAGTGTCTATGACACAAAGCCAGTCCATTATTTGAGTATGGCTACTAGTGTGATTGAATGGGTGGAGAAAGAAAAAGTAGTTTACAATGTCGACACTGACCAAAAGGAGAAGATGAAGTTCCTGCGTCTCAACCAACTGGATACTTACAATAATGGAATGGGGTATGTCGATATTGCTGATCAGCTGAGAGGAGTGTACAGGTTGGATAGGTGGGTCCGGAATCGAAAGTGGTGGTGGTCTGTTATGTTTTGGTCTCATGGAGTGCTCTTGACGAACGCCTACAAGCTGTACTTGACTGTCTGCAAGGAAGCAGGAGTGAAGAAGCCTCGGTACGGCGTTCACTATGATTTCAGACAGGCTGTTGGGGAGTACTGGGTGAACCCTGATGCTGTTGACACAGAAGCCGAGGCTAGAATGTTCTTCATTGCATCTACTCCGGGCAGTGTTAGTGGTGGTGTGTCTCCTTTATCAAGCCCATCCGCATCAGCATGTGGATCCGCAAGTGGGGAAGACGGAAGCTTCAAGTCTGTTAGAGTGAATGACAAAGCACTTGCAGATGGGGGACTTCTAAGCTGCAGGTTGAATAGGTGCCTAGACCACTTCCCTTTTTGAACCAAGAGAAGGACTAAGTGTGCCATGCATGGCTGGCTTGGACTAAGGAAGGAGGGCGATCTCATGAGATGTGCAACATGCAATGTCCACTTGTGTATCGATTGTTATGGTACTTTCCACCGGGCCGCCGATCTCTTATCCCAGAAGGTGATGCTGAAGAACAACTATGAAAAGGAAGCAAAGAGACAAAAGAAGAAGTAGTAGCTTCTGGTGGCATTGCTGTCAATGGAGTTGCTGTTATCGTCGTCGTCGTCTTTGCTGCTGTTGTTGTTGCTGTTGTTCTTTTTCTTGTTCTTGTTCCTGCCATCCAACGGTCAATGCGGATGCGGATTGCGAACAAAACCTTGACCTCGACGACAGCAAGTATTGCTTCAAATTCACCACTCCTTTCTATTTGTGTGGAAACGGCGTGGGATTTTGTTGGAGTCTTTGGTGTTTTCTAGGTGGGGGTGACGACGACAACGATTGCAAAATTTTTTATGTTCGAAAATCATGATTCAATTGCTGCAACAACCTGCCTTGACCTCGACGACAGCAAATATTGCTTCAAATTCACCATTCCTTGTTATTTGTGTGAAAACGGTGTGGGATATTGTTGGAGTCTTTGGTGTTTTCTAGGTGGGGGTGATGACGATGACGACGACGACAACGACGACGAACTGGACCCAATGTATGAAAATCTGCCGATTTCTGCCAAAATTAGCCAAAAATAACCAACTTAAGTAATAAAAACCCCTTCTCTGTGTTATTTCACACTAGTATGAGTGATAGATTGTTACTTTAGTTGAGAATGATGCCCTTTTATTGACTCCACTTGCAAGAAATCGGACGACGATCGTGTCATCGGGTACCAAAAAAACTCAAAAAATTCGAAAAAAAGTCGTACGCGAATCCGCGTACAAAGTCAATCCAATTAAGGGATACACACAGAACCACCACACAAAACGCAACACATGCTTCTTGGTTGGCACAGTTTTTTTTGAAGCAGGGAAAATGAATGTTGTCTGACAGTCACGAACAACGGAACAACGGAACAACCGAACAACAAAGAAGAAACACTAGTCAGTGACAATAACAGCAATTCGTTGGAGATTCTATTTGTTTCTGATCTTTCTTTCTTTTGTTTTTACTTTTATTGAAATGGAACAACAATCAAACAAACCAACGAGGGATAGAACGACACTCAAAATGGAACAACGAATTTAAAAAAAGGAATGACAGAATGGAACAACAGAACAAAAGCAGCGAGTGACAATGACGGCATTCATTGGAGATACTATTTGTTTCTGATCTTTCTTTCTTTCATTTTTATTTTTATTGAAACAGAACAACAATCAAACGAACCAACAAAGGAAAGGAGGGCACTTAAAACAGAACAACCAATGAAACAGAATGGAACAATGGAACAGAACAATGGGACATAATGACAAAATGGAACAACAGAACAGTTCATACACAAAAAACTGTACACACACGGAAAACTGTACATACCCCAAATCAAAACCACACAAAAAGCAACACATCCTTCTTGGTTGGCAAGGTATTTAAAAAAATGAAAAGCACGGAAACAACGGATCGGCAATGAAAGAAAACAACAAGAAACAGTAGTGAGTGACAATGACAGCAATTTGTTGGAGATTCTATTTGCTTCTGATCTTTCTTTCTCTTATTTTCATTCTTCAGGAACAACAAACCAACAAAAGGACATAAGAAGGATGAAGGGATGAAATGGAATGACAAAACGGAACAATCAAACGGAACAGAACAGCGGAGCGAGGCAAGTGTTCGCTAGATTGTGCAAGAAGGTACAATTGTAAAAAATTGGAGAAAATGATGCTGGAAAGATTCAAGTCAGAAAAAAAAACTTATTCCTGACCAATCAAGACAGGCTCCATTGGTTCAACAGAAGGGTCGTAGATAACTTGATTACCAAGCACCTCTGGTAGTACTAGACCAGCACCCACTACTCAATGGGTCGTTAGGGGTGTTTGTTAGACAAAATTTTCATAAGCATCCTCTTGCTTCTTCAAATTTCTGATGAATACGGAAGATGCAGAGTTGTCTACCCCAAAAGATTGATAGTAATAAGAATAATATGTATCAGGATTATGTGAAATATGGTCCATAAGACCAGGCAAAACAATTACTCCTGTATTCTTTCTTTGTCCTGCAGTAAACAAGGGAGGTTTCTTCTTTTTGGCGGCCTTCTTCTTTCTGTAACCGGTAGTAATCAGAGGAGAGTACAAGTAGTAACATTTACAATTAACTTGATATTTATGTATCATGACCATTGTTAGCAGTACGGTAGTAGTAATAGAAATGAGGAACAGATTCATATTGAGAAATTGCGACCATTGTTGTCATAACCTGTTGTTACTCTAAAAATTGACCAAAAGGTATAGAATAATTAAAATTTAAAGAGAAGTGAGCTCAAGGTGAGGCTCTTAGTTTTGCTATGTTATTCTTGTAGTCGACCGGTATCCCTGTGTTATTCGTGTTGTATGTACTACTAGGGATGTCTAAACCGGTCATAGATCATGTGCAATTCGTCATAAGACAGAGAACACATGATATGACCTAAATGTCTGGATACTTGAAGTCATTTTCATCTCTGGAGGAGTATAAGTAACTTTTCAAGTGTAGAATGGGTATAACTCCAGTAGAATGTACATAAGTACAGTACGTGTATTTTTGACCGACAGCATACATGACATGCACTATTTGTTTCAGGCATCAAATTGAGTTCCAGGCCACCATATCAGAATCAGTTGCCAGTGGGGTAGGAAGATGTATTGTGCTTCAAAATATTATGAGATTGACATTAATTTCATAAAATGCAGGAAATTATGAAGGGGGATCTGGGCAGCTCAGCCCAAATATGTGTGTGATTTTCGAATAAGAACCTCAAATCTTGTTTGTGTGACGTAAGGGCCAACTTTGTCACTTTTCACTGCTGAAAGTAATTGTGGTATTGAACCAAAGTATCCTGGACTTTCTGATGAAATATATATCTTTAGATCGATGGGATGGTGTATTGTGTGCAAGAAACTGGGTTCATATGGCAGGTATCTGATGTTTAACTGCTGACAAAAATCAGGCTTTTGGTAGTTTTGAGCAACTTTTTTGACCATTTTTTTAATACGTACGTACCGGTACGTACTCGTACCGTAAAAAGTAAAAATCTAAATTATTTGTAAGCTTACCCGGTATCGTAAGTACTTTTAGATGCAAAAGTTGCAATTATTTCTCGCGCGCGTACTCGTACCGGGACGTACCGGTACCAGTACGAACTCGTACGGTACGGTACGGTAAGATCTCAATCATGATGTCAGCAATTTTTCAATTTCTATGACAAACTGGGTACGAGTACGAGTATCGTACGGTACGGTATTGAATACGGTACGAGTCTTACTTCGTGCATGGAACAGCAGTAGCTTAAAAAAGATTGCGGCGACAGAATTCCAAACGGACTAACGAACGCATCATCTAACTTCCATCTATCGACTCGCGAGTTTACCAGTCAATCCGGCACAAAACCTATTGAGGAGATAAGGAACAAGGAGTCGACGCGACAATGAAGACGATAAGCCTCATCGCTGGTGTCACAACCGTTGGAATTCTTGGATATTGGAGTCGTTTGTGCCAATGTTTCACGGGCAACGTGCCGTTGCGAATGTTCCCTGGAAGCGGCACTAGCAAGATCCACCGTGAGAATGGGAGGGGGGGGAGGGTTCTCCTCTCGCTGGCCGCAGACGGCCATGCGTTTCGAGACTGGTCGGCAGACAGCCGAATCGATGTCCGAAACTTGTTGACCCAGCGAGCCATCCAGTCGTTCATGTTTCTTTGCGAGGAGTGCCGCGATCCCCACTCCGGGAAATGGATCGAGGACTTTCTGGAGACGCAAAATCTCTTGAACTACCACGGAACCGGTGCTAGCTTTATGGCCGACGTGCCCTGGGACGGGCCGCTCTTGTCGATCATGGAGCAACCCAACGACGTCATGATCGTCAGCGCGAAACGCCGCGGGCGGGGCCACGGCGGCTGGAGCAAAAACAATCCCTACCTGCCGGATCGGTACGTCGAGTTCAAAATCAACATCGACCCCTCGTCCCTGACGGAGCGAATTCTCGCGGTTCGGGAACAACTCGCGGCGGAGTGGGTAAACGACCTCGGAATACTGGGACGGGCCAACCAACAAATACTGGAATCCTACTTTCGGCTCGCCAGGGACGAGCGGAACCAGGACGGTGGCGGGGCATCCCCCGCCGTGGCATTTGAACGCACGGCCGTGGACGCCCTGAACACTCACACGGCATTCGGGGCTACCGGGTCCCCGTTTCGCAAGGGCAGCTTCGACCTGCTGTACAATCTCTGTACCCAGGCCAGCATTCACCGATTGCTCCTGTCCCTGCGCGAAGCGGGAGACGAGGCCAACCTCACATTGCTCCGTGACTTTTACGTAGATCGACTGGAGGAATTTTTCGATGGAGATCTTCCGTACGGAAGAGCAGGTGAGTGTTGCGATGGTTCCCAAATGACAATGAACACGGCAAAGCCACAGCGGTGACCGAGCTGTGTATCGATTCGATTCGATTCGATTCGACTCGACTCGATATAATGATAATAGAAGCAATGATATGATTCGAACCGAGACGACACCCGATGGTTTCCGTTCACGGCTCAACGGTTTTTTGCTCTGTCTCTCACTTGCCGAAATCCTACAGACGACTTTATCGAAGAATTGCTGCTCTTGTCCCCATCGATTATTCATCGGGGCGACGGCCAGGTGACGCTGACCGATCCGTTTGGAATATCCGAAAAAATAATAGAAGCTAGGAACGACATAGTTTCGGAATGGATCGAAGCAATGAAACTCGTTCCTACCGCGCACCAGGAGGGAGTGCGGAAGAGGCTTTTGGACAAACGAATGGAGGCGTGGAATGCCTACACCGGAAAGACCCCAGAGAGCGGGAACAGCACTTCCGGAACTGGAGGTTTCCAATGATAGGGATTTCATCAAGCCACTCCACTCCACTCTGATGCAGTACGCGCGGTGCCCCATGCAGGTGTAATTTTACTACTGTGATACTAGTACGTTACTCTGAAACGCAATCAGCGTGCAATTAGATAGGTACTGTAGTAGTGTGTGTTATCTGGGTTTGGTTTGGTCGATTCCCGGAGTCTTCTTTTCTTCTGATTGGCTCGTACCCACACGAATGGAGAGCCGATCGGTTGTAGTGTACTTGTGGAGAGGGTTGGGTTCGACGATTGATTCTGTGATACTGCATTGTGGTCGGCTGCTTTGGTTCGGTTCGGTTTGTTAGCTTCGATTCGATTTGGTGAAGATCCTTCCATCTCTTATGTTCGTGTTCGATATGGATGGCGAGCGCTCGCGGGCGGCGAACATTCGCACTCTACTCTGCTCTGCTCTGCTCGACCCAACCCAACCCAATGAATGAATTACTGTTTGTCGTTGTTGTCTTTTTTGTTGTCGGTTGCCGGTTGGTTCTGGTTCTCGTCTTGCAGTTTCTTGGCTTCTTCCCGTCCAATCACCCGGAGGCCCGTTTCGTCCGTGATTTTCTCCACCAGTCCGGCCTCCTCGAGATTTTTGTTCATGATGAGTGCCTGGGACGCGGCCATGGAATCGGCCTTTTCGTAGAGGTCCTTCATCTTGCCAAAGACGCCCTTGTTGTTGCTTTCGCTGGTCTCGGTGTTTTGCTGGTCGGCGGAGGCACCGTCCGTGTCGCTTGCCACAGCCTCCGCCGGTGGTTGTTCCGAGGGCACGGGAGCTGGAGCTGGAGCGGCATCTTTATCGTCCAGTACCACCTCGGAGATTGCCGCCAGGCGTTTTTGTTCCTTTCCGGATCGCCTCTTTTTCTTGCCGCCAGCGCCGACGCCCCCGGAGCTGGCTCGTTTGTTGGGTTTCTTGGCCTTGCTCTTGGTCTTTTGGGCCCGTCGACGCTCCAGCTCCTCGTATATTTTTTCGGCGTTGAGGCGCTTGGAATCGAACTCGGCCTCCGCCATGAGTCCCGAGCCTCCCCCCAGCAGGAGGGAGAGGATCCCACCGATCTTGTTGGTGAACAAGAATCGGTAGAAGGGATTGGACACCACCCACCCAAAGCCGTTCTCGTTCAGCACGTAGAGGCTATTGGGAGAATCGGCGTTGGCAGCCAAATTGGCCGTGTCGGCAATCGCCCGCGCCGTCTCCTGGTCCCGCAGGTCGGTCAGAAATCCGTTAAAGGCGGCCAGAAGGATTCCCACTATCGCCAGGGTGGCGTATAGGGCCACCCGGGTCCCGCGGTCCCGGGCGGCCGGGGTGTTGGCCTCGGCCTTGTAGATTTCCTCCCTCAATTCCTCGGGGATCTTGGATTCGTAGGGACTGAGGAATTCCAGCAGCTTGTTGTAGAGGCGTGTGTTGGTGCTACGAACCGCGGGATTCCTGCTGCTGCTGCTGCTGCTGCTTCTCGATGCCGGTCCCCTGCGGTGGTTCCTGTTCTGGGCCGAAGCGAAGGAGTTGGTGCTCAGACTCCCCCGTGTGGTTGGACCGGTGGAACAAGAACCGGACCGCCCGGGGATCGTAGTTCTGGTCGTAGTCGTGGGTGCTGTCATCCAGGCCGACGAAGTTGCCGCCGAACTGCAGGCGATGGCGACGACCAGGAGCTTGGTGGTGGTGGTTGTTAGCATCGTGGTTGTTTGTTGTCTCTACTAGTAGTAGTATCGCACCGTGGATATCGCAACAATCAACGTGTGTCGGAATATTGTTGGAATACAGGAAGTGATATGCTACTCGTACCGGTATGCTATCCTACGTACCCTAACGCAAACAGTCCTTTTGACATGGTTTCATCAATTGATTGATTGGATCGTTGAAGTCTGTTAACGTACGGTACTGCGACAAAATCTCAAAATCCATCGCTTCGATCGCTGACACAACATCGGTTTTACACGGCCACACCGTTACAACCAACAACGCAGTAGGAGAGATTCCTAGCCTTCCACGTACAAAGCATGATATGGTACCGGTCCGCGGTGTGTACTACAGTAGGTACTAGTACGTACCTCTTACCGGTACCTCGCAGAGCGTACGAGTAGTACCCAATACTCTTACCTCTTCGTTTACATAGTATGCTTAACATATTATGATATATACCGTACAGTACCTACTTGAGGTACGTACAAAATAAGAGTACGGTAGTGTCGATGGTTGATGGGTCCGAAGTCCAAAAAGGGGAGGGGGGGGGATCAGAAGATTTTTCTTCTTCTGAAAAACCAAAGGAGACCTTGCGAACAGATGGACAGAGTCCCAAAAGGTCTTAAAAAAATCAAGATCATTACTCGTATTTCTTATTATTTCTTCTCGAAAGATCTTATTCCAGTACCGGTACTGGTATTATTATTATTATTATTTCAAATTCCTTTTCTTGATGACCGACAAACAGGAGACCATCGACAGTGACGTTTCCGACGAGTGTTAGAAACGTAACGTCACGTAACGTACCTGCGACAAGCCCATTCCATTCCATACCATACCATACCGGACACCGACGCAACCAAAGACGCAGCATGGTACAAACCGCAACCGACTCCGAGAAGGATACTTTTTCCGCGAACGATCTTCCACCGACGGAAATGATCTATTACACCTACGACGGGAATTTCAGGCTCGAGTGCGAGGCGGAAATACTCGCGGTCCGGTGTCTCGACGACGACAACAACGACGACGACAAAAACGACGCCGAACAACGGGACCGCACCGTCGAAATCGTTTTGAACCGGACCGTCCTGCACGCGCAGGGCGGGGGCCAGCCCACCGACCACGGGAGCATTTGTCCGCACCAAGGAGGAAGCGGCGAAGACGAGCCGCGGCCTCCCACGGTGGCGATCAACAGGGTGGTCCTGAACCGCGCCACGGGGATCGCCACCCACACCGGAACGGTCCGCTGCGATGCCGCAACGGCGAACCGCTGGGTCGGCCGGACCGCCACCGTGAAAGTCGACGCGGACCGCCGCGGCGTCCTGTCGGAGTGCCACACCGCGGGACACGTCGTCGACGCGGCGATGGCCAGGTGCGGAACCGGGCTGCCCCCCACCAAGGGCTACCACTTTCTGGAGGGACCCTACGTCGAATACAAGGGCAAGATCTCCCCCGACGACAAGGAACGGCTTCTCGGACAGCTACAGCAGGCCTTTTCGGAGCTGGTTTCCTCCGACGTGGCCACGGCCATCGACACCGTCCCGCTGCCCGAGGCGGAAAACATTTGCGGGGAGGGAACGGGAGGGGAGGACTGGTACGGCCTCCGGGCCATGTTTGGCACCACCGGTGACGATAATGATAACGATAACGATAATGATGGCGATGAACCACCGGGCGTCCGGATCGTCCGAGTGGCGGGGTGGCCGGTTCCCTGCGGTGGAACCCACGCGAAGAGCACGGGGGACCTCGCGTCGCGGAACTGGGGCATCGTTGGCCTTCGCTCCAAGAAGGGTGTGGTGCGGGTTCGATACGGAATGGAGTGTGTGAATGAGTGAGTGAATGAGTGAGTGGAACCTATCCGGGACAAGGACAAGCGCGGAACAGTGCCTCCCGATCGTGATGCGACGAGGTGCGACGCGATGCCCGTGGTAATGCCCGTGGTGTGACGGATGGCGTGACCGGCGAGAGAATGCATTGGAGGGTGGGTGGCTTCGCTTCCAAACCTAGACCCAACAATGGAGCGAAGGAACCAAAGGGTACCATGCACCGAAATGAATGGAGAGTGGGTCAGTACGGACCGCAAGAACTATTGGTGGCTGGGTGGGTGGGCGGGTGAGCAATTTACACCCTTTGTATCGCGCACATGGAGGCCACGCGGTTACGGTAGCGGTCGTGTCAAAGCGGTAGGACAATGGATAATAGTTTAGTTTAATATAGCATTATTTTTGATTATGCATGGTGTTGGTTCGTTGTTCCCCGTCCACACGGAGTGATGGGTTTGTGCCAAAGGCGATTTGGGATTAGCCACCCCCACGGGGTAAGGTGTCTACTACTGTACTGCTGTAGTACCATACTGGCATCCAAACCATCTCAAAGCCAAGGAGCCGATTCGGTCTGTAGGTAAGAGTGACAGCGATAGTAGTAGATACCGAAATTTAGGTACCGTGCCAGTAGTAGTACTAGTAGATCTGGTCGGTGGCCTTGGGTGGCTTCTTCTTGCTGAAGGAACGAATGCACAATCCATGCCAACAGGCATTGCCTACAGTATGGTAATCCTACTAAGATCTTAACATCATAATAATACAGTAAGAAGATCACGACTTTGTACTTCAATTATTATTATCTTCATCTGGGAAGAACAGTAGCACAGCAGCCACAAAGACCCAATACGTATCATATATAATAGTGACACGATGTTCATTCCAATTCGAGGTCCGTACCCTACGCCGTACGTACGAGCTACCGCTATACAGTACTCGTACAACATACGAGCTACAGAAGTACGAGTAAGATTACTAGCATCTTTGGGTACGTACGAGTACGAGTACGGTATGTATGTAGACGGTGCGTACATACATTACTATGACATCCTATGTAACATCATAATAATATTACTATGTTGTTGTACTTCGTACGTACTCGTACTCCGTACGGTACTTCGTAACAGACTCGGAGGACATTTGCGCCTGCCATCCCACAAACAAATTCAAATATTTGTTTGCTTCTTTTTTCTTTCAACGTCAAACGATCATCGACGAGCAAGGAGGATCCAACAGAACCTCTTTCGGATGGACGCAACCAAGCCGTACCTATACCCAATCTTCCAATCCTACTGTAGTACCTGCAACTGCATCCACGACCGCAACTACAGCTACAGCTACAGCTACAGCTACAGCTAGTAGATCTAGATCTAGAGCTACTGTTACCACACACAGTCGGCACCAGCCAAAGCAGCAATCCGAGCCACGATGGCGTCGACAACGACAACAATAGCGACGACGGCAACACCGACAACAACGACGGCGAACAGCAGTCAAACGTCTCGCCAGAGCACGTACGATCACTACCTCACCCTGGCCGAAAAGGCCCTCCACAAGAGCCGGGCGTCCCTCGACACACGGTCCCTGATCCGGCTGGCCTACGGTGACGACACGGCGCACATCGGGGGAAGCGACATGCTCGAGGGAATCCTGGACGGAGTCCTGGACACGATCGCCAACGAGGCGGTCCTCACCGAGCTCCGTCGCTACGGGACCACCCACTCGGTTGTGGTGGGAGACACCGACGACAGCGACGACAGAGACAACGACGACAACGACGACGACGACGACGACGAGAGCAACGGCGACACCGACGGCGACCGGCAATCGCGAACGACCACCGCCACTCCGAGGGACCGCCTCGCCACCATCGACACGGCCATCGCCGGCGTCGTGGCGTGGGAAGAGCGGCGGGATCGCGCCGAGGGAACGGACGCCGGTTCGGCGCGGGAGGCCCTGGACCGGAACCTGCTGCCCGACGGGGTGTCCACGGACGACGTGGTTGCCCACCGCGAGCTACCGCGAGCGGCTCCGCGCCGCGGCGGCCCTGGAGGGGGAACTGCAACGGCTGCGGGACGAGATTGCGGAGCTGGAGGCCCGCCGCGACGAGGAGCGGAAGGTGATGCGAGAACAACTCGAGACGGTGGACGACGCCGAGACGGAGCTGGAGGCCGCCGCGAATGCCTGCGCCATGGTCACCGCGTAGCGCACTGCACTGCAATGCACTGCACTGCACTGCAATGCACTGCACTGCAACGCAATGCAATGCAATGCAACGAAATGCAGCGTCAAAGCCCGAACCCACGGCGGGGAGGCATCGGACCTGTACCGCACGAGTTTCCCCCAGCCAAGATAAATCGTACGGAGCGACTAGTACTTAGTATCCTCTGTCCACAACGACCCGAATGCCAGAGTCTGCGCCGGGAAACACGGCTTTGGGATTGGATGAGTTTGCATTCTATCGGTCGGAAACTACAAACGTGCACAGGATAGTCCAAAAAACGATCGGGACGAAGTTGCGGTCCGGGAACGACAACATTGAATACGAGTACGAGTACGAGTAATAGTGTGAGAGTAATCGCTTTGTAAGAAATACCTATGGCAAAACTAATAGTCCGTCGGTAGGTAAAGTAGTCTCAAGTACGAGTACTTACAATTACGTATTGTATGTATGTACTGTATGTACTGTAGGTACGCATCTCGTGAATGATACAATTGGATACTCCGATCGTCACGGGATCGGAGAGTGCTGATCGTCTGGGTTGGAATGAAGATTGGTTTGGTTTGGACTACCGTACGAATAAGATTACGAGTACGAGTAATTACAGTAATCTTACGAACTCGTAATTACCGGTATGCACGAGTACCGTACGTACCGGTACCGTACTTGTTACAGAACATTGGGTTGATTTTCCACGAGCGCCAGCCAACAACTCATACCGTACCGTAGATTTGACCAGCAGAAAAGTTAATAATAGAGGTTCGTGCGAGAGGTTCGTGACACAAGGAGGACGAAACAACCAACCAGCGAAACAGTTAGCCAACCAACCAACCAGTCTTCCATGGCCGGAGGAAGCCGCAAGCGAGCCCTCGGGGGTCGCCGGGCATCGTCGTCGTTGTCGTCGTCGTCGTCATCGTCTGGCAGGGCCAGCACAAACAGAAACACAAACACGAGGGACACCATGAGCATCGTCGAGAAACTCGAGATCCTGCGGGGACTGGGATGCCGCGGGTTTCGGGAGAGCGATCTCTCGGAGTGCCTGCGGCAATCGGGGTACCGCGTGGACGTGGCGGCGGAGCGGTTGGTGACGGGGGGCTTTGTTCCGTCCAAGAAGACGAAAGCACGCGTTCGCGTTCGTGTTTGTGCTCGGGCGCCGGTGGCCGTGGAGAACGGGGCGGCGGCACGCGGCACAACAGGAGCAGTCGCGGGCGCAGTCGCAGTCGCGGCTGCTAAGTGTTCGCACTCCGGTGGAAGCAATGGCAACCGCAACCGGCAACGGCAACCACAACGGCAACCACAACCACCTCGCCGCCGTCGTCCTCTTCGTCATTGATGCACAGCAGCACTCCCAGGGTGCCCCGGTCGTCGTCGTCGTCGTCTTTGTCGTGTAGTGTGGTCACTCCCAAGGGAGCTATCCCGATTCCGAGAGCGTCACCCATCGGGAGTGCGGGCAAAGTAATCGCGGACCGTACTTCCAACAGCAGCAACGCTAACAACAACAGCAACGCTAACAACAACAACAACAACCACTGGAAACTCTGCCACCGATGGGTGAGCGACGCCGTCAACCTCAGCCGCAACGGATCCTGCGACTACCAGGAATCCTTTGGGGTGCTCCTCCCCGAGGGCGCAAGCGCCAACTCATCGTCGTCGTTATCATCGTTATCGTTATCGTAATCGTTATCGTCGTCGTCGTCGTTATCACACTCCGCGGTGGTGGTGCTGCCCCGAACCCTCCGGATCCGATCCGGAACCCGGACGCATGGACGGGAGCCTCCCCCGGCACCTGTGGATCCTGGGTCCCCTCCTGGCCCGCGGCTGGATCCGCGTCGACGCCTCCGCAGCTGATGGAGGAACGGAATTTGCGCGTCGGGGCGCCGGTGGCACTGGCGCTGACGGTACGGATCGTCGATCCGGTGGCCTTTTTCGGGATCTTTGGGGAGGCCGGGTCCGGCACCAACACCCGTGCCAATAGCAATCGCAATGTCAGCAATTGTCAGCAATAGCGGGAAGTCCTATTCCCGGCAGGTTGCGGCCTCCGCAAGGGGTGCGGCGGCGGCTACAACAACCACTAACACCGCACGGGGATCGTCGATGGCCGCCTGCCGTGACTGCGCCTTTGCGTTGCTGCAGTGGGCCCAGCACGGAACGCACGATCTGGGTGGCAACGCCAACAATGCCAACAAGCAATGCCACAATCGCCAACTAACAACGGCACTAACAACGGCACTAACAACGACCAGGAGAACGATGCCGACGAGGAGAACGATTCCGACAACAACAACGATACCAATGCCCTCGATGACGACGACGAAGCCCTCGACCGAGCACCGGTGTCGGACCGCGACGAAGCCGAGTCCGTTCCGGAGTGGGCCCGCGGAGTCCTCGACGCCGCTTCCACGAAAGGAGTCGTTGCCGGTCGGACCAACGCCACGGATACGCCCTCCGGATTCCGGGACGGGATCGAGCTCCGGCCCTACCAGCGAGAAGCCCTCCACTGGATGGTCCGGAGGGAACAGTCCTCCGAGTCCGACCGGGCGAAGCTGCTGTGGCTGCTCCGGAGTTTGGCCGGGAACACCGACACCAATACCAGCACCAACACTTCACTCGGTGGTCACCATAGTCCTTTGGCTTCTGGCTTCCGCTTCCATCGCCTGCGACTGCGGTCCCGTGCGGATCGATACCGCAACGGTGGCGGCTCCCTCGGTGGTGGTGGTGGTGGCAGAAGCAACGGCACAAGCACAAGCAGAAGCACCGGCGGTGGGCGAGGATCCAAGCCGGGACCAAGTCCACCACCCCCTCTGGGAGCGCCGGTTTCTGTGCAACGACTCCCACACCGAGGCCCGGACCTTTTTCGTACAGCCCTCGGTACGGACCGCTTCGTCCGAACCGCCGCCCTGCCCCCTTCCCTGCCGGGGCGGGATTCTCGCGGACTCGATGGGGTAAGGACAAAATAACAAACAGTACCGGTGCCGTTGCCAGTGTCGCCTTTGTTTGGATTGGATTGGATTGGATTGGAATGGAATGGAATGGATTGGAATGGAATAGAATAGAATAGAATAGAATAGAATGAAATCGTGTTGCCAATCCAATACCCTCGTTCACACACTCAACCCGCGATTCTCACGATTTTTATCATTGTTTCTGGCGTTTCATCATCATCGATTCCACAGATTGGGAAAGACGGTACAGCTCCTGGCGTTGATTCAATCCGACAAGGACCACCGCAACGACGAGGAGGACGAGGAGGATGACACATCCTCCGAGAATACAAACCTCTCCACTCTGGTAGTGGCTCCTCTCTCGCTCCTGCACCAGTGGCAGCAAGAAATAGAAACCAAAACCACTCTCTCCCACCGGGTGCATTACGTCGGCGAAGGCACCAAGAAACAAACTACTAGCGGTCGATTCGTTACAAACGAAACCGTCGACGTGGTGGTCACCACCTACGGGACGCTGCAGGCCGAGTTTCGTTCCCACAAACGCACCAACGGAACCGCACCCACTCCCACTCCCCTCCTCTCCCAGCACTGGAGACGGGTCATACTAGACGAGTGCCACACCATCAAGAACCACTCCACGATGGTCGCCAGGGCCTGCTGCAACCTCCGCGCCGAGCGTCGCTGGGCCGTCTCGGGAACCATCGTCCAGAACTCGCTCGAGGACGTCTACAGCCTCCTCCGCTTTCTCAAGCACGAGCCCTTCTCGGAGCACGCCTTTTGGAAGACCTCGATCACAAAGGCACCCGACTTTGGACTGGCCCTGGACCGCGTCCGGCGCCTGCTGGGACCGATCACCCTGCGCCGGACCAAGGAGACGCGCGACGAGCACGGGCGCAAGATACTCGTCCTGCCCACCATCGATTCCGAGTCGGTCGCGGTGGACTTTTCCCCCGAGGAACGGCAGTTCTACGAGGCCCTCTACCGCAAGTCCTTTGCCATCTTTGAGGGATTTTTTGCCGCCGGTAACGCCTCCTCGTCCTGGCTCAAGATCTTTTCCCTCCTGCACCGATTGCGACAGACCTGCTCCCACGTGGCACTCACGGTCCGATCCCACCTGGACGACACCGAGTGGACCTCCCACCTGCAGCAATCGCAATCGCAATCGCAATCGTCCCCTGGGTGTACGGACGCGATTACCAACACACGGGCCAACACACGGGCCAACACACGGGGAGCCACCGCTGCCGGTAAAAACGACACGAAAACGGAGGATTCCATCGACCGATCCTTCCTGGAAGACCTCCACCGAAAATTCCGATCCATGCAGAGCCGCCGATCCTCCGCTTCGTGTTCGACAACGCCGGGCCTACCGAGCAGCAACACCGACGGCGATGGCGATGGCGACGACAACTACGGCGACGATTCGGAACACGAACACGACGACGCCTACGCCCAATCCATCGCCACCATGCTCAACAAGGCCGTGCAGAGCGATTCGTCCGAGCTCAACGAAGAATGCCCGATTTGTCTCGACAACATTTCGATGAACGATTCCGCCATCACGCCGTGCCTCCACATATTTTGCCAAGATTGCCTCCTGGAAGTCCTGGGGACTAAACCCAAAGCGCGGGCGTCGGATCCGAGCCGATCGCAATCGCGCACGGCCACCGGCGATGGTAGCTGCCCCGTGTGCGCAAAGGACATCGATTGCCGAAAAATTCTCCGCATGACCCGTTCCGAGACCGGCAAGATACGGACCGCCTTTCTCTATCAACCACCACCACCACCACCATCGGACAAGCAAGCCCGGAACGCACAAGCACAAGCACTCCACGAGGAGGACGGACACGCCCGAACAACACTCCGGACGGCCGTGCAAGGAACGAGCAGCTCCAAGCTGCAAGCCATTCTGGAAGAGCTGCGCAAGGTGTGGGAAAAAGAGCCGGGTTCCAAGGTGCTGATCTTCTCGCAATTCCTCGGATTTCTCGACATTATGGAAAAGGCCTTTCGGGCAGAAAGCATCCCGTACGCACGCCTGGACGGCAAACTGAGCCTCAGGGACCGCATGCGGGTCCTCCGCGAGTTTGGTTCCGACTCGTCACCGCAGCGATGCGCTGCGTCGTCTCGCGATTCCAACAACAACAACAACAACAACAACAACACCGGATCGGTCTTGTTGATCAGCATGAAAGCCGGCGGAGTGGTACGTTGCGTTGCGTTGGGTAGACGGAGTAATGTGCATGTATGTGTACAATTGGTTTCACGATTGTTTCTGACCATTCTTGTTATCTGTTTCGTTTGTATCACGTTCAAAAATCAGGGCCTAAACCTCGTTGCAGCAAGGAGTGTTTTCATAGTTGGTACGTTTTTAATTGTGATTTATTCTATCACGCGTTGAACCGAAACGTTTTCCTACGGTGTATTGTCTAACAGTTTTCCTCTCGTCACTCCGTGTTGTTTTTAGATCCCTGGTGGAACGCTGCGGTCGAGGACCAATGCGTCGATCGCATTCACAGAATCGGACAGTCCGCGAAAACGGTGTACGTGAGAAAGTTTTTCGTTCGAAACAGCATCGAAGAGCGCATACTCGAGTTGCAAAAACGAAAGAAAACCGTTGCCCAAGCGGCGTTGCGCGACAAGGTTACGGCAGGAGCGGACGGAATGTCCCGCCCATCACTGGAAGACTTCAAACTTCTTTTTAGAGCCTGATTGATTGGAAAGCGCTCAATAGAATATAATATGGTTGCGGAAACCAAACTATTGCGACGCAATGAATGGATGACGCAGCGGAGAGAACACAAATTGAAGCAAACGAAAGCATGGAGTCTTTTTGGCTAATCGGAGTGAAGAAGGTGTTCTACGGGAGACGGACGGAAGTCGTTTACCTTGTTGCTGCTGGTCACGTGTATCTCTTTGGCCTTCTGTTGCCTTCGTTATTAGGGTTTCAGAAGAGTAATCCATTGAATACGAGATTGTATTTGTCACTTTGCAGGGGCGAGGTGAAGTTGTAACTTTTATAATAACAATGAAGCAAGAAAAAATAAGTACGAAGTATCTTTTTCGCATTTTCGAACACACGTACGTGTAGCATGTATTTCGTATTGAAATGCAGTAGTGTGAATGAAACGCACAAAAATCACTACACATAACTGAAGGCACGGTGTGAAACACGGAAAAGACACTCGTCACCGCGTGAACAATTCCATTTGAATGATTCAATCTCACGACAATGCAATATAGAATGATACGCATGGTAAACGCGAATCAATACGTGCTCTCTAAAGCATACAATACTGTTCACTCGTTGTTTTACACGATTATTTGTGCTGTCAAGTGAAGGTTTTCTTTCATCATTGTGTTGATTCCCTTTAGTCACACCCAAAATGTCAACATCACAGTGTATTGGATAGAGTGTGAAGCGAGAAAATCTGCATTTAAGTGCCGGTAGATAGAGATCGGAGCAACAGCAAGCGCTAAATTCCTAGCCGAGAGTTGGTTGGTCTACTACCACGACCGGAAGCACCATGAGAATACAAGATGTAGCATTGGAGGACGCCTTTCTTCATCTCATACGGCTCTAGTGGTGAGAGCTCTCGCGATGGGAGTAACTTCAATAGATTTGTAGCTCTACCAAGACAGTAAGAAATGCCTGTTTTGAAACACTATTTTTGTGTGTCACCACGGTCAGTATGGCACGCTTTGAATACTTTCAGATGACCAAGAAGCCGGGTACCTCACCTAGACTGGAGGAAGCAAGGAAGATCTCTCCCGGTTGTAGTATCGTGCAACTCGAAACCAAACTTCTACTAGACAAACACCAAACGTAACAAGCAAGAAACTAGATACTATTCGGTAGTCTATAACATGTACCTGCAACACTCGAATGGATTTTCGTGTATGTACCGCATGTGTTCCTTCGCGAGTCTCTCTCTAGTCTTCATCTACCGCTCTCAAGAGCTGGCCAACGATGTCGGCATCAAACTCGACACGCAACGAAAGGTAGGCTTTGGCATCCTCCATTTTGAGATCCCAGTTTCCCTTTCGTTTCGAGCTGGCAATGAGATCCAGTACGTCTTCCAAATCGTCGAGATTCATCAGCTTCGCAATCTGTAGCAAGCGCGAAAGAGGCGTACATGCGTTGCACAGAGCTACGTTGGACGAGTTGAATTCGCTCGACACCAACCGATCTTTGGCTGTTGTTGGAGTGGTTGGTTGAGAGTTGTGTTGCAAAACAATTCGCTGTTGAGACGCCCATGTCAACTCTACACGAACCATTCGAAGAGACCCATCCGTTTTCTGTAGAACTTACCGTAGTGGATCAAGTCCCTCATGTCGGAGTCTAAACTCAGGGCTCCCAATGCCGTAAACCGACACTGGAGATCATGCACGAAACGAAACGAAACGAAACGAAACGAAACGGTTCAGGCAACGAAAGGGCGCGGATGGAATATCAACAGGAGCGTGAGAGAGAGAGAGAGAGGACGATCCGGAATTGGTTCCAACCAAAGGCGGCTCGACTCCGCGCTTCCGGACACACAGAACGGGAGGCACAAAGACAATGCAATACACTACAACGCAGCACAACACGACACAGTGCCATCACGCACCTTTTTCAGGGAGACCTCCAGTCGTTTCGAAACGGTTCCGAGCACCCCCAGCACGAGGCAGTCGGCCAGCCGCGGTGCCAGATACCGGCAGAGCGGCACCAGAATGTCGTCCAGCAGCGTGCAGAGGCGCGACACGTAGGACTGGCTGACCTCCAGTAGCTGATAGGCGTCTTCGTCGAGCTCGTAGTTCATGCGGACCGAGTGCCGGTCCGTCGAGAGCGGCTTTGAGCTGCCAATGACCGAGGAAAATCCGCCCGATTGTGCGTGGGAGAGGGCTCCGTGGTCGCTGCCGACGGCGTCCGTGACAATGGCGCGGATCCGGGGCTTGAGGACCGACAGGAGGGACTCTACGGTCTGGTCCGAGGCGAGGGCAAAGGTTTCCGCCACCGGCCCCAGTGATTTGACGCACATGCGGAGCTGCTCCGTCTCGAGCGTGCCCGGGGGGAATCCCTGGTCGACGCTCTTGGTGAGGAGCCGCTCGAGCTCCTGTGTGTGGTGGGAGGCGACCTCCAGGTCGTTGAGGGTGGCACAAGCCCGGGAAATTCCCGCTTCGATCTCGTGCTTGCGCTGCGTCTCGTCCACGGCATTTCCGTGTGCCTGCCGGCCGGGGAGGCCGACCGTCCCAAAGATTCCGGCGGATCCCTCCAGGAGTCCCTCCCCTGGCTTGAGGGGGTTGACCCCGAGCTCCTCGGCGCGTCGAATGAGATACTGGGCGAGCACGTCCCTGAGACACCCCGAAACGTAATTGGTGACGGCGGAAGCCGTCCCCGTGTGACCGCTGGCAAAGGCGCGCTGGGCCCCACGGCGTGCCGCATAGAGCGAGGACTCGACGATGGAGGTCTTGAGAGGTCCCCGGCTCGAGGCCGGACGTGTGCCGCCCGTCATCGAGGAAGTTGGAGCGATCCCCAGAGCGCTGTACTGGCGGGAATCGCGGGGAGATATCGAAAAGGCCCGCTGCATCGATGCCAGCAGCAGGCAGGACTCGATCGAGGCGTAGTAGCCGCCGACCTCGGCCACCTTTTCCTGCAGTTTGGTGTGGGTCGGGAGGATCTCGAGCGGTGAATACTCATCGCCATCGTCGTCGTCGTCGTCGTCATTGCCGTTGCCGCGATCGCCGTCGTTCTCGTCCTTGCTTTCGTGATTAGAGGGTTGTTTCATCCCCATCGTCCACTGGCGTCGCTCTCGCTCCACGCGTCGCTCCTCTTGCTCGGACCGGAACCGTAGTTCCCGCGCCTTGTTGACCTCGCGGCAGGTGTGCTGAATGAATCGCGTGTAGGACTCGGCGTGCTGCAGGCACAAGACGGCTTCCTCCATCGACGCGTCGACGTCCGCCAGGCTGCCGATCTGGGTGGAAAAGCCGGCGTCGTCGATGGCGTCCCCCGGGTTATTCCCCACTCCCGAAGCACCGCCGATGGTCTCCGAGGCCAGCAGCGCCTCCAGCGCGCGGTAGATGCGCTGGGCATTCCGCGAGGATCGATCCAGCTGCTTTCCCGACGCGTAGGCCTCGAAGAGGGGCAGGACCGTTTCCTCGATCCGGACGTTGACCAGCTGTACGACGGCGGCGTCACCGGCGGCACGGTGCAGACAGTGCGACACCATGGGCAGGTGGTGTCGCAGGATCGTAAATGCGGTGTTGTAGACCCTTCCCATAGGCACGTATGGGGGAGGGGGGCCGGTAGGGCGCTGCTTGTGGGCGTTGCCGCCGTGCTGGTTGGTGTTGGTGTTGCTGGCCGCCTTGTCCAGTTCGCTGGTGAGAATCCCCTTGAGAAATCGCAGGTACAGGGTCACCGCCTCGGTCTCACACTCCACCATCTGTAGCATCGGCGTGAGGGTTCCAAGTTCCCGTAGGTCCGATGCCTGGACGGCTTCCTGATAGTTCTGCAGCAGGGTGGCCTTGAGTGCCTTCTTGCTGGACTCCAGCTGGGTCACCGTGTATTCCCCCGCGTAGGCCTTGGCGCGCTTCGTCAGCTTGCGCTTGGCCTGCAGCTGCGTGAAGTCATGGATGGCGGAGCTGGCCTGGTCGTACCGTTGCGCCGAGAGGGACCGGGCCGCAACGTCCGAGGCCTTGCGCAGGATGAGCGCCGTTTCGACGTCCGCGGCGTTTTGTTCCAGCTCGCGCTTTTCCTGCTCCAGCGCGATAATCTCCTGGGAGGCCCGTGATCCCCCCGAGGCGATCTTCGTCAGGGATTCGAGGATGGAATCCGAGCAGGCAATGGCGGTGGCAACGGGATGCGAGTCCGCGTCTTGCGTGTTGGGCAGACGCTTGAGCAAGTCGGGAAGGACGTCGCCGAGGCGATCCAGGCGATCGTCGTCGTCGACATTATTGCTGCTGCTGCCGCTGCCGCCGCCGCCGTCCGAGGAAAGCCGTTCGTGGATTTCCGAAAGGAGTCTTTGGGAGAGATCCGCGGCTTTTTCTTGGGAATTCAGCGAGAGTGCCAGAAGTGCCTCGCAGGGATCGTCGAAGTCGAGGGCTTCCACCATGGTCTTCGGAATTCGAGCACTCTTTGTCCCGCCGTTTGTCGCTGCATCCGAAGCCATCGTGTTGAATGTTCGCGGATTGTTGGTGTTGGTTTTGTTTTCGTTTTCGTTTTCGTTGCTTCTGTTAAGGTTGTTGCCGTGTGATCGAAATCGTGTTGCCTGTGGGATTTCACGGAGGAGGACTCGCAACCGCTAGCACCTAGATCTTCTTCGCTGCCCCGTTTTCGTTGTTGTTGT
This sequence comes from Pseudo-nitzschia multiseries, assembly GCA_037355745.1. NCBI lineage: Eukaryota > Bacillariophyta > Bacillariophyceae > Bacillariales > Bacillariaceae > Pseudo-nitzschia > Pseudo-nitzschia multiseries. Next base: position 8,336,076 of record CM074790.1, read on the forward strand.
TGTTGTTGTTGTCTTTGTTGTTGCGTGATGCTTGTGCTGATTCACCCCCTTCGTTCCAAACAGAAAACGACCTGCCGAATAAAACAGAATCGGGGAACGTTGCAACCGTGGCGGGAACCTTACGTTATTGATCTTCTGGACGCTGTCCGAAGCAGAGTTGATTGAGATGGAGGGTCAGGTGGGCTTTGTTGCGATGCCGCGAAAGGAAGGATACGATAGACGTACCAATAGTACAAGTACGAGTACGAGTACGAGTACTATCACTGATCGTCTTGAAACTCGTCAAGAACCAAAAATGACTCTACTCGCAACTTACTCATAGTCGACGGAGGAGGAAAAAAACTTGCAAAAAAGGAAATCTTGCATTTTTAGGAAAAGAGACTTCCCGTAGGACCTCACAATGTACCCCCGGTATGTACGATACGTACGGTATCGTCATGGGGCTCCGGACCAATCCCGGTGTCGGTCTGTTTGTCGCATCTCACGATTATTCTACGAATACCGTACTTGTACTTCGATCTGTGTGACCGAATTTCAATTGAAGTGGGTAGGTAGAACAGCTTTGGTAGGTAGGGGCAACAAATCCTACGAAAAGGAAGCTAGGAAGAGGATGGGTTGGACGACTATTGAGGGTTGGATAATGGAGCGTGACTGGTTGTCTAGTGCGAGCATTGATTCATTCTATGTGAGGACACACGGAGCGACTCGGAAACACGGGAAAGAAGAATGCACGTGTTGTTTTGTTTTGTGCCGGAGTTCAGTGGATGGATCGGATTCAAGCACCGGAAACAAAGTCGCCAGTGGAAGAAAAGTGATCGTTGTTCCTGAATTAATAGTTTTGATGATTATCATTCCGTCAGTTAGTTATTCTATTCATTTTTGTAGTATTCGTTCTGTGCGAAGAAACAGTCCGGGATTGGTTCTCCGGAGAATGCCTCCAATCTGATCCGGCATTAGTCCTACTCCTACTGTTATTGTTATTGTTGCTGCTAGGCTAGGCTGCCGCGACCGAGTCCGAAGGGTCCTCCGGAAGCAACCCGCAGCCCACGACGCGCAGAACCACGTTGGTCGGAACCCCGTGTGAGGTAATCAGCGAGGACTCCCAGGTCTGGATCGCCTCCAGGCCGTCGACCAGCCGTCCCACCGCGAGGCTCACCCCGTCCAGGTGCGGCGCGTTGTGGCTCAGCACCAGAAACCGCGAGTCGATCTCCCCGATCCGGGGTTGGAGCATGGTGACCACTCCCGGCAGGTGGTGGAGGACCAGCTTTTCCGAGGAGATGTCCATGGCCGTCGGACTGGTCCGCATGCGGTGGGAGGGGTGGCAGCGGCCCATGAGGCGCTTGGTGGTTGGGGCCTGGAGCTGGTTTGGATTGTGGTTGGGATTGGAAGCGACGAGACCGCCCAGAATTCCGACGCCCTTTTCGATCCGGTGGAGGGTCGAGGAGCGGTATCCGAGGCTCTCGCTCTCACTGTCGCTGCCGTCGTTGTTGTCGTCGAGCAATTTCATGACATTGTCCGTGGCCAGGGGCAGGACCTCCGTGGCTAGTTCCAGCGTCAAGCGGTGGACCGTGTTGGGTTGCTGGGGATTGTCGCTGTTGTTCTTGCTTGGTTCGTCGCCGGCTTTCGCTTCGCCATCTTTATCGTCCGCCAGGGCCTCGACCTTGACGTCCAGGTAGGCCAGTTGACGGCCCATCTGAAAGATGGCGTCGTTCCATTGTGCCATGCTTTCCAGGTCGAGGTGGCTGTAGGTTCCCTGCAGGTGCCGGCCTCCCTTTCCCGCCCGATAGTTCACCCACCATCCGTGTCCACGGGCACCACGGTTTCCTCCCCCGCTCCCCATAAAACGCCGCTGGACCAGCGTTGGCGGGTCAACCGCAACAACATTGGTTGCGTTGGGAACCAAGGTCTTGTGGTTGCCGGTGACAGCAGATCCCACGGACGGTGACACCCGCGAGGAAACAGTAATACCGCCGGACGACGAGAGACGCCGGAGTCTGCGGGCCACGGACGTGGATGTGGCAACCACCGACGAGGAATTCATTCTGGAAGACTTGAGTGGTGTCTCTACAAGATGCACCTTCCCCCCTTGATTTAATTCTGTTTCTGTTTCTGTTCCTGCTTCTCTTTCCGATCTACGGTACGGTACGAACTTGTACCTCTTGCAATCAGTGCCGGGGCCGAGAGCAACAACAAAATCAAGTGTTTGTTGTTGCACGAGATCGGGCTGATCGGGGCGTCCGGCTGACGGATGGACGTAACGATAGACGACGAATTTTAAAAGTCATCGTCGTCTGCATCGATCCGAACGAACTCGTACGAGTTCGCACGGTACGAGTACAATACGAACTCGTACGAGTAAGATTACTCGTACCGTACCGTACCGTTCTCGTTTCTCGTAGTATCGGTACATAACTCCGTAGTAAGAAAGGTACGACTACGAGGTACGATACGGTACGTACTTACGGAACGAAACAAAAAAATGATTGTTTCTGAATTTCAAAGTCGTACCGTACTATCGGTCTGCCGTACGGAACTCGTACCGGTAGAAGTAAATCTTACCGGTAACAGGAAATTACGGGAAGTGCTTAGTGTACGTAATCTTACTATCTGTACATCTCATCATCATCATCATCATCATCGTACCGTACTCGTAATCATCATCCTGGAATGGAACATCGATCTCACCATCTACGATAAAATGGGACACCCAATCAAGAGGATAACAACAATACCGAAATGCACCGTCAAAAACTGATAACACTCCTATCGTAATAAAGCGAAGGCAGAGGATTGAAAACCAGAACCGAAGCGAAGTGATTATTGCAACGCAACCCTTCACGCGGACGCAGGGATCGCAAAAATCGTTGGAGATGATTTACAATCCGTACGCTAAAAAGAAACGACCTCGACCAGCTGGCTGGACGACAACGTCAACGACGACGTCAACGACGAATATATCGTCGTCTATGAATACCGATTCAATCCCGGGAATCTTGGACCGTCCGCCTTCGCGGCACCCGTCTTCCGTCGACAATCCACAGCATACCAGGATTCATTGTGTTGGTACTGGAACAGTTACGGCACCATATAATCCTGCGACGAATCCTCCCCCTCCTCGCCGAACCAGCGATGGCAGTATCCACAACACTGATCGAATCACTACCACTACCACTACCCCGGTGCCAGCAAGTGCCGCTCGTATCGCTGTCAACAACAAGAATTCGCTTGGAGCTTCCGATAGTATTTCTGTAGCAGCAGGAGCAGCGACAACGACAACGTCCAGAAAATTCGGCTCTGTGCATTGCCGTCCGTTCCAACCCAAAACCAATCCTTACGCGAAAAACGCACCCCTACCGAGTGGCTGCGACATCCAACCCAAATCATGTTGGACGATCGGCCCGGCTCTCGCCAACGGCGGCGCCTCCGACGGTAGTTCCCGGAAGGATGAATGGGAACCCCGGAATTAGTACGCACGAATTAACAGCGACGAGCATCACAAATCGGGGTGCCAACAACGATCGAACACCGGCGAGTTCGATCGCATCGTCCGCGCAAATTTTGTCGACTTCGACTTCCACGAACCATGTTGTCTCGCGCAACGCTCCTCGGCCCAACAATCTATATGCCCCCCAAAAAAAACCAAGCCATCGAAACGAAGCTGACAACAAGAACTGAGAGCAGCAGCAGCAGCAGCAGCAGCGATTCATCGCGGACGGCAACACAACAACGAACGACAACACGCCACGGAATCGATGCGAGTAATACCGTGCTGGCAACCGAGGCTTCGAACAGAGCCACAGCATCGGGCCATGATCCTTGCCGACCTCCATTGAATGCGCCGGGTACATTCGGCGATGCTGCAATCGCACCGAAGCATTCTTTGGGGAAGATCAATGCCACCACGTCGACTTTGCCCTCTCGCATGGCATCGATCCGACCTGCTTCGTGGCAGAAGGCCGGTGTAGATCGCGGCCGGTCCTTGGATGCCGCAATCATTAACCCTGCGAACAGCGCTGCGAATCCTTCCCGGCCAAAATCCCTGCTGGGTCCGAACAAGTCATCCGACCAACACCCTCCCAGAGCTGATGAGGAATCCACTGATGCTCTGCCCCAGGAACTGGCCTACACCCCGGATCAGGTCAAGCCCGTTCGGGACCAATATCGCATGCCGCTGATCAAGAACGCAAGGCTGTCGGAGCCCCTCCCCAACGGCTGGACACTTTTCCCGCACCAGAAAAAGGCCGTCATTCGCGCACTCACCATGCGGCGAATGATCCTGGCACTGGACATGGGACTCGGCAAGACGCTTATCGGGGCGCTTTGGTGCAGGGCCTTCCGAGACACCTTTGGCCGCGACAAGCTGAAGACGTACGTCATTTGTCCGGTCTCGTTGAAGGAGGAATGGAGGCGCACGGCGGAAGAAACAGTGGGACTCGCAGTCGAGGACGAGCAGGCATCCAATCGCAAGCCGTCCAAGAAACGAAAGAGCACCTCACAAAATCGAGGTAGCCAAACGCAAACGGAGGGAGGCAATGGTGGCAACAACGACCTCAAGGTGTCCATCTGCAGCTGGGCAAAGGTTCCAAAAGCGGTCGAATCTTGTGTCGAACATTTTGTAGTCTGCTGCGATGAGGCCCATGCCATGCAGTCCACACAATCACAACGCACTAGGGATGTGCTCACTTTGGTGGACGACAAACGGTAAGCAGCGATAGAGAGACATCGGATGGGCGCGGCATTGATGCATTTCGTCTGAACCGGTTTCGCTTTCGAAATTAAAATGATTGTTTGTGATTTTGTCGTTTCTTCTTCCAAAGATGTGTGGGCGTGCTCTTGCTGACGGGAACTCCAATGAAAAACGGCAAACCAGGCAATCTATTTCCGCTATTGAAAGCAGTACGGCATCCCTTGGGCAGGCACCAAAAGGCATACGAAACCCATTTTTGCAATGGCATGCTCAAGAATTTTGGAAGAGGTGCTCAATGGGATGCAACCGGTGCTTCCAATCTGGACCAGCTGAAACGGAAGGTGGCGTCCAATCTTCTTCACATGACGAAGGAACAATGCTTGCAGGAATTGCCACCCATGACAAAAATTTTGCACGATGTTCCCGTGAGCAGCCGGTATCAGGTTCAATATGAACACTCCATTAAATATCTTGCCAATGTGCAGGCAAACTCGAGCAACATGAGAGGAGAAGCAGTTCTGGGTGCAGTCCAGAGACTTCGAGTCGTGTGCGCTGCTGCCAAAGTCGACGCAACGGTCGAAATGGCGAGATCGATTCTTGACAAGGAGCCCGCGGTTGTGATTTTCACGTCCTTTGCCCAAGTGGCAAAAACGATCCACTCCAAGCTTGTTGCAAGCAGATGGCAATGCGGTCTTCTCACCGGCGAGACACCGCAAAAGAAACGACAGGAACTTGTCGATGATTTCCAAAATGGACTCTCCGCAGTCTTTGTGTGCACCTTTGGCGCGGGCGGTGTTGGGCTCACGCTGACAGCTGCCTCCACAATCATATTGCTGGATCGTCCCTGGACGCCGGGAGAAACTAGACAAGCGGAAGATCGAATCCGGAGGATCGGGCAAGCCAGAAATTGTACATCCTACTGGATTCGATCCTTTGATCTGGACAGACAAATCGACGAAATGTTGGAATCGAAAAAGCAAACCGCCAATGCCGTCTTGGACAGGAGCGGCAACCAAAACACATCACCCGATGGCACATCTGCCAGAAAGATTTCCATCAACCAATTGGTTCATAAATTCGTTCTTGCCGATTCAAGGAAGAAACTGTGAGGTTTTGGGCCGACGGCAGCTGTACTATTCAATACGAATGCTTGGTAAAGGATCAACAAATGACTCGCAAAATAGTGAGTAGTCACTGAAGTAGTATTGGTGTTGTCAGTTGCGCAACTCTGTCCTCGAGGAAAACACGATAGATATTATGTTGTCACTCATATTGTCAATACGAAAGCCACAGCCAATCAATCCCCATTCAAGAGAGTATGCAGCACGCAGGCAACAATGGAGCAGAATAGCCAAAGTACAATTTTTTGTCGCTACAATCACTATCAAATGCTTGGGTGGTTTTATCAAAGATCAGACACTGTTCTGGAACAACAGAAGGTTGCAATGGGTTTACTGTAGGAATATGCCCGTGAAGGGGGTGAAAACAGTAGCAAAAGAAGAAATATGTTTCTGAAAAGGTGCACCGGTACGTCTACATAGACATCAGGCTGTATCTAATCTATAGTAACACACCTCTGTGGTCCTGAGGATAATTACTTAACTTAATAAGACATGGTCTGAGTTGGGCGTGATCGATTGATCATTTTTGTAATTATTAAACTGGTTTTGAGATAAAATAAAAGTGATGTACCGGTACGTACCGGTCCGGTAATCTTACGGTACTCGTACCCGTACTGTATCGGGGACAGGAGTCATAAATAAGAGGGGTGCGACACGCCGTCTGTCTGTCATCCGTTTTCGCTGCATGATACTAGAAAAAAATGGGGGTCCTTGAAACCATGATAGGAGGATTTTGTTAAAAACTTCCCCAGCTAAATTTTTAAAAGTCTGTTTTTACTGCATAATGCTAGTAAAACTACTACACTTTCAAATGATAGCAACTCAATCAAAAAGCAATATTAAAATGAGTTACAGGGTTCATTCTAAACCAACTTTTTGTGAGGAAGCTGAATATTTAGCTTGTTTGGGCTGATTATGCACAGAATTGTATTTATTAAAGAGAGAGACAGCACAAGATATTGTGAGAAAAAAGCAGCGAAAACGGATGATGGACAGACTTTTGGTGGGTTTGGAATCATTTTTGGTGGGACTGACCAGCGAAAATGGACAACGGACAGACTGTTTGTGGGTTTGGAACCATTTTTGGTGGGACTGACAAGCAAAAACAGATGACAGACAGACCGTTGAACCATTTTTTGGTGGTCACCCCACATGTGCTTGTCAAGAACGCCACAGATGAATAATACAGCCAAACACCACTTGCTATGTGTCTCTCAAGAGTATAAGGAAGGTGTGTATGTAATATGAAGGTCAGAAAGTGATTGGAAGTACCTTTGGGAATCAGGTGTTTCACTGTCCTTTTTACTAGCATTATGCAGTAAAAATGTACTTTTAAAAATTTAGCTGGGGAAGTTTTTTCCAAAATCCTCCTATCATGGTTTCAGTGGAAACTCCTCGTGTCGCACCCCTCTTATTTATGACTCCTGATCGGGGAAAGGAAAAGCTTGAGTAAGATTTTCGTACCATTGACCGATCGGAGTTTTCGGAATTTAATCTTGAAAATAATGCCTATCCTGTACGTCCGTCGTCTGTTCATGGATAGACGTTTTTAACTAACAACTCCACCAATTATTTGTGAGCATTAAAAAGATGATAGAAGTAATACGGACAACGCGACCATACTGCGCACGTGGCTTCTAAAGGGCCCTGTTTTTCGACTCGAAGTTTTTCAAGATTGAGGTTAAGGATCCACCTATTTTCTATTTTTTTTTGTTTCGACGTATTTTTTACGTACCTGTTACGTACAGGTAGAATACCTACGAGGTAACGAGTAAGATTACTCGTACTGTACTTTTTTTGTTTCTTTTGAGAATGAATGATCCACGAACCAAGAAATTGATGCTGCTTTTTGTTGAGATCAGAGACCGGATGGAACCAATTGAAATTCAAAATCTTATTGTGTCAACCATTACCAATGGATCAGAAGGATTGAGGTCCTGTCAGAATTACGGTATCATATCGAACATCGATATCTCAATCTTATTGTGATCCAACTGCGTAGAAACCGATTCCCCGAAGAGTTACTGTTTGAGCATAAGGCAACGGTGTTTCGGGAAGAAATACGAATAAAACAACAACGAGATCACAATCCGCTCAGGTTTCAGGTTCGGTTCTACCGTACATTATAATATTGACTATCATCGCCTGTTTACCGATTGCCGTATTCATCCATTCATCCATCCATCCATCTTTGCAACCAGTATTTCCGCATGGGCCGATAGCGTGAACCGTTGAGCACGGCAACAGGCTAGGGACAAGCACTCGATTGCTGTCATTACTACAATGAATTCCGCGCAACAAGAAACAATCCTCAGTGCCGTTGTCGTCTCGTCGAGCACTCACTGGGCAGGCCAACCCATATCCTCCGAGGAACGAAAGCGGGCCTTTTCCGCTCTCCAGGAATTTTCGACGCAATTCGAGGGACGCATCCCGCTCTGTCTGCAATGGCTCCAGCAACCCAAGCTCGCCGTGGCCAACGGAACGATCGACTGCACCGTCCAGGCACAGCTGTACGCCTGTGAGATACTATCGTCGTGCCTCAACGACAAGACCAAAAAGTACGCTCAGTGGCAGGAGGGGGATCGGCTGCAGCTGCGGCAGGCCGTCCTGGTGGCCGCGCAACACCAGGCGGACGCCCCGCTGGTGTTGGTCCGCGGATCCGCAGACAATTCCAATCGTTCGCTGCCGCTGGCAAACAAGCTGGCGAGTTTGCTGTCGGCGCTGGTGGTCCGGGACTTTCCGCAGCGGTGGACGACGTGCATCGGGGACCTCTTTGGCCAGCTGTGGTCCGAAACGACGCCGAAGGTGGGGAACCGCATGTGCCTGCAGGTCTTGCAGCTGGTGGCGGAGGACTGCACCGATTCCGATTTCAATTCCAAGGTACGTTTGTTGTGTGGCGTTGCGTTGTCTCAGATCACACTGTATTGGATTGGATTGCACTGGTCAGGGAATCGAAAGCTACTCCGAATCTGCATCGAGGACAATATCCTACCGCGGCACTGAGGGAAGAATTTCGTGTTGGCCTGTGACGCTCCAATCTCACACTCGACAACTCTACTGCTTGCATATTCGGAACTCTTGCATTGTCCCATTTTGGACCCCCCTAAAAAACGCAACAATACACGGATCCCTTTTGATTGATGTATTGGTTTCTGTCAGATATCTACACAACGCCGGAACGACATTCTGCTGGGCCTCAACGAGGTCTCGCATCAATTTTTGCCACTCTTGTTTCGATCCCTCGAACACATCGCAACCCTGACCCAGGCTAGGACATCCATCCACCAGATGAGGCTGTTCTTGCTGCAAAACCAAATGAGGGTATCGACTATGACCCCGGAACAGAGCGCCGCGTACTGGGCCGAAGACGCCAACATTCGGGGGACGTCCATGGTCATCACCGATACCCTGCGGTGCGTACACATTTTTTGCCGCAGCATGCCCCTGGAATGGATCATGAGCTCGCAGCACGACTTTACTTCCGCGCTCTTTCACCTCATGAGGGAGTCGACCGAAAACATCAACGTCCTCGCCGTGAATTGCTTGGAGCAGCTCGCGCTGCGGGGAAAACTCACCTATTCGCAGTGGACGCAGTGGGTCCGGGACCTTCCACAGGCTGTCGCGCAAGCCAATCAACACATGGCAGGGGAAACCGAATTACCTGCAGGTTCAAGAGGCCGCTTCCACCGGAAGCCAGTCTCCCCCGGACGTTCCGGATCTACTCACGCTCCAGTCCGAATACCACAGAGCTCTGTCGAGAATGCTGGCCACCGTCGTCTCGTCGCACATTGGTCTGATCACCCAGGACAAGGGACTCCTGAAATCATCCTCTGGTAACAGTAAGAAAAAGAACACAAATTCCGAAAACCTGGAGTCGTACCTCCGGCTGCTGGTTGACCTACTTCACCATCCATCCGGAAGAGTCGTGGGCGAGCAAATCGCTCTGTGGGTGGGTATGCTGCGGGACCCCCAAATATCGAAATCTTCTAGCCTCCTGGATCCGTTGGTGGCGGACATTCTAAATTGTTTCACCAATCACATGATCAAACTCGACTGGGACGATGTAGAGGATGAAAAGTATCCACAGAGCGACCTCATACAGGCCAGTTGGGAGGACGAGGACGATTATGATGCCTGGAGCCACGACTACCGGGCCAAGGCCAGCCTTCTCTTCAAGTACATTGGCAACTGCCAACCGCATATTGCTGCGTCCGTCTTGCTGACACGGGTCCGAAACCTGATTACCCAGCACGGAAACGGGGAGCCACTGGATCACCTCTGTGTGACGAACCAACAAATCACGGACAAGAGCACGGCGTCCCGGCAATTCGAGGGCATCGTCCACCCCATGGAGAACATTCTCAACGGACTGCCGACCTGGTCTCTGAACGCCGAAGGGAAGAGCAGCAGTTTCGGTTCTGCCAAGAAACAGGAGCACCAGAAACAACTCGAGGGACAGATCCGAGCCCAGACCCAGGCGTCTCTCTCGGAGCTGGCGAACGGTATCGTGTCCTGGAACCCATCGTATCTCTGGTTGAAATTCCGGCGAGCCCAGTTGTTGGAATCCCTGAAGCATTACTGGAAACACGATCCATCCACGCTCCTACAGGGGGTCAATTCGCTCCTCGGGTACATCGGAGCACCGGACGAATGGGGCGAGACTAAGGTAGAAGTAGACGGAACGACGCGATTGAGCGGAGAAACTGTCGGATTCCGAAAGAAGAGCAGCATGTCGCTGGTAGGACTAGCGAAAGTGGTTCCCCATCACTTGGTTCCATGGTTGTCAGAACTAAGCAACGCGTCCCGCTCCCTCTTGTCGCAACCAGACCTGCTGCAGACAAACCGGATGAATCTGTACGAGTTCTTGTCGGTGGTAGCCACGGCGGTGAAAGATCCCCTGCAACGCGCAAATTTTATCGGGAGCGTCCTCGGAGATGCCCTGACGACGCTGCAGTCTCCCGAAACACAAGAGGCGTTGTCTTCGGTGGACAACTTTGCGGCCGCGCTCGGAATTGCTCAGGCCGGTAACAACCCTGCCAGTGTCACGGACATTGCTAATGTCAAGACGGTGACGGATCGGTTTCAGCGACTTTTTTCTTCCTTCAACGAGTTATTATCGGTCGGCAAGCGATGTCACGAGGCCGCCAAGAAACGAGTCAACGGTGGCATCCCCGTCGCAGCTGCCAGTGGTGCCACCAATATCAACATTCCCAAGGGAATGTCAGTGTCGGAAGCAGCGGTATCCATGCGCTTTCCAGATGAGGGACCCGTCAGCATCAACGACTTGGCCGTCGATGATCCTTTTGTTCCGTTGTGGCCACAAATCCTGCCACACATGCTCCGCATGCTCAACATTATCTTCAAGATGTGGCAGCCCGGACAGCAGGCGGTATTCCTGCGCAACCCGATCCAGCGATATGCCCTGGCCATTTCGGACGACGATGCCTTTTTGTCGAGAAAGACGGACGGGAAAACCGGCGGCGTGTTCGGAGAAGGCGGAACCGCCGGGAGCATCATACCTGGAACGGATCGGAGGGACATGAATCTGGCGCCGCGATGGAGTGGCTGGTTGAACGAGATGCGCAATTCCATGTTCCAGATGCTGGGGTTGTTGGCCGGACAGAGGGTTCTCTACGCTCCCGAGGTTGCAGAGTTCTATCCGCAGTTGGTGGCCGTCGTCACGGATCCGGACAATCTTCGTGCCATGGAGCATCGCCATTGCGCGCAATACTTGTGAGTCGATTGTAGCGAATCACGTTCTGGCTTGCTCCAAGAATAGATTCTGTTCTTGCTCAATGACTTTGTTTGATTTCTCCGCTTCGTTTTTTATTTAATTTTGAATCTTTTGGTTTGGAACTGTAGGAAGCAATTCATCGAGATCTTGCTGTTGAGTTGTCCGCCACCATTGTATTCGACGCATCTCAGTCCTATCATCGCACCCGTGTTGGAACATGTTCAGTATCGGTTGGAAAAAACATGGGAGCCTATCTTGCAACCTACAGTTCCATTATCGTGCAAACCATTGTTCACATCCGACTGCGAAGCGGCGGCAGTGATGGCGAGCCAAGGCGGGGAGGCTTGGTATACCTCATATTATGCCCGATCCGGTTTGTTTGTTGGGGGATTGGATGCCGAAACCGCAGAGGGTTCCGTTGAGAAGCACCGGGTGGAGATCACGCGCTTCTATAGCGATGTCATCCAATCGGCACTAGCGCTCAAGGGAGATTGGGCCCTAGTACTGGCCAATCTGGCGAAAGAAAGCGAAGGTACCAGCTACCAAGGCAAGAAAGGACCTCCCACGTCCCGACTTATTGTTGCTGACTGGTGGCACGGTCAATGCTGATGGAACGCCTCGAAAAGTGAATCAAACGGCTCTGGATGCCCGAAAAATGCAGCGCATACACGCTCTGAATCATTTCCTTTTGCTGGAAAACGAGACCATTGCCGGATATTTAACGTTATCCGTAATCCAATCTCTGTCGTACCCCGATACCTACACATGCCGGCGCATTACCCGAATCTGCCATCGCATTCTGGAAACCGTTGCCTGGCATCCAAATTACACGGACCTGCTGGGCCGTCGCATGCTAGCAGCCATTACCAAAAATGTCGTAACGCAACCAAAATGGATGGTGGGTACCGAGTGGGACGTCATCAATGTCTTTCGCGACATTTACTGCCGCTTGGTACTAGGTCAGATGCTGCAGATGGGCGGGCAGGGACCGGGACTGCAACAGCCGCCTAGTTCCAATCGCTCCTCCGGGGCGGTCTACGAGCAGGCCAAGTCGGTGGAGCGTCCCCTCCAGGGTGGCGGCATTCTGACCGCTCCCAGCGAGCTGCCACATCAACTGCTGAGCAGCCTCTCCGGGATCTCGGTGGCGATGATCCAGAAACTGGACCAGGACCTGATGGCGAAGCGGTCCGCCAAGGCTCAGAAAGACATCATCCGAGATTTCTTGCGCGTGGCGGCCGACGGATGGTCAGAGAATCAAAACCCAAACAACCAGAACGTCCTTGATCGAGCTGTGGCGGCGGAATCCCTGCTGCACAATGCCAACAAATCTGCTGTTGTGGAAGACATTCCAGAGAAGCTAGTCCTGTCCAACCGCAAATCCCGGGCCCAAAAAGCGAACGAAGAAAGCGTTGGAATGTCGGCCTTTTCGCTCACGCACTGAGTAGCAGCATAGGAATTATTGTCTCTGATCGCTGGGGCCTTGTTGCGGCACTCGCCAGAGTGGAGATACCAGGTGGATTGGATAAGTACGGGGCTAACAAAATTCGCCACACCGAAATGCTCGTACATAGACGAAAAGAGCAGTAGATCATAATTTCACACAACTTGCAGCATACACAACAACGATAAATTAATTAGCTACGAAACATTCGGTACCCGTACCCTGCACGGCCAAGAAAGACTTTTCTAACGAAATTTAATTCTATCTAGTTTTTCATCTGTTTTTATCAAATCGAATTCGTTCGTTCGCTTCGCTTCGTAGCATCCTCCGCTACTCCCGTTCGTCACAGTCCCGTTGCTGTTGCTGTTGCAGTTGCTTCTGCCACGGTGTTTCCGGCTCATTTAGAATGGCCTCCAGTCCCTCCTTGTACGTGGGGAACGCCAGCGCCGGAAGCAGCTCGTCCCTCATCCGCTGATTGCAAACAATCTTGGATTCTCGCTCACGGCGGCGCTGCCTTCGAGCCGACGAGCGCGAGGGAAGCGACGTGCTTGCACTTGCGGTTGTCGCGAGATTGGATTCCAATTCGGATTCCGATTCCGATTCGGAAGATACAACCCGACCCTCCTCCTCCTTCTCTGCTCCTGGGATTCCGATTCCGATCGAAGACAGCAGCTCGGATGCGTGGGCGAGCACCACCGCTCTGGATTCCGGCAGATTGTCGGCGAGGTTGTAGATGCGAACGGCACTATTGTCACTGGCTTGTTCGTGTTGGTTGTCGTCGCCCGACGACTCGATGTTGTTGTTGTTGTTGTTGTTGTTGCTGTTGGTCTGGCTCGAACGCGAAAAGAGTCCCGAGATGATCCCCCGCGCGAGATCCGTCGCGTGGATGCGATTCGTCTTGTTGCCGGGAGTCGGTGGAATTGGCCCTAGCGGCGATCCCTCGTTCAGCATTTTGTAGACCGTGTGCAGGGCCGAGCGCGACGAATCGTAAATGCCGGCGCACCGAAAGACGCAAAAGCGGCGATGGGGTTTGCCGGTGGTCATCGTCGTCAAATCGATCCAGTCGTCTTCGAGACTGCGATACAGGTGTGCGTTGCTGGTCTCGGAGCAGAGCAGCTCGGATTCCTCCGTGACGACTCCTCCGTCGTGATTGCCGTAGACTCCCGTCGTGGACAAGAGTCCGAGTACCTTATTATCAGCGTTAACCCCGTGCTCGTGCTCGTGTTCGTGCTCGTGTTCGTGTTCGTGTTCGTCTTGTCCCCACCATTCGGCAACGCTTTCCAGAACGGATTCCAGGACCGGATCGGCGTCTCGGGGGAGCGGAACCGAAAACAAGACGTGGGAAGCCGGCGCGATTCCGACACCATCTATCGCTGTGGTTTCATTGCTGTCTTTGTCTTCGTCGGTATCATTACAATTATCGCCCATCAGATGCTTCCGAACCACCACCGGATCAAAGGGAATCCTGATTGGTTGATTGGTATCGAGTTCTTCGGTGTCGCCTTCGGTGCTCGCAGTTACAGCTCGCACGGTTCCAAACACTTCTACCTTGCAGTTGTCTTCCCCCATTTTCGTTCCGACCAGCTGATCCGCGACCTCGAGACCGACCCGACCAAGCCCGATGATCAGGAGCTTGTGGTTTCTGTTTCTGTTTCTGTTTCGCCCGCCGTTGGTTTCTGTTCGTGATGTTGTTTGGGTCGGCATCGGTCGTGCACTCGGGTGGCTCAGGGCCTCCACTCGTCCGACTTTTGTTGTCGCATAAAGGATCGACGCCGCCCCGAGCAAAAACCAAAACAACGGCACCGGGCTCCGCGATGGACGAATGGGTGGGAACTGTTGTAACTGACGACGACGACGAGTCATCCCGTTGTTGGCGTCGTCGGTTGCAAGAGTCGGTACCGTAGTGAGCAGAGAGTTCGAATTCGGACCACGGGATTTCAACCTGTTGGCTGATCGTCACAGCGATTGAACTGGCAGAGTTGTGAGTGTTCGACGTTTGAGATTGAGATTTACAGTAAAAAGAAAAAGAAAAGAAACGATACAATCAACAAGGTTCAAGGTTAGTAACAACGAATGAATGGAATGGATACATCACTTCTTGGAAAATTACTAGAAGTAATTTGTTTCGCAACTCCCCTTGTTGTTTCACCAATGTGTGGCGGGTGTCTTTTCACTTTCTCCCTCTTGGTTGACATTGGGTCAACAGAAACAAAGCAATGAGCATCGGTGTAGTTACCATCATGTACTAATTCAAACCCGCTGACGGAACTTCCAGGGGGGAAAGGGCCTTGAAGATGAAGCAGGCACAGAATCTGGCATGGATGATAAACTTGCAGTCCACGTCCATCCAAGAGGTCTACTAGTTGAAAATTTTCCCAGTTGTACCATGCATTTGCCCCTTGTCTCGAATCAGACTTAAATGATGGATGGGCGTGAAAAAGTAACTTCATCCCACGATAATTGTCATACCCCTTGTGCTCCGTGGATCCACAAGGCAAGCGTGCTGGTGCCTGCAGCCAGAAGAACCACGTCACAACAAAATTTGAGAACATCCAATGAAAACCAAGATACTTGCGTTTTTTTAATCCCACTTCATGTCAGGCAAACCATCCATAATACCAGTCAAAAACGTAGACCCTGCTGACCAACCACCCTCCTTAGGATGAATTGTTCCTGTTGTACTTGCTGTCGGTCAAAAATACACGTAACGTACTTACGTACGTTCTACGGTATTTACATCCATTCTACACTTGAAAAAGTTACTTATACTCCTACAGAGATAAAAGGACTTCAAGTATCAAGATACCTACGTCACATCATGTGTTCTCTGTCTTATGATGAATTACACATGATCGACGACCGGTTTAGACATCCCTACATACAACACTAACACAGGGATACCGGTCAAATACAGTAAAATACACAGTAACAGAGCAATCTCATGATATGCTCACATCTCTTTAAATTTTAACATCATATACCTTTGGTCGATTTTTAGAGTCACAACAGGTTATAGAGCCCTCTATCTCCGCCCGTTCAGCACCTCAACTGTTCGGTTACCACCAGAGGACACTTGTAGTGACGCCCATCCGTGTGCTACTCTTAGGCCTCCACTCCAGGTTTCCCCGGACTTGTTCCTTGCGGCGCCTTCCTCCTTAGGGCCGCACCCTGGACGTACATCTTCCTTCTGTTCCCTGCTTGTGGATCAGGGGGTGTACTCGCTATCACAAGCCTTGTAACCCACAACCAGCTCTCTGGATTCCAGTTACAATTACAAACTAAAGACCACCGCCGTCCTTAATGAAAGCCCATTGCACCGGACACGCCGATTGCAATCACCCAACCATATTTTTCTTCTGCGTCCATCATCCCCATAAAGGACCATCGACGCCCATTTGATAGTGCTAAGCACCACTTCAAACAACTTCCATCACTGACAACGCCGACGCCACCTTTGACGCCGACGATTATCTTCTTCCTTCTACGGAACATTCCTTTGGTCTTTTCCGCCCCTCCGCGGAACATCCCAACGGTCTTCCGATATTTCGACCTCCCTCAATCGTTTCTCCAAAGAACCCGCCGACAACTTTGATTCTTTGTTTTCAGTTTCTCCGGACAATACGATTATTTCCCCAGGAAACATTCCGACGGTCTTTTTCGGTTATTCCCGCACCTCCGAGGACCGTTCCGACGATCACTCGATACTTCCATATTCCGATCTCCGACCTACTGTATCTACAGATCCTTCTACCAAGAATCTCCTTCCTCAACCGCCGTTTGTTCCTCCATCGGTAGCACATTTCCCACTCCGCATTTCCTTTGTCTCCTCCGATCTGTCCTTGATTTCCCGCCATGAGGCTACAACTCACCGACTGGAACTATGTCAACGCCATACAGTTCTCGTTCATAGACGCTGACGAGATTGCCACCCAAAACTACCTGAATGCGGCGTACGCCAAAAAATTAACTGATCTCATCCGCCTCATATCCTACAAATACGGCACCGCGACCCTCAGACCGGGCGCAATTCCCAACATCAAATCCCTTGTCGCTGAATCCATCACAAAAGATCTCCCTGACTCAGAGGTATCTGCCAAATACAAAGAACACATTCAACTGCTTCTTGACAAGACTAACATTTGGTACGTTGACAACCACGGCATGAGACAACTGGTTCATGATGATCAAGTACTGGCTATCGCGGCACGCACGGCGAGGTACAACTATGATGGGAATAAGGATCCTACCATCCAATTGGAACTCAGCATCCAACATTGGGGGTTCCGAAGTGGATGGTTTCCATACAAATTTACCAAGGTGTATGACAAAAACGGTGGAGCAACAGCACTCGAGACATCTCAGTCTCTGGAGCCAATGCCTACGACTAAGTCATACGACGATCGCGTGGCAAATATCCTCAAATTCTCCAGGAGAATCATCTCCCGCGAAAATGAATTTTGCTTTGACCTACCAGATCCCTATTTTGAATACATTGCGTTTACACAAATTTATCGCATGGCCTTTCCTCCCAGTTACACATGGACATGGAAATACTCCCCCAACAGTGACTCTGTCTCCTTCCACCGAGTCCGATCCAACTCCATCTCCTTCCGACGCTCCACTTCCTCTTCCAGTTGTCGTGTACAATGTCAGCAGGACAAGTCCCATATGACTCCAATCCCATGTCCGGACACGTCCCATGTGACTGAGTCATATGTAGCACCATCTGTATCGCCATCTGTATTGACGCGATTTGGTTACCATCATGTCCCACCTTCCGTACCAACTAACTTCGGATGGACCTTCAATCCTCAGCATGAAATTGTAACATTCCGGCGCTTGCCAAAATCAGCTCCCTCACCCTCACCCCAGCCCCCAATGTATAATCGGGGACTACCATCTGAGACACTCACCGAGGACACTAATCTTCCAAACGCCATTCCTGCAGACATACGATCATTACAATCTCCATGCCATGATCAAATTCCCTCCAGACCGAATCATCCGCCCGTCCTTCGACTCTCCAAACGACATCGGGATGCCCTCAAGGTCGAGCTGTATCATCTATATGCCAACATCTTGTCGATGAATTGGTTTTACGACACTTTTGACTGAACATTGCAACCGACTGCAACTTCCCCCTCCAAAGGCAGTTGCTTTACCCCACCAAACTACCTCCCTCGTCGTGTACAAATGACAAATCCGTTTCCTCCCATCATCTGTGGATTTGTCTCCTCCATTCTGGCTGATACCACCATCTCTGGATCGAGGGGTGTACACTGCATTTTCATTTCTTTATGATTCTACGATTGATCAGTCAACCGTCTTCGATTCGATCTCCCACAGCCGACGCCAGCAATCGATCGTATTTTGGCTATGTCACGTGGGTATCCACGACCACTCACATTCTACAATTTGACGATACTAATTCGATCACTGGACTTCAGTGGATTCATATGGATCTGAATCTATGATTTGACCTACGATTTGATATGCGATCCATCTAAGATCAATCTACACCGCAACGATCCTATGATCCACCATATTGGCTTTGATCTGGTTCCTTCCTTCCTTCCTCCCGAGTCAGAAGCATACTAATTTGATACTACGATCCCTGCCATTCGATCGATCGAACGTTCAATCGATTCGCCTCATCCCAACGGCCTTTGGATTTCGATCCACGGCAACGTTTCATCCCATAAGTGTTGAATCGAGGGGTGTGCATCTGACTCAAGGGGTGTGCCTTGGATCCACACATACCGCTTAATTTGAACGTGTTTCACTTACCGCGTTTTTTCCTCATAAGCCTCCACCAATTTTCTTATCATCCCCGCAGCTTGAACACACGGATCCCACTGAACCAAACACACGACTTAATTTGACAATTCTGATTCTCCAATCTACCATTCGCTCCACCGACCGAATGGTACATCTGATCATGCATCTACGACCCCTTTTGTTTCTCAAACTGTGGAATTCGATAGAACCAAGACATTCGCCCTCCGGTTTTGTATCATTCACCACCATGGAATTCGATTGAACCCTGGATTTCAATCCCATAAGAGTGAAATCGAGGGGTGTGCATCTGCCTCAAGGGGTGTGCATTGGATCACCACATGCCGCTTAATTTGGACACATCTACCTTACGGTGCTTCCCTCATAAGCCTCCACCCATTTACTTATCAGCGCCCGCACGCGACACAACCGACTGATAATTCGTCACTCCTCCACCAACTGTCGAATAAACAATTGCCGGTTCTGACGGTATAAAGACGAAGATATGATTCAAAGCTTACTTAAGATACGAGCTAGATGAGACCTCAAACAGAACAAGTCTAGCCCCCGATCTTCAATCCTTGCCTTGATATTCACCTTCGTCTTATCTTCGACTCCAAGCAATACTCAATCCTCGACGTTTGACTTTATCCTACGATAAAACCAATCCTCGACTTCTACGATTTGATTCTATTCAACGATTGAATTGAACCTAAACCTACATTCGCTTTCCACTATGGTCGATCCCTTCGACTTAGTCGGTACTGAAGACAATCACCTTCTTGGACATCATCACCTTCTAAGATATGACTCCCATCTGTCGTGATTCTCCCACTTTTCCATTCGATTTATACTTCGATTACAATGCTACGAATCTACAAATCGACATTCGTTTTGTCTACACGGCCCCTCTCTACATGATTGTCCAATCAATCGATTATCGATGCTCCATTTCTTCCTAAGATCAGCACCAATATTTGATTCTACGGTACAATTGTGAACGGCAAGCTAATCCCTCCTCTCGGACGACTCTTTATCCCATCCGTGATATCCAAGACGCTTCATCCAAGCACATCTCTTCTTCCATGAATGATTCGCCTGCTGTTTGCATCACCAAACGACATCGTGATGCTATCAAGCTCAAGGTGCATCACCTACATGCCACTCTCTTGTTTGCTAACTGGATTTATGATGACATCACCTGCCATCTCTGGCCGATCCATTGACAATTCATTTGCGTCACTCTACGATCACTCGATTTCCAAGACAATCGTTTTTCCCAGACAGTCATCATGACTATTTGCACGGATCTAATCTCCGATTACACGAATCCTTATCACTCGATTCTACGATCTCGAATGCTTATGGCTTGATTCTATGATCAACATTTCGAGAACCTATGATCCACCTTTCTACGATTCATCTATGATCCATCTAATTGGATTCAAGATTTCTACGATCAACCGACTACTCTATGATTCCCCGGACATCTGCATCAATTTACGTATGAACGATCCGATTCTACGATCCGATTCATCGGTCGACAATGAAGCGGTCAACTCAATCCTCGACTTTTGACTTTATCCGATCTACGCTTCTGTTCTACGATTCGTTCTATATGATTCAATCCCTTGGTTGACGTTTGATATTTGATTCTGGAATCGATAGATCTTCTCCCTACCAAGTCAGAAATGAATCCCCTCCGACTCCATTCATTTCTACGACACGTCTCTTTGAGATTGTACGATATGCCAATCTCTCCTTTGCAAATATGACTCCCGTCTGTTGAGGTCCTCTCCCGTTCAATCAATCCCTCTCACCACAAATCGACTCGTTTGATTCTCTTCCACGATCGGATTGAACCTATGACTACATTCCATTGAATTCTTTCATACGGATCAATCCTCTTCTACGACTATCTACGATCAAGTTTCCATGCGTCGATTCTGATTCTCATCTACGACTCCCTTTGTTTCTAGCACCATGGACTTCGCTATATTTTTTTTTTGCCATGGAATTCTCTTGAACCATCACATTCCATTCCATAAGTGTTGCATCAAGGGGTGTGCATCTGCACCAAGGGGTGTGTATTGGATCATTGCCTGACGCTTAATTTGAACATGTTTCACATCCTGCGGTTTCATCATCAGCCTCCACCACTTTACTTATGCTCTCCACCCGCGACAAGGCTCCCACTGAAACCACTATCCATGAACCGATAAATAATTCAACACTCCCTCCCTCCGTGTTGAATCAAGGGGTGTGTCCCCGGTTCATGTAACCCCATCTTCCACTACATGATTCACCATCCGATCCACAGATCGAATGATACTCACCTTCCAAGAAATGAATCGCCAACACTTTGACTACGAAATCGATTCTCTTCATCCTCTATCCACCAGAATCCTTCTCTTTGCGTACTATGATTCCACCCTACGGCTTGGAGCAGCAACCAACCCTCAACGTTTGACTTCATCCTCGATTTAATCAATCTTTCCACCAAGTCACCCGTTCGAATTCCATCGTCTTACCCCAATCTACCATTTGATAGGTCTGCCTTTCTCTTCTCCAAGGACACGTCTCTTCGTATTTTTACGGCATCCAATACTGACACGATCAAGTCTCTATGCGTCAATTCTGATTGCCCTATCTCATCTTCCAAGATATGAATCTCTCGCGCCATCCCATCCGTCACGTTTGATGAATCCCCTCCGATTCCATATGTTTCTACGACAAGTCCCTTTGAGCTTCTACGACAAGTCAATCGATTTCCTTATCAATCGGACTCTTTGTTTCCCCTCCGTTGAGATCATCAATCAATACGTCTCATCGCTAATCAACTCGTTTGATTCTATTCGACGACTGAATTGAACCTAAGCCTACCTTTTGGATTCCACTATAATCGATCCCTTCGACTCAGTTGGTACTCAAGCTCAACCAATACACACGGCTTCGACTTCGATGCTGCTCACTCCACTTCTACGATCGATCGATTCCTACGGTTCGTTTTCTACG
Organism: Pseudo-nitzschia multiseries; assembly: GCA_037355745.1. NCBI lineage: Eukaryota > Bacillariophyta > Bacillariophyceae > Bacillariales > Bacillariaceae > Pseudo-nitzschia > Pseudo-nitzschia multiseries. The sequence continues at coordinate 8,357,849 of CM074790.1, forward strand.
ATAGATCTGACCTCCGATTGAACTCTTTCCTACTTCTCAATCGAACCCTACGATCATATCTTCCCCTTGGATCGATTCATTCCCTTGCGAATGGATTCTGGTTCCTCAATCTAATCTTCTCTTCAATTACGACTTACGATTTGATTCTACAATCATATCCATCTCTCCGATACGATCAATCCATTGATTCCTCCATATGATCAACCCTCCCCGTCGACAATCTCAAACTCCAATCTGATCCGTTATTTCGACGATTAGACGACGTTGATTATCCAATCCCTCCTTCCAGTTCAAAGATATGAATACGTCACTGTGCTCTTCCATTCACAACGTACGATTCCATCCTACGGCTAGGAGCAGCAATCAATGCTCGACGTTTGACTTTATCCGATCTACGCTGCAACGATTGATCCGACTGTCGATCCCTTCTTCTCCTCCACATTCGAACCGATTATCAATGTTCCATTTCTTCCTAAGATGAGCACCACCATCCTATTCTACGGCATCACATAATGTCACGACAAGCCAATTGATTCCCTTAGACGATCTCAAACTCCAATCTAATCAGGACTACAATTACTTTCAATCTCTCCTCTTTGAATCGATCGCCTTCAATGCTGCTCGCTCCCATTCTACGATCAAGTTTATACAAGACGACTCTGATTCCCCAAGCACTCCTTCCGTTCGATTCCGCTCTCATCGATTTCACGATCTTTACCCATTGTTCCCCTACAATACTCAGACGTTTGAGGATCCCCTTCGTCTTACCCTCGACTTCTACGACTACGTCCGATTGAATTCTTTCCTCATAGTTGGATCAAAACCTACCATCCATCCCAGATTACGATTGGTAACTCTTCCACGATCAATCAACTCTCTCCGTCGATTCGAATTCTCCAATCACTATTTGATCTCTACTGATCGAGTTTCTATGAGTCAATTCCGATTCCCAAATCTCCTCTTCAAGGATACGAATCAATGTTCCATTTTCTCTCCAACCATTTGATTCAATTCAGTTCCTCCTCACCGACGACCCTTGGTCATCCCCTCCGTGATAGGTACCAAGCATTGTCCAATCCATTCTTCTCTCCAACTTTGGATTCCACCATGATCGATTATTTCGACTCTCTACAATTGGCATCAATACAATCACTCATGGATCTCCCCTCCGTCGAGATCTTCAATTGACCCTTCTGTTCCAGTTCAATTGATACAGTTGATTCCTCCATACGGATCAATCCTATTCTACGACTAGCTACGATCGAATTGCTATTGTCAATCAATCGTCTTTGATGCTGCTCACTTGACTCCTACGAGTGGATTCTCCAATCATATCGTGATTTGACAATTAGTTAGTTTCCCGTCGAATTCGCGACCACTACATACTCAAGCACCTCTCCTTCCTCATTGATGACTCATGCTTCTCCGTTACGTGATATCAATCTTCCAATTCTACGATTACAATCTTCCGATTCGATATCTAAGCCCATACTTAAGTTTTAGAGTTCTACAAGATGGAGAACCGACTTGTAATCCAACACTCCTTCACTAAGTGTTGAATCAAGGGGTGTGCTGTCGGTCAAAAATACACGTAACGTACTTACGTACGTTCTACGGTATTTACATCCATTCTACACTTGAAAAAGTTACTTATACTCCTACAGAGATAAAATGACTTCAAGTATCAAGATACCTACGTCACATCATGTGTTCTCTGTCTTATGATGAATTACACATGATCGACGACCGGTTTAGACATCCCTACATACAACACTAACACAGGGATACCGGTCAAATACAGTAAAATACACAGTAACAGAGCAATCTCATGATATGCTCACATCTCTTTAAATTTTAACATCATATACCTTTGGTCGATTTTTAGAGTCACAACAGTACTAGAGTTGTGAATAAACAAATCAAATTCATGGTCAACAAGTTGATCAATAGTATGGTACTCCATTAATCACTTGCAGGTTTGCTTGATTAGTGTGAATTTGGTTTGTTCGGTTCTCTTAGCGGGAGCCTTCATTTCAGTTTTATGATTGCTCTCACTCGCTGCAGAGTCCCATCCAGTGTGAGGACCAAATAATGTCATGTAATGCTGTGATAAATGAAAATACATGTGATTCTTCACCAGATTATTCCCCTCTCCCTTACTTTGTTGCAGATTGTTATTTATACAGTTGATGAAATGAACAACCATTTTGTCAAGATTAAAAACACCCTTCTTGTCTTGTTTGAAAACCTGATCAAACGTTCCAGCATATTTGAGGAACTCTTTCATACCCAATAACAACTCAAGGGCCTAAATATGTCCAACAATTTCTTCCTCACACTTTCTGCTCCTGTTCTCAAGATTGGTTTTCGTTCTTTGCGACACTAACAATTGATAACCTTCAGTGGACAGAAGTGCAAGCATCTGAATGTAAAGCATGCCAATGTACTGGTTCCCCTTCTTCTTTGTTGTATCTATCGTTTCCAAAAAGATTGGTTCGCGGAAAGTCATGATCAGATTGCCTCTGAACAGCAGCACCATAGTAACTGGTTATCTGGTCCATTTCACCACGTAGCCACGTGTTATTTCCTAAAAAATCCTCACAGAAGGTCTCTGCTGCTCTGTTCGCGCGACCAAGTTGGTGTATATGGAGCCTCTCTCCCAGTGAAGCTATATGAATATCATGTGTATTTTCTCCAAAATCAAGATCGTGAAACGCGTCACCATTATGCACACCGTGGTGGGAGACATTTTTGAAATGCTACTCAACGTTCACTCCTTCCTCCACCATTGGAGCAGTAAAATTGAACATCTTCCATATGTGGACGGAATGATACTCTTCCCCATTATTGTCCTTAGACATCTTCATTTTCCCGCTTTCAATTGAAACAGGAACCTTCAGAACATTCACACGCGCATTATTACCAAGTGCCCTTGGACAATTGCAATCTCCACAGATCATCTTTGTATTAACTGTTTGATAATTCCACAAAGTTGGTTGTGCTGCGGAGTATCACCTATGAAATACGTGACTGCAAATTTCATTCAAGCAGACCATTTCTTCTTGTTCCACGGCAAATTAGACCATTCTATACCATCCGTTAGGTGACAGGCATCTTTCAAAGATGAAAGCGCAGCACGAAGGCCAGAGTGAAGATTGTTCACATTGTCAATTGATTCGCCACCTTTATCACGCGTATAGAGTCTCCCATGCATCTGGCCGGGCGTTCCAAGTTAAGGTGTTGAATATGCCAAGAGTCATGTTCAGTGGGGTTGTCAATTGTGATTCCATCCAAATAGGGAATTATACGCACCAAAATTTCAATTCTATCTTTGCTGCATCTCTTTTCCCAAGTATCAATCCACCATTGTCCATGATGGAGTTCATCAATATCAATGTTACCTTGTAGTTCCGGATAGCAGACTGGTAAGGTTGGGTCTTCAGCATGGGGGAAAGACAGGTCTTCTTCCTTTACCAATGTGACGTTGGTCAATAGCAAATGAAGGGCTTTTTGAAATGACTGGATGTAGATTTGTTTACAACCGGTAACCTCAGCAAAAATTGATTTCTTATAACACCAATCAATGAGAAGAGGTTCAAAGCCATCACCTTCTATTTCAGGCACAGTTCCATAAATGCCCTTCATGACTCTTGACCTCATCTGCATGGGATTTCCTTTCATCCATGAAAATAAATTAAGCCGCTCCAATTTGATAGCCCATTCCGACAATTCCTTCTCTGCAACTAAAGGTATGCTATGATTTCACATGCTTTTCATTAACTTGATCTTCACCTTCAGTTAGTCTGATATGCCCCTTCCAACATTGGGTGTCAACTGTGGTATTGCCAAAGCAATTGCCTGGGGCACCTGAGCAATCTCAAAGTTGGAGGTAAGCCAGCTTGTGTAGCTTGTCTTCAAGGAGGCAAACTTGTTGAGGAGAACAGCTTGCTTCACAGGGGCTCCCCCCTCTTTGTTGTTGTCACTGTTGCTTCTTGATGGATCATTGTCTCCATCCAATGGAATGCTGCCATTAAGGTCCCTGTCATTTGGACCAGAGTCTTCAGGAACTTCTTTAGGATCCCTCCAACATGTAGCTGCTCCAGCTCAATTGGCAGGATCTGCTTGGATGCAATGAGGAGGGGGGGGGGGGGGGGGGGAGGAACATCAATGCTGCCATCATGATCATTGTATTTCTCAAGCTGTCATGCTAGTTTTCCATTGGGGAGTCTTCTACTTTCTTAGCTGTGTGCAAGGAACCAGGGAACTGCTTCCATAAAGACAACTTTAGCAAGCCCTCGTATCCCCTCAGTCCTTTAATTAAACTGATTATATCCCCTCAAATCTTGCATCCAGTTGTCCTGTCAATCATTGTAGAACCACAATATTTGCATCTTACTGGCTGCGCCTGCAGGTAGCTAGATTAGATCTGGTTGTGTAAGCACTTACCAATATAGTATTACGCCAACATGTGGGTTTAAAGGGCTCTATAACCTGTTGTATACTCAAAAATTGACTGGATAGGTATAATGATGTTTGAATTAAAAGAGATGTGAGCTCAGACTGACGCTCTTATTGATATTGACTAAAGTATGTACTTCTGTACCAGAGCTCCCTGTATTTTTTACATGGTAGAGATCTTCCCCAGTTATTTGTTACCATCATCTCCTTGCTATATTGCTGTATTGCTGTGTATCAGTCTTTGGGTGGTAATCGGTCTTTTACGAGGTTAAGTAGTTTATTCAATGGGCCTTTTGCTTGATTGTGTTGTATGGAATAAATGAGGAACCGGTATTGATTTTCATTATTGCAATAAGTAGTTTCCTCATGGGCTGTTATGTGTATTCTTTTGAATATACATATGGGTTCCAAGTGTTTACTTATCAATCTGGTCTTTAATGATGTCTTAGGTTTGTACCTTTTAACCTGTTTCTGTTTTGGTATTAAGTGGAATTGTTTTCACCACTTAACAATTTCAATGTACTGGAGGTGCACCTGATTCTAAGCCAAATGTTTGTACCTCTGTTGTTTCGTGTTTTTACCGCATTTGTACGGTGTTTCATTGCCATATTTTTCACCGACAACATAAAGGCTGCAAGAGACCAGTGTCTCAACTAGCTGTCATGACACAAACAATAGCCATTGCTGTTCTTCCAAGCCTTTGGATCACCTCATCTTGGAACCAATTTTCTAAACGTATCAAGGCATCACACAAACACAAACACAAACACACAAGTATGCAGCCCTTTAGCTTCATAATTCTTAATCACCTTGGTTTACATTCACATCTTGTTTTATACCATGGGTTCAGAGGTGCAGCAGCTAGAGTACTCCATCTCAGAGTGATTGAGAATTACTGTCTGATGACCAGAGTTGCCAAAAAGAATAAGCATGGATATGATGCAAATTTCCACGCATATTAGTACTCCTACTGGAAACAGTATGCTGGGGATCCCTGCGTTGCCACTAGATGATATGGATGTGTTGGGTCCCCAGTAGTTGTCTCAGAACTGGTTAAGCCACAATCATCCTGTTTGCCTGTTCAACAAAGACAACATGCAATGTTGATTCTCATAATTTAGTTGAACTAACCTCAGCAACAGCCATGTTTGAGATCCTCTTTAAACTATCATGATATCTAGATGAAAGTGTCAAGAACCTAGAGATTTGTAACAATGAATGCCCTTGATTGGTGGATATATATCATATGTGATGATTCTCAACTTTCTTTCCAAAGATGATATCATGTATGACATAAAAAACAAATTGCTGTGTTGTTGGTGGTGCTTCTTGCATACTAGTAACTCTTTCTTTTTGGAGTGGATCCTGGTATTAACCCCAGGAATAGATGATTTCAAGTTACTGCTACTACTACTACTACTAGGTGAAATCGTCTAGATCATGTTGTAGATTAGGATGCATACTCATCAACCAATAGTAGTTACTAGTTAGTAAGTCCAGCAAGGAGGTACTCGTCATCGTGCTCTCTTCCTCATCGTAGTACTTGCTTGTTCCACTAACACAGCAACTCCTCCTCTCTGCTACCGCCACCGTGGTACTGCCTAGTAGTACTAGTATTACTCGTACCAGCACCTCCTCCGGACTCCTCCGGAGCATCCTCATGAACAACAAGAACAGCAGAGCACCCTTTGCCTACTACGATTCAACTTTCGGCAAATCTAGCGCGCCGTTTTAATAAGCAGCACCCGGTAGAATGAACTACTACTAACTCACGAGCAATTTTCAGTATGTATTCCGATTGCTCCCATTTCATCCAGGACCCCAAAACGACATGAGTTGCAAAGAGGAGGAGTCGTGATGTTGTTGCCATCTCGTTCTGCTCGTGGTTTGTCACACAAAACGTGATACTCATCGATTTTCAAAAAAATATTTGCTCACCGGTTATGGTAAGAAGGTACGCTGTACGTTTAAGGGGTCATACCGGTATTTAATTTAGAGGGGAGTGGGGAGGACGAGCGACACACCGAGTGCGCGCTGTCCGTCATTGCTAAAACCAAAAACTCCTTGAAGGAATTATACCGGTAGTGCGCAGGCATGATTCACCAGACAACGAATGAATTGAAAGTCACAACAAGCGCGCTGTAAGTCCCGTGCGACGACGTTCGGAATCGAATCGAGTGCTCCTTCGGTTCGGCGAAACCAGGAACGGGATGGCGCCTGCGGGTTTCCCTAGACACTTGTACAATTTCTACATTGTTCAAGTTCGCACGAACGAACCAAGCAAAAACCACTATTTTTTTTTCGAAGACATTCTTTTTTTCTCTCCCAACTGCTCGCTCGTGGTTTGACACCGGCTGTCCCGATGACACCGCCGAGTGCACGGTACACAAGACTGCTCCATCTCGGTTTTGTTCTCGTTTTCTTGCACAGAACAGAAGTTCCGTCGTTCGACCCCGCAGTTCGTTTCGCACATCTAGTCGTCATAAAACGTATTTCCATCGAATTCAAAACAACAACCTTCGTCGGAACATCACTACCCACAAGCAATACTAACAACAAGCAGCCAATTTATTTACAACAAACAAACAACAACATGCAGGTACGTGACGGAAGCGCTGGCCCGCCTGCATTTGCAATCTTCAAAAGCACCAATGGAAGACAGTCATCGGAGAGTTTTTGTTGAAGATGACCGTCGACGAAATCGACGCCTGACGACAACTTGAAAGACAGGCTCCGCATTGTTGGCTAGGGTTGCAAAGAGTAGCCAGTTCGGAAATGGTTGAGACATGGCGATGTGAAACAACGAAAGCACAACAACACTAACCTGGAAGAGGATGGGGTCGCGGTCCTGTGTCGAAGCACGGTGACGACCCTAGACGTCCCCTCGGAAATTGTCACCTATGGACCTTGATTCCTTGTTGTCACAACATCATGATCACTCATTCGCTCGTTCACTCACTCACTCCGTCTCATCCTTCGTTTACTGCCTCTTGCTGCCTCCAGATTTTCGTGAAAACTTTGACCGGCAAGACTATCACCCTTGACGTCGAGCCTTCGGATACGATTGACAACGTCAAGACCAAGATCCAAGACAAGGAAGGAATCCCTCCTGATCAGCAGAGATTGATTTTCGCCGGAAAGCAACTAGAAGATGGCCGAACCTTGAGTGACTACAACATCCAAAAGGAATCTACCCTTCACTTGGTCCTCCGTCTTCGAGGAGGAATGCAAATTTTCGTCAAGACCCTCACGGGAAAGACCATCACTCTCGATGTGGAACCCTCCGACACTATTGATAATGTCAAGACCAAGATCCAAGACAAGGAAGGAATCCCTCCTGATCAGCAGAGATTGATCTTTGCTGGAAAGCAACTGGAAGATGGCCGAACCTTGAGTGACTACAACATCCAAAAGGAATCTACCCTTCACTTGGTCCTCCGTCTTCGAGGAGGAATGCAGATCTTTGTCAAGACGCTTACTGGAAAGACTATCACTCTTGATGTGGAACCATCTGATACTATCGATAATGTCAAGACCAAGATCCAAGACAAGGAAGGAATCCCTCCTGATCAGCAGAGATTGATTTTTGCTGGAAAGCAACTGGAAGATGGTCGTACCTTGAGTGACTACAATATTCAGAAGGAATCTACCCTCCACTTGGTTCTTCGTCTCCGTGGAGGAATGCAGATCTTTGTCAAGACGCTTACTGGTAAGACTATTACCTTGGATGTAGAACCCTCTGACACTATTGATAATGTCAAGACCAAGATTCAAGACAAGGAAGGAATCCCTCCTGATCAGCAGAGATTGATCTTTGCAGGCAAGCAACTGGAAGATGGTCGTACCTTGAGTGACTACAATATTCAGAAGGAAGTCCACTCTTCACCTGGTCCTTCGTCTCCGTGGAGGAATGCAGATCTTTGTCAAGACTCTCACTGGTAAGACTATTACCTTGGATGTAGAACCCTCTGACACTATTGATAATGTCAAGACCAAGATCCAAGATAAGGAAGGAATTCCACCTGATCAACAGCGCCTCATCTTTGCCGGGAAGCAGTTGGAAGATGGTCGTACCTTGAGTGACTACAACATCCAGAAGGAATCTACCCTCCACTTGGTTCTTCGTCTCCGCGGTGGGTTCTAAATGTCACCTCTTCTTTTCATTTCATAATGAAAGTGTAGATCTAATCTAGGCATTTGTCTCAGTTCGATTCGATTCGAGCGTTCAAAATAGTTCTTAAAACATTGGACTATTCTAGCTGCATTTAGAATACATTTAGATAACTTTGAAGCGGGACCAAGTCTTTCGGGAGATCCTCCGTTCGTACCGCCTTTGTCTTGAAATTTTGAATTTGCCAGTATTTTCGTACAATCTGAGTGCAACATTTTCGATCTGACATCGACCGCCACTACGCGTGCAGCCGCCCAATAATTACTTACTCAGGGTAATGATCCATTGTCTCTCAAAATTAGTTTTCACGGAACCAATCCTTTCCTCTTTGATGACGATTGATTCCTTCGTTTCATTCCTTTTCGGTCGCCGTACAAGTACGGTACCGTAAGATTACGTAATTACCGTTTCATTCTGTTAGTCGCACCCAAGTTTTACGACCGTTTCCGGGGAATAAACAATAAGTACGAAAATACGAGTAACATTACGGTACGTCCCATGCGGTCATACGGCATCGTCCAGTACAACACAGTGCAGTGCATTACAGTACATGACGTACCGCCGTACGGTAATCTTACTCGTATTACGTACTGTAGCGTACTCCAGTAATTACGACCGAAGTTATGCGCGCCGACCGTCCAAACCTCGCTGTCCGCCGATTTTCTCCGAGGACACAAGAAGCGACGGTTTTGAAAAAGAAAAGAAAAATCAGGCTTTTTCTCGAATCGCGCCTTCTATTTTTGAATCGTTTCGAAACACTTCGTAATTGGCCTAAACAAAACCAAGCTCGTTGACGCACACAATACCGTATCACACCCGGGCACAGTGCCAAACGAAGCCAGAAACGAACGAAAAACAACCATGGAAGGCCTGGGAGGACCCATCAATGTGGACCGGTATTCGACCGGTGGGATCGATCCCGCGCTCGAAGATTGTTGTCGCCGCGAGGTACGGTAGGACTTGGGAAACTTCGGGATTATGTGCTGTGTTGATGTGTGGTGTTGGTGTGGGTGTGGGTGTGGGTGTTGGTGTGGGTGTGGCTTGTGACTGCAGTTCCGTCTGTATCAATGGTTGCTTCTCGCACTCGAATGGCAGCGTGTTGATGAATTCGTATCTGAATTCACGCATGTACGCCTGACCTTGTTTCGTTCGCCTTTCATGGACTTGATGATACTACTTCGTGCTTCTATCCAATTACTGCTCACGTACATCGCCAGGTGGTGAGCAATCGCCGACATAATGCTCTCACAGCCACCCTCCGCCGACACGACCTGTCCGCTCTCGCGGAACGCCGCCGGAGACACCTGGTCCGGATGCCCAACCACGACGAAGCCTGCCGGTGTTCCTGCGATCCAAACAGCGACGGGGGAGAATACCGTGCCCTGATCGAACTGAAGGAACGAAAACAGCGCGAGAAAGAAGAGACCGACGAAAGTGCGGAACACGAACGTCAGCAGCTGACCCGAGAAGAAGCAGCGTACGACCGAAAGCCAGACAACGACGAGGACAGCGACAGCGACAGCGACGACGAGTTTGACTACCTCCTCGACGAGGATTTCGGAATGCAGGACGAAACCGTCCGGCAGCTCGAGGAGCAGCGACGGGCCGAACTCGAATACGCGATGCTGATGCGCCAATTCGCCGGATACCACGGATACGGCGTCCAGCGCCAGCTGCACCCGAACCGCGTCCTCGGGATTGCCGGGCTGGGGCGGGATCCCACCCGGAGCAAACACATGGCCCCGCCCCCGCAGGCGGTGGTCCTGCACCTGGTTGATCCGGACTCGCTGGCCAGCGCGTCTCTGGACTACTTCTTGGAGACAGAGCTCGCGCCCGAGAGCGCCGGCACAATGTTCCTCCGGAGCGGGGGCCGGTCGGTGTTGCTGATGGACACGGCCCTGGCCCAGAAAGCGTTGCCGTCCTCGATCCTGAACGCCGACAAGGACCTGCCGGCACTGGTGGCAATCCGCCACGGCCAGGTGGTTAATGCCTGCCCGCGGCTGCTCGGCTTGTGCACCGAGGAGGGAGGGGAGATCGAACCGAGCGCCGTTCGGCAGTGGCTGGATCGGGCTGGGGTCCTGCGAACCGATCCACCGGTGGACGAGGTCTGCCTGATCCGACCGGAAGAGGAAGTCCACATGGAATTCATGCGGTCGCAGATGGACAAACAACAACAACAACAACAACAACAACTACCAGTGGAAGAGGACCACTACGACTGCGGCGTCGAGGGTTGCCGGAAGTCGTTCCGGCACGAGCACGTGGGAATCCAGACCGAGCAGCAGAGCGGATTGGTGGTCAAGGAAGAGCAAATACTGGAAACAACCGAAACAGAAACCGGTGAAAAGTGATAGATAAACAATAATCGCAATGCATCGTCAAACGGCACCAATTGCGAGGTACGGTACTGTAGCTAGGAGCGAAGAATAATCTTGTATTACAACGTAGTGTAGGATACGAATGCTGTACGGTAAATTACGCTTACTTACTGTATGCCCACGAAATCAACGATTCCGCGTCACTCCAACCGCAATTTCGAAACGAAACGCAACGAAACGCTTCGCCGTCTCGGATGGATGGATGGATGGATTCGTGCCACGCATCGGCAACGCGAACACGAACGCGGAAAGACATCCAAAACTCGTTTCGTTCGTTTCTCGTCACAACAACCGCCGTGCCAATTTCATTCGCCGTGGCTGGTTGCGCATTCGACAACAGGATCTAACGAAAACAGGCTGGTGTTGGACGAGGATACGACAGTAATTAGGCGCTGTGCAGTATAGGGTACGAGTAGTGGTAGGCGTTGTTCCTTGTTTTCGTCGTTAGGGATTCGTCGAATGACGAAAAATTTCGCGTGTTATTGTGCTATAATATACTACCGTACGGTATGTATGTATGTATGTATGCGTCCATCATTCTTCCTCCGGGAACGAACTCTACTATCCCTTGGAGATCTTGGGGCCGTCGTCGTCGTCGCCACTGCCACCGCCGCCGTTGTTGGGGGGATTGTTGGGGTTCGTGGGTTGCTGGCTGCCCCATCCGCCGCCCTCGGAGGAATCCTGTCCCTGGTATCTTTGTTCCTCCTCTCCCTCAAAGGCACCGAGGGCCGCAAACTCCTTGCTGGCGGCCCGTCGGGCGGGAGCCGGCAACAAGACCTCGTCGATCAGACCGTACTGGACGGCCTCGTCGGCACTCAGGTAGAAGTCTCGCTTGAGGTCGGCCCGGATTCGTTCCACGGACTGTCCGGTCAGCTTGGCCAGCTCTTCCTCGCAGCGGTCGTTCCACAGCTTAATGTTCTTGACCTCCAGGACGATGTCGGTGGCCTGTCCCCGGACCGGCTTGTCGAGTCCCATGCGCTGGAGGAGGAACCGCGAGTTTGGCATGGCGCGGCGCATTCCCTTAGGTTCCGGCGGCGCACAGGAAGGATCCCATTCCGGTGCAGAGTCCGAGGTTGCAGGTCTCGATCTCGACGCCCTGGTCCTTGGTCTGCTCGATGAGATCGTAGATGGCGAGTGCCGGGCGGAGCAATCCTCCGGGCACGTTGAAGTAGAGGGAGATGCTGGGGATGTCCGTTTCGCTCCTCATCCACAGGAGGATGGCAATGATTTCGTTGGCGGCCTCCTCATCGATGAACCGGGAGATCATCAGAGTTCCGTCACGGTACATGGCCGAGTTGATGTCCACCATTTGCGCGCGATCGGAATTCGGGGGCTGGGAAGCAATGAGATAAAACGCCGATTTGTAATTTGTGTGTTTTGTGTGTGTGTGTGTGTGTGTGTGTATTCATTATTATGCGAAAGTGTTGGGTGTTTTGTGTCGAAAACCGGAAAAAAGAGTATGCGAGGCCATCGTCATCGTCGCGATTTCATGGATTGTCGTGAGGGTTGTAAGCATTTTCGTTCGTTCCGGATAGCAGTTTCCCATCGAAGCGAAGCGAAGCAAATGAAATGAACCCAGGTTTTGTGCATCGGTCGGTCCGCCAATGGAGTAGACGCACGCACGCACGCACGCACACGCACACAACAATGATTCGTGCCATACAAAATTCGATCCCAAAAGCAGGGTTTCGGTGGAATATAATGGCATGGCGCAGATGCAACAAAGAGTGTCGGATAGCACGAGGAGACGGAAACAGCAGAAACCACAAGCAAGAAAGAAAACAAGAAAGCAAGCGAGCAAGCAGGATTGGGCGCGTGTGAGACCAAGGATCTAATTTTGATCGAACCGAAGTTCCGTCTGCGTCGTCCGGATCGTTTTCGTTCCGATCCAAGAAACTGCGAGACCCGGCGGTCCAAACTCGAACTCCATCTCGAACTCGTTGCTTTTCCTTTCGCTTCGCTTCGTTTGGCTGTGTTGTGTTGTGTTTCGTTGTGTTTCGTTGCGTTGTGTTTCGTTTCGTACCTTCCATGGGACCATCGGGGTGGTGCTGGGCATTCGAATCGTTTCACGCTTGGTCGCGGAGGCGTAGTAGGAATCGGAATTGGAGATGCCCGTGCTGCCCGCGAAGGGATTGTTGTTGTTGGCCTTGAAGACGGCCTTCTGGCCGAGGGTCGACGCGGCGGTCTTCGCGTCGAGGTTTAATCCCGTTCCCGGAATGGAAGGGATCTTGTTGTTGCCAGAAAACGCCGAAGCGAGGCCCAGGACGGCCACCAGGGCCGCGGCGTGGAATTGCAGTCTCATGATAACAGTAATAATAATAGTAATAACAACAACAATAATACTGAGTACTATCGTTGGTCTGTGGATTGTTGTGGTGCCGTAGTGCCGTAGTGCGGGAATCGATCAATCAATTACGCTCGAATGTCAATGCCGTGCGGTACAAGCGGTGGTGTGGGTGATTAACCAGTTCGATCGTCGTCTTGGGATGTCGAGTCGTCAAAAGCGTTTGTATCTGTCTTTGGGTAACAAAGAGCAAGCAAGAACAACAATACCAAACAAAGAAGGGAATTGATGAAATTTTTCGTACCGGTACGAAACTCGTGACAGATGGAAGCAAGATGGAACCGAAGCCATCGCCATCGCTATCCTTGTCGTCGTCATCCGCAGAGATGGAAAACGAAACCGAAACCGAAACCGCGATTTAGAAAAGGGGAAATATTATTATTATTTCCGAACAGTCCGAATCCCCCTTTAATATCCTTTCAATTGGAGATTCGGTATCGGGAGAAAGAAGAATCTACGAATACGAAGTACCTAACGGTACCTAAATACGAATAGAGTTACTAGTACCGTACCTCGTACCGTACCGTAGTCAACACAATGAGAGATGATACATAAGGTACGGTACATACTTGTACCGGTCGGTAGATTGATAGAGCTCATTCATCCCAATGCACGAATCTCAATCGAATGGATCGAATGGATCGAATGGATCGAATCGAATCGAACCACCGGAGGAGGAAGAATCGATGATTTTGTAAGTTTTCATTGGTCGAATCGAGAAATTGAGACACGTCATGTTGCCTAGCGTTACGTACTCGTACTCGTACTCGTACGCGTACGCGTACTTATACGCCTAGCATCGGTGGGCGTGGTGCGTCGTATACAGTACGAAATCTTAGCCACTATTGTACGGTACCGCATCGTACTTGTATCGCGCCAAAAAATGAACCACAGAATTTGCTGTCCTGCGGCGATCGGAACAACAGCTGACTCCACTCCTGTGTCTCTCTCTTTCTCTTGAATCTTGTGTTTCGTTTTCGTTTTCTGTGATTCATCATTAGTCACCAGCCATCATTGCCTCCTCTGCGAACTGAACGAAAGAATTGTGTGCCCTGGTGTGTGACTCCTGTCACAGCACACCACCAGCAAGCAAACAAACAAATACGGTATCGTATCGTACGAGGAGTACAAGTACTGTATCGTAAGATTACTGGTACTACCGTATACAAAGACCGATCATCAAATTCTGATCCGGGCATCAGAACAAAATCAGAAACTGTCTCTTGCTGTTCTCAGAAGAACGCGACCGGTTGCAATGTTTGAAGTTGAGGCGAACAGTGGAAGATACCCATAGTCGGAGCGATAAATAAGCATAATACTTCGTAATCAAAATACTGAAACTGAATACTGTATCGATTATCGATACAGCCATTCACAAGAAAAAAAATAAGAATCTGCTATTACCGTGCAACACCGTGTGGCATAGTAGAGTTACGGGTATATACCAGTACGAGTACGAGTAGTAGCAGGCAGCAAGCAGACAGGACGGAAGATTCGACCAAGCCATTCTTTCGGCCTTCCCGATAAATTCCTTCATCCACCGATACCATCTGCTCCGGTGCATCAATTTTCGCCATTGCCGAATCCGTTTCTTTCCGATTCCACACCCACAGTAAAGATTGTCCCAACAAACCGCATCTTCCCTCGCCTCAATTTCATTTTACTCCGCTTCACTTCACTTCACTCCATTCCACTTTACTCCACACGACGGAAACTTCGAAGCCATAACAGTGCACACAACGAGTTCGAGAAGGATCAAAATGGCATCGCAATCCCACCAACAAATGATTCCCAACCGAACAATGACGGGATTGGATCCCACCAAACCCGCTGCCAAGATTTCACCGCCAACGGTGTCACCGAGGACAATGACAAAGGCAATGACAATGACAATCCGCACGCGTTCTTCGTTCTTCGCATCGTTGTGCACGGTTTGTCTGCTGCTCCTCCCATCGATTCGCTGCGGGTGGTCCACCGAAGCATTGGTCCCCGCCCGGAGCATTACTCGAAGTCCCCACCAATCACGACTGCCGCCGCCGGTGCGAAGAAGGAGAAGAACAACGGCAACAACAGCAGCGACAACAAGATCCACGACACCGACCAGAACCACCCCGTTCTTCTCGGTCATCAATACGAACACCAATGCCGTCACCAATGCCAACACCAATGCCGGTATCAACCACCCCGGCGTGCACGTCCACAGCGACACAAACACCGCCCTGTCCATGGTCTACGACCACGATTTGCGGGATCCCGACATGATCGAAATGGTGACGGGGGGCGTCCGCTACGAAAACGTCCCGCTTCCGGACTCGATGCTCGACACGACGCTGTTCGTGGGGAACCTCTGCGAATTCGCAAGGGACGAGGACCTCTCCGAGCAGTTCCGGTCCGTGACCAAGCTGCGATCGCTCCCGGCCTGCGTGGCGCGGAGACCGAACAACCAGTCGCTCAAGTACGGATTCGTGGCCTTTCCGACGGTGGAAGAGAAGGAGGTGAGTGCAGTGCAGTGCAGTGCAGTATATAGAAGAAATCTATCGGGGTGCCGATGCGATATGAAACGAAACAAAACAAAACAAAACGAAATGGCTCGTGTGCTAGGTTGCTTGGAAGAGTCCCGTTTCTGTTTCTTCCCGTGTTTTTGTTTCTCAACAAAGTCCGATCTCATTGCCCCGTTGGATCCAATTCCGATGCCTTTACTTTCACGCAAAACACACGCAAATGCAACTGCAACTGCAGGCCGCCATTATTCGCTTCCACGGCGTCGAATTCATGGGCCGGAGGCTCAAGGTGGAAGAAATCCTGGATCATCCCAGCAAGGGACGGGTCCACGTCCCCGAAAAACTCGTCACCTACGTGCTGGGGACCGCCAAGAAAATTCCGAGGGGAAAACACGACCGGAGCCTCCGCAAGATTTCCAACCCCTCCAAGAGCAAACAAAAACGTTACAACGGAAACGGCGGAGGAAGCAGCAGCTACGGCAGCAGCAGCAGCATCGGTGGTAGCAACCACAGCAACAGCAACAGCAACAACAACAACGGAAAAACCCAGGGTGGACGCAAGGGGGACCGCAAACAAAAACGCGCCAACGTCAAGAAACGGCGGAGGCGGGAACGCGACCAGGATTTCTTCTTTTGAGTGAGCGGGTGTGTATGTGTGTGCGTGTGCGTGTGTGCCAGCGTGCGCACCCTCCGTTCCGAGTGACGAGCTTCCTCCCGATGACTCTCGATCCCTTCCACAATTCTTGGCTAAAACGAAACACGAAACCATAACACAATATATATCACTGCCGTGCTTTCAATCCCACCGTGAAGACATATTTTATCCCACCAAAAGCTGCTTCCATCTACCGGATCATTTCAATCTATCAAATCAAACCACACTTACACTTACTTATCGTTCTAGGCTACTACACGGCTTGTTAATATTAGAAAAGAAACGAAACGAAAGCATGGTGTTGATATTGTTTTTGTTTAAAACAAGAACGGGATTCCCTATTTCTTTTCAGGAATATCTTCCTCTCGTTGTAGCTTGCGCAAATAGTGGGTTGTACCCGGGAACGGTCGGATCCTGTTGTGTGTGTGTGCGCGCGCGTGTGTGTGTGTGCGTTGGAGACCGTCGGGTGCCTCGTGTCTCTTCCCATGGGCTGTACTCTGAGTAGAATTTTTGTGCTTGCTCCAAACTGTAATTTGAACCAGGTGATCATCCGCTTTAGTCTTTCCAATTGTATCACCTGGCTGGCATGACATGATGTGGATTCAGCCTCCAAGGACAGCCCTGTTTCTTCCAGATCTGCAAAGAAGGAGGAAAAACCAGCGCGAGTTAGTAGTTGGTTAGATATGCAAAAAACAAGACAAAGATGTGGTGACACGCAAACAAAAAACAGAACACTTCCTGCCTCGATTTGTTTCTTGGATGCGGGCTTTCCAAAGATACAATTCGAGATCTCAAAATTGTCTGGGACCATTGAAAGCAGCTTCTTGAGGGGGGTAGTTGTTTGGTAGGTAGGGAGAGGCAGGATCAGGACTGTATGGGCAAGGAAGAGTTCTCCTCTTTTGAGTGTTTCCCTTGTTGTCCATTGTAGGATTCCTGAGAGACAGAGCTTTATTTTTCTAGCTGCTGTAGTAGTTCTCCTTGAGACAAACAAAGAGAACACCTGCAAATGCCCCTCTTCAATGATACCGGTTTCAAAATCCTCCTCCGCAAGAAGCGAAACAGGTTCCTTGCAATCGCGAGTAGTAGCCCATTTGGTCGTAATGTTCTCCATTGCACACCAGATATAGTAGTGATCGATGCTGTGGAATGGATTGAGTCGATTCTTGGATCAACTACAGCCTTCCACCTCTCTTTGTGAACCACTTAGAATCACACTTGCTGGCCTTGTTTGGAGCCTTTCCGTATGATTCCCTGTGCTTCCCTGTGCTTCTCACCAATTGCATTTTTTCTTCCAGTATGCTTGAAACCCACCACCCCAATAGTTGAAATCCTAGTCTTTCCTGTAAATGATTCCTTCCCTGCTGAAACAAGCAAATGGTCTCTTGAACCGAGTGGAAATGGATCCTGGTTTGCACTGAGCTTCGGCAAACAGCTTGGGGTAGTATTCTTTGAAAGATCCATGTTGCAATATTGTACCATTGTATACATTCAAAGAGTGCCTGAGCATACAGTAGTTCAAAAGAGCAAGCTTTCGCGGACAAGGAGGCACCCAGACTTGAATATAGAAAGGGTGAGTCTTCAAGGATGGGCATTGGGCGTCCTCTGGAATTAATTCTGCAAGTGGGGTGGCCTGTGGATGTGTAGCAAGTGATTCAAACAAATCGCTGACAAGTATACTCTTTTTTCTTTCATATTTTGTGGTGTTGAAGGAAAGGGCCTTGATGCTTGCCAAATTGGTGCCCAAAGCAAGTTGGTTCTGCTCCAGAGACTGAAGGATGGATGCCATGGTTGATTCCTCAGGCAAAGCAACAGGTAGCGAGAGCAGTTGGAAGAGTAGTAGCTGCAACAAGCAACTGAAGTTCCTCCACTGAAATATTCAAATCCCTAAAAACGATCTTCCAATAGAGCTTCTGAATCCTTGTCACTCTCATTGTCATCCATGACAGCGTCTTCAGAAGCAACTGCTGGTCCATCAGCAGCAACAGGAGGCACAACTAGTAGTAATGGAAATAGGGCAACAGCAACAGCGACAGAAGGAACAGCAGTGGTGGAAGGAGCAACCAGTGCCAAAGAAGCAGCAGGCGCCGGGACTGAAGGAGCAACTAAGGAGGGAAAGGGTTCTTCTTCTTATTGGGGTTGCTCAATGATAAATTCCTGGCTGCTACAGACCAGCATCAGGTTGTTGCTGCTGCTGCTGCTGCTGCTGCTGTTGCGTCCGTAGATGACCGATTCATATTCTGAGGGGCTGGGGCTGGGGCAGAAAACTGAGCCTGGGGAGCTGGAGCAGCCTTGCTCTTCTGGGGTGGAATATTTTGAACCATGGTTGCTGAAAGGACCTACTATTCCGATGGTCAAAAGAAAAAATTGAACGAAGAAGAGCATCAGGAGATAGGAATAAACAAATGACGGCACAACAGCAATGGTCTAAATCAAACCAAAACAGCATGAAATCCCCCCCCCCCCCCCCCAAGCAGACAAAGGACTATCGACAACTTACAGTGCAATATGATGGGTCTCTTGTTCTTGGGGGGGGGGGGGGGGGGGGGGATTTCTTGCTTTTGCAAAGAATGGTTGATTTCAAAATAATGAAAAAGATTTAAAAAATCGAGGATGTAGTACTAGGGATTCTACTAGATTCTACTAGATTCTACACAGGTGGTGTTGTTACTCTAAAATTGACCAAAAGGTATATGATGTTAGGAATCAATCAAATGGCTGTGTAATCCCACAAGTTAGTTCCCTCTTTGCGATTAAGTATTGCTCAACACACAGCGTCATCTGATGGTTTCATTCCTATAGCCCGATTTAAGTACTGGTTGAGTCTTTTCAAAATCAAAGCGTTAAGACGCTGTTATAGTTTAATGGTTAGATATGCGTCTAAAATTTTTCAAAGATGTATAACTATGCGTCTAATTTTTTTTAGACGCATAACTATGCCTTTATGTTGTCTTTCTTGTGTCTAAAAACATATGGAAGACGCATAGTTATGCGTCTGACTCAAGACGCATGATGCATAATCATGCGTCTTAAGTAAGACACATAATTATGCATCTAAATTTTTTTAAGACGCATGATTAAAATAGTTAATGGCTGTTAACGTCTTTGACGCTTCGTGTATATTTTGAAAACCAAGTGGGTCTACTTACCAAGCTACCAAAATTGGGCTATAATGAAAGCCGTCAGATGGCCCAGGTTGTGTGTGAAAATCTCCAAAAAATACTTGAAAACAGAGGTTCAACACATGACATTGTTGCATGTGAAACTCACCAAAAAATTCTTGAAAACAGGTTCAACACACAATGTCGTGTGTGAAACATGTAATTAAAAGTCTCGGCGCGCCTCGGTAATTTTTAATCACAATCACATAGGAAGAAACACGTGCCAACCAAAACGGAGGAGGGGTTATTGGGTGATTCCCGAAATACTTTTTTGTAACGTACATAAATTTCTGTTTTTAGTATTTCGGGAATGAAAATTTCGTACAAACTTTTTTTGGCAGGAAAGTGCATAAATCTCATTTTGGAATCTGGAATCTCATTTTGGAATGAATGTGGAATCTCATTTTGGAATGTATGCATAAACAAGCATGCAAACATGTGGATTCCGAAACAACATGTGGATTCTGTCATAAAAAAGTGTAACATTACAAATCATAGTCGATGTGAGCTCACAGTGGACTATGATTTGTAACAAAAAGACGATGGGTGATTCCCGAAATACTTTTATGTACTACATAAACCGGAAACTTTCTACTTAACCAGTCGTAAAGTTACAAATCATAGTCGACGTGAGCTCACGTCGACTATGATTTGTAACGTTACACTTTTTTATAACGGAACTCCTGACTGAATTTTTGTCAGTCCCCCAACGGACTAATCACACATCCAACGGATCAGATCGCCAATTTTGGCTGATTACAGTACGAGTACGAGTATTAGTACAAAATATTGTCCAACGCACCACAACAACCAAACCGAATTACTAATAAAAGGTTTATCTGCTGTTGTTGCTGCTATGTGACAACGATGGAGGAAGAGATACATATTCTTCAGCTCCGTACATAATTTTTATATCGTAATGCCAACAGCAGCGATGGTGAAGACAGCAGGAAAAAGGTCCGGGAAAAGAAACTACAGCAGAAGAGAAGTCATGGAACTTCTATACACCCTCAAAGCAATCCTTCCTGTTGGTCCTGAGGATTGGGCGCAAGTCGACCTAATCCATAATGACAACTTCCCTGATACCAATCAAAGTGTTGAGAACCTCCGTAGGAAATACAACGGTCTATATCGGAAACAAATTCCTACCGGGGATCCAAATTGCCCCAAGGATTTGAAGTTGGCGAAGAGGGTTAAGTATTTGATTAAGTGCAAGGAATGAGTTGGTGATGGACAAGAGCCATATGGAATGGAAGAAGGATACCAGACCAACACGGAAGACGAAGAATACATAAGTAGTGGTGAGGAGGAGGAGGAGGATGACGACTCTGACGATGATAACATTCCTCCGATACCACTCGGTCAACCTTCACAAACAACCACTCAGCCAACCCAACAGTCAATGGAGCCAACCCAACAGTCAACAGAGGAGCCAACCCAGCCAACACAACCGCCCCTTCGTCAACCCTCCCAACCAACCCAAGAAGAACCAGAACTCAATACACGACCAACTGCCAGAAACAATACACCAACGACTCCCATAAACGTACCACCAAGAATTGTTGTTCCGCGCTCTCGGTCTCGGTTGGCTTCCTCTTCTTCTTCATCTCAACGGTTTCCTGCCACGCGTGCTTCCCCTTCTCCCACCAGTACTCTGCGATCAAAGAGACAGTACAGCAGGAACGCCACCAACATCAGCACCACCGACAGCAACAGCACCAACGGACGGCAGGAAATTCTTAATTTCTTGAGAGAGAATTCCGAGCGCGAGAGGGAACAAAGAATAGAGTATCAACGGCTTGAAAGGGAACAAAGAGAGGCTGCCTTGGAATCGCTGAAGGCCGCCATAGTAGATGTTGACACCATACTCCTAAACGGGCTTCATCCCAACTCAAATTCCAACTCCAACTCAAATTCCAACTCCAACTCAAATTCCAACTCCAACTCAAATCCCCCCCAGCCCGGCAATCCCAACAACTCCAACTCGGTTCCCCCCCCGGCCGACTCCACTTAAGAGTCTGGTGGTTCCTGTTTAATAGCAGGAACATTCGGCGTAGGTTGAGCAGGAGGATCCGGAAAAATAGCAGGAACATCCGGCGTAGGTTCAGAAAAATCGGAATCGGAATCAGAGTCGGAATCGGAATGAAATAAATCCGAATCAGAATCCAACGAATGAAAGACTGATTGATTGGTTCAGCCTTCGAGAGTCCGGCGAAAAAGATCCTGTCGAATCTGTTGCCGGGTTTTATCAATCTGTAGCTCGTGTTTAACAATCAGTTGTTTGTATGTAGCAATCTGTCATTCATGTTGAACAATCTGTCGTGTGAGTCGTTGTTTGTGTTGTCGTTCAACTTTGGCTTTAAGAGCCTTAAGAATTCTTTGTTGTTGTTCTTGTTTGGAAGCTACCACCATGATGTTGCTTTTGGCTTTGGAAGTTGTTTTTGGCTTTGGAAGTTGCTTTTGGCTTTGGAAGAAATCAAATTATGAGCTTTGCAGCTTGCCAAGAAAATGAAATAATGAATTACTAGTAAAAATAATGAATTACTAGCAACTACTAGCAACTACTACTAGTAATATCTCCTGCAATCGTAAAGTTGTTGGGAGTACATGAAAGTCTCAAATCAGTCGGAATCAAATCGATAGGAGTCAACGATTCCCACGTTGATTCCCATTTCAATTCCCATTTCCATTTATGGAAGAACTGATGGGATCAACCCGTCCGGCGCTGTGTTGAACCCCTCTTAAGGAGTTGAACCTCTCTTGAGGAGTCGTGCGGTTTTTACGAACCCAAACACCAAAAGCGAAACTACTCCGGATCAGCAGATCGATCGAAACTACTCCATATACTCTTATCTTTCCAGCAAGCTGTAAGCTCATAATTCCAAAAGTTACCAACAGCGAAAGCTATGTCCAAATCTACAGCAAAACCTAGTACTAATTTGTAAATTATTAATCATTATCTACTACACTTAGGATCGACCATGGAGAATCGGATCGACCATGGAGAATCGATACTTGACCATGGTGGAGAACCGACAATCCACTTTGGACCGATCGACCGATCAACCGATCAACCATATCGACCATGGTCTCACTCAACAACAATCTACTCGGAATCGACAATTTACTCAACCACGCAAAGCGAAATTCGAATGCGAACTGCGAACTGCGAAGGCGAAATGCTCAACGGCTCAACGGTCGAAGAGGCCGGTGGCATCTTCCGGTAGGTTGTCGTCGTAAGAGAAGTATCTGTCCTTCTTATGCATGAAAACATTCAGGATCTGGTTGTGACCAATGGTACTTGTTTGGTAATTGTACAGAAGCATCATTAAGTTCAAAATGACCTTCCTATCGCCAAACGTCTCCAATAGGAGCCTGTCTTTCAATCACGGAAACTGCCCCTGGATCATTCGTATCCCCCACTCTGATAACTGTCGAAGGGACGTTGCTTCTCTGTTCAACAGAATAGCCTCGAGGGTATCCGGATCATGCTGCGAACTTTGGACAAGGCATTGGTGTCTCCCTGTGGCAACCCTAAATGCGGAGTCAACACAAACCATTGCTTGGAACTTGACAAACAGTTCTTCTATTTTACCATAAACACCATGATCGGCGATCGTGCTGTCATGCCAGGTACCGGGGCAGTTGTAACAGCAAATACAAATTCTTCCATCGGCAGCAAAGACAAAGACACTGTTGACATAAGTGTCACAGACCCAGCTGTTGTAATACCGGCTCTGAATCAACCAATTGGAAGACTGCTGAATTTTGACTTTGAGTCCATCGGCGGCACCCCAGACACGGCGTTCTTTTAGTCTTGGGTATTTGGCACCAATTGCGCTGATGTATTCCTCCAATTCTTCTTCAGTTGGAGGTCTAATCATTGCCTTTGGATGATACTGCAATACGAACAAAAGAACCTTTCTGGAGAACTTCAACCATTTGTACATAACAGTAGAGGTGAGTCCAAATGCCATCGACACAGATCTTGCAACGGATCCTCGTGTTCAAAACCAATGAAGTACTAGACCAAGACAGCAAGTCGCGTTTGCTTCACGCTTTCTTCCACACCATACTCCATTAGCGTTAACCTTCCTTTTCCGAACAGCATCGGTGTATCTATCAACTGTGTAACTATCAAATGTTGGTTCAAATAGACCGAGAAGCTCTCTAAAGACTGTGTGGTCGACACCACAGCAGTTGAGAAGAGCCTGATCGTTGCCAGAGTTGAATAGATAAAGAAAGGGAGACTCGGAATGACGGCGTAGGGCTATCCTTGGTGTTCTCCTATCTCTTCGACGCCTTTCTTCCGCAGCGTCATCGTCATCGTCATCATCCTCCTCCTCATCTTCTAGAAGATACAAGCAAACAAGCAACTCGAGTGACATATTCAACGGATGGGCAACTATTTGTTATCATGTTGTCGGTTGAGTAGCAGTACCTATCGTCGGTTGAGTCAAAACGTTGAGTCGCTGAAATGGTGAGTACGAGTACCGTACGGTAGGTGAAAATGAAAAATTTGATCGTGAAGTCGCTGAAAAATCTGAACGTCACTGAAAAATCTGAACGTCACTGAAAAATCTGAACGGATCAAACCCACATGTTTAATCGTATGAAGAAGACAAATTTGGCTAATATTATTGTCCATGTCATGAGATTCCAGATTCCAAAATGAGATTTATGCACTTTCCCGCCAAAAAAAGTATGTACAAAATTTTCATTCCCGAAATACTAAAAACAGAAGTTTATGTACGTTACAAAAAAGTATTTCGGGAATCACCCATTACTTACAGTAAAGTAACGTACTGTATTGGTGTGAATACAGTACGGTATTACGCTATTACTGTAGGCAGTACGAAGAAAGATTTACTCTTACTTATTTTTATTTTTTCCGGTTAAAGTCGTCGACAAGTCGGCATTTTAATCCATAATATGATATTTAGATGATGTACAATGATGATTCGCGTTGCTAGAGGGCGCGGTGGTTTCCGTTTTCTGCTATCTGTAACGATATCGGCAGCTTTTTGCCATCGGGTAGCAGTCGTCAACTCATTTTCCCCGCCCGAGGCCGGAATTATTGGTTACCCAAATGCGTTCTCCGGTACAGCGGAAGCTGAAGCTGTACCAAGTTCATCAATGGAATATGAATTCGGAGAAAAGAGAATCAAAACGACATCTTTAAAGTCGTCGTTTGGGCGTAACGACCAAGAGGAGAGGCCGAAAGCAGTTTTACTTCTTGGATCTTTCCAGTCTACAGGTGGCTTTTCCGAAGAGGAACAGAGCTTGCTGTATGCTCTCGAATCAGCAGGTTATTGCAATGTTTCCGTCGCAACAACAGTGCCAGCCGACAACATGGCTTATTGTTATGAATTGTCGAGGGCAACGGGGATGTTGAAATTGATATCACCGTCACCGGATTCTGGCGATTTTGATCCGCCACGATGGGTACCGATGGTTCGTGGCGAAGAAAACGTTCTGGTAGCAAATGGTTGGAGCTTTCTAGATCCCGACGAAAGTGAGCCGATGTCGGCATTTGACGTTGACGATGCAAACGCCGAGGCGGAGTATCGGCCGAAATGGGGGAAGGATGACAACAGAGAAGGAACATCTGCGATCCAAGATGACGCGGGTGCTCTGCATCTCTCGTCGCTCGGGTACGATTTGTCACCCCTCACCCAAGAAGATATCATGTTGGAGGCAGACGCCATCTCCAGCAATACATATTCTCTTCGAGTTCTACTCAACGGCGAGACGGATCCGCCGGGCACGAAAACCACCTCAAATGGATTTGACTTACGAGGATCTGCAGGACAGTCTGATATTCCAGCGGGAATATTTTTCACAGCTATCGGAGGCCTTCCATTGTTTTCTTCTACGGACCTGTCTCCAACGACGGGGTCTTCTGGTTGGTTGTCCTTTTCTAGACCGCTGACGGGCTCGCATATCGTTCACATCAATCCGGAACCGGACTCCATGGATAGGCGGATCGAAGTCGTGTGTGCGAGAACAAGATGCCATCTCGGTCACTATTTCGGATCAACAGAAGGATATTGCATCAATGCCAGTGCGCTGAAATTTGTTGCCAGCAACACGGAATACTCGTCCTCGTCAAGCTGCTCCCTTCCGGTGGCATCGCGACCAATCTCGTGGCGCCCACTAGGACGATGACGATCAGCTGTCACCGTCGCACCGTCTTTTGAAAACCGTGCTCGAGCAACACGGAACTTTTGAGGCAGTGGCCTTGGGTTGTGGTTGCTTTTGGCACGTCGAATTTGCCCTGCGACGCCTACCCGGTGTTCGTTCGACAATGGCATGTTATGCAGGAGGTCGCACGACTTCCCCAACCTACGAAGATGTCTCCAAGGGCGAAACTGGTCACGCAGAAGTTGTATCTCTCGTCTACGATCCCGATGTGTGCCCCAGCAATATTTTATTTGATTGTTTTCTGGCCATGCACGACCCCACAAAAGTGCGGGCGCACGGAAAGCACGCCCTCAGTACCGGGCAATACAGAAGCTGCATTTTTTTAGCAAGTGTTCCGCTCGAACAAACTGCACGAGATTGCTTGAACCAGTGTCAACAACAGCTTGGCAAAGAACTGAGCACCGATATTCGACTCATGGAACAAGAGCAAAAACAACAGGAGTTCCTACTAGATTCCTCGGCGGAAGCGTTTGGCAAGGGTTGGTGCTGGAGAGCAGAAGACCGACACCAGAGGCACGATGAGATAATTAAAGGAAAATTGAAGGGTGTTGCTTGCACCAGTCTTTCATCAATAACATTGAGTGCAACCAAATGGTTGAATGAGTATGGTAGAAGAACGCCGAGTATAGTCGGGGGTTCTGCCGACCTAGAAAGATCCCTCCATCCGGACGATGATGGGATTGCTATGATGATGATTTAGATTGGATTGAAAATTACCCATTTTACCCTCAAAAATATGAAGCAAGAATTCTAGATGTTATCAACAGAATATTCCGATGTAAAGACTACGGTGGCCATGCCAACGAAAAGGGAATCACCAATAGCTCAATGTTGTTATTGCGTTACGAGTACGAACTATGCCATGGTCTGTATTTGGCATAGTTTCAGTTTCGTTCATATGTACCGGTACGATACACATAAAATGCAACCCGGGTTGAATTTTCCTGGCTGCGTGCAACTTTGTACTGCACGTTCTGTAGACCTAGATACCCCATTTGGCACCCTCCAAAAACAAAGGTGCGGTAACGTTTTTTGTACTAGCACCGGACAATACAGGTTGCATATTCAACCTTAAGAGGGTTGCATTTTTAGTTGCTTTTTATTGCTGTATTTTAACACGAGGTGCGCAACTTATGCAACCACACATCATTGAGTAACGGCCCATTATTTCACTTGTTTTTGGCGACACTCAATACGACTCCACTTTGGTTTCTTACTTCATTTCTTTTTGGATTCAACGCATCGATTCAACGCATGGATTCAACACATCGATTTGCTCACATTTTATATCCAAATTCATCGAAAACACGTAACAGCAACAAGAAACACCAAGCAAGCAAGCTAGTATCATGCCCCGCGTACTCAGTACCAATCCAAGGGCTGTTAGAGCCAGGGAACGGCGTGCTGCAGCCCGCGCTGCTGCAGTGAACACTGCAGCATTTGAAAGAGCCTTTCCCCTTCCAGCAGGTGGTCGGAGTTTGGAAGAAATCCGGAATGCTACATCCCTTCTAGATTTCCGGAATAGAGCTAATGCTGGTGGATCCTCGTCGTCGTCCCCCTCATCCTCAGCATCCGGCGGATCTCCTACGACTCGTGTTGCTCCCCGCCCTCCTCCCCGCCCTCCTTCTGGAACAAGAACAGGAAGAATAATTCAACGTTTGGAAACAGGCCAACGTGTGCGATTGGCAACACTTGAAAGGGCTTGGGGTCGTCTTGGACTTGGAGATCAACAAGACCAACAAGAAGAAGACCAACAAGAACCCCTTGAATCTGATGATGACGATGACGATGATGCAACAGCAGCATCGAATGCCACAGCTATTACCGGCGCGGATGCAGACGATGATCATGATGATGATACAACAGACACGCCTCGTCGACGAGGAGGCCAAGTTGCAGGACCAACACCTGTCTTACCAAACAATGTGAATGCTCCCACCCAAGTATTAAGATACCACAAGTCATTACTGATGCTGATGGATTTCTTGCATGAATGCAAATATCCCACGGACAAGATGTTCACTACGGAGGAGCTTGCTGTCATTACACCCGAGGATATCTACAGATGGATGTGTTTCAAGGTGTATGGGAAAGAAGACCCTGGAACAAACGATAATCCAAGACGTGGTCGATCAAGTACTCTGATGTACTGGAAAAAGGCTATTTCATACTTCATGCCAAGCCATGCCACCTGGAATGAAGCCACACGCGTAGGAAATCCCACGAAGTCACGCTGCATTAACAACCTTATTAAAGCAGTGAAGAAGAAAGAGACTTGGCGCCTAGGAAAGGAGAGCCGAGCTGATCGGTGCTTCACAAATGAAGAGTTCCTGCAAGTGCTTGATCTAGCAAAGTGACACAGCATTGTTCAGCTTCGACACCAAGCAATGTTGAAGTTCCAGCTTCATATGATTGGTAGGGGGGATGATACATCCCATATGAAGAAGGTTAACTTGGAAGCCAGCCTAAACTATACCGGTTACATTACAGCGCAGATGAGATGGTCAAAGAATGTCCAGGATGAAGGGGACTGCCCAGTGCAGCTGCTACTAATGGGGGCTATGGATCATCGATACTGTGTTCTCCTTGGGCTTGCAATCTATTTGGAGATCTGGCTAAGCACTGGCGCGGGTCGGTTGAGTCAGTGGTTGTTTGCAGAAGGACATACTGTGTTTGATTCCTCTGTAAAGGTGCAAGATGCAGAAGCAAATTCTTGCAAGACCACCTATCAGAATGCCCTCAGGAGAATCATTGAGGACCCAGAGTTTGAACCTGTTACTGATAGGAAGCTTGGCACTCACTCTGTTAAGAAGTGGGGTACAACTATGGCGCGCAGAGCAGGAGCTACTAGGGACGATGTCAACTACAGAGCTAGATGGAAGACTAGAGGCATGCAAGAAGACTATCTGGATGTACAGTTGGATTGGCCAGATATTAATGCAGCTAGTAAGCTTTGTTACAAGGGTATCTGTCAGTACAAAGAGAAAGATGGTAGTGGTATTACATCCGATTGGCTTTGCAATGCAGTTGCGCCAGCAATTAGAGCCAAGTTTGGCCCTACAGTCGGCGCCATCCTTGCAAAGCCCTTGCTTTGGGCTTGCTTTGATGCAGCAGCAGTTGATATGGTTCCCGCTGGATTGAAGGCTCAGATTCTTAATTGATATCCCCTGTTGGAGGGCCGGATGGAGGATGAAGAAGCAAATCCTATGGAAAAGGTTCGAGTGATTGCTTCAAATAATGATGGAATTGTGTTCTTGGATGAAATTCCTACCACAGATGATGAGATTGCAAGGGGAGTGAGAGGGCATGGACATCAATGGAAGAATGCTATATATGCCAAGATGTGTACCACACAGAACCATGTTGCAGAGCTCAGGAACCATAACATTGCAGAGATAGCAGAGATGAAGAGACATATGAAGCAGTTGCAACAGATTTTTAGGGGGATGGCAATAGCGCCGGCGCGCCAATTTGGTGGAAGCGGAGGAGGGAGAGGGCCAGCTGTAGTGGACGCAGCTCCGGGACTTCCAGAGGGGCAGCAACCTGCAACCTTGTATGCCACTCCAAGAACCATCCAAGCCTTGTGGGATGAGTACCAAAATGGAATAGGAGGGAGGAAACCGGCGCGCGACTTCACTGCAGCTGAGCAAGGGTGCGTTAAGTTCAAGTATTCCAACAGGAAAGTTGTGTGGAGTTGTATGGAGAGGCTCTTGAATCGTGGCAACGATGTGAATACTGCCATCAGCAAGATCAAGCGTGTTTATGGGAACTTGTCCATCACAAAGCTAATCAAGGCAATGCGTCGTGACAAGAGGGATGGAGGGAATCCGGGTCTTCGATGATCGCTTTGATTGATCACTCTGCTGGTTCGATTGGTGCTGGTTTGATCCGATCCTTCTTGTTGGTTTGATCGATCCGTTCGATCGATTCGTTCAATCGATTCGTTCGATCGATTCGTTGGTGTTCAATTCGTTGGTGTTCGATTGTTGGTTCGATGGTGGTTGGTCTGATCGGTTCAATTGATCCTCGAACGCTCGATTGATGGTGGAGGAGAGGAGGAGCTTGTTGGATAGGGGATCCCCCCCTGTTGTTGCTGATAAGCTCTGTTTTTTGGTTCAAGTTTTTTCATGGTCTTTGTTGCATGCGCCGTCTAGTGTGCTGTAATCATGGGTGGGTTCGATTGATCGCCTGTCTAAGTCGATGTTAGGGTCGTGTAACATGGAAGTAATAGATAACAGTATTATTTGTACACATGTACTTCCATCTTCTTGTACCTTGACGCGGAAAGAGAATGGCTGATTTTCGATCTGTCTTGTGAGCACTCTTGTTTCAGCGAGTACTTCGTAGTAATTTGTAATTTTGCTTGCCAAATTTTGTTCGATACTTAGAGTGTTACACAAAAAGGTGCGGTATGCTCACCAAACGTTACCTCTGTAGACTTCTACATGGTTTGTGTACTGTTGCATTTTAAGTTGCGTTTTTTTGTGTACTCTCACGATGTCCCTCCAATGCAACCCGGGTTGCATTTAACCTGCGCTAGTACAACCGGCTACGGGATTCTACATAGGCACTAATACCATGTTTGGTACCCCATCATGTCGAGGTGCACAAATTGTTTTGTACTGTGTACCGTACCGTAGAGTACGTACTGGTTGTTGCATTTTTAATTTTAGCAAAGTTGCACTACTGGTTTATTTGTAGCCCAGTATTTCCCCCCAAGGTGCGCAACTTATGCAACTCACGGATAGCGAGTGACTCGCTGATTTTGGCTGATAGATGGCTAATATTGGTGGACTGGTGAACTAATTCAATACACACACAAACCAATTGATTGTTGCTCACTCTCACTCCGATTAGCCGAAAGCTCACTATTTTCGATTCGTTTAATTGCAAACCGATCGATTGATTGCATGGCAAATCAATTTAATTAAACAACAAGCAAAGCACCAACAAGCAAAGCCAAGAACATGCTGGCCTCGTCAACTGAGCATGGATCCGAAGAACATTTGGGCACGGGAACAAGCCCATGATGAACATCATGCTTGGGCCCAAGCAGCTAGAGCACCAGCAGCTTGTTTAGCTGACATGGACCCGCAGGCTGCAGTCATCATGCCATTGGCTGCAGTTGTTCCCCACGCTGTTCCCCGGAATGCCCCTCCAGTGGTTCAAGCAGCGCTCCCGCGTCGTGCTCAAGGTGTCATGCAAAGAGCAGCTGCTGAAAGAGGAGCCCGCCTAGTAGCAGAAGAAGATGCCTTGTCGGATGACAATGAACCTGATCCTCCAGAGGATGAGGAGGAGGAGGAGAAGGAGGAGGAGGAAGCTGAAGATAATGGCCTAGGTGAGCTAACCGCATTAGCCTTAGCTGCTGATAACAACAAAGAGGAAAATGAAGAGGACGACACCCCTGATGCAGCGCGAGCCCCAGCAGCGCAAGTGCCACCAGCAAGAGACACAGCGCGTCAAGCAAGAGGACCGGCCCAAAGGGCACCGGATCCAATTCTACCCAATGATGTGAATGCCCCTAGTACTCAACTCTTAAGATACCACAGGATTTTGCTGGAGTTGATGGCATTCATTGCTGGACATGAATATGCTACCAACCGAGTGTTCACTCAGGAAGACAAGCTTGTTGTGATTACCCCTCATGATATCTACAAATTGATGTGCTTGGAGGTGCATGGAATGGAGGATCCAGGAACAGATGATAACCCAGTAAGTGGAAGATATAGCTAGCACAATGAGATGATACTGGAAGAAAGCAACATCCTAGTGTTTCATGCCAAACACTTCAAGCTTATGCTAGATCTATCAAGATTAATTGACTGATCAAAGCCGTGGCTAAGAAGGAGACGCACCAGCTTGGTGTGGAAACGTCTGCTGATAGGGTTTTTACCCATCATGAAGAGTTTGCTTGGATGCTTGAGCTCACTACTACTGCTGGAGATAGCCTCCCCAGCCTCCGACGCATGGCAACAATGCTGCAAGTCTGGTTGCACTTGATTGCAAGAGGTGACGACACCTCACACACCATGAAGAAGAAGGCAAACTTGCCTTGCAGGCAGGCAAGCACAACACGTCCGCATACACTACTCTGGCTATCTTACCATTCAGATGAGGTGGTCCAAGAATGTGCACAAGGAGGGGAACTGCCCATTGCACCAACTGCTCATGGGATCAATGGATCACAGGTACTGTGTGTACTACTTGGGCTTTCTATCTACCTTGAGACGTGGCTTGGAAGTGATGCGGGCTGGTTGAGCCAGTGGCTGTTTGCTGAGGGGGGGATACTCCTGACTCCAGGTCTCCACTGAAACTCCAGAACAAGGAAGCAGACACAGGTGCAGACCGGCATAGTACCAAAAGGCTCTTGAGGCTATCAGCATTGAAGGGGATCCGTTTAGGCAGCAAAGGCTACTAGGAACTCATTCAGTTAAGAAGTGGGTTACAACTATGGCTAGGAGAGGAGGAGGCGCTACTCGAGATGGTGATGTTAATTATAGTAGTACTACTACTAGGGCTAGATGGAAGACCAAGAGTATACAAGACAAGACATGTATTTGGATGTCCAGTTGGATTGGCCTGGATTTGCTTGTACAAGGAGAAGGATGACAGTGGACTGACCGCTGAATGGCTCTGTGCTTTGGTGGCTCCTGCAATTTGGGGAGCCTTTGGTGGGGATGGTGTTGCTGCTGCTATCCTAGTAGCAAAGGCATTGCTTTGGGTTTGCTTTGATCCTGCTGCAAGGGACTATTGTCCCCCTTGGACTGGAGCAACAGGAGATCCTACAAAGATATGAGGAGTTGCTGGAAGGGAGACTTTCTTCTATGAGGGTGAATCCTATTTGTAGAGTAGAAGTGGGCTGGATGAGGAGATCCCTGATGGAGAAGAAGGAGATGGCGGTGGTGCCTTTAGTAGAGGGGGGTAGCAGTGGAGGAATGCTATCTATGCCAAGCTATCCACTAGTACTCAAACCAATGTGGTGGCAGAGATTAGGAACCATCAGCAGATCTCACTCAGAGGAGCTTCTTCTTGCTGGGCTAAAACGCAAACAACGACTTCTTACCCAGATCATTTGTGGGATGGCAATGGCACCAGCTCAGAGAGCTGGAGGGGGAACGAGACCATCTTCAAATCCTTGGCAAGACACTCCTGTGGTAGAAAAGCCGGCCACTCTGCATGATAGACCACAGACTAGTAGTAGTAGTAGTATCCCCCAAGAAGCCTTCTTCGTCACATGTGACGTTGTTGTTGTTGTGGGAGTAATAGGATGAGTATCATAGTAATGGCATTGCTGGAGGGAGGAAGCCACCAGCAGCAAGGGAGCTCAATGCCGTGGAGCGAGGCTGAGTGAAGTACAAGTATTGCAATTGGAAGGGTCTTTGGGGATGTAGGGAGAGGCTTCTAGATCGTGGCAATGATATGAACACAGCCATTGCCAAGATCAAGCGGTACCGTACGGTAATCTTACTATGCCGGTAATCTTACCTACGGTATGATGGATTGCTACCGTACGGTACGTAACTTACTGAGGCTGTTGCTGAGGCTACAAGTTCGTACCGTATTGCGCACGCAGAAAGCACTACAGTACCCGGTAGCTCGCCACAGCGACAAGCAACAACGGAACTCTAACCCTCGACTGACTTTGGAAGGCGACGTGTTCGCCTAAATGATGAGTTTTCATTGGTCCACGTCAATAAATACGGAAAAGCATTCTGATTTCTGATCCAAATGTGTGTGTGTTTGAGTTGTGTCTTTGGATCATCGCTTGGTCATCAGTGAATGAAACAAAAATTTCGTCGAATCAAAAATAATCCTTCCGCGAACGCCATGGCCGACTGCCATCATTGAAAAAAAAACTTTATTTCCCCTTTTCTCTCTCTCTGCGTCGAAGTGACCAACCCACCCACTTCTTCTTCTCCCCCCCCCCCCCCGCAAATCCCGTGCAAAAGATTCTGAATGTCATCTCGACCAGGACTCACCAGCATTAGCAGACCTTGGTTCATCTTTTCCGGATACTCAAAATATCCAGGTGAGGTACGTAATTTAATTGCAATCGTAATTGCAAACGCAAACACAAACACAACCGCATCTTCGTGCATGCTTTGTTGGAATGCTGGTTTTCGGACGGTCCTGTTCGTTCTCTTGTGAGTGGAACCATGGATGCTTGGAATCGACGAGCGATAGTGAACCAGTTGTGAGGCACGAACTGAACTCGGTGCACCTTCGCCATGGATGCGTTAAGAGTTTATCGCTTGCTTGCGTTGTCGTTCTGACTCTGACTGTCATTATTTATTTATTTGTTCTTTTCTTGTCTTGTCTTTCTTCGTCCATTTGTTCCTTCGTTGTACTCTACCGCAACACAGTTTCCGATCCGCAGGATTCGTTTTGGTATAGAAGTAACTAGCTAGCATAGCGAGCTAGCCACGTGTGTTGCACGGGCAGTTGGTTTGATTTCTGTTTTTCGAACGTGGAGTTCAGTTCGGAATCACGGTGGATTTTATACGTTTGTAGCGGATACTTTGCCCCGCCCCATCCCACTCGATCGATCACGGCAACGTTTACGTTAACGTCAACGACGACCAACAGCATCAGCAGCATCAGCAGCAGCAGCATCAGCAGTCCCATGGTGGAAGAAACCGAGAACCCCCCGCCGATTATCTCCCCGCCGAGTGCCGCCGAGAGCCTCTTTTTGGGCCTCGCTGCGAACCCCAGCCCGGCGGTACAGGCTCTCGGCGGTGTCGGATCGAACCCGTTCTTCCAGAAGGCTCGGGGCATTGGCCTTGGTTTTGGCGTTCGCAGGGCGGGAAGCTTTCACTCGGCCCACACCCGGACCTCGAACGTCAGCACCGAGGACTTTGCCTCCTGCGTTGAGAACGCCAGCGATCTCGACAGCATCGATTCGACGGATCGGGATCGCGATCGTTGCAAGATTCCAGAGGAGGGGCCGTCCGACCTCCACCACGACCGTGCCGCTGCTGATGCTAATGCTAATATTGATGGTGATGCTGCGTCTCCGTCCCCGTCGTCGTTGTTGTCGTCCACTCACGCCATCGCTGCTGCCGCTGCTCCTCGTTCCTCCTCTCGCATTTCCATGGAAACGATAGACGACGACAACACCAGCAAAAGCAGCGAATCCAACAGCAACAGCGTTAACAACAACAACACAACCATGGCCTCGAAGAAATCCAAAAAGCCAACCGCCACCACCAAGGCTGTCAACACCAAGCCCAAGCCTCTCCCGGTCTCCGTGGAAACCAAGGAGGCACCCGTTCCCTCCCCGGAAAAGGCTCCCGTCCCTCCCAAAACCGTTGAGGAACCCGTCGCGGCGGGTGCGGATGCGGACGACAAAACAGAAGCCAAACCCATGAAGGTCGACGCCGCCGAGCTCGTATACGGCAAGGCCAAGGAGATCTTGCTGTGGGGAAAATCCGTTCCCGTCGTGTCCTTGTTCGTCGGAACGTCCGAAGCCGTGGCCGGCAAGGCCCTGGGAGTCGTTGGCTCCGACCTCGCGGAGGTTGACGGCAAGATCGAGACGGAACTCACCAAATTCGACACGAGTGTCCTGAACCCGGCCATCGAGGCCGTGGCCAAGATCCTGATCGGAGTGGCCGGAAAGTCGGAGGACATTCTCAAGCCCGTCGTCGGTGCTATCATGGGGCCCATCCACAAGCTCCTCAAGTCCAAGGCCGACGAGGCGAATCCGGAGGCGCACACGGAAAACCCGGAGGTCACCAAGTGATGAGGGAACGAAGGGACTTTTTTCCCGGCCCCCAACCAAAAGAGAGAACCCGGTCGAAACCATTTCAATGCAACCCCGTTGAGTTGCGTTGTACTTCCAAAACCAGTAGTGTGCAGTAAGAAACAACAAATACATCCCAAGAAAAATACAGTTGAAAGACACATATAATGTAATGAGATAATGAGATAATAATAATATAACGATGTGAGAGTTGACGAGCATCGGCACGAGTTTGTTCGATGTGTGTCAAGACACACTACACTTCGTGTAGTGTAGACTACCGCCCCATATCAAAGTGTCGTGAGATTCCTTGTGCCAGTCGGACAGACAAAACCAAATTCGATACCATTCTGTGTGTGTGACACGAAGCATACATCCTTAATGGCGCAAGCATCGTTCGCCAACGACCAAGCCCCGGCACCGTCGCTTCGTCACCAGGTTCTTCGTGTGTGCGCGCTTGCTTGCATGCTTGCCAGTCAACCAACCAACGCCGGTGCAATCGGAACCCAAAACCAGGCAGCGAGCGTTCTTGGTTTTTTGTGCCATTCCGATGCAACCGAATCAATCACATCTCGACATCTCGTATCCGAGAGTACGGCTCACCCCGTCGAACGGGCACGGCCCCCATCGTCTCCGCGACTTTCGTTTCGTTTGCCGTTGCCGGAATCCGATGCCGGGCACATCTCTGCCACAGAACTTGCTCGATGCCACGAAATCCTTGACCCATCGGGGAACA
Source organism: Pseudo-nitzschia multiseries (assembly GCA_037355745.1). NCBI lineage: Eukaryota > Bacillariophyta > Bacillariophyceae > Bacillariales > Bacillariaceae > Pseudo-nitzschia > Pseudo-nitzschia multiseries. The sequence goes on from CM074790.1 coordinate 8,394,193, forward strand.
CCGGTGCGAACGTGAGTAGTCGGGGTCGTCAATCCCCGAACCAAACAAAACCAAACCAAAGGAGTCGGACGAACCAATGTCTTGGTCACCGTGAATTGCATGCAATGCAATGCAACAATGCAATGCAATGCAACAATACAATGCATCGGTAGACAGATATGGGGAAGATTTCGAGATTGATTCTTGCATTGTTGTGATCATCCCACTCAGCCAGCAGCTGCCTGCTACTAGTTTGCGGTTCGTTCGTCCCCACACGTCACGTCTTCTTGATGCCTCTCATTCATCACATTCCTCCAAGCAGCAGTAGTACTACTAGCTCGTAGTACTATTGAAAGGAAATTTACCATCACAGAACAGCCGCAGCAATCCATCCTTGATTATTATTTTCTTTATTAGTGTTTTGCGCTTTGTTTTCTTTGGATATGCTGGAAACATCTAGTATTCTCGGTCACCCATTGAATGGAAGTGTTAGTATCCCTTGCCACTTGAATCTTTGTTATGACAACGAGGTAGTACCAGTAGTATGTGCGTCCTAGTAGAGCCAAAAAGAAAGACAGAAACAACTATTGGTGCAATAGAAGGGCATTTCGAATCAGAGGCAAATAATGTGAAGGAGGAGCCAAAATTGTTGCTGGCTGTTCTTTGAAACAAACTAGCATGCAGAGAGAACAGCTAGTAGGAGTGTAAGAAACCAAGAGTTCTAGCACAGTATATCGTGTAGATTGCAATAGAGGATGTCACAACCTTTCTACCAATGAAACAGAAACATTTAAAAAGAGCAAGCTTATTGCCCATTGACCACCACAATGGAGGTTACGGATTACTAGCAATGGCAGGGTTGATACAACTTGATCTATTATTTCTCGGAAGCAACAATAGATCTAGTAGTACAAGCCTCCAATAGTAGTAATTACTTGAAGTGGTGAGCTTTTGGAGTTATTAACTCAGCCTCGGCTACGATACTTAAAGCGTTCGATTCTATTATACGATTGAATCGACTCAACAATTACAATATCTTCTTCTCTCTGATCTGCCACTCAAGTTCAATCAATACACAAGACTTTAAATCGTCAATATCCATCTGTGACTCGAAACTCAAGGATACGAATCAATATTTCGTTCCATCCCCAACAATTTGATTCGACAAGTTTCGACAATTTGATCCAACCCTCCGATAACGATTGATTCCTCCGACATTGTCGCTCTCCTCTCCATCATCGACATTTGATTCTACATCTACGGCACAAAGCAATCAACCCTCAATGACTCAATTCATCTCTACGTGATTCTAATTCTACGTTCAATTGATTGTTCTCCAATTCATCGATACTCAACCTGTTTTCAACCTGGTTCTAAGACCAACAACTCTGATTAATCTCCTCGTCGATTCCACGGCCGCTGCATACTCAAACACCTCTCTTCTGTTTCTCAGGTTTGTTATGTGTGTCGATTCGATCTTCTCTCGACTTCCCTACGGTCATTCGATTCTCCGCGAAACGATACTAAAGAAATAGTATTCTTGGTGGTACTCAATCAGCAGATACTTCACCATTGCTTAAGTTTTGATGGTTCTACACCAAACTGGAGAACGGACTGGTAGTATACTTTGCTCACTGACAACGCTCACTTCTTCTTCTTCCAAATCAACGATGAAAAAGAGCTATGATTCAGCTGATCATACAGCTGAAGCCCGCCGGAAGCTCCTCAAGCTGACTAGAGAACTCAAAGTTGAAAGGAAAGCTTCTTTTCATCCTTCTGTTGGAGGGTCAAAAGGATATGATTTATGGTACAGACAACAACAGATGGAAAGGCGCCAGAATGGTGAGCCGGTCAATGTCTCCATAGCCTCTCTATATTGATGGAACCATTGAATCACTCCTTACCAAATGACCGGCAACAGAGACAGAGATCTGCTTGTTGGCTCGGCTTTGGTCAGCCTTGTGGTAGTATGTATTATTATTTATCCACAGGCCCAACTCGATGAGATAGCTATGTACCTCTACAATGATGGCGTCAGGCTCTATTCCAATCAGCTCATCTCCCAAAGATTGAAGGAACTCCAGATCACCAACAAGAAGCCGAGCATCAAAGCTTTCAAAGTCTACTCTCCAGCAAACACCATGAGGAGGGAATTCTTGTTCTGGAACAGACAGTTGCCAATTGGTGTGGTTGGCATCCCGTGGAAGCATTTTATCGATGTCGATGAATTTGCCATGGAAGAAAAGAGACTGAATTGGTCCAATTCTTGGGCAATTTGCTTCAGGTGAGTCTGGACTGTTGGCAATTATGAGAAGGGGCAGAAGCTGACTGTGATGATTGCAGTAGAACCAGGGGATCCAGAACTCCCTGCTGATGTGACTGGAAGCATTGCTCAGCCTCATTGATGGATCGGCATGAGAAGAGTAGCTGGGACTACCGGTGATAGCTTTGCTTCTTTCATTGGTTCCATCTGTACTTTGATCAAAGATCATCAAAGAGTGACAGAGACAAACGTAGATGATTTTAGAGTCTTTTTGTGGGAAAATTTGTGCTCTCATTACAGTCCCATTGTCTATGAGACTGTAATGGGAAGAGTCGGCCCAACATGATTTGACATTCTTCCCCGTCTGGCATACCAACCAAAGTATGGACCGATGGAGTTTGTGATCTGTCAGTTGCTGAATCACATGAAGGTGGCTGTAACAGGGGAGTTGGATCTCAATCAAAAGGAACAACAGATCTTGGACTTGACAGCTGCAATTGGCCCTTTCAATGCAACATTTGCCCATTGTGGATACAGTGAAGATGGCGTCTATCCTGGTGTTGAGATACCAATCAATCCAAATGCTGATCCTCCTGGCTGGGGACCCCTTGGTCCTCCTGGCGCAGGACAATTGGCTCGGGCCCACGTTTGCGTTTTGTACCAGCAATCCCATGGGCAGCAAAAAGAGAATCCCACTTTGGATTGTCTGGATCAATCTCCTCTGAATCTTCATCATGGCAACAAATTTCATCACGACATTGCTGAATTGCTTCTTGATAATCTTGTTCTCTCTTAAGCTTGACTTCTTCCTTAGGATGTGGTAGGTAGTACATTTTTGGAAACAACCAAATAATCAAGTCCGGGATGTGTTTGCACCTGATTCCATGGAGAGAAAGTAGTCGATCTTACCCTGGATCGACTAGATCATCCCTTTTATCATATTCCAATCAGGTGGAAGGGTCCTTAGAAAGTCATATTCTGGATTGTCTTGTCTAGATGGACAAGAAACAACCAAAGAATGATCGTACATACTGGTAAATGATTCAGAACCCAACTCAGAAGAATTATCTTCTTGTCGACTTCGACTAAAACTCAAAGCGCTTGGAAGGACAGATGGATATGGATCAACTGGAGGGACAGATGCTGGGTTTGGATTGACTGCTGGATTGGTTGGTGCAATCTGTTGACTTTTGAGTTTGGCTTGAAGAGCTTGAAGAATCTGTACTTTGGAAAATACCATGGCCTGTTGGATTGTCGATTTGTTTACTTAGCAAAGTGTAAAAGAATAGAAATAGAAATTATGAATTAGTTGATTTGCAATGTCAAGTTCGATGTCTATCAACATCACCATGGTCATCATCACCATGGCTGGTCCCATCACCATGGTTGATTCAACTGGTCATTTGTTTGCTTACCAAAGTGTATCTTGGTGGAGCTGATCGTTGATAGCTTGGTCAAGTATACTGTCAATTGGAAGATTCAGCGCTTTCGCAATTTGTAGAAATTAGAAATGATGAATGAGAGCAAGTTGAAGCTACTACTTGACTTGTAAATGTGTAATTGCGGTAACTTTTGCAACAGCATGTTGCAACATCGTGTTGCAAATCATGGACCACCCCCGACTATGTATGAGCAAACTGCTGGTGGGAATCGTATGAGTTAATCCTTTCTTTGTCGGCTCCCGTGTCTATGTATTGAAAAAGTAATGGGATTAACTTCACCCAATGCTCCGTCCCATACCTTGTGTATAGGTTATCGTGCAAGTTGGATCCCTCTTAAGAACAAAGCAAACACCAAAACCGAAAACTTCTCCAAATATTGGATGGATAGAGCAGATATAGCGGATACGATCGAAAACAAGAAACAAGCTCCTTGCTGAGTTGCTCATAATTTCAAAACTGGTAAACTTCAAAAACGCAAGCGCTATGCATCTCCACCATGGTGATTCGCCTCCTCCTCCATCCAAATCCGCCCACCATCACAATTCCCCTCCTCCTCCATCCAAATCAATCCAAATCCATTGTCCAGCAAATTGATTCAATCATGGTGAGCTCCCCCCCCCCCCCCCCCCTCCATCAAAATTAATTAATCAATTACCACCATGGTGATCCACTCCTCCTCTATCAAAATCAATTCGATCATGGTAAGCCTTCTCTTCTCCATGAAAATTGATTCCGACCATGGTGATCTAATCAATTCTTCCCCTCTCCTCCCCTCTATCAAAATCGGAATTGATCCAACTGATGGGACTCCGACCAGTTGGTTCTGTCTTTACCAATCCCATTTCGTGTTACATGAGTTGGACCCCTCTCAAGAGGTATGCAAGAAAACCTGAACACAAAAACCGAACTCTACTTTGGATCGAAAATAAAAACTACTCCAAGTGGATTGCTGATCCATTTGTAATTTTGAAAATCTAAGGTTTACAATCTACAAGTATCCAACATCGAAGTTGAAGTCCAAGTTCATTCAACAATCATCTCCTTCCACCATCGGTATCGATCCAACTATGGCAATCCCTTCACTCGTCTCTCTCCTTGTCAGCAATCTTCTTTTGCTTGCCCCCTTGGACCACAGCATTGCAACAGCCTGTTCCATCGTCACCTTGCTGACGAGAGAGCTCCACTCTTTTCTTCAAGATACAAGCTACCTTGGAGTCTTCTTGATTGGTAAGATTTTCTGCCATGAGATAGAGGACATTGCATGTCTCTGGTGTTGTGTTCTCTTTGGAAGACCTATCAAATGCTTCCATCTTTACATCCCTCACATGCTTTAGCGTCTGTTGGATCTCTTTTGCTGGAGCTATGACTGAAGGAGTACCCATGAAGGTTCTAGGTCGCTGGTTGGAGTTGTTGGTCTCTCCATTGATTGTGATTCGTTTGGAACAAGGAACCTGCTCTATTAGTGTCAATCGGCGTTTCATTTGGTGGGTGGAGAGACTTCTTCTTGGAGTGATTGGCGAGGAACCAGCTGCCGTCCATACTGGGGATACCTGTCATGAGTCTGTTTGGATGGAACCAAGTGTCATTTGATGGTACTGCCGTCTTCCCCTTGTGCTTGGCTCTGAGCTGGTCGATGTTCTTGCCATCAATGGTAGTCCTTGATTGTTTTCTGGAACTTTGCAGATCCAAGATGGGGTTGCTGGCCATTTGAAAGAAGACAGAGGAGCAGGCATTGTGAGTGATATCTTGCTTGCTTGCTGTTGTATCCTCCAAGAATTTGATGCGAGTTTCTTCAGTTATTGTATCATGGATCATCGACACCAATCCTGGCATATAATTTGGAGCAGTGTCGTCTTCCAACTCCTTTGGATCTACCCTGCGAGCAATGGCAGGCCGAGTTGATTCAGTGAATACCACATTGCACTGACAGTTACAGATCTGACAACTACAGCCTTCACCACCTGGGTTCAAGAACTCTACCCCCGTTTGATATTTGGACTCGCACCTCACACAGTTTTCCTCCCTTATCCCACCATCATAGAGTGCTGTTTGTGGCAATAACAAGCAAGCCTCTGCTCCTTGTACTTGGCTCTTCTTGGCTTGGGTCAAGACTCTTGAATTGAGGCTGCCAATCAATTCAATAGGTGCATTTTGTCCTTGTGGTCATTGTCGACCTTTTGGCTGTATTCAGCAATGGTTTCTGTGGTATCAAGTTGCATAACCATCATGTGATCACACTTGGGACAAGGAAAGCTAGGTATCCCCTTTGTAATATCATATTCAATGAAATCCTGAGGTCTGTCACCCTTGGAACTTGCAACTGACTTGGCTTTCTTCTCTTCCATTTGTCTTGTTTTTGCTGCTATAGCCTCCATTTGCTCAATGTATTGGTCGGTTGCAACATCAAATTCCTTCTCTATTTGGTCCAAGTACTTGATGGTCTGAGTCTGGAAGGAAGAAGCAGAAGTAGAGTGATTGTTCCTGGAACTAGTTTGGAGGGTAGCACAAAATGCCACAAGATCCTCCTTGTAAGCCTTGTACTGGAAGTGGATTGATACAAGGATTGGGACCATGAATTTAGAGTTCCAGTTCTGTTGCCGCTGGGATACAGTGGGGCCAGAGTTAATAGCTTTGGTAGCAGAGCTTTATGAGTGCAGAGCTGTGCTTGTTTCGATGAAGATCAGACAGGCTGAGTTCTTTGAACTTCACCAAGAACTGTGGTTTTGATGGCCCTCGTATATGGAGACTTCTTCATCAAAAGGGCCTTCATAGCCTCTTGATGGGGATTTGGAGGAGCCTTCTTGTTTGGAGCTTTGTTGGTTGGAGGAGCCTTCTTGTTGTTTGGAGGGATTTTGATGCTGTCATTGGAGGAGGAGGAGGAGGAGGAGGAGGAGGAGGAAGAACTGAAATCAGCGTTGTTCTTTTGGTGGCTGAAAAGAGCACTTCCAAGATTTGAAGTTTTCTTTTTTACAGATGTATCCCAGAGAGGGGGATCCTTCTAGGCTGAAGGCTTCCTATCATCATCCTATAGGAGGATTTGGCTGATGTTGCTGTCAGCATCAGAGCCGGACATTGTTGTTGGGAATATCCATGGTTTCAGAGGTTGATTTCAATTTGATTACAATTGTGATTGTGATTGTCCAAATGTGATTGTCCGAATGCACCATTGATAAATTTATCTGGGTAGGCACCGAATTTACTCCATTGCTTACAACAAGTCAATCCCTCCCCAACCCCATCAATGACAAAAGACCATCCCCATCCAAGACAGTGGCAATAGAATTGGTAAGTGTGATGCTATCAATTGATTGTGTCAATAAAGAAAGTATGCTTCTTGTTGTTGGAAGAAGTGTCAAGAAGTAAGAATACCGTGTTCTTCTAAAAGTGGTGTTTTTGTAATTAATTTCCTGCGACACCTTTTGAATGGATACAATACGGCCAATGGCAGTCATTTGGGGTGTTTAGTAATCTCTTTATAGTAAGCCATTATTTCTTAGCAAACCCTTACGTTGCGAATCGTGTCTGTTAATTTGTGTTTATTTGCGTTAATTTTTGTGATTCTCAATTGTTATCGGACACGTAGTATTGCTGCCCCATTAATCTGGGAGATATATGTTTCAAATGAGTCTCTGTAGTCCTCCCATCCTAGGAAGCTCTTGAACATTATTGGTGGCTGTAGATCTCTGCTTCTTTTACAGCATTAAGCTGTTGCTGGTATTGCTTGGTGCAGTTGATTTTCTTGTGTTGATAGCAGGGCAGTCAATATCTTCAGTCCACATCTGTTTTGATTGTGTACCCATTGTTTGATGAGTTTCTTGAATGCTGCTCTTCGGGATGCCGTGATGAATACATCCTGCTGGCCCTTGCTTGGGCTTTTTACTTGAGTCGGTTCTTGAAGAAACTGTCAAAGCTTTCATCTGTCTTGTAACCAGGATACCGCCTGGACTGTGTTGATTCCATGGGTCACAATTTCCTTGATTGTGTCTTGGTTGAGGCCAGCTGGCATTAGCAGGGCTTGGAATCCTTTCTGTTCAATGAATTGCTCTGTCCCTTCTTGGATGGACATGGTGCTTTGGATGTTGTTCTTAAACTTGTATTGGTACTCCAATATTGTGAGCTGTAATTTATTCGGTCTGATCCATATGCTCCACGATTTCTGTTTCATTTGCATCACCAATATCATGTTTCAGTGTTGTTTGCATATAGGTGTGTCCTATTGGCTCAGTATTCACGCCATTTTGATCGGATCATTCCATTAGATTGTTTTTCAGATCATAACAATGTTTATGGTTGTGTTTTGTCGCATACCTCTTCTTTATTCACACACAAGGCAGCTTCCAATTTGTTTTCCCTATTAATCATCTACTTTCGGTAATAGGTAGGTTCACTACTCCCTCTTGGTTTGCAATCCTGCGCACCTTCCACATGTAACATACATGGTTCTTCCAGTATCAGCCAGCTGTTCAGTGAGTGTTATGGGTTACACTGAGCCACCTATACGAATCCTGGGTGACTTATATTTAATGGGTCAGGAATGGACCCATCCACATGTTCTCATTTTGTTTAATTATTGGTCATTGTCCTCCAGTTCAGCTTCTGTGATTCTCATCTTGATAATAACAATGAATAGCAAAATAAAGTGGTTAGAGTCATTGGGTCTGATAAACAGCTAAACTATGTATCTGTTGGGGTATTTTTGGGAGTGTGTTGAATGTATTAAAATAAAAGCTTATATCACTAGCATGCATGGTTTTTGGTTGCGTGCATTTTCCTGACATCATTAGTTTCCCGCCACATGGCATCGCCGGCATCGCCGATTTGGTCTTGGTCGTTAATTCACTCAACTTGCTTCAAGCTAACAAGTTTGCATGGTTGGGGTGAATTCTTTTCGTGTGACAATGAGTTTGTATGGTAGTATCAGCATTAAGTAGTACTTGTAATATTTTTTATTGTTTGTGAAATTATTTATTTTCACTTTGCAAAATTTCTTGCTTTCTATGTATCCTAAAAGTATCAGGGCCATCCGGTGGTTTTCATTTTTGTGCGATTCCATTTCAGTTTTAAAAATAATGTCATTGAGTTTGAGCAGTTACAAGACGTTAATCATATAACGGTTTAGACGGATGATACTTAAGTGTCTAATTTTTTTAAAGATGCATAACTATGCATGTAAAAGAATTAAAGGCGCATAACTATACATCTAAAAAATTGAAGACAATACATCATCCGTGTTGTGTCTAGTAGTGTCACACACAGCAAGAATGGTTAAGATGCATAATTATGCATCTGCTATGCGTCTTAAGTAACATGCATACTTATGGGTCTTAGACGCATAATTATGTGTCTTTAATTTTTAGATGCATAAGTATGCATCTAAATTTTTAAGATGCGCAAAAATACCTTTTTTAACTTTTTAGCCACATAATATAGCGTCTAATATCATCGCGTCTCAAACTCAAAGACATTTTTTTTAAACCAAGTAGTGCAATCGCAAAAATGAAAACCGTATGTTCGATTTCCTGAAATTTCGCAAAATTTCACGAACATTTGCGGAATTACTTTTTCATTCTTATTCTTCTGCTCTTGCAAATTTACCGTACTGATAGTACATTACCGCCCGCTCCCGTTCTCAAGAATTATCCTACGGTACCGGTATCGGTACGAAAAACGAAAGAAGTTGGTTCGTTGGGCAACTCAAATGAGCGCGAGAATCGTCCCGGTAATACGCAGACATTTGGTATCCCCGTGAAAGCTGTTCCCGGAAGAACGTGACGTAATCTTTCCGAAATAAATCGCCAGTTCGCCCTTTATTGTTTTTCCGGTGCGTTGAGAGCGTTTTCTTCCAATCATACCTTCGCATAGTATGTTACTATTGTCGGGTTACCCATCACTGCAAGACAGAGAATAACATACAAGATGCAACAAATCTCTTACTTATTGAGCGAAGAATCGAGGCACTTCAAAACAGAAACCTTCAGACAGGATGCCAACAGCTGATCGCCCGATCGAGAGGTTTTAGATTTCTTCGGGTTTTCCCCGCATCTGATCGAGGGTACGAGTTCTTCGAAAACCTAGATAATGAAAGGAATAGGAAACACAACGGTACTTATACGAGTAGACGCATTACAACGCTTTACTGAAGTGGGTTCGCTCTTTTACAGGTAAGTTACGTTCGCATGAAAAAGGAGCTGCAACAAAGGGCACACACGCAAGTCCTCGTCGCTTCCCGCAAAAAAGTTGTGGGACTTTTTGGTAGAACTTTTTGCCTCTACTCATTGTAATGCAGTGCGTTTGGTTTCTATTACTGTAATGAAGATCGGTACAAGTGTAGTACCTGCATCATTACTTTCATCGCCGATGACGAAAAGATAAGACACGCGCACAATGGTCCTCCCACTCTCTACCTCCGCTTCTATCAGCCGATTGGTTTCCCGTTCCTCTAGCGGGGCGTCCATCACCGACGATCTGGAAAGCGTGATTCTCAACGAAAGTTCTCGCAGCATCGACTCGGAACAAGGCTACAAAGGTACGGATTTCTCCTCGATGTTCGTGGGACGATGACAGATGATCAACTGATTGATTGGACTGTTGAAACACCGAACGAAAAAAGATGATCAATGATAACGAAATAAATCATCTCGATGATCCCTTTTTTTGCTCTCTTGTCGTCCTACCGTATTACAATCGCCAGACGAACTGGCGTTTTGCAATCGCCTGGCCTGTATCTTGACCAAAGAGAGAGAGTTACCGAGGCTCTGCCAAGGGTTTCCCACGGTTGTTCAGTCGGTGAAGAAGCACGCCGAACAACAGGAGCGGCAAGAGGTTCTACACCATGTTATGCAGCGAAATCTCCAGAGACAGCATTCGGGTACTTTCACCATGCCTCCCATCTCCGATCGCTAATGGGCACAACGTGAGCCTCTGCACGAGGCGCGCAAACGTAAACATAAACGCATCCACACCAGCACTCACCAGCACCATACTCACCTCCATCCACAGCACACGCGCTCATGCACCTACCCGTTCAAACGAAATGACTTCCCATGTGCTTCGGTTACCGTCAACCATCGCACTACTGTATCCTTTTTTTAGCATCAGATGTCAACGTGGTGTGAGGTAGGGGCAAAAGCTCACTTCTCGCGCGCGACGACACACTACTTCATAATAATAACTCTATTATTACCGATACCAAATACTGTAGCTGTGCTATGCATCATTGTTGTGCTTACAGAACATCTATTGAAACATCTGTGGAACGAAGTTTTGCTCTAGATTGCGAGAGCGGGACCTGCACTAACACTACCACGGCGAGGGTCGGATCCCCTTGCTGCTATCCGTGAGCAGTACGAAGCGCGTGCAAAGGAAAGTATTGCAGTGAGCAGAAGTGTTTTAATACCTGCCGCTAGCAAACGAATCAATACCCCTTCGAGGGTACGATATTATGACAAACATGAAACCTTTGGCTGTGATCGGTTGCACCGAATGATCACGAGATAGATGAAGTAGTCGCACTTCTATCTAGTCAACGTCATACCTCAAGGGAACGCCGAGGGAATTCAAGACAACGACACGAATTCTATGTTACAATTCGAACGGCGTAGGTATGAGTAATTACTGTCACAAAGTAGTCTTCTTTCTGATAAATGAAACTATAGCTGTTTCAGTAAAATTAGAATCCAATAGAGCATATTGGATTGGAAGATAACAATAGATGATAGCACGCAAAGAGAGAGAGAGAGAGATTAACCCGTTTCTGTGACGCAAGGCTGCCGTTTCAGCGGTCGAAAGAAATAATCCTCCCCGTCGCATCCCGGATCCCCACTCGCTGTCGCACGCGCACGCGTCTTCGCTGTCCTCCGGGAGGGGGTCTACCTGCCTGCATGTGACACGGATGTATCAGATTCCCGGTGGCACTATCGATGTACATGTCTTGTTCCAAAACCACGTTGTGCCAGTCCCAGCCTTCGGCAGAGAACTCGGCGTAGTTTCGCTCGGCCATTTCGGCTAGTTCTTGCGTGTTGGACCACAGACATTTCTTGATGCGGTTCGAATACTGGTGCCGCGACGGGATCGACCACACGGTGGCCTGCTCCTGGAACCGAACGACGGGAGACTTGAAAGTCTGTGTCGTAAAAGTTGCGACGTCCTTGACATTCGGAGGAGAACCCGTTATGCGTCGAAAGTTTTGTTCGCGCGCAATGTTGCCGATGTTGCCGATGTTGCCGATGTTGCTGTTCTTCCTGTTGTTGTCGTTGTTGTCACTCTGTATGATGTTGCAATGGGTACTCTTCCTGCCCAATGGGGAAAAGAGGTACGATACAGCTTGTCGGAGACGTTGATTCCAAGGAGATTGTTTCGTCCTCGAATATCGCAGCTCGAACCACCCTCATAGTGGCAGTCACGTTCGTCCATTGAGGTTTACCATCACGGGAGCAGCATCGCGTCCGGTTGCTCTGTGGCAACGGTGAGCCAATGGATGAGAATGGTTAGCAGGGTCTTTTGTTGATGACAGCATCGACAACGGTCGCCGAAGCGACGAGCGATCGACGGCAACCGTTCCGATCGGATGGTTGAAATAGCCCAACCGATTCAACAACCGCGTCCTGGTGTGTTCATCGGAACCAAAACATCGCTGCGCTTTGGGGATCATGATTGTCATCCGGGTACTAATTAATGCGAAGGTAATTACTGTTTCGTTTTGTTTTTGTTTTGTTTTTGTTTTGTTTTGTTTTGTTTTGTTTTGTTTTGTTTTGTTTTGTTTTGTTTTGTTTCGTCCTCAAGATTATGGACGATGTAGTGCCTCGAGGTTCGAAGAACAGAGTGCTCTAAAGCGAATTTTGTTGGTTGGGTTTCATTCACGATTTTGATGAAAACATACTTCTCTTTTTAAACTAATCGTGATGGAACGTTGATGTCAACGAGTGATCCTTCGGCAAACCAAACGGCGTATCTTATTGGTGACAGTTGGGGACTCCGATCGAGATGATGTAATTCTGTGTGTGTTTGGTACGAACTGGTACGTGTACGAGTACCGTCCGGTATTAACGATCGCTTCTTCGTTGCCCAATCTTGCCTTAAGAAACGGTTTTTAGTCACGTAAAAGTGTAGAATGGATTCTCTACGATTGGTCCTGCTTCCGGCATTTAACTTATGATGCACACGAGCGAGCATCCTCCATTATCATCATCTGATTGGCCAATACAGTCATGGTACGTACTCAGTAATACCTACCTAACAGAAATTTGTTAGATAAAAGAACGATGTGCCAGTACTCGTACGGTACCTCGTACTCGTACCGGTACGAGCACCGTCCGGTTTTGGCCAATGGTCTCCGATGAAAAGTACCGTACCGTACGGCACCGGTGAGACAGATGCTTCGATGTGATTGATTGAGACAGGAGACACGAGCGTGGAACGTGGAACGTGGAAAGCACGGTTTTCTGAAACCTGACGACGGAAGAGGTGCAGACGGAAATATCCTTCAGTATGTGCGTATGATAAGATCATACGTACTCGTATGAAAAAGTGACATTCCATTCGAACCTGGATCTCGTCAATGATCAAGGTCTCAAAACAGATCCGATCCACCTTTCACCATTCTCAACGAGGTACGAGAAATGATTAAATCATTTCTCGTGCCTCGTTGAGAATGGTCAAAGGTGGATCGACAAGAACACAAACAACCCGGGGACTCGCTCGCGGGGCAATCGCCCTTGCGGTGTTCGTTGCCGGTTGTTCCAACAACTGCAACACGGTCTGCTTCCTGTCGGTGACCGCCTTTACGCCCTCCGTCGGCAGCGGCAGCGGCGGCGAGAACGACAACAATAACGACAACAATAACAACAGCAATAACGAGCCAGCAAACCATCCATCGATCGAGGATGCCATTTACATGTGCCGTTCCAAGATTGCGGAGAGCGACGCCGACCATCCCTCGCTCTATCCGAAAACGAGAATGCGACTGGCGGTGATGCTGGAACACGTCTCGCCAGAAACGGGAACATACGACGCGGAGATCCTGAATTTGTACGAGACGGCCGCCACCAACGAAACGCTCCGGGCTACCGAACAAATCAGCGCGTGGACGAATGCCGCCCGGTTCAGCCACGATTCAGTGGCGAAGCGACACCTCTTGTCCCGGGCCCTGGCCGTTCTGCCCGGGGACAGCTGCGACAGCGACGATGCCGATGCCGATCAAGCGGCACACCACACTCGCGCCTTTGGGGACTACGTGCGCAGCCTGTTGCTAGACTGCGACGATCTGACCCAGCGGATCCACGGGGATTCCGAATCGGCTCGGTCCTCTAGAAACCAACTGCTCGGCCTGTTGCGAGAAGGGCTCGAACTCTGCGACTACGCGGAGGATCGACTAATCCCTCGGGAAGCTTTGGATCGACGAGTACCGTGGAGTCTTGCTGCGAAAGACCTACAAGAGCGTCTCGCCCACGGCCTCTTCTGCGGCGTCCGTGATGATTCTGGACGCCGAGGGGGCCATGGGAGGAGGGGCTTCCCAAGACCGCGATGGCGCGGGGCCGCTGCAGGTGTACGAAGCCTATTCGAGCTGCCGCCACCAAGAGCCATTCGAAAGCGCTTCGAATAGCGTACGGCGTGGAACTCCCGTACGGAAAATTGCCACCACCGTCCGGTCCATCGAAACGGAAGGAAAGCAATGCTTCCTCGATCGAGGACTCGTGCACCGACTTGCTGCGCTATATCATACTGGTCGCGGCGGCCGCGAGGGAGGCTCGACTGAGCAACGAGGAAGACGTTCACCTGCGGTTTGGAACCGTGCTGATCGAGAGTGAGCTCGGCGAATTCATCGATCGGGACACCAGGGTCGAGTTTTGGAACGCGGTTGGGATTTCCTTCAAGGCCCGCGGAGACTCCAAGGTTGCGGGCCGCATGTTTCGCAGGGCACTAGAAGTCGACCCGGAGGACGGACACGCAAAGGTGCAGCTGGCCAGCCTTGGAGACAAAACCGCCGCCTCGTCCACGTCGCTGTCCGCAGACTACGTGTCTGGTTTGTTTGACGCCGTACTCGGATCGGTTCGAGCGCGAGCTGGTTGACGTCCTGGACTACACGGGGCACACTATGGTGGCCGACGCGGTGCGGAAACACGTCCCGCCCTCATTTGCAGCTGCAGCTGCAGCAGACGTTGGTCCGTGGACGATGATCGACCTCGGGTGCGGGACGGGCCTGCTCGGAAGTCTCTTTCGGGAGTTTTGCCCTCCCAACACGGTGGTGTGGGGCGCGGATCTCTCGCACCGAATGGTCCGGCAATCCCGGGGAAGGACGATGTATACCACCACCACAAGCAGCAGCAGCAGCAGCAGCGGACACAGCGACGCGCAGCCGGTATACGACGAAGTGTCGGAAATGGACGTAGTGGAATTCGTGGCGAAGCTGGAAACGAATTCAGCACACGTGGTCGGGGCCTCGGATGTCTTGATTTACGTGGGAGACCTGAACGAGTTGTTTCACGAGTGCCACCGGGTGCTCCTCCCAGACGGCTTGCTGGCGTTTACCGTGGAATTCCCGTCGCCCAGCGAAACGGCGGCGAGGCGCCGCATTGCCGAGCACGGGGTTGGCCTGCTGGAGAGTGGCAGATTTGGTCACAGCAGAAACTACATCGAGGGACTCGCCAGGAAGTATCGCTACAAGGTGTTGGAATTTACGGAGGGAGTATTGCGAAAACAGGGACACGAAAATGTGCCAGGAGCGGTTACTGTCCTTCAAAAACAACCATGAGTAGGTGGGCATTCACGAAATAGGGAGATGCCACGCCGTTCCATCAGTAGCAACGTTTCAACAAACGGTTCGAACGCATCGATATACGTCACACCAGCTTTTTGGCTCGATACTAGGTACTCTAACGGGGGCGGGGGGCGGGGGCCAAGTGCCCGATAAATACTTGACAAAAATTGTTTCGTTTGTACTGTACTGTACCGGTGGGTACGTACGTGAATCCATCTCAAGTCGAATCTTTACGACGCACTGTCATCCCTGGCGCAGGTACCATACCGTACCTGGTATCGTAGCAACGAGAACTAGATCCTTTTTCTTCGGAAGAGAACTTTTTATGCATTTCGGGTCCGGATTGATTGTTACTGAAGTTGAAGGCAAATCATGGCATCTCTCGTGTTTCGCTAGAGAAAAACCGCATGCCGCGTGAACTATCTCTTTCAAATTTGAGCTAACGGTAATGCAATCACCATGTAGTAATAATCATATTATTTCACATATGCAGCGAAGACATTCGAACATTTTTGTACTAGTTGGGTTTTACCGTATCTATCAGAACGAGTTTAAGGTCAAAGGCACATACATGGCCGTCCGTGTTAAAATCAACGCAGTTGAGCACGTGATGTTACAGTCTTACTGTGAAGACCTTAAAGAACAGTGAATATCCTAAATATAAGATTGCTCTATGTCCTATTTGTGAGATGATAGAAAAAAGATGTGCCGGGTGAATGAATTCGTCGCCTGTCTCGTTTCTTTCCGTGTGAACGTGCATACCTACTATATCCGTAGTAGATGTGACTACCGGTGACCATTATAACCATATTAGCCAGTTAAGAATGTTGTACAGTACCACTTCTTTTTACTAGTAACGCACCACCACCATCTGCTGTGCTGTGCTTCAACACACTCCTGCATCGCAGTGCCATAAATGGTGATGTGCCTATTGAATATTGAATAGGTAGCTCAGCCCCCCTGCTGGGTGGTACTGGCACGCATCGCCCATATTTTGTCAAACTCTGTTTTGTAGGCAATAACACCCTCTTCATTGTTGATCTCCAGAATCTTGTTTCTAAACTTCTGAAATAGTGAACCCTGCAGCGGCTTCTTGGTGAACACGTCAGGAGCAAGCATGTCCCCGCCAGCAGGACAGTACTCAATTGCTATCTCTCCACTCTTCACACAAGAATCAGTCACCATGAAGTAGCTAATGTTGATGTGTTGCATCCTTTTGGTACTCGATCTCTTTCTGTTGGTCTCCAACTTGATAGAGCTTGCTTGTGGTATCCTGGTATGATGTTTTTCTCTCCTAGTAGAACCAGTAGACTCTCTGCTGGCTCACCCCCATTGATTGGATTGCATCCTTGCATGTGGTACCATTGCCACTGCAAACAGTACTAGTATGGACTCCACATCAGGTTGAATGGGAGATGATGGTCATCAACCCCAGCAGCTACTTCTGCTCCTGCTGAACTTTTTGTGTTGATCTTTTGCTTTGTCAACAACATGGATACTAGTAGTACTGCTCCTTAACCCATCATTGTTAGCACGGCACCGGTGTGGCTGGCTCCGTACGTCAGAATGTACAGCAAAGGATGCATCTACATACCAATAGTAGTAGGAGGAGTTGCTGGTCCCATCCCAGCAGCCAAGGACAAGCAGTAAGCAATGCAATGGTCTCCCACCATAGTAGGCATGCCGACACTTGTTCCGGTTTCTTCACGTAATGGTTTGTTGGGTGCGTTGCGTGCTGTACTACCCTTGTGCATAGGAATGCAATTGGCATTTGTGAGTATGTCTAGGGCGACCTCTTTTTGTGACAAAAAGTAATTTGGTGACACATGAATGAAATTCCTCTTGTCCCTGGATACTGCCCAACCCAATGTAGTAGCGGTGTTGTCGGACACATCAAACATATGTGCTGCTGCAGGAGGTGTAGGCATGGGCGTGTTGTTGTTGTTGTCCTTCAGCAACAAGTCTGGTAGGATCTCCAACATCTCCGCAATGTAGTAGTCAAGCATGCTGAATTTCACTTTGCCCCTTTCACTGTAGTAGTAGTCTACTATTGTCATTTCCACATACTCATGGATCTTTCCACCAGGCATTACGGGTAGGGGCTTTAACTTCCCAAACTCTTCATTCAACCTTTTGAGTATTGCATCCAGCACCACGGCTTCCTTGTTGTTTTTGTGTGATATCTTCAAATCGTCCCCAAAACAGGATTGCCGCTTGGAGGGTTCCGTGCATGCTGGATTTCTTTGCTTATACAAACATCATAACCTTCTGACCATTTCTGTTGACCATGTGTTTCTTGTACTACTACAGGAGCTCCACCAGTCCATGCCAATGCTTGTTGTTGTTGTTGTACACTCAAAAATCGACCGGATACTAGTAGGCAGCAGGTACCACCACCATCCTACCTTCGTCACATAAACGATGCTCGTGCTTTCGTAAAATTTGTGCGATATTTTAAAATATTCCGAAACATTTTGTTGCGCGCACAATAACTAATTCTCTACCTATTTTTGCACGCAACAATTTCAAGTAGGTCTATTTTCGCCACCGTTTTTTTCAGCCCCTTTTCATGCTTGCTTAAGAATCTTTCTATTCTACAATTTTGTTTCATGCTTACCCCGATAATATTTATTCGCCATTCAATTTTTGTTTTTTCCACACGAAACTCCTCATGTTTTGTAATAATATCCTCTATGTACACTGATATTGTTGTAGCGTTGATACAAATTTCTTAACAAATATACAGGCTTCTTGATAACCAGCAATGTATTCTGTTATGTTGCTTTCACGTTACTCACACTTTGTTTTTCGAATATCAAAATCCAACAACCATATTTTTGTACTAATAAGAAAATATTTTATCCGCATTTGCAATACTCTCCGACATTTTACAATATTCACGCTACGCTTATCAAATACGGAAATACAACAAACATATTTTGTAACAAATACGAAAGTATTTTATCAGCCTTTGAAATTATCTTGTTTATTGTATTATATTCGAACAGAAGACCCGGAACAATATTGTGCAAACCATAAAATAATAATGAACTAGCCGTTCTACTATTGATGTTGACATCATCAATTACTCTTGTTCGTTTTTATTGTATTCCATGAAAAATTTGTAGTCCTCATCATCTTCGCCTAGAATCTCAACCAAGGTACGTTTTCGCTTCCGTGTTTTTCCCTCTTTGTTCTCCTCCTTATCTTGTTGTTTACGATTGCCATTTTGCTTTTGGTACATTTTAAGTATTTCCGTCTCTAATTGTTTTGACTGTTGTTCCTTCCTTCGTTCTTCTAATTCACTTACTAGGTATTTGTAAAGATCTTGTCCCTCGTTACTCCACCCCTCCTTATTTCCAGACTTACCGTCAGTGAATTTTTTTCTCAACCTCGTGCCCTTTGTTGTGTTTAGCCACGAGTCGTAGTCGTTGTAAAGGAAAAGCAATGCAAAAGCTTCATCGCTTGGGGTGAAAATGTTACTGATTGTCATTCTGACTGATTTTCTTTTGAAGTCTGTCTGTTTTGGTGACACCGCTCCAAGAATTCTTTTCATGAAGTATTTGAATTCTGGTGAATTTTTCCGCCGATAGTCTTCGTGCAATTGGTACCTATTTTCTGAGTTAACATCTTGTGTGTCCGTGATTAGAACCGTTCCTGGGAAACTATCTGGTATCAGGTTGTTTCTTTTATCGTCTACGTGTCAGTGTTCATACGACCAAAATGTTAGAATGGCTTATGAACGATTGCATGCCGGCAATCATTTTCTTGTTGGTTGCGTACCTTTGTAGTTTTTCCTGCCAAGAGTTTGAGCATTGTGCCTACACGCAGTCACTGCACGGCAATAAATTCCACTCCACTTTTGGTCTTTTATATCGATCGTATTTGGTATTTCATTGTTATTTGCTTGTTTTACAATTTTGAATATCGTCGCCTTCACGAATGTAATCTCTGGCGGGAATTTAAATTTCCTGAATGCTTTTTCTTTGACATGTTTGACAATGTTGTTTTCCAAGTTATTGTTATCGTAGTCTTTTGTTGTCTGTAGAATATTTCTGTTGCTACTGTCTTTGGTTTTATATGTTTGGCTAGTATCGTTTGTGTTTGTTTGGTCACTTCCCGATACACTGCTGTTTGGGCTGTTTGTGTTATTGGTAACAATGGTTCTACCTGTCACCGGACTGCAACTAGTACTCAGTTCCACCATTATTTTTTTGTTAACTCGTGCACCTCAACTTACCGTTTTTTCCTTTGATTGATTTGGCGCGCTATTTTTATGATAATAATGTTGTTTGAAGGAAGCGTTTGGCATGTTTTTTTCATTCATACTGTACGCGCTGTAAGTGCTTGATTTACTGCCTCCCGGGAAGTGCTGTATTACTATTAATTGTACTACCTGTGAGTGTTGTTTTATTGGCGCCTGCCTATCTTTTGTTTGCGCGTGCCGTGATATTCTGCAATGTGGTGTCCTGAAAATTTTGGCGCGGACCACAATCCGTAGGTTCCACTGAGGGTAATCGTACGTAGCCCAAGCATTGATTCTCATACCTATTGTCTTTTCATTTTCTGCAACGGCGTTGCAAGAAAAGCCCTTTTTGTTGTTTTGTTATTTTCTATGGAGTACATTTTTTGAATGTACCGACGTCTTTTTGTACTAGTCCATCAAAAACAGCCTAACTTTAAGTAGTGTAACTTTCCTCGTCAGGATATGATTGGTTCTTGATATAGATGTTAACGTGTCCAGTGGATCGATTCCTCCGTAGAGATGTGGTGTACAAAGGGTAGTCTCCGTAATTTTTGGTTATTGTTTTTTGATTTTTGTATGAACAAGTAACCAAAATAGTGTTTCTCAATTACTTTTTGAGTGCAAAAGTGTGTTATTTTCTGAAATGTTTGGATGAATATTCCTCATAGTACTATGGATTGGGGAGACTATGAAACAATATTGACAAGTCTCAGGCTGATACTTTAGTCATTATGAATTTTATAATAATGTTTGTCCCTGGCCATGATGCATGTACCAAAATAGTGATTCCTACTCAGTTTTTGAGTGCAAATGTGTGGCATTGACTGCAATTTCAGGATGAATAGTGTTCATACTATGGATGGGGTACACTACAAAACAAACTGGACAAGAAAAAGGCTGATACTTTAGTCAGTATGAATTTTACAATAATTTTTGTCCTTGGACATGCATGTACCAAAAAAGTGAGTCCTAGTCAGTTTTAGAGTGCAAATGTGTGGCATTGACTGCAATTTCAGGATGAATGTTGCTCATACTATGGATGGGGTAGACTATGAAACAAACCGGACAAGAAACAGGCTGATACTTTAGTCAGTATGAATTTTAGAATAATGTTTGTCCCTGGATATGCATGTACCAAAATAGTGAGTCCTAGGCTAGTCAGTTTAGAGTGCAAATGTGTGGCATTGACTGCAATTTCAGGATGAATATTGCTCATACTATGGATGGGGTAGCCTATGAAACAAACCGGACAAGAAACAGGCTGATACTTTAGTCAGTATGAATTTTAGAATAATGTTTGTCCCTGGACATGCATGTACCAAAATAGTGAGTCTTAGTCAGTTTTAGAGTGCAAATGTGTGGCATTGACTGCAATTTCAGGATGAATATTGCTCATACTATGGATTGGGGAGACTATGAAACAAACCAGACAAGAAACAGGCTGATACTTAGGTCAGTATGAATTTTAGAATAATGTTTGTCCCCCCTGGACATGCATGTACCAAAATAGTGAGTCTTAGTCAGTTTTGAGTGCAAATGTGTGGCATTCACTGCAATTTCAGGATGAATATTGCTCATACTATGGATGGGGTAGACTATGAAACAAACTGGACAAGAAACAGGCTGATACTTTAGTCAGTATGAATTTTAGAATAATGTTTGTCCCTGGACATGCATGTACCACAATAGTGAGTCCTAGGTAGTTTTGAGTGCAAATGTGTGGCATTGACTGCAATTTCAGGATGAATATTGCTCATACTATGGATTGGGTAGACTATGAAACAAACTGGACAAGAAACAGGCTGATACTTTAGTCAGTGTGAATTTTAGAATAATGTTTGTCCCTGGATATGCATGTACCAAAATATTGAGTCCTAGTCGGTTTTGAGCGCAAATGTGTGGCATTGACTGCAATTTCAGGATGAATAGTGGTCATACTATGGATGGGGTAGACTATGAAACAAACCAGACAAGAAACAGGCTGATACTTTAGTCAGTATGAATTTTAGAATAATTTTTGTCCCCCCTGGACATGCATGTACCAAAATAGTGAGTCTTAGTCAGTTTTGAGTGCAAATCAGTGGCATTGACTGCAATTTCAGGATGAATATTGCTCATACTATGGATGGGGTAGACTATGAAACAAACCGGACAAGAAACAGGCTGATACTTTAGTCAGTATGAATTTTAGAATAATTTTTGTCCCTGGACATGCATGTACCAAAATAGTGAGTCCTAGTCAGTTTTAGAGTGCAAATGTGTGACATTGGCTGCAATTTCAGGATGAATATTGCTCATACTATGGATGGGGTAGACTATGAAACAAACCAGACAAGAAACAGGCTGATACTTTAGTCAGTATGAATTTTAGAATAATGTTTGTCCCTGGACATGCATGTACCAAAATAGTGAGTCCTAGGTAGTTTGAGTGCAAATGTGTGGCATTGACTGCAATTTCAGGATGAATATTGCTCATACTATGGATTGGGTAGACTATGAAACAAACTGGACAAGAAACAGGCTGATACTTTAGTCAGTATGAATTTTAGAATAATGTTTGTCCCTGGACATGCATGTACCAAAATAGTGAGTCCTAGTCGGTTTTGAGTGCAAATGTGTGGCATTGACTGCAATTTCAGGATGAATAGTGTTCATACTATGGATGGGGTAGACTATGAAACAAACTGAACAAGAAACAGGCTGATACTCAGGTCAGTATGAATTTTAGAATAATTTTTGTCCCCCCTGGACATGCATGTACCAAAATAGTGAGTCCTAGTCAGTTTTAGAGTGCAAATGTGTGACATTGGCTGCAATTTCAGGATGAATATTGCTCATACTATGGATGGGGTAGACTATGAAACAAACTGGACAAGAAACAGGCTGATACTTTAGTCAGTATGAATTTTAGAATAATGTTTGTCCCTGGACATGCATGTACCAAAATAGTGAGTCCTAGTCAGTTTTGAGTGCAAATGTGTGGCATTGACTGCAATTTCAGGATGAATATTGCTCATACTATGGATTGGGGAGACTATGAAACAAACTGGACAAGAAACAGGCTGATACTTTAGTCAGTATGAATTTTAGAATAATGTTTGTCCCTGGACATGCATGTACCAAAATAGTGAGTCCTTGGTAGTTTTGAGTGCAAATGTGTGCCATTGACTGCAATTTCAGGATGAATATTGTTCATACTATGGATGGGGTAGACTATGAAACAAACTGGACAAGAAACAGGCTGATACTTTAGTCAGTATGAATTTTAGAATAATTTTAGTCATTACCCAATAAGTTCTACTTAAGTACGTATGAAGAAAAAAATTCGAAGCCCTAACCCTAACCTTAACTCTAACCCTAAGTATGTACGAAGAAAAAGAAAAAATTCGAAGTACGTACGAAGAAAAAAATCGTTCGAACGTTACGTACTAGCTAGCATGTAGATTCAGTACTACTAATTCCAAAATAATTCGAACCTACGTTCAAAAAAATTCAAACGGATCACATACAGCATTCAGTACGTACTAGCTAGATAATTCAAACGTTCGAACGGTTCAAAAAATTCAAACGGATCACATACAGCATTCAGTACTACGTACTAGCTAGCATGTAGATTCAGTACTAATTCCAAAATAATTCGAACGAACGTTCAAAAAATTCAAACAGATTCGAATTTCATGTAGATTCAGTACTTAGAAAAAAGTGCACTGTACGGTAAAATCACTCACACTGTTCGAAAAGTGAATTTAGTTCACTTTCGAATCAAATTGACCGAGCTCATTTTCCAACTTATCTGAGTAGAGTGTTGTTTCTTGCAAGCAACACTTTGTCCGAGAACGTGGGATCCGACCCTCTTCGTCACATGCCTCAGGCGACGATGTCACGAGCACAACGATCCGTTCTCAGATATTTCAGTCCGATATAACAGCCTTGTACTGCAAAAGAAGTAGAAAGCATTCGATTAGGGATTAGTTGCTGGAAAGATATTCTTGTTTGGACGGCCGCCTTACATAAACATCTTGAAAGCACAATATCTGCATCAATTGCCTATATATCAACAGGAACAAGTCCCTGTTTTTCGTGACATAGGAATTACTACAAGTCTGCAAATCAACGGCAGCACCAACAACGATTGTCGGAACAACATATTGGCAACAACGATTGGAATCGAAGGCAGCACCAAGTGGAAGGCAACAACGTGAGATAGATAGACATTGCTGCCTGCCTGTTGCATTGATGATGATGTTCTTTTTCCTCACTTCTATTTTTTCTTCTTATTTTCATAGGGACGGATCGGAATAACAAATCGGAACAATAGAGGCTCGGTGAATCTTTCCTGGTGTCGCTGGAGGTGCATCTTCTTCTTCCCTGCTGGAGGCTGCAACATCGGACCGGAACAGGAATCGGAACAATAGAGGTGCGGCGAATCTTCCGTTGAGGTGGAACAACAGATCAGAACAACAAATCATTAGCAACGAATTGATCGGATGCCAACTGTGTAGGTTAGCATGTAGATTATATTATTCTGTTGTTATAATTTACTCTACTAGTACTACATCAATAGATACTCACCCATTTTGTTCAATTATTACATGTTTTCATAGACCAGCAACAGCAACCACAATCGAATTGCAAATGGCAGCGGTAACAACAATAGCGGCGGCAGATAGCAAGCAACACGGAGCGGCGACAGAGAGCAATCAACAGCAATTGAGCAAACCGGAACAATCGAACCAACCGAAACCGGGAACGATCAAAACGCAAAGCGAAAGCAACAGCCACCAACAGGAACGATTGAACCATTGGCATCGGCATCTGCATCGGCATCAACAGCACTCCTCCTCCTCCAACACATCCCGTGGCAGCATACGATTTGACACATCGTCAGCAACAGCAACCGCAATCTTCAGCAATTCATCTACTACTCCATTGGCAACGGCATCCTTGTTGACCATGAGAAATTCAGAAAGAGCTATGAAGCAGAGAAGAAATAGCAAACTAGTAGTATACCATCCAAAATACGGAAAAAGGGCATTTCGTGCAACGCCGTTGCAGAAAATAGAAAAACGCAAAATACACATGAAAAGGGGGGTATGACTGTACCGTACTAGTATACCATCCAAAATACAGAAACAGGGCATTTGGTGCAACGCCGTTGCAGAAAATAGAAAAACGCAAAATACACATGAGAAGGGGGGTATGATTGTATCATACTAGTATACCATCCAAAACACGGGAAAATGGGCATTTGGTGCAACGCCGTTGCAGAAAATAGAAAAACGCAAAATACACATGAGAAGGGGGGTATGATTGTACCATACTAGTATACCTTCCAAAATACGGGAAAAGGGCATTTGGTGCAACGCCATTGCAGAAAATAGAAAAACGCAAAATAAACTTGATCTTGACCTTCAATTCGTCAGATATGTTTCTTCCTACATTGGGTGTCGTAATTACTAGCGTGTTTGAATCACAATGGGAATCGTCAACATCAATGTTGTTGCCTTCTTCATCATTGACAATCAAAGAGTGGGGGGCCTCTATGCTCACACTTCCTTCTTCCTCATCGTCGGCATTAGGAAAGAAAAAATTGTCATCGGAGACAGAATCATTGTCATCCTCTATGTTTGTTAATTCCCGACCAATCAAGGCACGCCCAATCGGTTCGACAGAAGGGTCATACATAACTTGATTGTCAAGCACCTCTGGTAATGCGCCGTCACTACTCTGTGGACCGTTACAGGTGCTCGTTAGACCTAATTGTTGAGTAGCATCCTCGAGCTTCTTCCTCGATTTTCTAATGAATAACAAAGATGCAAAATCATCTACCCCCAAACACCGGTAGTAATAAGAATAACATGTACCCGGATTACGTGAAATATGGTTGAGAAGACCGGGAGAAACAATTAATCCCGTTTTCTTTCTTCGTCGCGCTGTAAACAAGGGGGGTTTCTTCTTCTTGGTAACCTTCTGCTTTCCGTAACCAGTAGTGATCAGAGGAGAGTCCCGGTAGCAACGTACACAATATACCTGATATTTGGGAGTGCGGACCATCGTTACTACTGAAGTCGTACAATATCCAGTAATAACAATAGAAAAAAGGAAACGATTGAGATTAAAAAATTGCGACCATGCACTGTTTGTTTCAGGCATAAAATTCAGTAACATGCCACTACTTCGGAAACAGATGCCAGTGGGGTAGGAAAATGAAATGTGCATAAAAATATTATGAGTTCGACATTAATTTTAATAAATAGGGTGAAATTACAAAGGGGGACCAGTGGAGTTCGACCCAAATATGCGCGTGATTCTGAAATAACCCTGAATCTCGTTTGTGTGACGTTCTCTGTTAGTAGTGATAGTAGAGGAGGACAGTCTACATGGTTGTCAAAACCCAGCAGGTTAAATTGAGTAGTATTCTTATTCACAGCATTTTGAATCATAGTGTAGCTACTAGTAGTAGTATCATCGGTACCGGTACTCTACTTAAATATAAAAAAAGGTTAATTTTTGATGGAGTTGCTACCGGTACTATCAACTGAAAGTTGGGTACTAGTAGTAGTATTAGGTACTTGTACTAGTTTAACATTAACTAGTACTACTAGTAGTACTGTAAGTACTCGTGTGTAAAACATCAGTTTGGGGGAAAACAATTGATAGCTGCTTCGCGATCTCGGGCATTCTATTATTTAAGCTTTGTGATTTTCTAATAAATGACCTATCGGTATTACCGGTAGTTCTTCTACCGTAGGAACCTTGAAGCTGTATTGATTACTCCTACTTAATGTTACTCGTAGATTTCATCCAAACCTTAAATATTGGATTGTCAATCCCATCCGGCATCAAAAAAAATACCTTCTCTCTGGTACTCGTAATCTTACGTACCGTACGGTACTTACGGAAACGATTGTATTCGTAATTACAACTAAATTCTTCGTAATAATAACGCGAGAGGGCCAAAACAAAAACAGAAACTCTTCACGTTCTAGAACGTCTAGTCTCGCCTCACCTCACCTCGCCTCGCCTCGTACATTATCTGAATGTTGTGAATCCCTAGAGCCGTTCAGAGCGACTTCAACGAGTTCAGTGCATCTTAGACAGACAGACAGAGAGAGAGAGAGAGAGAGACAGAGAGAGAGAAGCGGCGCCATTTGATTATTACGCACCATTCGATTTGATTGAGTTGAGATTATTGACCTGTTCTCGCTCCGAAAGATTCTTACGTAATTGTTGTGTTAGTTAATCTTCTGTGACTGCTGTTCCGGTTTAAGCTTTTGCTTGTGCTTGTGCATTTCGCTTATTTATTGTTGATAGGCTACAGCTGTAATCTATTCAAAGAAAGCAGAGCTCATCACAGCTCACAACAATAATTGTTAATCGCCCACACGTACGGTACGGTACGGCACGGTACCGATAGACGGAATTGATCAATTGATACCGAGAGACGACATCGGAGGGGACAACACAAACACAAACACAAACACCAACACAAATATAGAAATGCAACTATGATTCAATCGAAATGGAGAAACATATCAACGACTTTCTTCGTTTTGGTGGTGCAATACCAATACTTCAATTTTTTAGAACCGGGACACGCTGCCTGTGCCGTTTCTGTTTCATCTACTAACGACAACACAACGACGAAATCTGCCGGACTAACCGAAACTCAAACCGAAACTGCAACTCCAACTGCAACTGCAACTGCAACATACGACGACTACGGTTTAGATCGAAGGAAGCTTGCTAGTTTATCACAGAAGTGGAACCTGACAGAAAAGCCCGTGGTTTTCAAGGCCTTGACTTTTGAACTGGGCTACATCGTGAGCGACTTCATTTTAGATTCCATGATGTCAGCGGTAGCGTACACAATTGATTGCCAAGAGGGTGGTATCGAAATTCCACAATCTCAACTAGCGTACAATCTTATTTACGACGACACTCCTCCGGGAGACGGAGACTTCGAGAGGAACATTGCTATCAACGTTACGGTCCAACCAACCAACAACGACGAGGAGGAATCGCTTGTGTACAAGAACGTCATCGATCCGGTAACCGGAGCGAAATCCGCGGTTGTTGATTTCTGCATGCGGTTTAGTCTTTTGACGCCCACCGCCACACCGATCGAAGCCAACTATTTGGAAACGGTCGTCGGTTTCCGAGCGAATCTAACCGCGGGATTTCAGATCGACACCGTTTCTGTGGAACCCAAGGACAAGGTCGTTGCGACCGCCCTCAAGGAGTACGAAGTCGACGCTTTCCTGTGTGACGAGAACAACAACGAACCGGTCACGGGAGACGCGTTGACCAAGGCAAGAACCCAGGGACAAATTGTTCGGGCGTGTGTCACACCCAATAAAGACGCTCGAGACGACGGCATATTTATGAGAGCTATCAAAGAATTTACCTGGTACAGGGATTACGGAGGAGCACTGGGGATGGTCTCACAAGTTGCGGTACAAGATTCGAAAGCGGCCCCAAATTTTCTCACCGTGTTGTATTGCACGAGAGGAGATCTTGTGTGCGCCTTTGAATCGGTGCTGTTTGCATCCATGTTTCTCGTTCCGGGTGAAGTGTATGGGACCGGTACAGCTCTGATGCAATTTGGCGACAGTCCTGGTACAGGTACTGGTACAAGCAGAAGCAGAAGACAGCTCGGCGATTCCAATGGATTATCCATGCCTCGATCATTGCAGGAAGGTGGTGGCGGTGGTGGTGGTGGTGGTGACGACGACATTCCCCCTTTCAAAGTTTGACCTAGGGTACGAGGTCCGTATTGGAGAAAAGTTCACCGGTATGTTGAAGACCTCATCTTCTTCAAAACTAAGCTTGGTGTACCCTATTATTGCCACGGGGGTGACAACCGTGTTCCTGAATTTAATAATTTGAAATTGGAAGTATAATAGAAGTAGTACGATACTGGATTCAATCTACCGATAACTTACGTGCCGTCAAGTTCGGCCGCAACGGTGATAGACATTAAACTCGCTAAGAATAGAACAGAATAGAAATGGCGCGACTTCGTACAAGTACAGTACCCGTATTATTTTTTACTTCTATTCAGTAAACAACGCGGCCGGTGACGATAATTCACTCACTATCGATCGATGGAACTAGAACATTTCCTCACTCTTATATTATACTCCGTAATCAACCATTCATTTTATGTACGCACCGTATGTGCACGACGGAGAGCATACAAACGGAATTTTGCACGGTGTTCGATTCTATATCGACTAATCTTAAACGTACCGGTATAGTACGTACCGATACGTACTATACGTAGGCGCTTGATAATCATTCCAATGTCTGTACGGTACATCTTTTTCGCTAACCATCGTCTTCCGTGTAGCTCGAGGGGTTATCCCTGATAGCGGCACCAACGAACCTGTTGATTGAGTCTTGTACATCATCAACAGCGTTCGTTTCGTAGTACCAAGTCGACATTGCTTCGGATTTGAGAGCACACATGTCAAGCATCAAGGCAATCATCCAGCTATCTGGAGTGAGATTTGGTGTCGGTAGCCGAACGAAAGTCCCCCCCCTATCGTTGGTTCGTCGCGGAAGTAGCCAAGCATAGTTTCCCGTATACACCTCGTCTTTCGGAATCGGAACAAACACCGCGGTTCTACTCAGCACATAACACGCTTGACCGTAGGAAAACCACAAGTCGTAGTCCCAGCCTAGCCATTTTTCCACCGCCAGTTGTTGCCATTCTTCGAGTTTTGTAGAATCGAACCGCCTATCTGTTTCCGGTATCTTCATGTTGTTCTCTGCGGCCAGTTTTCTTCTTGCAAGACGTCCCTTTTCGACATCGTCCCAGGATGAATTCCAGTTGTATTGCGTCCATTCCAGGAACTCTGTGACATCGTCCTTATCGTGGGGTTTATATGGTTCGTTCCCTCTGTAAGACCTTGGGACGGGAATATAGGTTACTCCTAGATTCACGTCTTCGATTATTCCGATGGATGAAATCACTGCCATTATCGGTTCAAACACCCGAATGTCTTCGGGAATTGCTATTTGGAACTCGCGAGGTAACGTGATGCGGTGATAATGAAGTTCACAATCGAGCATTCTAGAGTATATCAGAAGCATGTGGACGTGAATCCATTCCGCAGGAGATAAAAGATATCTCAACCGCGGTCGAACTTTCAAAAGTTTGCTGTACGTGGTAATAACTAGGGACTTGTATCCTTCATTGCTGATAGTTGCGTGAATTTGCTTCGTCTTCATTTTCAGTCCACAATCGAAAGCCCTCAGAAACGAAACGCTCTGGCCAGTGGTGTATAGAGCATCTGGTAAACGACTCTTCGACCCGAAAGAAGCCGCAACGACACTTTGAGTCCCAATGCCGCTGTCAAGGTGTGATGAACGAGGTGCGTTGTGAGCATTTTTCTTCTCCATCCTTTCTATTGTTGGGATTTTTTCCCTTCTTGCTCTTTCATGTTTCCTGATTCTACTGGTATCTTTTTTACGAGGACTGACTCTAACTCCTTTTCCTTCTTTCGTCTTTGAATAACCCGAGGGCTGGCTCGATGGAACCAGATGTGATTCTGGTTGACGTGGGTGTACTTTTTGAGGAGGTTTATTGTTGCGATTGGAACTGGGCTTGCGTAGGAAGGTTTGTTTTGACTCGATTTTGGGGGGGAAATGTACTGGTTTCGGTGGTCTCGGTGACTTGGAATACGACTTTCTGGAAGCAGTGTCTCTTTTTGAGCGCAGTGATGGGTATTTGGTCGACTTGTAATGGTGTAATTTACCTGAATCTATTGGGTCACGTGACGGGAACGAAGGCCGCTTGCTGATACTACTGCTCACCGAACTACTACTGCTTGGATAGTACGCATTCGACTGCGTGTCTCTTTCCGAGGGCAGTGATGGGTATTTGGTCGACTTGTCATGGTGTAATTTACCTGGATCTATTGGGTCACGTGACGGGAACGAAGGCCGCTTGCTGATACTACTGCTCACCGAACTACTACTGCTTGGGTAGTACGCATTCGACTGCGTGTCTCTTTCCGAGGGCAGTGATGGGTATTTGGTCGACTTGTAATGGTGTAATTTACCTGAATCTATTGGGTCACGTGACGGGAACGAAGGCCGTTTGCTGATACTACTGCTCACCGAACTACTACTGCTTGGGTAGTACGCATTCGACTGCAAATCATTCTGGCCTGGCTTCCTTAGCCTGCTTGTTGATTTAGGTTTCGACCTGTTGGTGCTCCGTTGCAAAGGAGCACTAGTCCTAGTTTGCGAAGATTTTCTGTCGGAGTGCATCGGCCGGTCTTCTTTTTCTCTCGATCGATCTCTTGAACTTCGTTTTGGCCAACGTTTCGAAGAGCTCTTGATCCTAGATTGAGAGGATCTGGAATCGGAATGGACCGACTGATTTTCTTTTCTCCTTGATTGATCAATAGATCTCGGCTGTGGTCTATTGGTGCTACGTTTCGAAGTAGCACTGCTCGTTGTTTGCGGTGATTTTGGATTCGAATGTACCGATTGGCCTTTGTTCCCCCCCGAGTAGTATCCAGCAGTCGGCTTTGGCCTGCTGGTGCTGCGTTTCGCAGAACTGCCGTTCGAAGTTTGAGAAGATTTCGAATCAGGGTTAACCGGCGGATCCTCCTTTGCCCTTGATTGATCCATGGGAGTCGGCCGTGGGCTATTCGTATCAAGTTTCAGAGAAACCCTGCTCCTACTTTGAGAAGATTGCGTATCGGAACGTACCGATCGGTCTTCTCGCTCCGACGATGGATATCTGGGAGTAGATTGCCCAGAACTCTGTTTTGCTTGTGGGTTCGTGGTCTCGATGTAACAAATAATGTTTTCTATGATTCTTTCCAAGAAACCAACCGTCATCTGAGTTTCTTTCACACTAGAAAAATCACTTGCTTGCTGTTTCTGTTGCTGTATCTGCTGCTGCTGTGACAACGGCGAACCGGATCCCTTCGTTGCATCGTCCGCGCTGGCATTCAGGTCATCTACACCCTCGCTGCTTCGTCCCTCGGCAGCAGAGTATTCTTCGATGTCCTCCAGGATCCGAAAGGGTTGCTTGTACGGCGAGGAAACTTCGAACGTCGTTGAGATGCTCTCATTGGTTGCTGTGCTCTGCAGTAGTCGATCCGACGAATTCATCGACGACGCCAGGGATGTCAATGCCCCCGCGTTCTCGGGCAACGATTCACTGAAATTTATGTTGCTGTTGCTGTTGCGTGCCACACCAAGATTGCTCGATGGTGTCGGGCCCGACGAGTGGGAAACGGACGGAACCTCCGAACCGGGTTGATAACGATGGACACTGGGCGTTGTTGGCTTGGACGAATTCGAGGACGACGAAGTCGTTGGCTTGCGTTCCGAGCTAGAAGCGTCCTGGATCGTGGAAATGTCTTGGATCGTAGATTTGCTGCTATCCGGGGCAGCTGCATTGTTCGGTGTCCTGCCGGATGCGGGCGACGACGACGACGACGACGACGACGCGAGGGCCTTAGTTCCGGAACCGGTGGGTGCGCTCGTCGATCGGCCGATGGTTTCTCTAATGGCACCCGACGTGCGTTGCGACGACGACATCGTCGTGGACGACGAAATCGTTCCCTTGCGATCCGATCCGGAAATATCGTGTGGAACCGCCGGCACCGCATCGGGCCTGCTATCCAGGGTCCTTGTCGAGAACCGATCCGA
Organism: Pseudo-nitzschia multiseries; assembly: GCA_037355745.1. Taxonomy (NCBI): domain Eukaryota; phylum Bacillariophyta; class Bacillariophyceae; order Bacillariales; family Bacillariaceae; genus Pseudo-nitzschia; species Pseudo-nitzschia multiseries. The sequence goes on from CM074790.1 coordinate 8,426,556, forward strand.
CATCGACGACGATGCGTTCCATCTCCTCCCGATCTTGGATGACGTCGTCCTCGCTTCCGACTGGCTGCTGTTGAGGATCGATGCCGATCCCGATGCCGATGGGGATTTCAACATCGTCGCGGACGACGAACTCGTTCCCTTGCGTCCCGATCCGGATCCGGAAACATCGTGCGGGACCGCCGACACCGCATCTACATCTGCACCGGGCCTGCTATCCAGAGCCATTGCTGAAAACGCATCCGACGTCGACATCGACGACGATGCGTTCGATCTCCTCCCGGCCTTGGACGTGCTGTCGAGGATGGATGCCGCTGCGGACGCCGATGCCGATGCCGATGGGGATGCCAACATCGATATCGACATCAATGAACTCGTTGTTCCTTTGCGTCCCGATTCGGAAATATCGTGCGCAATCGCCGACACCGCGTCTAGACCGGGTCTGCTATCCAGGGCCCTTACCGATAACGAGAACGGATCGGAGAGCGACGACGATGCGTTCGATCTCCTCCCAATCTTGGACGACGTCGTCCTCGTAGCCGACTGGCTGCTGTCGAGGATGGATGCTGCTGCGGATTTTGATGTGGATTTTGATGCGGATTTTGATTGGCTGCTGGTCTTGTTGGCCGAGCTTTGCAACCGATCCGACGACACAATGGTAGTCGAGGACGAAAGAGACGTCGCGGGTGCCTGCCGCTCCGATCCCGATCGAATGTCGTTGGAAGTCGACTTGCTCTCCTCGGCCTCGTTTTCGTCCTCATCGACGACGGCAGCGTCGTCATCGTCATCGTCGTCATCGTCATCATCGTCATCGCCATCCAAATCCAGCGAGAGGACGGTGGAGGCCAGCGTCGGGGCGGCATTTTCATTGTCCTCGCGGGATCCGGCCAGGGACAAGAGCGTGTCGTCTAGGTATCGGGATGCAGCCGGGCCGCGAGACATGCGTCCCGAAGAGACCATCGTCGGATCGAAGGACGTCTCCAGGGCCTTTGTGGATCTCGTCGGTGTCTCCGTCTTGATGGGTTTGGGTCGTTTGGGTGGCTCAAACGTCCTGAGGGCCTCGAAAAACGAATCAAAGGACTTTGTGGATCCCTTCAGCTCGTCATCGGCATCGGCATAGGCATACGATGGTTTGTTATTGCCTTCTTCTGCTTCCTCCTCCTCTTCCTGTTCTTCGTCATCTTCATCTTCATCGTCCGGTTCGATGTGAAAATCGAGGTCCAAAAACGCGCTGGTATGAATATCAGATTTGCTTGGAGGGCTTGGGGTTGTGTGCTTGGAACCCTCTTCTTCGGGTATCGTATCGGATGCGGGAGGTCGCCAGGAGGAACGATGAGTCTCGGGGTCTCGCTGCTGTTGCTGTTGCTGTTGCTGTTGCTGCTGCTGTTGTTGTTGGCGTCGTCGTCGTTGTTGCGCACCAACGTCCATGACGTATTGTAGCTGCTTGGACGAATAATACAAGCGGCTGTCCTCGCTGTCCTCGCTTTCGTCGCTCCCGCTGATGCCGATGCCGCCGTCGCTGCGAGAGCTCCCGCGCTCGCGGCTTCGATCGGCAAAACCCAGATCCAGCGACGACATCCCGCTGCTGTCGTTGTCGTTGTCGTTATCGTTATCCTTGTCGTTATTTATGTCGTTGCCCTCCTTGTCGTTATCGTTGTCGTTGTCCCCTGGCAGTGATGGCGCGGAGGAGGATCGTTGATCGAAAAACGAGTCGTTGTAGTTGTAGTCGTAGCCATAGTCGTCTTGGTCGTCGTCGCTGATTTCGGTTAGGTCCCTGCGCTGGTCCCCTATCGATGTTCCCGGGCCTTGCGAAAGAGAAAGAGAAACAGAAACATAATCCCCGATCGAAGAGCTTCCCAAGGATTCCAAGCCGCCGCCGGCCCCCTCCTGCGACAACCATTCGGATCCGTCCTCGTCATCGTCGTACGAAGCCGCGTCGTCTCCGTCTCCGTCGGTGCTGTTGCTGTTGCCGTTGCCGTTGCCGTTGCTGTTGCGCGAGCCGTCTCCCTGGCTTAGATCGTAGCTGTATTGTGCGTAGACGGAGCCGGCGTCGAACCTCGACGCGGGCTTGTGTTCTCCGATGGTGGGGAGGTAGGATTCGGACAGGAACCCGGGAAACTCGGTGAAGTTGGAGATGTCCTCGTCGTCGTTGGGTTCCTGTTCCCGTCCGATTGGTGGAAGGAGGGACGCGTCGGGCATGCTCTCATCGGTGTTGTCCTCGTCTCCGCTTTTGTTTTCGTTTTCGTTTTCGTTTTCGTGTTTGGTTTCGGGTTCCTCCCGTGCCGTGGATTGCGACCCCGCATCGGCGCATCCGGAGTGTTGCGATCCCTCCCAGATCTCGAAACGAATTGTTTCTGTTTCTGTTTCTGTTTTTGTTTCTGTTTTCGTTTCGTCCCGGTCCCTTTGTCCACCGATCGGTGGAGCGAGATAATCCTTCCCCTTCGGCAGGGGTTCTTCTTCGTCGTAGGACTCTTCGTCGTAGGACTCTTCGTCGTAGTAGGAGCGCTCGGAAGGGTCCCCCTCCGCTCCATAGTACGGCAAGACGTCCCCTTCGCTCGGCGACCACCCCGGGTCGGTTTCGTCGTAATCGCCGTCGTCGCCGTCGTCATCGTTGTCGTGGTATGTTTCCTCGTCGTAGCTATAATACCCATCGTTACCGCCGCCGCCGCCCCCCGAGTGTTCGTGTTCGTGTTCGTGTTCGTGTTCGTGCTCGTTGATCGACCGATCGCGCTCGTGTTCGCGCTCGACCTCGACCCTCGCCAGAGACGACGACCTGGACGACGAGCCGCGGAATTTCTTTTCGTCGTTGTTGGACAACGACGAGGCAAAGGACGAGCTGCCCACTCCCGTCGACCAGCCCCTGTCGTCGGTCGACGGGGAGGGAGCCGGGGCCGAGGACGACTTGGTCCGCAGGAGGAGGAGTTCTTCTCGTTGCCGTTGCCGCTCGCTGTTGTGGTTGCTGTTGCTGTTGCTGTTGTAATATTCGCCGTACTCGTACTCGTCGTACAGCGCGTTGAACGGGTTGTCGCTTCTCGGTGGTGTCGTTGTCGTTGTCGTTGTTTGTGGTTGTGGTAGTGGTGATGTTGTTGTTGTTATTGTCGCCGGCGATGGAGTATCGTGGAAAGAACCCGCATCCCCGCGGTCGTTGCTCCTACTCCTACTCCTGTTGCTGATGTTGTCGTTGTCGTTGGCGGTGGTAGTGGTAGTGGCAACTTTTGTGATCCGAGGGGTAACAGGGACGGCGCCACTCGACCCTCCGGCATCGGCATCGAAGTCATCGAAGTCATCGAAGTCATCGAATTCGTCGAAGTCATCGAATTCGAATTCGTCGTCAAAACCTGCAAACACAAACTCACCTGCAGAAATTGCAATTGTTTCGTTTCGCGGTTGCGCTTGTTGTTGTGCCTCTGGTGGCGAGTGATGATCACGATGATGATCACGATGATGATCACGATGATGATCACGATGATGAAAGGAGTCACCGTCGCTAACGCGATCGCTGTCCGACACATCTCCGTCGTAATGGTTGTTGCGATTGGATGTGGAGCCGTTGTAGTTGTAGTTGTAGTTGCGGTCGTTGTCGCTGTCTGTGTTCATGTTGCATTGTGGATCGGATGGATCCCCGACACATACACTACACTACACTACACTGTGCTGCTCTCCGCCGTACTCGTATCGTGTCGTTTAGTATCGTATTCAGTATCGTATTCAGTATCGTACCGTATAGTATCTTATCGTACTTAAAACGTAGTACAACGGGGATGTTGTTGTTCGTTTGTTTGTTTTGTTTGTTCACGGTTCTGCTTCTAATAGGACTAATAGGATTGGGGTGGTGCTGTAACTGTTACGGCGATTGGTTATGTTTCGCCATGATCCAAACTACTTCTATCTTGTACAGTACGTGTAGTCGTAGTAGTAGTCTCAAGTCTCTTCTTTGTTGCTTGCTTGTCATCCATCACTTTGATCAAACATCAAACGATCCAACATCGGAGGAACGACCAAGGGACAAGACGCAAGAAGAGACAGAGAGAGAGAGAGAGAGTCTTCCTATTCTGCCACGAAAGATGTAGATGGATACGGTACTGATAGTACGGAGTAATTACTACTCGTACCCGGTAATCTTACGAAGAAAACCCGCGAAGTATCCCTTTCGAACTTCGTTACAACTTTCTTGTTTTACACTAGTACCTACGGTAGGTACGTAGTGGTTCTTACTGTTGGTTTCTAAGATGGTGCTTATACGACTCGATCCAACGCACATACGACTAGAAGTAATAAAGAGAGGTCGAAAGAGGCGCTACCGGTACGAGGTACCGTACTCGTACCGTGGTGCTATCCAGATATCATTGGGCGATTCCCGAAAACACTTCTTGACTTTGGCTAGAAGAGCCTGAAGAATCTGTTTCTGTTCTTGTTCTTTGAAAATTATCATACTAGTAGATTAACGATAAGTAGTAGTAGTACTAGTTGCTTTTGGTTTTGCAAGAAAACAAATTATGAGCTTTGCAAGTTGCAAAGGAATGAACTAGTAACTACTTGTAGTACTAACTCCTGCAAAATTATAGTGAAGTTGGTGAAGTTGTTACATGAAAGTCTGAACTTGATGGGAATCAACGCACGGGCCAACGATTTCCATTTCCATTCCCATTTCCATGTGTATGGAAAAACTGATGGGATTGAACCCCTATTAAGGAGTTGGACCCCTCTTAAGGAGCGAGTCGTGCGGTTTTTATGAACCCGAACACCAAAAGCGAAACTACTCCATCCGGATCAAAACTACTCCTCCTCATAGTATTACTACTTGTAGCTCGTATAAACTACTCGTATCCTTCTATCCTTCCAGCAACAAGCTCTAAGCTCGTAATTCAGCTCATTATTCAAAAACCTAGCAACAGCAAAAACTATGTCCAAATATAAGCTACTAATTACTAGTACTAGTACCACCATGGGGGATCTCAACAATATTAAATTCCTTTCGTGTCTAGGTTGGTAGAGGTTGGTAGAGGTACGAAATCGCAAATAATGAGACCTCGCAAAATACCAAGCTCATTCTTACGATCGAGAATCGATACTTAACTGGAGGAGAAGAACCGATCGTCACTCGAGTTCGATACTTAGTGATCCAAGAAAGAACACGCACCAGATATTAGCATATGCTATCTTTTGTTAAGTGTTCTGTTTTCAAGAAAAGACAGCAGAGGTTCGGATGGTTACTCTCACGAACTTGTTTGTCTGCTGCATAAAATACATGTTGTATTAGCGGCAACACGGTATTTTACCGTATAAAATACTCGTATCGTGCTGTATTAGCGGTAGCACACTCTAAAGCGGTAACTTGCTCTCCAGCAAGCCGACACGCTTATACTTTTAGAATATTTGATTATTCAACCTTAAACCTTGCACCGGACGCCCCTTTTGTGTCCTACTGTAGAACTACAAGCCTAAGATCTAACTGATTGCGTCGTTTATTGATAGTCAGAATAGATCTGATTGGATTAGCATCCAGTCGTAGTGGATATCAGAGAAATATTAGAACACAACAGACCGGACCCTCAACCGGCCTGCAGCCACAGCTCCTGTTGCTCTTCTTTGCCTTTGGATTGAGTCAGCTCAACAGCCAGTTTCAAAAAGAAATTAACAGATTAACAGTCGCAAGCTTGTTGAAGCTTGCAAAAGAAGAAGACAACGGCAGAAGCACTCGACGACGAAAATATCCGACACAGACCATCAAACGAACATCTACGGACGACGATTGATAGTTCTCTGATCCGATTACACGATAAAGACACCAACGGACAAGCCGAAGTCTTTAATAGAAGCCCATTGCATTGGACACGCCAATAACAATCCCTCCATCCAAGAATCACATTCCCGGATAAAAAGACGACAATCCAACAGCAGATCATCGAACGAACAACTAAGGCCGACGATCGATAGTTCTCTGATCCGATTACACAACAAAGCCCAACAACGGACAAGCCGTTTGTATTTAATACAAGCCCACTGCAGTGGACACCAATTTGGCATTCCTGAAGTATTCATACATGTCCAACATCCCAGTTGCCGGTAGAACAAGGAGCAAGTCCTCAGGATTCCAAACACTCCAACCCGGAAGTGCTGCAACCACGTCCCTCTTGCCCACAACCGACATGGCACCCGACCAACAGAATAATCCAACCCAAGATGATGAAGAGGTACTACTCAACCAATCGATTGATTGACCATGATCGATCGACCATGGAGAATCGATACTTGGAACCGGCAATCTACTCAACCACCCAAAGAAAAATTCGAAGGCGAAACTTCCATCAGTCCTTAAGTCCAGTTTTCGAATATCTTAAGTCCATCCATCCAGCAAGTCCGATGGCGCACCCAATCACCGGCTCAACGGCTTGGCGCAGCTACTCAACGGCTCAACGCTCGGCTGGCTACTTGAACATACCGGTGGCATCATCTTCAGTTGGCTCGGTGGCATAAGAGAAGTATCCGTCCTTCTTATGCATGAAAACATTCAGGATCTGGCTGGTTGTGGCCGACAGTACTGGTTTGGTAGTTGTACAGAAGCATCAGCATCGCGTTAAGTACTATGACCTTTTGATCTCCAAAGTCCTCTAAAAGAACAAGCCTGTCTTTCAATTGCAGGAATTGCCCCTGGATCGTTTGCATCCCCCACTCAGATAACTGCCAAAGCGAGGTTGCTTCACGATTCAACACGAGAGCTTCGGCACCAACTTGATCCGATTGCAACAAACTCTGGATAAGAAACTAGTTCAAAAGTGGTCTTACTTTGAATGCCGCGTTGGCCGTAAGCATTGCTGCGCCATACTACTCATCGAACATTTCCTGCATCTGGTCATAAACACCGTAATCTGCAACGATGCTGTCACACATGCCAAGACCCAGGACAGTTGAAAGCAGTGAAGACAACATGTTGCATTCGCCTCTTGTTTTCTTCCTTTTGGTACTCCATTCTTTGTTAAGGTTAGCTTCTTGCGGATACGCTCGGGTTTTTTATGTTATCAATCGTGTAAATATCAAATAATATCAAATACAGGTTGGAAGAGGTCTAGTAGGAGATCACGAAAGACCTTGTGATCTACACCACAGCAGTTGAGAAGAGCCTGTTCATTGCCAGAGTTGAAAAGGTAAATTAAGGAGGATTGGCAGTGCCGGCGAAGGGCTATTCTTGGTGTTCTTCTATCTTTTAGACGCCTGTCAGAAGGATCTTCGTCTTCAGAATTGCCGTTATCTATCATACAGAAGATGGAAAGGATCTCAAGTGTTGCCATGATAGTGGAATTTTGCTAAGTATGAGCGATTGTTAAGAGGGCGACGATGACAAGAAAGACAGATCAATCAGAAGAGAGGGAAATTAACATCAAAAATTTCAAATTACGCCGACGAAATTACTATCAGGGAGAAAGATACCTTTTTTAGTACGTGTGTACCTTTTTTAGTCAGAGAGAGAGTCAGATACCAGTTTTTCTTCGGTTGTATCAACAAAATACAGTAGTACAATACTGAAGGAATTCTGCTCCTTTGTTATCGTACTAGGCACGGTGGGTATTAACTGGAACACCATCATTGTCATCCTGTTGGATATGCCTTGCTGCTCTGGCAAATGAATCACTTGTGTAAGACATTTTCCTTTCTGGCAAGAAAGTGGATTGTTTTGTTGAGGATAGTGGTGTTATTTTCGGTGGATATTGTAAGTGTTTTGGCTGTTTCGTCGTTCTTATTGTTCTTGTTGTTGTTCTTGTCGTTTTTGTTGTTTTTGACGTTTTTGTGTTTTCATGTGTTAGATGTTGACTTGCTGGAAGGAAAGTGTATTATGTATTGTTGTGTTTGGTCTTCTTTTTCAGGCCGGGCGCTTAGGGCACCCCCAGGCGCCCTGAACCTTAGTAGCTAGGACACCACAGTATGTGTTTGTTGTCTTTGTCTATGCGCGCACGCGCATAGTATGGCTATAGCTAATTGGCTAAAATTAGTGTAAAAGTGGTTATGAATTCATATCAGTAAAAACAACTGTTATGGTTAAACCACGCACAATTTACGAAGACCGGTATCTGATATTGGTTGATATACCAATAATAATCTCTTATTATTTTTACCAGAATCAAGTATCTTACTTGTCAGACTGTCTGACAGACCTGTGCGCGCGCGGTTTTAGAAAGTACAATAACTGAGTTATTAATACTCAAATTTAACAATAACTTAAGTTACTATTAATCCTGTCAGCATAGGTTTTGTACTGGACACTTTTTTTAGTACTGCACCTCTTCTATCCAACGGACCAAACCCGGACCCGAACCCAAAGAGGAGTGATCTCCACTTCAGATCTTTATATCAATATGAAGATCTGCTGATTCAACATAAATTAAGACAGCCCTACCCGCTGGGACTAAACTCACCGGCTGAGGTGAATCCCAAAACTTTTCTAAAATGATTTCTGTTTTTTGGTATTCAACTAAACATGACGCGTTCTTCAATACTCAACAAAAGGGGATCCATTTCCAGGATCAGTTGACACAATTGCTTGGAGTGATTTGCAAAAGGAAGAAACTCTACTAATCTGCAATTTGCACATGATTCCACTACATAACACATGATTTTACTAGATAACAACTGATTCCACTTCATAATTTCTACTTTTGCACTAAAGTGCTCCTGCTTTCTAATTTGGAATGAAACTCTGCATCTTTTTTGGCTCTGTAAACTTTGCTAAGCCAAATAATCTTGGAATAGAATCGACCATGGGATTCCTCCAGCAATCTACTAAACGGATGCTAAGCAAAACAATCTTCGAATCATCAAATCGAACCAACCATGGGTTTTGTCTGAACAACCAACAATTGGCTCTTCAATTGGCTTCTAATCCGCTCTCCAACCGGCTCTCCAATCAATAATCGACTCCTCTCCACTCCAATCGAATTGACTCTCAAACGCTTTGCAAAGTGTTCGGTGCTGGTGCTGGTGCTTTGGGGACGGCCCATGAATGGATCATTGATTTGTTGTCGGGGGTGGGACTAAGTCTAAAGGACTTGGCCTTTCAAAGATGGGTGTAGATTGTTGAAAGGGTCTTCTTTGTCTCCATTAAGTTGTCACCTTCTTCCAGTACTGCCTCTAAGGATTAGCCAGCAACAACTCTACCCTTCAAGAATTCTATAGTACATTTGAGTCACGAGAACTGCTTCTGCTTGGCCTCATTATAATGCTTCCTCCATCAGTTGCTGAATCTCTTTTCAAGCTCTTCAATCCCTCAAGGGAAGTCATCTTCTTTGAAGTCCTCAAGTCCAAACCACTCATTCCACATTGAGGAAACCGCCAAATGCTGTTGGATCAACGTTTTTTGAAGGTTAGTACCCGCTGCGTCGATTTTTTTTCTTGTTGTTGCTTCTGCTTCTGTTGGGAGATGAAAGGAAGCCATATGCTGCAGGAAATGGTGTAATTGTTGGTTGATGACGTCTTGTTGTTTCTCTTTGAGTTTGGTAACCTTAATGTCTATCCCTGTAACATCCTTTGAAACATTATAGACTTTGGAATGAATGTTTTGAAGTCAGTCGTGAAACCCCGGAAGCGCCACGTCCATACTTTGTTAGATTGAGTTATCTCTCTCCTCATCTCCTAACCTTTTTGACAACTACTGCTTGATAAGTATGGAACAATTTGGTGTTGAAAATGGGCAAGGAGAAGAGGTGATTCTGTCTCCCTTTGTGTATCAAGACCGCAGCATCGTGCAGTATGGCACATTGCAAATTCAACAGGAGCTCTAAGAACGCTTGAGCAGCCGGTTTCTTGCAGGCATTCTTGGTTGTGCCCATTGCCTTGTCAAGGAACAGGAGCACTTGACGGCAAAGCTCTGGAGGTGGGTCAATGGTACCTCAGGGCAAGAAGGAGCTGCATTTGTCTTGCTCATGTCAAGCCAAGACCAGCATTGCCTTCAGTGGGAGTTTTGAGGAATATCAGTCTTCTCTGACGTCAAGGTTCCAATTTCCAATCCACATGATGTATTGCGGATCCACCTCTTGCATTTTGCATGCAACTGTACCTGTACTGCCGCCAAAGTGAACAAAATGCTTTGATATGATGCCCAAGGCCTTGCATGCTGTCCGCGTGGTTTTTCCATATGCTTGGTCTGTTAGCGGACAGTCATTCTGCGAGTTATTACAGCAATCGATGAGTAATTTGACGTTGAACCATGACGCGTTATTTGCAAAGTCATATCGCAAAAGCTCTCCAGTTGAATGGAATCGTGCCATCAAGTAGAAGCCAAACGCCGCCAGCAACGGAATACATGTTAACGTCTCTGTGTTTAAAAGACGTCCATTTTTCTGACAGCTTGTTTTCCATGTCATGATTTTCATCATAACAATCAGGCAGGAGTGTGCACCTTCATCAGATTTGATGATGCTACACAGATTCAACAATTCACATTTGAATAAGGACTTGCCACGCAGAACACTACAAAGCGTCATAAGGAAACAGAATTGGTCCCTCAACGCTGCAACCTGGTAGTTATGTTTGTACCAATGCTTAGAGAACACAAAAGCCTCGTCACACAAACGAGATCCGGGGTTCTTTCGGAATCACACGCATATTTGGGTCAAACTGCACTGGTCCCCCTTTGTAATTTCACCCTATTTATTGAAATTAATGTCGAACTCATAATATTTTTATGCACATTACATTTTCCTACCCCACTGGCATCTGTTTCCGAAGTAGTGGCATGTTACTGAATTTTATGCCTGAAACAAACAGTGCATGGTCGCAATTTTTCAATCTCAATCGTTTCCTCATTTCTATTGTTATTACTGGCTATCGTACTAACGATGGTGACGACACCTAAATATCAGGTTTATTGTGTACGTTGCTACCGGGACTCTCCTCTGATCACTATAGGTAGGGGAAAGAAGAAGGTTACCAAGAAGCAGAAACCCCCCTTGTTTACAGCGCGACTAAGAAAGAAAACAGGAGTAGTTGTTTCTCCCGGTCTTCGGGACCATATTTTGAATGACGCATCATGCTATTCTTATTTCAAGCAATCTTCGGGGCTAGTAGATTTTGCATCTTGCATATTCATTAGAAAATCGAAGAAGCTCGAGGATGCTACTCAACAATTAGGTCTAACGAACACCCGTAATGGTCCACAGAGTAGTGACGGCGCATTGCCAGAGGTACTTGACAATCAAGTTATGTACGACCCTTCTGTCGAACCGATTGGGCGTGCCTTGATTGGTCAGGAATTAACAAACATAGAGGATGACGATGATTCTGTTTCCAATGACAATTTTTTCTTTCCTAATGATGACGATGAGGAAGAAGGAAGTGAGAGCATAGAGGCTCCCCACTCTTTGAGTGTCAATGATGACGAAGAAGACAACAACATTGATGTTGACGATTCCCATTGTGATTCAAACACGACAATTACAACACCCAATGTAGGAAGAAACATATCTGACGAACTGAAGGTCAAGATCAAGTTAATGAAAATCATGCGGAATCATAGCATACCATTAGTTGCAGAGAAGGAATTGTATGAATGGGCTATAGAATCGGAGCGGCTTAATTTATTTTCATGGACTAAAGGCAATCTCATAAAGACCAGGGCAAGTGTCATGAAGGAGATTTCTGCAACTGTGCCTGAAATAAAAGGTGATGGGTTTGAACCTCATCTTATTGACTGGTGTTCTAAGAAATCACAGAGTGCTGACGTTTCCAGTCGCAAACAAATCTATGTCCGGTCGTTCCAAAAAGCACTTCATTCCCTATTAACAAATGTGACTTTGGTGAATGAAGACAATCTGTCATTCCCCCATGCTGAAGACCCAACCTTACCAGTCCGTTATCCAGAACTTCAAGGCAATATTGATATTGACGAACTCCATCATGGTGAATGGTGGATCAACACTTGGGAGAAGAGATGCAAATCCAAATCGAATGAAATTCTGGTTCCTATCATTCTCTACATGGATGGAATTGCAATTGACAATAGTGGTCAAACCACTCTTACCCCACTGAACATGACTCTTGGCATATTCAACACCCTAACTCGAAACTCCCGGCCGGATGCCTGGGAGGCTATATATTTTCATCCAACGGGTTCACGTGATAAAGGTGCCGAATCAATTGACAATGTGAATAATCTTCACTCTGGCCTTCGTTTGGCTCTTTCTTCTTTGAAAGATGCCTGCAACCAAACGGATGGTATTGAATGGTCTAATTTGCCGTGGAACAAGAAGAAATGGTCGGTTCGAATGAAATTTGCGGTTGCTTATTTCATAGGTGATACTCCCCAGCACGACCAACTTTGTGGACATTATCAAACATCGAACTCAAAGATGATCTGTAGGCATTGCAATTGTCCCAGAGCACTTGGTATTAATGCTCGTGTGAATGTTTTGAAGGTTCCCGTTTCACTTAAAAGTGGTAACATGCAAGTGTCTAAGCACCAAAATGGGGATGAGTACAAATCCATTCGGCTCTGGAATATATCTGATTTTACTGCTCCAACGGTTGACAAAGGAGTGAATGTTGAACAGTATTTCAAAAACATCTCTCACCACAGTGTACATAACGGCAACGCTTTTTATGACCTTGATTTTGGAGAAAACCCACATAATATTCATCTAGCGTCTCCCGGAGAGAGACTCCATATGCACCAACTTGGTTGTGCAAAGCGTGCAGCGGAGACGTTCCGCGAGGACTTTTTAGGCAATAACCAGCGGCTTCTTGGTGAGATGGAAAGGTTAGCCAGTTACTACGGTGGTGCTGTTCAGAGGCAATCCGATCGTGACTTCCCACGAACCAATTTTTCAGAATCAATACATACAGCAAAGAAGGAGGGTAACCAGTACATTGGAATGCTTTATATTCAGATGCTGTCACTTCTGTCTGCTGGAGGTCGTCAATTGTTGTTGTCTCGAAAGACGCCATCCAATCTTGAGAACAAGAGTAGAAAGTGTGAAGAGGAAATTGACCGACGTATTTACGCCATTGAGTTGTTGTTGGGTATGGAAGAGTTCCTAAAATACGCCGGAACGTTTGACGAGGTTTTCAAACAAGACAAGAAAGGTGTTTTGAATCTTGACAAAATGGTTGTTCTTTTCATCAACTGTATAAATAACAATCTGCAACGAAGTAAGGGAGAGGGTAACAATCTGGTGAAGAATCACATGTATTTTCATTTATCACAGTACATGAGATTATTTGGTCCTCCAACTGGATGGGACTCTGCTGCAAGTGAGAGCAATCATAAAACTGAAGTGAAGGCTCCTGCTAAGAGAACTCAACAAAACAAGTCCACACTAATCAAGCAAACTTGCAACCGAGTGATGGAGTATCGAACTATTGATCGACTTGACCGTGAATTTGATTTGTTCGAACATAGACCCATAACCGGACCAAATCATCCTAAGGAGGGTGGTTGGTCAGCTGGGTCTTCATTTTGGATTGGTGTGATGAATGGTCTCCCTTACATGAAGTGGGATGAAAAAAAAAACGCAAGTGTACCCTGGTTTCCATCGGATGTTCTCAAATTTTGTTGCGACGTGGTCCTTCCAGCTGTGGGTACCAGCATGCTTTTTGGAACCACGGAGCACAAGAGGTATGACAAATATCGTGAGATGAAATTACTATTTCGTGCCCATCCATCGTTTAAGTCTGATTCTGGACAATTGTCCAATGTATGGTATGACTGGGCTAATTTTCAACTCGACCTCCTTGATGGGCGTGGACTGCAAGTTTATCCATGTCAGATTCTGTGCCTGCTTTACCTTGAAGGTCCTTTCCCCGTGGGTAGCTCCGTTAGTGGTTTCGAATTAGTGCACGATGGTTATTATGCCGTCGCTCGTTGCTTTGTTTCTGCAGACCCCATACCGAGCAAGAGGGATAAAGGAAAAAAACACCATCATGCGTTGGTAAAGCAAGGTGAGTTGCGAAACAAATTGTATTTGTTCGACTGCAACGCCATTGAGTCCGAAGCTGCCGTTGTTAGAAACCATGGTAGTCCTGACCAATATTTTGTGCTGGGAAATCGTGAGCTATGGTTGTTTAATTTCCGTGAGACAATGGCTGCATTGGAAAAGAAGAATTTAGAATCAATAGTACGAGATGGTGAAGACAGCACATGACTTGAACGAACAAGTTTATTATCAGTGATATTTGTACTTAAATTGATTTACGTATTATTCATTATTCCACTATTCTACAACGCCGTTGCAGAATTTTTTGTTTTTGTTTTGGAGGAGTACTTGTAAATTGTTCTTTGTAAAGTTGTGTATTAATGGTTTTTGATGTACCCCCCTTTTTATGTGTATTTTGCGTTTTTCCATTTTCTGCAACGGCGTTGCACGGAATGGCCTTTTTCCGTATTTTCAAGGGTACAGTCATACAATTCCAGTTTTCTTCAAAATGGTGCAATTGCGTTTCAAAATAACAGCAGGAAGCCAGCAGCAAGCAGCGGCGTTTCCAGCGGCGTTATGGACCAGCAGGAAGCCAGCAGGAAGCCAGCAGTGAGCTGAAGTAGCAGGAAGCCAGCAGTGACCAGTGGCGATAGGGTCTAGCGAGAGCAACAATAACAGCGAATAGCGAGAGCAACAGCAACAGCGAATAGCGAGAGCAACAGCAACAGCGACTAGCGGAGTGGCGTTTTGGAGGAGCAGCAGGAAGCCAGCAGCAAGCATCGGCATTTGGAGCGGAGAAGCAGGAAGCGAGCAGCAGACGGTGTTTTGAGTGGCTCTGCGGGTGGATTGCTGTTGTTGATTTGTTGCCGCTGATTCATCCTGTGGCTTCGTTTTGATCATTGTTGCTGTTGCATATCTATAACACTATATAATAATTGAACAAAATGGGTGAGTATCTATTGATGTAGTACTAGTAGAGTAAATAATAACAACAGAATAATATAATCTACATGCCACTAACCTACACTGTTGGCGTTCAATCAATTCGATGCTGACAATTTGTTGTTCCGATCCGTTGTTCCACCTCAATGAAAGATTCGCCATACCTCTAGTATTGTTCCGATTTGTGTTCCGGTCGGATATTGCAGCCTCCAAGGAAGACGGCGACGCACCTCTAGCGACACCAGGAAAGATTTGCCACACCTCCTCAATCCGTTGTTACGATCCCTCCCTATGAAAATAAGAAGAAAAAATAGAAGTGAGGAAATACAGCATCATCAGCAATGCAACAGGCGAGCACCAATGTCTATCTATCTCACGTTGTTGCCTTCCACTCGGCGTTGCCTTTGATTCGAATTGTTGGTGCCGATTCCGATATGTTGTTGCCATTATGTTGTTGCCATTACGTTGTTGCCAATACGTTGTTCAGACAATTGTGCCGTTGATTTGAAGAAATCTTACTCCTATGTAACGAAAAACTGGATCTTGTTCCTGATGATATAGATATGCAAGGGATGCAGATTTTGTGCTTTCAAGACGTCTATGTTTGGGTCGCGAATCCGAACAAGAATATCTTTCCAGCAACTAATCACTCGTCCGATGCACTCTATTGTCTTGCAGTACAAGGCAGTTACTTCGCACTAAAATATCTCAAACCTGAATCAGCCGGCCTAATGCTATTACTAGCACTTCGGAGGGATTCTACGTGCTCGGACGGAGTGCCAATCGTACAAGTACGGTAAAGCAACTCTGCTTTTGATAAGTCGGGGTAAGAAGATTATGAAGGGAAAAGAAAATCACACTGTAAAATTAATCACACTGTGTGTGTGTGTGTGTGTGTGAGTTTTTTTTTCTTTCGTGAAGTATTTTTTTGCGAAGTAGATTTCTACACGATTTTTGTACTGTTCGAATTTTTTTTTTTCGTGACACCTTGACACCCTGACACCTTGACACCCTGCTTCTTTCTTCCTACCGTACGTACTTCGAATTTTTTTCTTTCTTCGTACCTACACTACACCGTACTTCGAATTTTTTTCTTTCTTCGTACATACTTCGAATTTTTTTCTTTCTTCATACCTACTTCGTACTTCGAATTTTTTTCTTTCTTCGTACCTACCTACCGTACTTCGAATTTTTTTCTTTCTTCGTACCTACCTACCGTACTTCGAATTTTTTTCTTTCTTCGTACCTACCGTAATTACTGGTATTGAATTTGCGTAGCATTCTACTACAGTAGCTTTGTACACACTTTTTGTACTAGACAATTCCTGGTATTGAATTTGTGTATACTGACTAAAGTATCAGCCTGTTTCTTGTACAGTTTGTTTTGTAGTCTACCCCATTCATAGTATGAACACTATTCATCCTGAAATTGCAGTCAATGCCACACATTTGCACTCAAAACTGACTAGGAATCACTATTTTGGTACATGCATGTCCAGGGACAAAAATTATTCTAAAATTCATACTGACTAAAGTATCAGCCTGTTTCTTGTCCAGTTTGTTTCATAGTCTACCCCATCCATAGTATGAGCACTATTCATCCTGAAATTGCAGTCAATGCCACACATTTGCACTCAAAACTGACTAGGAATCACTATTTTGGTACATGCATGTCCAGGGACAAAAATTATTCTAAAATTCATACTGACTAAAGTATCAGCCTGTTTCTTGTCCAGTTTGTTTCACAGTGCACCCCATCCATAGTATGAACACTATTCATCCTGAAATTGCAGTCAATGCCACACATTTGCACTCAAAACTGACTAGGAATCACTATTTTGGTTAATGCATGTCCAGGGACAACAATTATTCTAAAATTCATACTGACTAAAGTATTAGCCTGTTTCTTGTCCAATTTGTTTCATAGTCTACCCCATCCATAGTATGAGCAATATTCATCGTGAAATTGCAGCCAATGTCACACATTTGCACTCTAAAACTGAGTAGGAATCACTATTTTGGTTAATGCATGTCCAGGGACAAAAATTATTCTAAAATTCATACTGACTAAAGTATCAGCCTGTTTCTTGTCCAGTTTGTTTCATAGTCTACCCCATTCATAGTATGAACACTATTCATCCTGAAATTGCAGTCAATGCCACACATTTGCACTCAAAACTGAGTAGGACTCACTATTTTGGTACATGCATGTCCAGGGACAAAAATTATTCTAAAATTCATACTGACTAAAGTATCAGCCTGTTTCTTGTACAGTTTGTTTTGTAGTGTACCCCATCCATAGTATGAACACTATTCATCCTGAAATTGCAGCCAATGTCACACATTTGCACTCAAAACTGACTAGGAATCACTATTTTGGTACATGCATGTCCAGGGACAAAAATTATTCTAAAATTCATACTGACTAAAGTATCAGCCTGTTTCTTGTCCAGTTTGTTTCATAGTCTACCCCATCCATAGTATGAGCACTATTCATCCTGAAATTGCAGTCAATGCCACACATTTGCACTCAAAACTGACTAGGAATCACTATTTTGGTACATGCATGTCCAGGGACAAAAATTATTCTAAAATTCATACTGACTAAAGTATCAGCCTGTTTCTTGTCCAGTTTGTTTCACAGTGCACCCCATCCATAGTATGAACACTATTCATCCTGAAATTGCAGTCAATGCCACACATTTGCACTCAAAACTGACTAGGAATCACTATTTTGGTTCATGCATGTCCAGGGACAAAAATTATTCTAAAATTCATACTGACTAAAGTATTAGCCTGTTTCTTGTCCAATTTGTTTCATAGTCTACCCCATCCATAGTATGAGCAATATTCATCGTGAAATTGCAGCCAATGCCACACATTTGCACTCAAAACTGAGTAGGAATCACTATTTTGGTACATGCATGTCCAGGGACAAAAATTTCTAAAATTCATACTGACTAAAGTATCAGCCTGTTTCTTGTACAGTTTGTTTTGTAGTGTACCCCATCCATAGTATGAGCACTATTCATCCTGAAATTGCAGTCAATGCCACACATTTGCACTCAAAAACTGAGTAGGAATCACTATTTTGGTACATGCATGGCCAGGGACAAAAATTATTCTAAAATTCATACTGACTAAAGTATCAGCCTGTTTCTTGTCCAGTTTGTTTCATAGTCTACCCCATCCATAGTATGAGCACTATTCATCCTGAAATTGCAGTCAATGCCACACATTTGCACTCAAAACTGACTAGGAATCACTATTTTGGTACATGCATGTCCAGGGACAAAAAT
Organism: Pseudo-nitzschia multiseries; assembly: GCA_037355745.1. NCBI lineage: Eukaryota > Bacillariophyta > Bacillariophyceae > Bacillariales > Bacillariaceae > Pseudo-nitzschia > Pseudo-nitzschia multiseries. Next base: position 8,444,695 of record CM074790.1, read on the forward strand.
TATTCTAAAATTCATACTGACTAAAGTATCAGCCTGTTTCTTGTACAGTTTGTTTTGTAGTGTACCCCATCCATAGTATGAGCACTATTCATCCTGAAATTGCAATCAATGCCACACATTTGCAATCAAAAACTGAGTAGGAATCACTATTTTGGTACATGCATGGCCAGGGACAAAAATTATTCTAAAATTCATAATGACTAAAAAATCAGCCTGTTTCTTGTACAGTTTGTTTTGTAGTGTACCCCATCCATAGTATGAGCACTATTCATCCTGAAATTGCAGTCAATGCCACACATTTGCACTCAAAAACTGAGTAGGAATCACTATTTTGGTACATGCATGTCCAGGGACAAAAATTATTCTAAAATTCATACTGACTAAAGTATCAGCCTGTTTCTTGTCCAGTTTGTTTCATAGTCTACCCCATCCATAGTATGAGCACTATTCATCCTGAAATTGCAGTCAATGCCACACATTTGCACTCAAAACTGACTAGGAATCACTATTTTGGTACATGCATGTCCAGGGACAAAAATTATTCTAAAATTCATACTGACTAAAGTATCAGCCTGTTTCTTGTACAGTTTGTTTTGTAGTGTACCCCATCCATAGTATGAGCACTATTCATCCTGAAATTGCAATCAATGCCACACATTTGCACTCAAAAACTGAGTAGGAATCACTATTTTGGTACATGCATGGCCAGGGACAAAAATTATTCTAAAATTCATAATGACTAAAAAATCAGCCTGAGACTTGTCAATATTGTTTCATAGTCTCCCCAATCCATAGTTTGAGCAATGTTCATCCAAACATTTCAGAAAATAACACACTTTTGCACTCAAAAAGTAACTGAGAAACACTATTTTGGTTACTTGTTCATAGTACAAAAATCAAAAAATAATAACCAAAAATTACGGAGACTACCCTTTGTACACCACATCTCTACGGAGGAATCGATCCACTGGACACGTTAACATCTATATCAAGAACCAATCATATCCTGACGAGGAAAGTTACACTACTTAAAGTTAGTCTGTTTTTGATGGACTAGTACAAAAAGACGTCGCTACATTCGAAAAATGTACTCCATAGAAAATAACAAAACAACAAAAAGGGCTTTTCCTGCAACACCGTTGCAGAAAATGAAAAGATAATAGGTACGAGAATCAATGCTTGGGCTACGTACGATTACCCTCAGTGGAACCTACGGATTGTGGTCCGCGCCAAAATTTTATTGCAGAATATCACGGCACGCGCAAACAAAAGATAGGCAGGCGCCAGTAAAACAACACTCACAGGTAGTACAATTAATAGTAATACAGCACTTCCCGGGAGGCAGTAAATCAAGCCCTTACAGCGCGTACAGTATGAATGAAAAAACATGCCAAACGCTTCCTTCAAACAACATTATTATCATAAAAATAGCGCGCCAAACCAATCAAAGGAAAAAACGGTAAGTTGAGGTGCACGATTTAACAAAAAAATAATGGTAGAACTGAGTAGTTGCAGTCCGGTGACAGGTAAAACCATTGTTACCAATAACACAAACAGCCCGCACAGCAGTGTATCGGGAAGTGACCGAACAAACACAAACGATAGCCAAACATATAGAACCACCAACAGTAGCAACAGAAATATTCTACAGACAACAAAAGACTCCGATAACAATAACTTGGAAAACAACATTGTCAAACACGTCAAAGAAACAGCGTTCAGGAAATTTAAATTCCCGCCAGAGAATACATTTGTGAAGGCAACGATATTCAACATTGCAAAACTAACGAATGACAATGAAATACCAAATACGATCGCTATAAAGGAACAAAAGTGGAGTGGAATTTATTGCCGAGCAGTCACTACGTGTAGACACAATGCTCAAACTCTTGCCAGGAAAAACTACAAAGGTAAGCAACCAACAATAAAATGATTGCCGGCATGCACTCTTTCATAATCCTTTCTAACATTTTGGTCATATTAACACTGACATGTAGACGATAAAAGGAACAACCAGATACCAGATAGTTTCCCAGGAACGGTTCTAATCACGGACACCCAAGACGTGAACTCAGAAAATAGGTACCAATTGCACAAAGACTATCGGCGGAAAAGTTCACCAGAATTCAAATACTTCATGAAAAGAATTCTTGGAGCGGTGTCACCAAAACAGACAAACTTCAAAAGAAAATCAGTCAGAATGACAGTCAGTAACATTTTCACCCCAAGCGATGAAGCTTTTGCATTGCTTTTCCTTTACAACGACTATGACTCGTGGCTAAACACAACAAAGGGCACAAGGTTGAGAAAAAAATTCACTGACGGTAAGTCAGGAAATAAGGAGGGATGGAGTAACGAGGGACAAGATCTTTACGAATACCTAGTAAGCGAATTAGAAGAACGAAGGGAGGAACAACAGTCGAAAGAATTAGAGACGGAACTACTTAAAATGTACCAAAAACAAAATGGCAATCATAAACAACAAGATAAGGAGGAGGATGAAGAAAGTAAAAAGGGAAAAAGACGGAAGAGAAAACGTAGCTTGCTTCAGATTCTCGGCGAGGATACCGAGGAATACAAATTATACCTCGAATACATGAAAAATGAACCAGAGTAATTGGTGATAACAACATCATGAGAGTAGCACGGCTAGTTCATTATTATTTTATGGTTTGCACAATATTGTTCCGGGTCTTCTGTTCGAATATAATACAATAAACGAGGTATTTGCAAAAGCTGATAAAATACTTTCATATTCGTTACAAAATATGTTTGTTGTATTTCGGTATTTGATATGCGTAGCGTGAATATTGTGAAATGTCGGAGATTATTGCAAATGCAGATAAAATACTTTCTTATGAGTACAAAAATATGGTTGTTGGCTTTTGATATTCGATAAATGTAGTGTGGGTATTGTGAAAGCAACATAACAGAATACATTGCTGGTTATCAAGAAGCTCTTATATTTGTTAAGAAATTTGTATCAACGCTACAACAATATCAGTGTACATAGAGGATATTATTACAAAACATGACGAGTTTCGTGTGGAAAAAACAAAAATTGAATGGCGAATAAATATTATCGGGGTAAGCATGAAACAAAATTGTAGAATAGAAAGATTCTGAAGCAAGCATGGTACGAGGGCTGAAAAAAACGGTGGCGAAAATAGACCTACTTGAAATTGTTGCGTGCAAAAATAGGTAGAGAATTATTTATTGTGGGCGCAACAAAACGGTTCGGAATTTTTAAAAACATCGCAGGAATATGACGAAAGCATGAGCATCGTTTATGTGACGCTCAATTCGCTCGATGCTTTTCACCATCATGTACAACGACAATGCATGATCAATTTTTGTGTCATGTTGCATCTTCTTTATCCGTTTCTTTCTTACTTGGACAACACAAAGCAACTGTGTACCCCTGTCAGTAGGAAGGTGTTCCTTTGTAAGAGTGTCAGTGTCCTGACTCCTCTGATGCCGCAATATTTTGAGGATGGAACAAAATTACTGATTCACAGCAGTATCATGCCCTACAGGGTCCTCTGTCTCCAGCATCAACTCACAAGCACCAGCGCCATGATTGCTGCTTTATTTAGCCATCACGGTGTGGTAGTTGTCTACATCGAAAGTTTGCATTTGGGATTGTCACTTCTTACGGCCTCTTGTCCTTTGCGTTTGATACACCTGATAGAAAAGGAAGCCAAAGACCTTTTCTTCAGCTACTATTTGAGTAGAGTAACCACAGGAAGAAAATATGCTGGTGCAATACTGGATGATTTGGCCAATGGTTTTATGTGAGGATTTGATGATACAGTTGGCTGTGGGTGTTGGTGGCAATATATTGATGAAATTGATGCCAGCGTAATCAAGAGGAAATTGAAAGTCATGACCATTGAATTTGGGACAATGATTGTGAATGATGCGGGATGGGCAAGGACATTGGGAGAGCCAGAAAATTTCAAAGAGGTGTTGGCCGTTTGACTTTGCTGTCAATTCCTTCTTCATCATCCTTGTCACTAGGAGGAAAACAATTATCATTGTTGGAAACATCGTCATTGTCATAAAATTCCTGATGAATCAAGACCCGCTCCATTGGTTCAACTGAGGGATCATACATCACTTGATTGTCAAACACCTCTGGTAGTAGACCACTACTTAGTGGACCAGCACTGTTAGGGGTGTTTGTTAGACCAAATTGTTCAATATCATCCTCTTTCTTCTTGGTACTTCTAAGGAACACGGAAGATGCCAAATCATCTAACCCAACACACCGGTCCTAATAAGAAAAAACTGTATCGGGATTACACTAAATATGATTCAGAAGAGCAGTCAAATAAATTACTACTGCCTCCTTTCTTTGTCTTGCAGTAGACAATGGGGGTTTCATTGGAAATTAGTACTAGTACACGTAGCACCATTTACAATAAACCTGATATTTAGGAGTACAGACCATCGTTAGACAGTAGTAATAGAAACGAGGAACAGATTCAGCAATTGCAGCCATGCACTATTTGTTTTTGGCATCAAATTCAGTTTAAGGCCACCTGATTGGAAACTGTTGCCAGTGGGGTAGGAAGATATACTGTGCATACAAATATTATAAGTTTGACATTAATTTAAAAGAATCAATAAAATTACAAAGGGGGGGCCATGGAGTTCAGCCCACATATGTCCGTGACTTCTTTAGAACCCAGAATCTTGTTTGTGTGACGTAGGCTAGTTCCGGACAAGTGGGACGCCCGCAGCCATGCGGGACCCCCTTGGACATCTAGTAGTAGGATACAATTGGCCCTACAAAAAGGTGACCATCAATCTTCACATCAGCAAGGCATTGAGTTCCTCCGTGAAGAGTATGCTGGCATGATGGACTAGCAGAAGTGGGCAGTCCTCCTCCCGGCCAATCTACGTGAGGCGGACCTCCTACTAGGACTCCGGCTCAGTCAACTAGGGCTACTAGTGCCCCAAAGAGGGCACCGACCCCAAATAATATCTGACTATACCTACTTTGGAGTCAACAAGGATACTATAGTAACACTAGCTCCTGCTGAAGACTCCATGCAGTTTAGCCGGACCCTGCAAAGGCTCCTAACAAGACTGCACCGCGCTAACAGCCGGTTTGGCCCTGTTTACATGTCCAAGATAGACCCCCTCCAATGGGTTCTACTAGTACCAGGTCCAAGTAAAGCCAGAAGAAACCATGAAACTAGGAGTACTCAACCCTCCCGGGAGGGGGGACCACCTCTCATTGGTATTCCCCTCACCAATCCAATGGGGTGGAAGTCCAGCCCACTGAACTTCTGTGCCTGTATGGAGACAATTGCTAACCTGGCCAATGCCGCTCTAGTCAAAGGCCTAGCCCAGGCTTGTAGTCAGCCTCATTGACTTGACCTACTGGCTTAGGCTCCTCCCGCGACTGAGCTTCCAACAGCTCCGGTCCCCTTCACATACAGCACTATACACCCACGGACAGGCAGCACCACACACAGCAAGAAACCCATCTGCTAGTACTGGGATGTGGATGTGGATGACTTCTATGGGCTCACACAGGGCAATCAATGGACCAGAAGAGCCATCAAGAGGGTGCTATTCCAGTCCCTTGACAAAGTCTTCCGGCCACTGGATCTACTTGACACCCCCTCCTGGCAAGAGCTGGTCTCCCTCACAAAGCTGTGGAAGGGGGATGCCACGTGGACCATCCACAAAGTAATATATGACTGGCTCATTGATTCCCTCAACAAAACCATGATCGCGCTTTCCCCTCATTGAGTGGAACGCCTAGTATAGGAGATCCTCCAATCCATTGCCCCAACCCAGTGCACGGTGCTGGTGCAACTCTAGCACAAGGTGGTAGGTGAGCTTAGATCCATGATGTCCTTGGCCATCCCCGGATCCCTTGGTCTGTTCTCCATCCTACAAGAGGCCTTCAGGCACCAAGAGCCTGGCAGGCAAAGAATTAGGCTCACCAATAGGGTCCACAGCTTCCTCCAGGACTTCAAATGGCTCGCCTCTAACATATCCAGCAGGCCCACTCAAATTGCTGAGCTAGTACCAGCCATGTTCCCAGCCACTATGAGTGGCATCTGGCGCTTGTATGGGAGGGATCCACTTCATCCCCCTCCCCAATGGTAGAGTGTAATCCCTCATGTGGAGGGAACTTTTCCACACTGGGTACAGGCCTAGCTAGTGAGCTATGGCAACCCTAATGTTAACTATCCGCAACAGCGACCTGGAACTTGCTGGATCCATCGCTCATAATGATATCCTTGCACATGCAGCACCACTCACAATTGCTATGACAACACAGATGCAGTGTATTGGCAAAGGAAAGTGCTGCTACCACTACAGGGCCAGCTGCCTACCTCCTCAGGCTCCAGTCACTGCATCCAAGACTGCGCCAATCTCTCCCCCTGAGGGACTACATCCTGGGCTCGGTTAATAACTTAGCTGACTTGCTTTCCAGGTCAGCATTCTCTGACACTGCCTTGCTACATCACTTCAACACTCACTACCCCCAGGACTTGCCTAGGATCTTATGCCCCCTCAGGCCGCACATGCTTTCTGCTCTGACCTTGGCTCTATACAGGCACAATGCGCTCCTCAGTTACTGAGCTCTATGCCAGACAAATTGATCCCCATTAGCAGCAATGGGTTCACTTCTGTTTGTCTCAAGGTTTTGACCCAATCCTCCAATCTGTTAGAGATCCAATTCCCATCCTCCCGGTCTTTACAAAAAGACTCCACAATGACTGGCTGTCCTGGAGCAACAAGCCCCTCAGATCTTGCACAGTATTGGACACCATCCACTCAGTGGGACAGGCACTGACCTACATGGGGGCCAAAGTTCCCAGAACAAACTCAACAGGGGGTCTGGACTTCAGGCTAACAGCCCAATTCAAAGGGTATGCCAAGCTGGATCCAGCTACTTGCAGAGTGAAACCAGTCCCCATCACATTGATTATGCATGCACTAAGATTTGCCTACTACGACTCCCCAACTACCACAGCGTGACAAGCCATTGCCAACATTATCTGTATTTCCTTCTTCTTCTTCTGCCTGTACCCAGGGGAATACACCGGCACTACCAGGAATGACCAAGCCTTCGTCCGATAACTGTCACGCGACCTTTTTTTTTTCGTCGCGAGGTACTTTCGCAACCCCTGCTTGTGTGTAATTTTAACACGAGCCCCCCCTGTGATTCACTAGGTCAGTATCATGCCCAATTTTCTAACTCTCAATCCCTGGCTTGCAATTACTTTTTTTCTTGGGTCATGAATAATAATTATTAATTTTTAATAAAACCTACCCGTACGCTCGCGAATCACACCTACTAAAATTAAATACGCAAGGTCGTGACTCACAACCAAGCCCCCCCTGTGATTTGGTGACTTCGTATCATGCTCATTTTTCTAACTCTCAATCCCTGGTTCGCGATTATTTTTTTCCTTGGGTCATGAATAATTATTATTAATTTTTAATATCACCTACCCGTACGTTCGCAAATCACACCTACAAAAATTAAATACGCAAGGTCATGACTCACACCCAGTAAAATTTAACATTAGTGCTCGCGACACACAACCCTTACAATTTAACACTTGGGCTCACGACACACAACCCTTAAAATTTAACACCATTGCTTGCGAGTACCTACCACTACAGTTGAATTATTCGGGTCAAGAATTTGTCTAGTAGTATTATATGCAAAATATGTATGATAGGTACGAGTACATCTTTCCGTACATTTTAATCATTTGTGTCACACAATCTACTATTTGCAACCATGGTATGCAATGTATGTATAATATGTACCTTTTACCCTAATCACGTCCGAGAACTGTTTCTCTACCCCCCGCGGGCTATCGCGCGGTATTTTTACAATTCTCGACCCTATTTTTTAAATTTCCTATCTTTTTAGGTCGCGTGTCTACTAAAATACCTCGCGCGTCGCACACCTTTACTTTTGAGACAATATCTCGTCACTCCTCAAATAAAATAACTATTTTAGGGTTAAGGATATCATATTCGTTTCGTGACAAGCACTATTTTGTGTACAACTTGTGCACGAATGACTTATTTCATTTTCTCAACATGTTTCCACCATACCGGTATAATGGGCTCCGACCCAAATCCTCCAACTCCAACTCAAATCCCATCTCCAACTCCATGTCAACTCCAAGTCGAATCCACCCCAGGCGGGCTATTGCACTCAAGGGTTTTGTTCCTCTTTAATGGCAGGAAGATCCGCTGTATTTTCAGAAGCTACACTGTCGGAATTGCCACTCAAATCTTGTTCGCTCTTAAATAACCCGCTTGGTGGATTGATGCTGCTGGTTACATTCGGAACGACTTGATGATTGCTAGTAGGATCGACGCTTTCATTTTTAACATTTGGATGATTGCTTTTTCCTGCACGAATCTTACGCATCATTTTTTGGAGTCGAGCAGTCTCTTTCTTGTGATAAACAATCATTTTCCGGACTTCTTGTTCGAGATCGGCTGGGTGTTCCTGAACCACCTTTTGTATTTTGCAAATTCCCTCCATGGTTGGTTCGACTGTCGATTGGATGATTAGTATGAGTAGTATCAGTAGAGTAGATTATCTATTCGAAGATTAGTTAGTAGTAACACCTAACACGTTGGTATTTGTTTTCCTCGTCGGAAAGATAATGAAATAATCAATTATAATGATGAAGTACTAGTGAAAATAATGTATTACTAGTATCTACTAGTAATAACTCATGCAAAATAGCGTACTAGTTGGTTTTACCGGTACATGAAAGTCGGAATCATCTCGATCGTAATGAACAAAACAATTGTCCACGATTTCCATTTCGAGAATCAACAACGCAATTGTCCACGATTTCCTACTAGTATCTACTAGTAATAACTCATGCAAAATAGCGTACTAGTTGGTTTTACGGGTACATGAAAGTCGGAATCAACTCGATCGCAATCAACAAAACAATTGTCCACGATTTCCATTTCGATAATCAACAACGCAATTGTCCACGATTTCCATTTCGATTCACATTTCCGTGCACCTTATGGAAGAACTGACGCGCCTGCCAACAAATGTTTGGAAAAACTGATATGATTGACCCGTCCGGGGCTGTGTATTAACCCTCTTAAGGACTTGACTGTACGTACTGTTCACTACTAAACATATTGTACGAGGAATGTTGCAGTAGTAATGCATTTACTTTACGGACCATTTTTGCAATCGAAGTATGGTAGTAAGGAAATCTACCGTACAAGAAAACACATCACACACAAAATATTACGCTTATTTAATTTTTTCCTTTCAACGATTCATCTTTTCGACCTCTGTCCTCTCGACCCATTCTACTGATATTTTCCTTCAAACAACTCAGCAACATCATGCCTCCTGTTATTAAAACCTCTCTTCTATTCTACTGCCGTGGTTGCTGGGATAAGAAAGGAAAAGAATCAAAGGATTTTTTAGGATATAAATCCATTTCAAATGGTAACTTGAAATACGTCTCCACCGGCCTAAGAAAACATCTCTGGCATAGAGATTCGTGCCGGGATTTCTACCATAGTCAGGGTCTAATTAAACAAAAGATCTATAACTTCTCCACCTCTATCAAAGTGCAGCCTACCTTGCCGTCTGTTCAACATTCTCCGTCAGATTTTGGGATGACTATGACACAAAACGGTCCATCTGTTCCCCCTTCCTATCTCTCCCAGCACCACACCGTCACAAGTCAATCAGCCACGGGTCTTCATTCCATTCTAAACCAACAGATTGTCCATGATGTCTTTTTACCGCCAATGGATCGGAACGCCATTGAATCTTACATGGCTGTTTCCACTGTTCAAGATGAAGATGCATTCCCGCTGAATAATGATATCGACAGTTTCGGTGACGAGGTTGACAAAGACGATGACGTAAATGAAAATAACGACAACAATTTTACCAACAACATAGATTGTGGAGACAACGAAGAAGATCCCACTAATCGTTCTGATGTTAACGTCGCTACTGCTCAGCAAGCCCCTCCACCACCATCTTTTCATGAAATCATTAATCTGAACGAAAGAGAGGCTGCGTTTCAAAGCCACACAAAACTACCGCAGCCCCATCATCTTCTTGCAGAATTGGAACTCATGAATTTAATGGCCCGACATAAATTGCCACTGAACACATTCAAATCAATTTTCCAGTGGGCAAAGAACAGTCAAATGAGACCCGGTTTTGATTTTTGCGATGCCAAAATTAGATCTCGGAAAACAATTTTTGACAATCTCCAATCCAATCTTGGTCTCTCTGATATGAAATTTCATCCTCATATACTGAATTGGTTACCTGATAATAAGCCCACTCAGGTGTATGTCCGTTCTTTTAAGGATGCCATTTATTCTCTTCTTTCTGACCAGCAGCTAATGATAGAAAAAAACCTCTCCTTTCCCGACTATTCCACCCCTCTATCTCCCGACAATAATCCTGAGTTGAATCCTCATTCTGTAATCTCAGAATTGCATCACCGCTCGTGGTGGAAATCTTCTTGGAAAGAAATTTGCAATCCCAATTCGCAAGAAATTCTTGTTCCTATTATATTTTACATGGATGGCATCTCTTTGGATGCGCACGGACGACTTACGTTAACACCATTAAACATGACACTCGGTATTTTTAATGTGGAGACCCGTTCTCGACCTGAAGCATGGACAACTATTTACTTCCATCCCGACCCTGAATGGGAGTCAACCAGACACTCTCGTCCTGCCAATTCGAAGGAAAAAATTCAGAATCTTCACAATGGTTTGGAAGTAGCGTTTCGTTCCTTCAAAGCCGCGTGCAACGAAGACGGTGGTATCGAATGGAATTATCTTCCATACGCAAATCAACAGTGGAAGGTAAAAATGAAATTTGCCATTGCCTATGTTATTGGGGACACAGAACTTCACGATAAATTGTGTGGAAAATATGGCTCCTTCAATAAGGGCGTCATGCGGATGTGCCGTCACTGCAACTGTTATTCTCCGAACATAAACATTCCTTCTGTTCAACCTGCAACAAAGAAGTGGTCACCTGTTGATTTTCATTGTTTTCCCGGCACAGATCAAAACGATATCAATAAGAACTTCAAAAACAACTCTCATCACAACATAAGGAATGTATTTCATGATTTATGCTTTGGTACCAATAAGAACAACATTCATTTTGCCACTCCCGGTGAATGTTTGCACATGCACCAGCTTGGCACTGCCAAACGGGCCGTTGAGTCAATTGAATTGTTGCTCCGCGGAAGTGTTCCATGTGTTTATGCCCCCAATTTGAATCACGGCGTGGCTGTTGCTAACAGTATTGGCCATTTAGCACAACGGTACGGTGGTTTGTTATCACGCCAGTCTGATAGAGATTTTCCTCGCACCAAATTTGGGACTCAGCTTTTATCAACCACAGAGAAAGAAGGGCATGATTTCTCTGGAATGCTTATTTCTCTTCTGATTGCTATTGTTTCCAAACCTGGATCTGACATTATTGGTGACCATCGTTTTGTAAAGAAACAGATAGAGGTAATTCAGCTAATTCTATCAATGGAAGAATTTCTTAAACACGGTCGGATGAAATATGGTTCCTTAAAGAATCTCCCAAAAACAATTGTTCACTTCATCAATTGTATAAACTCAACTTGTCACAGGAAAGGGATGGGAACAAAACTAATCAAGAATCACCTGTACTTTCACCTACCAGATTATATCTCTTTATGGGGAAGCCCTGCAGGCTGGGATAGTGCTCCCAATGAATCTCACCACAAAACTGAGATTAAAGCTCCTTCCAAGAACACTCAAGGTAATGCTGCATCACTAATCAATCAAACTGCCAATAGAAAGTCCGAGAAAATGATGCTAAGCCAGGCAACATATCACTACAACTTGAATCCACCTGATCCTCCTCCAATTGAACGCCCTGATGGTGGCGGTTCTCATTTTCAAATAATGAGAACCGAGAATGGGGGATCAACAATGAAGTGGCTTCGTTCTACGAACAAAAGCAAACCATTTTTTCCTTCTGACATACTTGACTTTGTTTGTGATTCTGTGCTACCTTTATTGGAGAATCCTTTGCACATTTGTGGAGTTACAGAGCACAATCGTTTCGATGTTGCTTGTGGTTCTAATTTTATATTTCGCTCGCATCCTTCATATAGATCGGATAGTTCTCTACTGAACTCCGTCTGGATGGATTGGTGTTTGATGAAATTGGACTTTGATTTAAATAACAATCCCAAGCTCATACCGTGCCATCTGGTATGCTTTTTAACTGTACAGAGTTTGAAGCAGCCATACAGTAGTATTGGTGGCTATCCAATTGATACAAACGGAATGTATGCTGTGGCTTGCCGGTTTCAAGATGTGCCTAAGAAAACAGCTTCTGAATTTGTCCAACGTGGTCGCCTGATGAATTCACTGTACCTATTTCATGTCGACACTATCCATTCCGAGCTGGCAGTTGTTCCAGAGCAAGGCCTTGATGGCTCCATAACCAATTGCGATTGGCTAGTGATATCGAATCGGATCTCATGGCTAAATTTTTTTGAAAGCAAAAATGCTGCTACACCACCGTCTTATGAATCTTTGTACAACGCATGCACACTACAGGACGACATCCAGTTGGAACCGTTTGAGATGGCATTGAATGATAACAAATCCAGTGATTCTCTATCCAGTTCAGAGAGCGAAAGCTCGGACAGCAGTTCCGATTGAGTAGCAAGGGTGAATGTACCGGCTAACTTTAAACTATTGTTTAATATTACTATAGAGGGTTAGCTCTAAGCACAGTTTTGCGAGATACATAGGCGCTCATAATATAACACCCTTCGAATTTGGGATTCGAACAGCTATGTAATACTAATGGATTGAACAATAGAGTATCTCCTGACCTCAATGGAACTTTCACTCCATACGTGGGGAAGACAAAATAATAAATCACCTCGTCAGCAGACACTTCCACTGGAGCAATGACAATCAAACGAGTGTAGTACATGTCATCGTCCACATGGCATCTAGAATGGTAGTTGCGACCGATCAAAAATGCTAATGCCTGCTGCCCAATTGCATTTAGCTTTGTACGAGACAGAATCTGAGACAACACATCCATTTCCTTTGCAACAAATGGTTCCACGTCAATTAAACTATGATGCATATGCTTCACAATTTCAACTGTTTTCTCTTCTAGCTCTAGTTTCATGCTTGGATCGACATGACTTTTGAAAACATACTCACCATTATTTGAATCCAATCTTTCTGGTCGAATTCCAATGATAGCATAATCATCATTGATACTTCCCCGCTTCACTCCTCTTCCAACGGTTGGTTTTGCTCCAACAATAGCAGGAGTGAATTCTCTCAACAAGTTGATATTATTCTTGGAAGCCAGGTGTCGTTCTGCTAAACCTCTTGAAACTTTGGCAAAAATGCGCAACGATGGTTTATAATCGTCAAATGCAAGAATATGCTCGTCTTTCGTACTATCCAACGTCTCGAAATTGTCGATAGACAATGCCAGTTCCGGTTCATACTTCTTCTTTCCCCCTATTTTGCCACCCCACCAATTTGTTTCCATGTATTTACCTGCCACCACAGTTGATTGGTATTTGTTTTTCAGCGCTATTGTCTTGACAGGTTTGTCAATTGGCTTATTTACCCTCTTCCTCTCCGGTTTTATCTGCGACAATTGTTTATAAGTCTCATGGCTCTTCAACACTGGTGCTGCAATGGTCAGAAAATTTGAAGACTTTCTCTGTTTATGTCTTCTCTCATGTTTCCTATTTGCTTTTTGCCTCCTTCCTCGTGCTGACAATTGCTTTCCATTCGTTGTGGTTGGTTTCATTGTTGCCAAGACGAGTTGCCGTTGGAGGATGACGAGGACGGAGGAGTAGAATCGAGCCAATGCCAGATCGCCAGTGGAGGAGGTACGTTTCTATGCCGACGATTGGTTGCCGAGCGCCGGTGGAGGAGGAGCGATTCGATGCCAAGCGCCGGTGGAGAAGGAGGAGGATAGATTTGATGCCGGATCGCCAGTGGAGGAGGTACGTTTCTATGCCGACGATTGGTTGCCGAGCGCCGGTGGAGGAGGAGCGATTCGATGCCAAGCGCCGGTGGAGGAGGAGGAGGATTGATTTGATGCTGGATCGCCAGTGGAGGAGGTACGTTTCTATGCCGACGATTGGTTGCCGAGCGCCGGTGGAGGAGGAGCGATTCGATGCCAAGCGCCGGTGGAGGAGGAGGAGGAGGATCGATTTGATGCCGGATCGCCAGTGGAGGATGTACGTTTCTATGCCGACGATTCGTTGCCGTTAGCGTTGGTGGAGGAGGAGCGATCGCCAGTGGAGGAGGAGGAGCGATTCCCGGTGGAGGAGGAGGAGCGTTTCGCTGATTCGTTGTCGGAGGAGCGTTTCGCTGATTCGTTGTCGCTTGCCTGTGGAGGAGTAGCGTTTCGCTGAACGGTAACGACGAGTCGTTGCCATTCTTGTTGCCGACGATCCTATTCAAATAGATCGATTTGCCGTTGCAGATCGATTTGCCGTTGCGGATCGATTTGCCGTTGCAGATCAATTGGTGTTGGATCGATTGGACGTTGCGGATCAATTTGCCGTTGCGGATCGATTGGTATGGTTGGAGGAGGAGCGAGGTTGGTGGACCGCCGGTGGAGGAGGAGGAGCGATTCCCGGTGGAGGAGGAGGAGCGATTTGATACCAATAATTCGTTGCCGCGCGCCGGTGGAGGAGGAGCGAGTTTGGTGGATCCACGGTGGAGGAGGAGGAGCGATTACCGGTCGAGGAGGAGGAGCGATTACCGGTCAAGGAGAAGGAGCAATTCGATGCCAAGGATTCGTTGCCGCGGAATTGGTGGAGGAGGAGCGAGGTTGATGTATCGCTGATTCGTTGTCGCTTGCCGCTTGCCGGTGTAGGAGTAGCGTTTCCCTGATTTGTTGCCGCTTGCCAGAGGAGGAGGAGCGTTTCCCTGATTTGTTGCCGCTTGCCTGTGGAGGAGTAGCGTTTCGCCAAATAGATGATATGATAATTGAACAAAATGGGTGAGTATCTATTGATGTACTACATAGAGTAAATAATAACAACAGAATAATATAATCTACATGCCGATCGATTCGATGCCAAAAACCAAGACTGCACGCGCCGCCGCCGACGCCGATTCCTACTTTTGTTGTTTGCTTCAATTTGCCCAATCGATTTGATGCTTACAATTTCAAGGGAAGATTTGCCCTGATGGTTCCCGGTTGCTTCCCGGTTGCTTCTTCGATGGTTCCCGGTTGGTTCGATGGTTACCGCTTGCTTCGATCGTTCCGGCTTGCTTTCGCTTCGATCGTTCCGGCTTGCTTTCGCTTCGATCGTTCGCGGTTGCGCTTCGATCGTTCCTATGAAAATAAAAAGAAACCGGAAGGGAGGAAATACATTATCAGTAATGCCGGAGGCAGTATAATCATTGTCTATCTCTATCATTCTTACCTTTGCTTGTTCCGACGTCCCGACGTCCCGACGTCCCGACGTTCCGACAACCGTCCCAATGAAATTGTAGTTGCTGCCGTAGAATACTTCTTACTCCATGTCACGAAAAACAGTAACTTGTTCCTGTTGATATAATTGCAAGGGACAAAGCCAGTTCATTGATTTCAAGACGTATATGTAAGGCTGCAGTCCAAACAATATCTATCCAGCAAATCCCCTTCTCGTCAAATGCTAACTACTTCTTTTGCAGTACAAGGCTGTTATTTCGGACTAAAATATCTGACAACAGATCCTCCGGCTCAAAAGAGGTTTTGGATCAAACGTTCTCGGACGGAGTGTTGATTACAAGAACCAACACCCTAGTCAAATAAGTCGGATGTAAGAAGGCAGATTATGAAGTGATTTTTTTTTGTTGAGAGGTAGATTGTTTTTTTTGTTGCGAGGTAGAAAAAGTGATTTTTTTTGTCGCGAGGTAGAAAATAAAATTACTGTGTGTTTGTGTGAGAGAGATTTTTTTTTTGCGAGGTAGAAAAAAAAAAAGGATACTTCAACTCCTGTAGAATTCTACACGTTGTACGTACGTACGAAGAAAAAAAAAACAATCTCCTGTAGAATTCTACACGTTTTTTGTACTAGATAATTCGTACGTACGAAAAAAAAAATCAATCTCGTACGCGTACGCGTACGTACGTTCGAAAAAGAATCTCAAAGAATCTCGTACGTACGACGTTCGAAAAAGAATCTCAAAGAATCTCGTACGTACGACGTTCGAAAAAGAATCTTGTACGGACGACGTTCGAAGTACGAAGAATCTCGTATGTACGGTATGTACCGGTATGTACGTTCGAAAATTACCCTAACCCTAACCATATTGGAAACAACTTTTCCACACAGAATGCCCAAAATGATGTGGTTTGACTCTCCAAATGGCTAACATGAGGGTATTTTTGGTGCAATTCCAGGGCACAAACTAACTTATTGGGTAATGACTCCAAAAGTATCCGGTCCAAGCAATGAATACATTCATCATGACTCATTAAATGCATATTGGGAACAAATTTGTCACATAGAATGCCCAAAATCTGAAGGTTTGACTCTCCAAATGGCAAACATGTTTGTATTTTTGGTGCAATTCTAGGGCACAAACTGAGTTATTGGGTAATGACTACAACAATATCTGGTCCAAGCCAGGAATACATTCATCATGACTCATCCAATGCATATTGGAAACAACTTTGTCACATAGAATGCCCAAAATCTTAAGGTTTGACTCTACAAATGGCAATCATGGGGGTATTTTTGGTGCAATTCTAGGGCACAAACTGAGTTATTGGGTAAGGACTCAAAAAGTATCTGTTCCAAGCCATGAATACATTCATCATGACTCATCAAATGCATATTGTAAACAACTTTGTCACACAGAATGCCCAAAATGTTGTGGTTTGACTCTCCAAATGGCAAAAATGAGGGTATTTTTGGTGCAATTCCAGGGCACAAACTAAATTAGTGGGTAATGACTCAAAAAGTATATGGTCCAAGCCATGAATACATTCATCATGACTCATCAAATGCATATTGGGAACAACTTTGTCACACAGAATGCCCAAAATGTTGTGGTTTGACTCTCCAAATGGCAATCATGGGGGTATTTTTGGTGCAATTCCAGGGCACAAACTAACTTATTGGGTAAGGACTCCAAAAGTATCTGGTCCAAGAAATGAATACATTCATCATGACTCATCAAATGCATATTGGGAACAACTTTGTCACATAGAATGCCCAAAATCTTAAGGTTTGACTCTACAAATGGCAATCATGGGGGTATTTTTGGTGCATCATTTCGAGTGCACAAACTAACTTATTGGGTAAGGACTCAAAAAGTATCGGGTCCAAGCCATGAATACATTCATCATGACTCATCAAATGCATATTGGAAACAACTTTGTCACACAGAATGCCCAAAATGTTGTGGTTTGACTCTCCAAATGGCAAAAATGAGGGTATTTTTGGTGCAATTCCAGGGCACAAACTAAATTAGTGGGTAATGACTCAAAAAGTATATGGTCCAAGCCATGAATACATTCATCATGACTCATCAAATGCATATTGGGAACAACTGTGGCACATAGAATGCCCAAAATATTGTGGTTTGACTCTCCAAATGGCAAAAATGAAGGTAATTTTGGTGCAATTCCAGGGCACAAACTAACTTATTGGGTAATGACTCCAAAAGTATCCGGTCCAAGCCATGAATACATTCCTCATGACTCATCAAATGCATATTGTAAACAACTTTGTCACATAGAATGCCCAAAATCTTAAGGTTTGACTCTACAAATGGCAAACATGAGGGTATTTTTGGTGCAATTCCAGGGCACAAACTAACTTATCGGGTAAGGACTCAAAAAGTATCTGGTCCAAGCAATGAATAGATTCCTCATGACTCATCAAATGCATATTGGGAACAACTTTGTCACATACAATGCCCAAAATGTTGTGGTTTGACTCTACAAATGGCAAACATGGGGGTATTTTTGGTGCAATTCCAGGGCACAAACTAACTTATTGGGTAAGGACTCAAAAAGTATCCGGTCCAATCGATGAATACATTCATCATGACTCATCAAATGCATATTTGGAACAACTTTGTCACACAGAATGCCCAAAATATTGTGGTTTGACTCTACAAATGGCAAACATGGGAGTATTCTTGGTGCAATTCCAGGGCACAAACTAACTTATTGGGTAATGACTCAAAAAGTATCCGGTCAAAGCCATGAATACATTCATCATGACTCATCGACGAAATGCATATTGTAAACAACTTTGTCACATAGAATGCCCAAAATCTTAAGGTTTGACTCTACAAATGGCAAACATGGGGGTATTTTTGGTGCAATTCCAGGGCACAAACTAACTTATTGGGTAAGGAATCCAAAAGTATCCGGTCAAAGCAATGAATACATTCATCATGACTCATCAAATGCATATTGGAAACAACTTTGTCACATAGAATGCCCAAAATCTTAAGGTTGGACTCTACAAATGGCAAACATGGGGGTATTTTTGGTGCAATTCCAGGGCACAAACTAACTTATTGGGTAAGGAATCCAAAAGTATATGGTCCAAGCAATGAATACATTCATCATGACTCATCAATTGCATATTGGGAACAACTTTGTCACATAGAATGCCCAAAATGTTGTGGTTTCACTCTACAAATGGCAATCATGGGGGTATTTTTGGTGCAATTCTAGGGCACAAACTAACTTATTGGGTAATGACTCAAAAAGTATCGGGTCCAAGCCATGAATACATTCATCATGACTCATCAATTGCATAATGAGAACAACTTTGTCACACAGAATGCCCAAAATGTTGTGGTTTGTCTCTCCAAACGGCAAAAATGAAGGTATGTTTGGTGCAATTTCTGGGCACAAACTAACTTATTGGGTAATGACTACAAAAGTATCCGGTCCAAGCCATGAATACATTTATCAGGACTCATCAAATGCATATTGGGAACAAGTTTGTCACTCAGAATGCCAGAAATGTTGTGGTTTGACTATCCATATGGCAAACATGAGGGTATTTTTGGTGCAAATCCAGGGCACAAACAGTCTCATTTGGTAATGACTACCAAAGTTTTTGGACCAGGCCATGAATGCATATCACATGACTTAAGAAATGCATGTTGGGAACATCTTTTAAATGCATATTGGGAACAACTTTGCCACACACAGTACAGACAATGTTGTGGTTTGTAGATACAAATGGCACACAAAACAGTACGGTATGTTAGGTGCAGTCTACGAGATTCTACGTGTGACTAGAGAATTGAAATACATAACCTTAGTGTTATCAAAAGTTTCCCTTCTGAAAAAATTATGGCGCGGGAGGGCTGGCTGGCACAGGTACGTGATCTACTTCTACAAATATAACAGCGCGCCCAAGCCAGGGCAAACAACATAGTACAGAACCCACGGAAAAATTCTACACACAAAACATCGTACACATACTACACGAAACACCGTACACACACACACACACGGCACACACAACACAAAACATCATACACAACCCGACAAAATTATTAGTACACACACAAAACCACACAAAAAGAAACACATGATTCTTGATCGACACCGTATTCAGAAAATAAAATAAAAAAATATGAATGCTATCGGAAAGACACGACGAAGCAAAAAATCAGAGGGGAAGACCCTTCGAAACAACAAAACCATCCGGCCCGGTGATCATCAAAATACAGGGGACAACAATAATAATAATAATATACGTATTTAAGTAACTTTAACCACCGAAGGTGGATCTAAACTACTCAGTCTGTATCCAGACTTTAACGTCGCCTCAATCAAAGAGAGTTTAAGCCCCAAGTTGTAGAACGACAAATTTGTCAAACGAATCCTGAAAGCGAGCGGGGAAGGGACAAAGAACGAACCGATAACGATGCCCGAAGCAAAAGCTTAGCATGGCAATCATACAGTATGGAGGGTAGGAGGAGCGGCACGGAGTACAGCAATGGGAAAAACACAAAGAGCAACACTGGGGGCGAAGCTCAGGTATAGACGTGGGGTAGGACTTGGAGTTGCACTGGAAGCGGCACTGGAATCAGAGCCAAGTGAGACACGGGGAACTGAACTTGGTGCAGCACTGCAAGAGGCAGAGGATGTGTCGTGGTGAAACACTAGGGAAAATAGAGGGTGCAGCGCATGGAGCGGCACTGGGTGCAGCACTGGGTGCAAGAGCCACATGTGGTACAGCGCTAGGATGGGCACTGAGTGTATCACTGGGCGAAACACTTGGAGCCACACTTGGGGCGGCGCTTGGGGAGACACTTGGAGCAGCACGTGGTGCAGGGCTAGTAGCGACACTCCGAGCAGCGCTGGGAGTGGCACTGTGTGCAGCACTTGGCGGAAAACTAGGAGCTACACTTGATGCGGGCTAGGTACCATGCAGCCAAGCCCTCATCAAGGCAGCCTCCTGGCGATACGGCTGCTGGGAAGGGAGAGGGACTGCATAGTGTCTCCTGGCAAGCTGGATGGTCGCAAGCCATTGACGCTTGGCAGTAAGAGTGTAACCACGGAGCACTTGGAGAGGGATCTGGAGGAGTGAGTGAGATTGAGGCAGAGCACCAGCTAAGCCAATGGCCAATTCAGATGCAATGGAATCATTGAGAGATTGGTGTTGTTCTGACTCAAGCAGCCCTCCAGTGCCATGGAGCCGTTGGTTTCGGTACGTCCAGAGATCCCAACAGGTGAGGAAAAATTGATGAATCACTGCAGTGGCCCATCGACGAGGAGATCGCTTGCTACCAATTGAAGAATAATAGTCAGCCTGAATCTGATGCCAGAGGGGGGTCCACCTCCCAAGGAACCAGTTGTGCCATCCAATCCGACGCTGAGCCCTTATAGCAGATGCAATATCAGGGGAGTATGAGGAAGGGTGGATACGCCTCCCTTGACGAACCCTAGTGGTAACGTCCACAATGGCGAGAGCCAGTGAAGGATCTGTAAGCTCAGAAGTAAGGCGCTGTTGCAAAGGGCCCCGAAAGGAAGACAAGCAGTGCTGGACAGCCCCGGGGTCGGCACATGAAAGAACATGGGAAACCTTTTCCGCATCTTGGGCACACAGAGGGCATCGGGAGTGATCCTGGTGCTGGTAATGAAGTAGCTGATTGCCAACACCAATACAACCAGAAGCAAATTTGACAAACCACCGCTGCATACCAGGAGGGAGGCGCTTGAAAGCAGAGTGATGGGCACACCAATGGATAGAATCGGAGACTTGTGGTGGAATGGAGATGTCGTGGTGAGTTTGCCAATAGTGAAGAAGTGGGGGACCTGAAATAAGAATGTGCAAGGCATCTCTGTCAAATCGAGAGCATTTGAGACCCTTCTGTGAAAGAGCCCAGGGCTCAAACACAAGTCGGGGATAGTGGTAAGGAGAAGAACGATTCATGGATAGAAATGCCTTGGCCATGCCATCAACTTGATGATTGCAAAGCGCCCACCAGTCAAGAGAAAGACCCTCTTGATGACCCTGAACCCACTTGAAGGTGACAGTGATTGGCAGAGCCGAGAGCATATTGCGAATGACATAGACATAGTCAAAAGATTTCTGAGAGATAGACAAAGGCCAGGTTCCCTGAGCCTGTTGAAGAGCCGTATCCCCATCAAGGGCAATGGTGAGTGAGCCGGAGGGTACATCATAGATGTCCACCAGAGCCATACAGCAGGTGAGGACACCAATGATGCCAGCCAATTCACTCCGGTAAGAAGACTGATCTGCAGGGGAGCCACTGACAAGGTTAGATCCAGTGAGGAACAAGGAGGGAGACTTGGTGGAGGTGTTGGGGGAAAGGATGAAGGAAGATGTACCGCGGAGGAGAATGGGATCATAAGAGCCATCACAGACAGCACTGGCAGAGCCACTCATAATGGCATCGGCAAGAGCCTGGCATCCATCCTGGGGAAGGGAGTATTGATGGAGAAGGACTCGGGGAGAACCGCAGAGAGCATCAAATGCATCCCCTGGGGTGGCTGGAAGACACGCAAAAGGATCATAGGTCAAGGGATCCTTGTCGGGTGGATGAGAGATAAAGGAGGATTGACCGACAATCCGGAACACATTCCCACTGATAAGGAGGGAGACAAGAGTGTCTGCACTGGTAGGTTTAGCACAAAGGATGGTAGTGTTAAAGCTATAACGTCCTCGACCTTGCGAAGATCCGACCTTCCACCCAGTGGGGCATTTGGAGAAGATCCGGTCAGTAGAACGGCACAAAAACCAGGGCCAAACAGAGGAGGACTCGGTTGACAGCCAATGCCCCAGGTGAAAGGAGGGGTGGAAAGCTCGGTCCGAAGGCAAAGCCAACGGGGGTAAGAAGGATTTCCGAAGGGCACGTTGCCAGAGCTGAAGGGCGGGAAGATGCCACGGAGGGGGGCAACGAGGCCAGTCAAGGTGAGCGCGAAGATGGTTGGAGGACTGCAGCTGGAAGGCCATAGGAGAAAGCCGTGTGCCATCGGCAGTGCAGATATCAGCAAGGGAGATAGCCTGGAGAGACATCCTGATGAGATTCAGAAGAGACAGGTCGGCGCCCCGAAAGCCAGCAGTGACAAAAGCTTGCATGAGGTAGCAGTCATTCACTCTAAGCAGAGGAAGTGTAGGAAAGTCTTCCACCATACTCACAGGGTGCATAGAAAAGAAATGCCACACATGCTTATACCAGCAAGGAGTGATATAAGAGGCATAGGGCTGATAGGGGGTAATACCGAGATGAAAAGGGATCCCTAGTTCAAGCCGAAATGCTTCAGCGGTAAGCCTAAGAATATGGCCTGTCTGGGAACCACGTACAGATTCCTGAAGCAGGGTAGCAATGTGGCTGAATTCCTGGAGAAGGAAAGGGTGAATAAAACCAAAGCCTTGATACAAAGATGGACCAAAGAAAACCTTGCGAGGAAAGTTGCGAGACATGCCGGCCTTATTGAGCACTGGAACCAGAGTTGGTTGGAGAATGCGGTTCCAGGTAGAAGCGTTGAGCTGAGTGACGGGCATGGGGTATTCAAAAGACTTCATAAATGAGTACCTGAAGGTGTAGAGGGAGGTGTTCTTCTCGCACTTGGAGGACCTCAATTGAGATCCAAAGGACTGGGACTGAGTCTGCAGGTGATCAACTTGAGCTTCCTCATTGCCATCCATAGAAATGTAGACACCCAGAGTCTTGTCCGCGTGGTCAACCTCAAAACGGTCAAGAGGTGATTGGGCACCAGATTTGTCAGTGATGGTGAAAACACCGGGCATTTCATCAACAGATCGATAGTCCCAACCAGAACCAGTCCACTTGAAATCTATCAAGTAGCAGAATGATTTAGCAGGTTCAATAGCGCCGCCAGTAGCAATGAGACCACCAGCCCATCGGTCTAAAGCGGCCTGAAAATCAACAGCCAAGGCCTCACCAGAGGTAGTAGAGGAGGAACCAGCACAAAAAAGATCAGTATCATCCACAAAAGCAAAACCAACCAAGGAGACCAGCTGAAGAGATAGGGAGGTGAGGAGATGAACCCCATGGCCTGCATTCTGCATCATCCGGAAAAGGATGGTTGAGACCAGAGCCCACAGAGTTGGGCCAAGACCGTTGCCTTGCCCAATCCCACTGAGAGGAATGGATTCATCACCATACATAGGACCGGACCGGCCAAATCCAGTTTTAATGTGATGGGTAGCACGCTGGAGAGTGGAGAGTAGAACCTCGCAAACGTGAGCCGGAATCCCAAAGCTTTGGAGGGTGAGACTTGCAATGGGATGGGAGATTCTGTCATAGCAGCCCTTGGCATCATTCATTGCAACCGCCCCCGAGCGGCGCTTCTGGCGGAGGACATCACAAATGAGCTTCTTGTTGAGACAAGTGTTGATGGCTTTGTGATGCTTCCGGCTGCCATGTTGGTCAACTGCCACCGCGTTGGCCTGTTCAGCATGAGCGAGAATGCGTTTACCGATCATCTTGTTGTTGATCTGGAACTCAGGAGACATCAGTTGGATGAGTCTCATCTTGTCAACACGGTATTCACCAGGTTTCTTGAAAATTTCAACGTCGGTGATAACCTGCCAAGCAGAGGGCGAGAAGCCAGCAAGCAGAGGAGCAGTCCGCATCAGAGTATCAAAGGAATTCAGCTGAGTGTCCAAGGCAAAAGATTTATGGTGGGCAAAACTGAGGCAAGAAGGCTCACCAGCAGTGCGTTCCTTCTGGCATTTCCAGGCAGCAGCATTGTCAGCAGGGGTAACAGAATAGTCAAAGGGAGGCAAGGACTTAATAGCAGCGGGCACTTGAAGGCAAGTAAGAAATTCATTCAGGTACTGGTCAGTTCCTGAAGGAGGGACGTAAGTGCCGGCAAGGACGTCAGCTGAGGAAGGTCCAGTTCCCAAGTAGCCGAAGGCCTGAATGAATGAGGGAGACATGGAGGGAGTGTCTAGGCATTGTTGTTGACGGCAGACATTGGAGGCAGCCATGGCTGGCACCATGGCAGATTGAGACTCCAAGACTTGTTCAGCGCCATCGGAGCTGACAGCAACCGCTTTCAGAACAGCAGGCTTTGAGAGGCGACCACGGATAGCGCGAGCAGCGAGCCCTAGATCCCGTTGGAGCCGTTCACGGCGCATGCGTGCCCGAATCTGAGAGGCGCTCTGGTTGTAGGGCTTGCCTTCAGTAAGAAGGGCGTCCACCAAACCTTCTATGGTGTCACGGTAAACCTGGAGCTTGGGGGACCACGGAATCATGCCAGTGCGAAGCCGGCAAAGATGTTGTTCAACGGACAGCCGGATGGAGGCAGAGGTAGCATGGAGGACATCATAGGTAGTGATGAGAGTATCGCGCACAGTGGTATCACCAGATAAATACAGTGCCACCAGGTGCTCGAGCTTAGTCTGAAGGGGGAACACACCAGCAGTAGCAAAGGCATGTTTGACCCGCTTGAGATAGCGCTGCCGAAGGTGAGGGTGGGAAGATTTCAGGCGAGGAAGAGAGGGCCGCACAGGAGGTGGAAGATATTTGCCCAAGATACTGCCATTACACACTTCAATCCAGAGCAAGCGATGGTCAGAAACCATGCCGTGCTCACCATCAAAAGCACAGTAACCAGCTCGGACGACATCAACATGCTCAGTAGTCCAAAGGGCATCAATGGGAGTCCTGGTAGTATTTCGATTGTGGGTGGCAGGTGGGGAACGTGAAGGGTGGGTAGTTAAGATGGCATCCTTGAAGCCGAGTGCTGTGAGCTCAGAGGAGAGACCGTCAGACCGGGCATCAGAATTATGGTCGATCCCTAAGACAACAGAGTCACCTGCCTCTAGGCAAGCCTGAAGGGCAGCTGTGAGGTCACGGCGAAAGAGGATGCGTGGGTTGGGACAGCATAGATCCTCTTCAGCCTGGAAGTAGCGACAGTGTTGGTTCCAAACAGAGCCGAGGTCCCTGTCATTTTCTACAGGGCAGTAGGCTGAAAAGATGGTCACCGTAGCTTGAGCCCTCCCCTGAAACCGAACAAAAGTCCACCGGCCAAGCCCCGAAGGATCAGCACCGTGGGCAAGCTTGTGAGAATGAAAGAGCCGGTCAATAGTAAACCCCGTACCACCAGGGAGGCGCCACGTGCCAGAGGAGGCCTCATGCTGGTTGCTAGCAAGGAAGGTGAAGCTGGAAGGGTAGGCCTGTTTGATGCGAGAGTGAAAGAGATCACAAAGGGGGAGCTGCGGTTCGTTCAGACAATGCTCTGCGTAGAGAGCAACCCCAGCTTTACTTTGAGCAACACGCCGAGAGTTGTGACGGGAACGAGACATGAAGGCTGACTTCCGCTGGGGACCAATATTTTGGAAGGTGATGAGGGTAGAGTTTGAGGACGGAGACTGGGGGAAAGGATGGCCAAAAGCATCAGAATCTGTAGTCACAAGGATGTCCCCATGAAGATTGGATTGGGCGAGACGGGAAGCAGGAGGAGGCAAGGAAGGGGAAGAAGGACTGGAGGAATCCAGGTGGGGATGAGAGTTGGAGGGCATCCCACAGTGCCCTGAAGGAGACATACTAACCATGATCCGACGCATACCGTGTCTGTCGCACGGAAGAGGAAGCGTGGGAGGCATAGGTGTGGACTCCCGAAGGCCACAGCAGGTGCAGCACTGGGAGGAACACTGGGTGCATATCAGGGTGGAACACTGGGAGCACCAGTTGATGCAGCGCGAGGTGGAACACGGGAGGAAAACCTGGGGGAAGCACTGGAAGGCAAGCCAAATGCATGGCAGGAGGGAGCACTGGGAGTGGCGCCTGGTGCAGTACTGGGAGGAAAACTGGACGCACATCAGGGGGAAAAACTGGGAGCACCAGTTGATGCAGCACTAGGGATAGCACGGGAGGCAATCCTGGGGGCAGCACTGGAAAGCAAGTCAAATGCAGGGCAGGAGGAAGCACTGGGAGTGGCGCCTGGCGCAGCGCTGGGCGGAGCACTGGGTGCATATCAGGGTGGAACACTGGGAGCACCAGTTGAGGCAGCGCTAGGTGGAGCACTGGAGGCAATCCTGGGGGAAGCACTGGAAAGCAAGCCAAATGCATGGCAGGAGGAAGCATTGGGAGTGGCACTTGGTGCAGTTCTCGGAGTAACACTGTCAGCAGAGCAGGGTGAAACACTGGGAGCACCAGGTGATGCAGCACTAGGTGGAACACTGAAGGCGACCCTAGATGAAGCACTGGAAAGCAAGCCAAATGCATGGCAGGAGGAAGCACGGGGAGTGGCGTCTGGCGCAGCGCTGGGAGGAACGCTGGGTGCATATCAGGGGGAAACACTGGGAGCACCAGTTGATGCAGCACTAGGTGGAACACTGGAGGCGACCCTAGATGAAGCACTGGAAAGCAAGTCAGATGCATGGCAAGAGGAAGTACTGGGAGTGGCGCCTGGTGCAGTTCTGGGAGTAACACTGTTGGCAGAGCAGGGTGAAACATTGGGAGCACCAGTTCATGCGGCACTAGGTGGAGCACGGGAGGCAATCCTGGGGGAAGCACTGGAAAGCAAGCCCAATGCATGGCAGGAGGAAACACTGGGAGTGGCGCCTGGTGCAGCGCTGGGAGGAACACTGGGTGCATACCAGGGTGAAACACTAGGAGCACCAGTTGATGCAGCACTAGGTGAAGCACAGGAGACAAGCCTGGGGGAAGCACCGGAAAGCAAGCCAAATGCATGGCAGGAGGAAGCATGGGGAGTAGCGCCTGGTGCAGTTCTGGGAGTAACACTGTCGGCAGAGCAGGGGGAAACATTGGGAGCACCAGTTGATGCAGCACTAGGTGAAACGCTGAAGGCAACCCTAGATGAAGCGCTGGAAAGCAAGTCAAATGCATGGCAGGAGGAAGCACTGGGAGGGACGCCTGGGGCAGTTCTGGGAAGAACACTGTCGGCAGAGCAGGGTGAAACATTGGGAGCACCAGTTGATGCAACACTAGGTAGAACACTGAAGGCGGCCCTAGATGAAGCACGGGAAAGCAAGTCAAATGCATGGCAGGAGGAAGCGCTGGGAGTGACGCCTGGTGCAGTTCTGGGAGGAACACTGTTGGCAGAGCAGGGTGAAACACTGGGAGCAACAGGTGAGGCAGCACTAGGTGGAGCACTGGAGGCAATCCTGGGGGAAAAACGGGGAAGCAAGCCAAGTGCATGGCAGGAGGAAGCACTGGGAGTGGCGCCTGGCGCAGCGCTGGGCGGAGCACTGGGTGCATATCAGGGTGGAACACTGGGAGCAACAGTTGATGCAGCGCTTGGTGGAGCACTGGAGGCAATCCTGGGGGAAGAACTGGGAAGCAAGCCAAATACATGGCAGGAGGAAGCACTGGGAATGGCGCCTGGTTCAGCGCTGGGAGGAACACTGGGTGCATATCAGGGTGAAACACTGGGAGCACCAGGTGATGCAGCACTAGGTGGAACACTGAAGGCGACCCTAGAGGAGGCACTGGAACGCAAGTCAAATGCATGGCAGGAGGAAGCACTGGGAGTGGCGCCTGGTGCAGTGCTGGGAGGAACACTAGATGCATATCAGGGGGAAACACTGGGAGCACCAGTTGATGCAGCACTAGGTGGAGCACTGGAGGCAATCCTGAGGGAAGCACCGGAAAGCAAGTCAAATGCATGGCAGAAGGAAGCACTGGGAGTGGCGCCTGGTGCAGTTCTGGGAGTAGCACTATCGGCAGAGCAGGGTGTAACATTGGGAGCACCAGTTGATGCAGCACTAGGTAAGACACTGACGGCGACCCTAGATGAAGCACTGGAAAGCAAGTCAAGTGCATGGCAGGAGGAAGCACTGGGAGTGACGCCTGGGGCAGTGCTGGGAGTAACACTGTCGGCAGAGCAGGGTGAAACATTGGGAGCACCAGTTGATGCAGCACTAGGTGGAACACTGAAGGCGACCCTAGATGAAGCATTGGAACGCAAGTTATATGCATGGCAGGAGGAAGCGCTGGGAGTGGCGCCTGGTGCAGGTCTGGGAGGAACACTGTCGGCAGAGCAGGGTGAAACACTGGGAGCAGCAGTTGAGGCAGCGCTAGGTGGAGCACTGGAGGAAATCCTGGGGGAAGCACTGGAAGGCAAGCCAAATGCATGGCAGAAGGAAGCACTGGGAGTGGCGCCTGGTGCAGTTCTGGGAGTAACACTGCCGGCACAGCAGGGTGAAACATTGGGAGCACCAGTTGATGCAGCACTAGGTGGAGCACTGAAGGCGACCCTAGATGAAGCACGGGAAAGCAAGTCAAATGCATGGCAGGAGAAAGCACTGGGAGTGGCGCCTGGCGCAGCGCTAGGAGGAACAATGTCGGCAGAGCAGGGTGAAACATTGGGAGCACCAGTTGATGCAAAACTAGGCGGAGCACTGGAGGCAATCCTGGGGGAAGCACTGGAAAGCAAGTCAGATGCATGGCAGGAGGAAGCACTGGGAGTGGCGCCTGGTGCAGTTCTAGAAGTAACACTGTCGGCAAAGCAGGGTGAGACACTGGTAGCACCAGTTGATGCAGCACTAGGTGGAGCACTGGAGGAAATCCTGGGGGAAGGACTGGAAAGCAAGCCAAATGCATGGCAGAAGGAAGCACTGGGAGTGGCGCCTGGTGCAGTGCTGGGAGTAACACTGTCGGCAGAGCAGGGTGAAACACTGGGAGCACCAGTTGATGCAGCGCGAGGTGGAGCACTGAAGGCGACCCTAGATGAAGCACTGGAAACCAAGCCAAAGGCATGGCAGGAGGAAGCACTGGGAGTGGTGCCAGGGGCAGTTCTGGGAGTAGCACTGTCGGCAGAGCAGGGTGAAACATTGGGAGCACCAGTTGATGCAGAACTAGGTGGAGCACGAGAGGAAATCCTGGGGGAAGCACTGGAAAGCAAACCGAATGCATGGCAGAAGGAAGCACTGGGAGTGGCGCCTGGTGCAGTTCTGGGAGGAACACTGTTGGCAGAGCAGGGTGAAATACTGGGAGCACCAGGTGAGGCAGCGCTAGGTGGAGCACTGGAGGCAGACCTGGGGGAAGCACTGGGAAGCAAGCCAAATGCATGGCAGGAGGAAGCACTAGGAATGGTGCCTGGTGCAGTTCTGGGAGTAACACTGTTGGCAGAGCAGGGTGAAATAGTGGGAGCACCAGTTGAGGCAGCGCTAGGTGAAGCACTGGGGGCAATCCTGGGGGAAGAACTGGGAAGCAAGCCAAATGCATGGCAGGAGGAAGCACTGGGAATGGCGCCTGGTGCAGCGCTGGGAGTAACACTGTCGGCAGAGCAGGGTGAAAAACTGGGAGCACCAGTTGATGCAGCGCGAGGTGGAGCACTGAAGGCGACCCTAGATAAAGCACTGGCAAGCACGGCAAATGCATGGCAGGAGGAAGCACTGGGAGTGGCGCCTGACGAAGCGCTGGGAGGAGCGCTGGGGGCATATCAGGGTGAAACACTGGGAGCACCAGTTGATGCAGCGCGAGGTGGAGCACTGAAGGCGACCCTAGATGAAGCACTGGAAAGCAAGCCAAATGCATGGCAGGAGGAAGCACTGGGAGTGGTGCCAGGTGCAGTTCTGGGAGTAGCACTGTCGGCAGAGCAGGGTGAAACATTGGGAGCACCAGTGGATGCGGCACTAGGTGGAGCACAGGAGGAAATCCTGGGGGAAGCACTGGAAAGCAAGCCAAATGCATGGCAGAAGGAAGCACTGGGAGTGGCGCCTGGTGCAGTTCTGGGAGTAACACTGTTGGCAGAGCAGGGTGAAATACTGGGAGCACCAGTTGAGGCAGCGCTAGGTGGAGCACTGGAGGCAAACCTGGGGGAAGCACTGGGAAGCAAGCCAAATGCATGGCATGAGGAAGCACTAGGAATGGTGCCTGGTGCAGCGCTGGGAGGAACACTGGGTGCATAGCAGGGTGAAACACTGGGAGCACCAGTTGATGCAGCACTAGGTGGAGCACAGGAGGAAATCCTGGGGGAAGCACTGGAAAGCAAGCCAAATGCATGGCAGAAGGAAGCACTGGGAGTGGCGCCTGGTGCAGTTCGGGGAGTAACACTGTTGGCAGAATAGGGTGAAACACTGGGAGCAACAGGTGGGGCAGCGCTAGGTGAAGCACTAAAGGCAACCCTGAGGGGAGAACTGGAAAGCAAGCCAACTGCATGGCAGGAGGAAGCACTGGGAATGGCGCCTGGTGCAGCGCTGGGAGGGACACTGGGTGCAAAGCAGGGTGGAACACTGGGAGCACCAGTTGATGCAGCGCTAGGTAGAGCACTAGAGGCGACCCTAGATGAAGCACGGGAAAGCAAGTCAAATGCATGGCAGGAGGAAGCACTGGAATCGGCGCCTGGCGCAGCGCTGGGAGGAACACTGGGTGCATATCAGGGTGAAACACTGGGAGCACCAGGTGGTGCAGCACTAGGTGGAACACTGGAGGCGACCCTAGGTGAAGCACTGGAAAGCAAGCCAAATGCATGACAGGAGGAAGCACTGGGAGTGGCGCTGGGTGCAGCGCTGGGAGGAACACTGGGGGCAAATCAGGGTTAAACACTGGGAGCACCAGTTGATGCAGCACTAGGTGGAGCATTGGAGGCAATTCTGGGGGAAGCACGGGAAAGCAAGCCAAATGCATGGCAGGAGGAAGCACTGGGAGTGGCGCCTGGCGCAGCGCTGGGAGGAACACTTGATGCATGTCAGGGTGAAACACTAGGGGCACCAGTTGGTGCAGCGCGAGGTGGAGCACTGGAGGCGACCCTAGAGGAAGCACTGGAAAGCAAGGCAAATGCATGGCAGGAGGAAGCACTGGGAGCGGCGCCTGGCTCAGCGCTGGGAGGAACACTGGGTGCATATCAGGGTGAAACACTGGGAGCACCATGGGATGCAGCACTAGGTGGAGCACTGGAGGCAATCCTGGGGGAAGCGCTGGAGAGCAAGCCAAATGCACTATTGAGCGCAGCACGGGGTGTAGTCCTGGGTGAAGCACTGGGGGGGAAGCCAAATGCATGGCGGAAGGAATCACTGGGAAAGTCGCCTGGTGCCAGGCTAGGAGAAACACTGAGTGCAGATCAGGGTGAAACACTGGGAGCATCAGTTGATGCAGCACTAAGTGGAGCACTGTAGGCAACCCTGGGTGAAGCACTGGGAAGCAGGCCAGATGTAATGCTGTGAGAAGCACTTGGAGTGACGCCGGGTGCAGTGCTAGGAGGAACAATGGGTGCAGAGCAGGGTGAAATGGTGGGATTCCTAGGTGGAGCCTCGCTGGGTGTAACAGTGGATGCAACCCTGGGTGAAGAGCCGGGGAGCACGCCAAAGGTGTTATGGGGAAGAGCGACTGAAGGAACACTCGGTGCAGGGATAGGAGAAACACGGTGGGGTAGACAAGGCGGGAAGCAGGAGGAGCGGAGGGAGAGGAAGGGTGACTGGGGGATGCAGAGGTGGAATTTGGAGAGGTAGGCATTCCACTAGGCCAGAAGAAAAGGTGCCTAACCATGGTCAGAGGAAAACCGTGTCTGTCGCACGGATAGGAGAGAAGCCGGTGCAGAGCTAGTTGAGGCATTGGTATGGCTCAGCTCGCTGATACTAGCGTCGGTGCCGGGAGAAAAAGCTATGGAGGTGAAACCGGAGCGGAGAGGGGAGTTGAGGGCGGTAGGAAGTGTGCTAGCGGGGGGCACAATGTCAGCCAAGGCAACGCCTTCAAGAGAGGCAGCAGCCGGAGGTGCACCCAGAACAGAAGTGATGTTGGAAGTGCCGGTTGCAAGAGTAGACATGGACTGGCCATCATCAAAGCCACACCCAGCGCTGTCCTCACGTATCTGAAAAGAGAAGTGCATATCCAGGTCAAAAGTAACAGCGTTGGAAGTGGAGTCAATGGACAGGTCATCATCCACGAGTTCCCAATCACAGACGTCACCACGACCAAAGAAGGGCAGAGCATCCTCCGGTTCCTGGTCCGGTGCAGGGGCATTTTCAACAACCCGTCCTTCAGTGGGATCCCAATGAAAGTCCTCCAACTCAGTGAGACACTCAGTAGAGAACCATTGGCGAACACAAGAGCCATACCGGGCCTCCAGGAAGATAGGAAGAAAGGACAGCATGGCTTGGGCTTCAGCTGAGGTAGTAGTGTTGTACAGGGCAAGGATTTCACCACGGTAGGAGCTGGTGTCAACAGAGAGAAACAATGGCCATGACCAGTTGTCCCTAGTACGAATTCCCAGAAGAACACGGCGCAAAGTGGTAGCGCCCAGGCCATGACCCAAATCGACAGGAAGATCCAGGTCAACCACACCGAGAACAGAAGCAGTTTCATGGGTCTGGATGAACTTGGCTTGCCGGTGCTTAGCTTGACGAAGGGTCTTCAGTTTCGAAGGGGAAAGGCATCGGTCAGAGGGATTGGTAGCAGTCTCAATGAACTTGTAGAATTTACCATCAGGAAGGGAGGCTATATCAGACGCAGAGCAGCGATTGAACTGAGCCTTAAGTAGCTTGACAGTCTGAGAACGCTTGGTAGAATCACACAAGATGTGAGCAGCTGGGACAGGAGAGGGGTCAGGGGTTCGTGAATTGTCGAGCCAAATGTTCTTCCGGATGACAGCGATAGGGAAGGCTTGAAACCGAGGATGGGTCTGGAGCAGGGCATTGTAATGATTAAGATCAAAACTCTGCATATAGGAACCGAGCAGGAAACCACAGGTGACAGTAGTGGAGGCTTGAATATGATCGTACTTGAGGTCCATTTCACGGTCCTGGAGGCGCTGAAGGAGAGTGTCAGACAAGAGAGCATCCACTGGGACACTGTGTCCGATATAGAACCGAAGGTGGGGTGCTGCGCGAACCCGGAGCCATAGGGAAGCAACGTAGAGCTCAAGAGTGCGCCGGTCAGGCAGGGTAGACCAGAGTTTGGGAACTGGCTTAGCCTTGGGGTTAATGCTGGCGCGGGAGGGAAAGACATAGAGGACCAGCTTCCGATCCGCCGACCAGAGCAAGCTGAGTGCATCCGTCAGGGACGCCAGCATTTCGTCGTACAAATCACTAGGGCGGGGTGACATCAGCCGAGGGAGAGACAGAGTGAAGTAGGAGCTGTAGGAGCACTTGGTACCTTCAGTGACATCAACCGGAGCCCTGGAATCACTGGAGCAAACCCCACGCCGTTGAAGAAAGTGGCCGACAGAAGAAGAAAGGACAGAAGCAGCGC
Source organism: Pseudo-nitzschia multiseries (assembly GCA_037355745.1). Lineage (NCBI taxonomy): Eukaryota > Bacillariophyta > Bacillariophyceae > Bacillariales > Bacillariaceae > Pseudo-nitzschia > Pseudo-nitzschia multiseries. The sequence goes on from CM074790.1 coordinate 8,478,385, forward strand.
CAACAGAAGGAAAAAAGGAGACAGACCGAGAACCCGGCGCCGGGCTGGAAGAGGCAGAGGCAGCTGACGGAGCAGGGGCAGGGGGCTTAGTCTTGAAAAACCAATGAGAGCCGAGAACCCGGTTGGCAGACAGCCACACCAGCCCTTCAGTACTAGGCAGAAGGTTGCCTTCACAGTACAGGGCATCAAAGCATTCGGGAGACATTTTTGCAAGACCAATGAGACATTTCCGAAGGGCTTGGCCGGGAGGGGATTTGGTCCACGCAGCAGAGCCTTGGAAGCAAGCCGAAGCCAGGGAGACCAGAGACTCCACAGTAGCAGTCCTCCAGTCAGAATCAGCGGGAGTGACCAGGGCATACACCGGGGCGACGGAGAGACGGCACACATCATGAATGGATTTCTTGTCCTGGCCATCCTTCTTGCTGAAGAAGTGGGTAGGACTGGGAGATAATGACTCAAAAAGTATCTGGTCCAACCGATGAATACATTCATCAGGACTCATCAAATGCATATTGGGATCAACTTTGTCACACAGAATGCTGGAAATGTTGTGGTTTGACTCTCCATACTATGGCAAACATGAGGGTATTTTTGGTGCAATTACAGGGCACAAACAGTCTCATTTGGTAATGACTACCAAAGTTTTTGCACAAGGCCATGAATGCATATCACATGACTTACGAAATGCATGTTGTTGGGAACAACTTTTAAATGCATATTGGGAACAAGAACTTTGCCACACACAGTACAGACAATGTTGTGGTTTGTAGATACAAATGGCACACAAGACAGTGCGGTATGTTAGGTGCAGTCTACGAGATTCTACATGTGACTAGAGGATTGAAATACATAACCTTAGTGTTATCAAAAGTTTCCCTTCTGAAAAAATTATGGCGCGGGAGGGCTGGCTGACACAGGTACGTGATCTACTTCTACAAATATATAACGGCGCGCCCAAGCCAGACAACACACAGAAGAAGTTAGGGCAAACAACATAGTACAGAACCCACGGAAAAACTCTACACACAAAACATCGTACACATACTACACTAAACACCGTACACACACACACACACACACGACACACACAACACAAAACACCGTACACAACCCGACAAAATTATTAGTACACACACAAAACCACACAAAAAGAAACACATGATTCTTGATCGACACCGTATTCAGAAAATAAAATAAAAAAATATGAATGCTATCGGAAAGACACGACGAAGCAAAAAATCTGAGGGGAAGACCCTTTGAAACAACAAAACCATCCGGCACGGTGATCATCAAAATACAGGGGACAACAACGGTAAGAAAAAGAGAGTGAAAACAAACACACCAATTACTAACAAAGTGTGTAACAGTAATACCAAAACTATGAACGCATCAAAGGGCAACAGTAAAAAAAATGGTACCGACAACACAATTTCTACTACTACAAACACGGAAGAACAAAACACCATCAACCAGAGTAACGAACCAGCACTGAGCATTACCAACACAACCACCACTACAGTAATGAACCAACAGAAAGAAGGAACAAAAACAAATGTGGTAGAGAAAACATCTAACGGAGAATGCTACGATTTAGAGGATATTGCGGAACGTATCATGAAAAAAATCCAATATGACAAATTGGCACAGGAACTGGCAAAACACTTACGGCAACAAAAGAGGGAACCACATATAGGGGTGGGAAAGGTAGTAATGGTACCTAAACAAACGGAGGCAACCATGCAGGGAGAGGGGACTGATAATGCCGGTGACACAAGAGAACGAGCAGTAAGTACAATTACAGACGAATATGGGCTTATAACAGACAACGATATGCTTAAGGCTTTGAGTGATATGACTGAAACAGTGGACAAGCAGCTAAGGGATTACGTCAAAAAACATTGGTACCCCAACATGAAGTTCCCTATCAATGACAAGGTAACGGCGCATGTAATACAAAGGGCTGTTGGAGCAAGTGCGGTTATGAAGCCACCAAATATTCCACTTGCGTCATTCTGTTCCTTTTACAGGAAACGAGTAGGGACAGTACTGACCGCATTGAGGCACAACTCACAAACATTAGCGAGAAAAAACTGGATAGGTAAATACAGGTGGGAGAATTGGTTGTTGAAATTAGGAATTTTGGAATCTATTTTTGGTCCGACAACACTAACATGCTGCCCGTTGATACTGATGATACTTCCATACAGACGATTACAAAAAAGGTCGAGTCCCTATCACATTCCCTGGTACTGTTGCAGTTATTGAAGACACAGAATATGAGGACACAGGTAGTATTTTAAACCCTCAATACAGAACGTACAAAGACGCGGAAAATGAAGATTTTTATTATTTTGTTACAAGAATCATGTCGGCAATCAATCCGACAAATTCAAATTTCAAACAACGGAAGGAGAGGCACTTGCTGAGTGATATATTTACTATAGCAGATGAAGCATTTGCATTGGTACTGATCTACAATGAGCATCATGTATGGGTGAACCAGCAGCGGCGAAAGGCTGATGCCACAATTCCGCGACAAAAAAAAAAATTCTGCGATTCAGACAGTGGAAGCAGAAATGGATGGATGGAGGAAGGACAAGAGTTGTTCAGTGACTTGTGCGACAAAATTGGCGAGATGCGAAAACACCCAGAAACAGGAAGGAAATTGGAAGAAATGATGAGGGACAGATTTAGGAACAAAAGTTCAACAGATTACACCAAGAAAAATAAGCATGGCGATGCAAATATTACTAGTAGCAGCTCCACTAATTGTAGTGGACCAAAAAAGAAAAAGAAAAGAAACGTCTATATTGATCCGGCAATAACAGCATCGATGAATGAAAGTTTATCTATGGGTGAACTAATGTAGAAAATAACAGTACATACATAATACAAAACTACTACTAATCTTGAACTTAATTTTGAGAATATTAGAAATAATGGAGGATCCGTATTACGTTGCAATAGGTATAAATAAAGCATAATAGAATCTACATTTTAAAAAGGGAATATTATAGTCGAGAAATAGAATTCACAACTAGGGGAGCACTATCGAATTGTTATTTGGGAGATTAATATTTTAGAATTAATACTGAGTAAAGATTTCTTTTTTATTCGTGAAAAGAATTAAGTGTTGTTCGTACGGAATAATAATTGGGTTCTGGTAGAGACTGAAATAAATTATTTTTATTCGAGAGTAGAGTAATGTGCATCACGCGCACAGAAATAGTGCTCTGTTAATTTATAGCCCGCCACTTGCCCGCAAATTTCAGGGTGTCCAGAAATAGTGCCGTGATAAAATCACGCACAAAATTTGTGCGCGAGAAGTAAATTCGAACCCCGCGGAACAGTTCTCGGACGCACTCCCCGAAGATTTACCCGTGTCCTACTAGGTGTGAACCAACCTGCGTCAAATTAGTGAATGGACTTACACAATGAACACTAACAATTCTGACAACAATGCCTAAACTTCCTCCAATTGGCCAAGCAATTGCATCAATACAGGATCAATATAATTCTCATCCTCATTTTCCTCTTCAGCAAGACTACTGGCAACAGTGCCGCCATCTTTCAATACAGTACCGGTAGGGTTTTTTTCTGACTTGAATCTTTCCAGCATCATTTTCTCAAAAATTTTACCCGTTTCGGGATCTTCTCTTAATGTTTGTACCTTCTTGCACAATCTAGTGAACACTTGCCTCGCTCCGCTGTTCTGTTCCGTTTCATCGTTCCGTTTTGTCATTCCATTTCATCCATTCGTCCTTCTTATGTCCTTTTGTTGGTTTGTTGTTCCTGAAGAATAAAAATAAGAGAAAGAAAGATCAGAAGCAAATAGAATCTCCAACAAATTGCTGTCATTGTCACTCACTAGTGTTTCTCATTGTTTTCTTTCATTGCCAATCCGTTGTTTCCGTGCTTTTCATTTTTTTTAAATACCGTGCCAACCAAGAAGGATGTGTTGCTTTTTGTGTGGTTTTGATTTGGGGTATGTACAGTTTTCCGTGTGTATACAGTTTTTTGTGTGTGAACTTTTCTGTTATTCCATTCTGTCGTTCTGTCCCATTGTTCCGTTCCATTGTTCCGTTCTGTTTCATTGGTTGTTCTGTTTTAAGTGCCCTCCTTTCCTTCGTTGGTTCGTTTGATTGTTGTTCTGTTTCAATAAAAATGAAAATGAAAGAAAGAAAGATCAGAAACAAATAGTATCTCCAACAAATTGTCGTCATTGTCACTCACTGCTGTTGTTCTGTTGTTCCATTCTGTCATTCCTTTTTTTAAAATTTGTTGTTCCATTTTGAGTGTCATTCTTTCCCTCATTGGTTTGTTTGATTGTTGTTCCATTTCAATAAAAAGAAAAAGAAAAAGAAGAAAGAAAGATCAGAAACAAATAAAATCTCCAACAAATTGCTGTTATTGTCACTGACTAGTGTTTCTTCTTTGTTGTTTGGTTGTTCCGTTGTTCCGTTGTTCCATTGTTCGTGACTGTTGGACAACATTCATTTTCCCTGCTTCAAGAAAAACTGTGCCAACCAAGAAGCATGTGTTGCATTTTGTGTGGTGGTTCCGTGTGTATACAGTTTTTCATGTGTGTGTGGTTTTGTGTGTGTTGTGTGTGATATGCACCCTGACTTCTTTCATGTGCCTGGCTTGTACAGGGCCTTTATTTTCTATAAGTAAAGCATGTACGAGTGCACGTCACCCCTCCCGCGCCATAATTTTTTCAAAGAGGAAATTGTGATTACACAAAGGTTATGTATCTAAATCCCCATCCCATCTGTAGAATCTGGTAGCCAGTCAGTGGCTCGAAACTCCCTTGGGTCAGTATGGTACCTACCTACGTACACTTTGTGCACAGTACCCAACTATGTACCTTTTTGCATGCAATATTAGCTACAACTAGTAGTAGTACTGGTAATATCCGCACCCTTTTTTTGTCTGAGAATAATAAAAAAACAGCACCTCCATTTCAATTAAACAACTAATGAATTATTTTCATTTGACACTCATTAAAGTACGTTTTTGGTGATTGGATTATACAAAGTAAATGTTCTTCCTATTATGGACTTGACCTCATACTTTGCCTGTCATTACCCAATAAGTCATTTTGTGCCGTGGATTTGCACCAATAATATTCTCTTGTGTGCCATTTGGAGAGACAAATCACAACAGTTTCAGCAATCTGTGGGGCAATATTGTTACCAATATGCATCATAGGCGTCATGAAAAATTATTCATGGCCTGGACCGGATACTTTGTAAGTCATTACCCAATAAGTCAGTTTGTGCCCTGGATTTGCAACAAAAATACCCTCTTGTGTGTCATTTGGAGACACAAACCACAACATTTTCAGCATTATGTGTGGCAATATTGTTCCTAATATGCATCAGATGAGTCATAAGAAATATATTCATGCACGGCACCAAAACCTTTGAGAGTCATTACCCAATATTTTTCCTCCAAATCCAGTACCCAAATGCAGTCATTAGTTTGTGACACACCAACCACCAAATATAACTCACTTCTGTATCTTTCATGATTCAACTTATCCATAACAGAAACAATATTCATGGACTCATCTCAACAAATATCTGATTTTTTATTTTCTAATTGTAGATTAGTGTGTATTTTTCCTCCAAATCCAGTACCCAAATGCACTCATTAGTTTGTGACACACAAACTATCGCACACAACTCACTTCTGTTTTTTCATGATTCATCTTATCCATAACAGGAACAGTATTTATGGACTAATCACTAAAAATATCTTATTTTCTAATTTCTAATTGCAAATTAGTGTGTATTTTTCCTCCAAATCCAGTACCCAAATGCACTCATTAGTTTGTGACACACAAGGAAACTATCACACACAACTCACTTCTGTTTCTTTCATGATTCATCTTATCCATAACAGGAACAGTATTCATGGACTAATCACTAAAAATATCTGATTTTCTAATTTCTAATTGCAAATTAGTGTGTATTTTTTCTCCAAATCCTGTACTCAAATGTATTCATTAGTTTGTGACACACAAGGAAACTATCACACATAACTCACTTCTGTTTCTTTCATGATTCAACTTATCCATAACAGGAACAATATTCATTGACTAATCACCCAAAATATCTGATTTTCTAATTTTAAATTGCAAATTAGTGTGCATTTTTTCTCCAAATCCGGTACCCAAATGCACTCATTAGTTTGTGACACACCAACCATCACACATAACTCACTTCTGTTTCTTTCATGATTCAACTTATCCATAACAGGAACAATATTCATTGACTAATCACCCAAAATATCTTATTTTCTAATTTTAAATTGCAAACTAGAGTGCATTTTTTCTCCAAATCCTGTACCCAACTGCACTCAATAGTTTGTGACACACAAACTATGACAGATAACTCACTTCTGTTTCTTTCATGATTCATCTTATCCATAACAGGAACAATATTCATGGACTAATCACCTATAATATCTGATTTTCTAATGTTTAATTGCAAACTATTGTGTATTTTTCCTCCAAATCCAGTACCCAAATGCACTTATTAGGTGGTGACACACTACTAACTATTACAGATAACTCACTTCTGTTTCTTTCATGATTCAACTTATCCATAACAGGAACAATATTCATGGACTAATCACAAAAATTATCAGATTTTCTAATTTTAAATTGCAAATTAGTGTGCATTTTTTCTCCAAATCCTGTACTCAAATGCACTCATTAGTTTGTGACACAGAAACTATCACACATAACTCACTTCTGTTTCTTTCATGATTCATCTTATCCATAACAGGAACAATATTCATCAACTGATCACCTATAATATCTGATTTTCTAATTTTTAATTGCAAATTAGTGTGTATTTTTCCTCCAAATCCAGTACCCAAATGCACTTATTAGTTTGTGACACACAAACTATCAAAGATAACTAACTTCTGTTTCTTTCATGATTCAACTTATCCATAACAGGAACAATATTCATTAACTGATCACCTATAATATCTCATTTTCTAATTTTAAATTGAAAATTAGTGTACATTTTTCCTCCAAATCCAGTACCCAAATGCACTTATTAGTTTGTGACGCGCAAACTATGAAAGATAACTCACTTCTGTTTCTTTCATGATTCAACTTATCCATAACAGGAACAATATTCATGGACTAATCACTAAAAATATCTGATTTTCTAATTTTGAATTGCAAATTTGAGATTTTCCAACCACTTCTTTAACACCCAGTAACATTTATTTTGAGATTTTAAATTTAAACATGCTTCGAACACAAAGCCTGCAACGCTGTTCTGGTTAGAGAATTCTGGAACGCCATTCCATGATTGTTGACATGAATTGTACAAAAAAACGTTTCACCACCCCAGCAGAAGTCATTACTATCATACCTACATTACTACTACTACTGCCTATCATAATACACCCGGACACATATCTACGAAAAGTGCATTTTTTGGAACGCTGTTCCCGAAAAAGGAAAAAAGGGATAATGGTGGTGAAATTGTGTAGCAGGAAGGTAGTGCTGTAGATTTCTACGCAAATTCGTTACCAGAAATTATCTAGTATGAAAACGGTGTAGAAAGCTACTGCTGTAGATTTCTACGCAAATTTGTTAACAAAAGTTATCTAGTATGAAAATGGTGTAGAAAGCTACTGTCATAGGATGCTACACAAATCCGTTACCAGTAATTATCTAGTATGAAAATGATGTATAAAGCTACTGTTGTAGAATGCTATGCAAATTTGTTACCAGAAATTATGTAGTACGAAAATGGTGTAGAAAGCTACTGTTGTAGGATGGTACACAAATTTGTTACCAGAAATTATCTAGTACAAAAATGGTGTACAAACCTACTGTTGTAGCATGCTACAGAAATTCGTTACGAGAAATTATCTAGTACGAAAATGGTGTAGAAACCTACTGCTGTAGAATGCTACGCAAATCCGTTACCAGAAATTTTCTAGTATAAAAATGGTGTAGGAATCTACTGCTGTAGATATCTACGCAAATTCGTTACCAGAAATTATCTAGTACGAAAAATTGTGTAGAAAGCTACTGTCGTAGAAATCTACGCAAATGCAATACCAGAAATTATCTAGTACAAAAATTGTGTAGAAAGCTACTGTAGTAGGATGCTACACAAATGCGTTACCAGAACTTATCTAGTACAAAAATGGTGTAGAAAGCTACTGTAGTAGAAATCTACGCAAATGCAATACCAGAAATTATCTAGTACAAAAATTGTGTAGAAAGCTACTGTAGTAGGATGCTACACAAATGCGTTACCAGAACTTATCTAGTACAAAAATGGTGTAGAAAGCTACTGCAGTAGAAATCTACGCAAATTCAATACCAGAAATTATCTAGTACGAAAATTGTGTAGAAAGCTACTGTCGTAGGATGCTACACAAATGTGTTACCAGAAATTATCTAGTACAAAAATGGTGTAGAAAGCTACTGTTGTAGAATGCTACGCAAGTTCAATACCAGAAATTATCTAGTACCAAAATTGTGTAGAAAGCTACTGTCGTAGGATGCTACACAAATGTGTTACCAGAAATTATCTAGTACAAAAATGGTGTAGAAAGCTACTGTTGTAGAATGCTACGCAAGTTCAGTACCAGAAATTATTCGTTACCAGAAGTTATCACTGGTACATAAAAGATCTCACTGTATCACAAGTTGAGAACGTTAACTAAAAAATAAGGGCTACATCGAGCGCGCTGCGCGCGCTCATTCTTTGTTATTCAATATTCAAAACGCGCGCAACGCGCGATTTTATTAAATTCCTTTTGCACGTACGCGAAAACTACAGTACTCTAAATTATGTACGTACATTCCTACATAACTTACAGTACTGCAGCTGGAATGATACGATATTGCGAGACGAAGTGCACCTTCAGTGGTTGGAATAATGAGACTCAAAGGTTATGTTTCCTCTCTGTGTGATTGGACTCAGACCAAACCAGAGGTGCCACCGTCATTCTGACACGGTAAAATCGTCATTCTGACACCCAAATTCGATACTTAGCGATCAAACAACAGTCATTCTTACGATCGAAGTTTGATACTTAGTAATCGAAGAAGAACACACACTAGAGGTTCGCACATGCAATCTCTTGTTAAGTGTGCTGTTTTCAAGAAAAGACAGCAGAGGTTCGCATACTTGCTCACGAACCTGTCTTCTGCTGTATAAAATACGTGCTGTATTAGCGGCAACACGTACATTCTTCGCGTGCTGTATTAGCGGCAGTACCAATCTTTAGAAGAGATACTTGCTCTCCAGCAAGGATCATCTCTTCATCTTATACTTTTAGATTATTTGATTATTCAACCTTAAACCTTGCACCGGACGTTCTTGCGTCCTACTGTAGAACTACAAGCCTAAGATCTAACTGATTGCGTCGGCTACCGATAGTCAGAATAGATCTGGTTGGACTAGCATCCAATCGTAGTGGATATCAGAGAAATATTAGACCACAACAGACCGGTACCTCAACCGGCCTGCAGCTAAAGCTCCTGTTGCTCTTCTTTGCCTTTGGATTGAATCAGCTCAACAGCCAGTTTCAAAAGGAAATTAACAGATTAACAGTCGCAAGCTTGTTGAAGCTTGCAAAAGAAGAAGACGACGGTAGAAGCACTCGACGACGAAGAAACAATCCGACAGCAGATCATCGATCGACTCGATTACGGACGACGATCGATAGTTCTCTGATCCGATTACACATAACAAAGACACCAACGAACAAGTCGAAGTCTTTAATAGAAGCCCATTGCATTGGACACGCCAATAGCAATTTACCTCCATCCCAGGACCGCAATACAAGTTCTCCGGATCTCATTTTCCACGTCTACACTCCTCGTGACACCATCTTCTCAAGGACCCAACGACGCCCATCATTTGATTGTGCTAAGCACCATAAACACCAACTGCAACTACCAATCGATAATTGCCTTCCTCTATACATGATATACATCAATTGCTCAGCGTAAGCACGACAATACAACAAACAACGACGCAACGAAAACGAACGCGAACACGAATTTTGTTGCTTCTCCAACCCCTTTTACTCAGTAAGCGACCTAGCAATTCCAGGACAAGCCAAAAGTAGCGGTTTTCAAATAACGGCGAGATTGCAGCACCCAATTCGTCTAGCACGTTCCAAGGCCCCCGAATGCGCGTCCCTTCTGTATTACTGAAAACACCGATATTGGTCTCGTCGTCGGACTCAAGATATTGATTGAGATATATGCAATCAAATCCCCGCAAGACCAACATTTCTCCATACCCACTGCTTAACCTCACAAATAGAAGGCCTCTACGCGTTCCTGTATTCGTTACTTCTATTCTTACGGACCAGTTGAGTCTCCAACACGCGCTGACTCATAACGATACGCCCATATACCATCGAAAACGACTCCTCCATTGCAGACACGTCGATACCATTCTGGCCCTCTACCTCACCGTATTGACAGAGATATCCCATTGACAAAAGAAACAATCCGACAGTAGATCATTGATCGACTCGACTACGGACAACGATTGATAGTTCTCTGATCCGATTACATACAAGCACAACACAGCACGGCGCTGATAGAAAGGACGACAATTTCGGAATAACGGCGAGATTACACCAAGCATTTCGTTCCGCTCCTTACTGTTCAAGCCATCAAAGCGTCTGTATCCCAGAGAAGCGGCGAATTTTCCACCTGTCATCAACACGATAACCATATTTGTTGCGCGAATGGCATCACTCCGCCCATTCATCATGAATACCCCAGATCTCGCATCACTATTCCCATCATTTGATCAAGCGTTAGCCACATTCCTACACGACTCCTTCGATGTCCCAAAAGAATCCCACAGCACTTTGTGTGAGGCGCTCATCAATAGCCGGTATAGGACATGGTCAGATTTCCTATTCATTGAACACATCGATGATCTTGCATATCACGACGGGAGTGCAAGAGTACCACTCACTCGGCATATACAGCTAAAGTTACAGCGGTTCGTTGATTTTGGTCGACGCCTCACAGAACAAGGCCTAGACTGGGAAGAACGGGAGCACTACACCAAGAAAGATTTCAAAGACTACTGTCAAGGAATCGTCAAAGCAAGACGAGCCTCTACTGCTGATGGTGAACGGTCGACAAAACCGATAGCTCAGCTCAAATATGAATCATGGATCAGAAAACCAAGGGACGAAACCACCTTTCCAGTGCTACAAAATGATGCAACATTTGAACATTGGCTTGTACAATTTAAAGCACAACTAGACGCGAATGGTATTAACCCCACTACATTCCTTGATCCATACTGGCCAGATCACGGGCTCACAGGGTACCCCAAGGCCCTCCATGAAGAACAATGTGCATTCTTCTGGACACTCCTCCGGCATGTGTTCCAAGGTGATTTTTCTTCCTCATGTGTGTTGTACCACCAACGGACACGCGATGGTCGTCAGGCTTACTTTGATTTTGTCAAGCTCCACAATCCAGTGTCACCTCCAATGCCTACAGCAGCACCAGAATCAACTCACGCACCCGTTCATTCCACCCGTAGCACTCCCGCTGTCCATAACAGCCCTCCTACTACTGCCTGCAAAACGGCTGAACACCATACTGTTGACAATCCTGAGACCCCTACAGGACTTCCTGGTATTTCCAATCCTGGATCACTTGCTGATCCCATATCCACCGGTACCTATACCTACACCTGGCAGTATTCACCCAGCACTAATTCAGTCCGATTCAGCAGAATCGCCTATTCCTCCACTCCTCATATTGTTCCTGCAGACATTCCTACTGGAGATGTTCCCTCTAAACGTCATCGTGAGCCACATCCCACTCGCAATCGTGAGTCACATTCCCCTCGAGCTCGGACTTCCTATCCACCTCCAGCCAACTCTCGATGGACATTTTATCCTCAATCTGAAACCGTAGTATTCCATTGCCCACACAAGCCAGTTACTTTCCCCCAGTCTACTTGCATTTCTTCATTGCAACTTCCACCATCTGGGGCATCTTCTCAAGATAGTGTCGTTTCAAGCTCAGTTAAAAAGCCTATTTATGGGACACCCTTTTGTCCAACTCGGAAGTTTCTTTACGACGCCCGGAAGCCTCTTAATGGGGCATCCTTCTATCCATTTTGGAAACCATCTGCTTCACCTTCTTTGACCTCCGATTTGCCTGCTGTCTGTATCACCAAACGGCACCGTGATGCTATCAAGATCAAGCTGTATCAATTACATGCTACTCTCTTGATTGCTAACTGGATTTACAACGACGTCACCTGACATCTCCGATCGATCCATTGACAATTAATTTGCTTCGATTGATACGGATGCCAATTCCCTACTATGATACTATACTGTCTATAATTCGATCAACGATCAATCAATTCCTACGATTCGATCGATGAACCAATCATCTCCAATCAACTGCACTCTGGATCCACAAACGCTTGATTTTAAATGTGATCATCTACTTGGTAACTCTTCTACGACTACATTCGATCTCAGTTCCTATGATCATCCTATGATCAACCGAATCACATACGGTTCAATCATCTTTGATTTGATACTCAATTGGTGTCTGAAATTGATTCAACCCTATTCCACGATTCGACCTAGTAGACTACGATCACACATGCCATATTATTGGTTTTGATATGGTTCCTTCCTTCCTCCCGAGTAAGAAGAATACCAATTTGCTACCACGATTCCTGCAATTCGATCGATCAATCAATCACCTCCATCCGATTGTGATCGATGTCTACGATCATACTGTACCAATCGATTTCTACGTTTTAGATTACGATTGCCGTTGATCAATTGCATTCTCTGATTTACTTCTTCGATTCAAGATTTGATTACGATTGGTACCGATTCTACCTTTACGTATACAATTTGTTCCAAGTTGATATCTACGAATCGACTCCTACGAATCCTTCCAAGATAGGTATTTACGATCAACCAACCATCACAGGTTTGATTCCGATTGTGATACCAACACAGGTTTGATTCCGATTGTGATACCCGTTCTACGATCGTATCGATTTCCAATCTTCACATCTTACTCTATGCAAAATCGATGCCTAATCATGGGGCACCTTGATCTATGCAAATCCATGCCCAATCATGGGGCATTCTTCTCCTTTGGTACGGTACTCTTCCTGTTATAAAGGTTTATTCCTTTCTATCGAGTAAGCAGATGGAACATATTACATGTTCCTCACATACGTACTAAGGGAATTTGGGTTGTTCTTCTCACAAAGATAATGCTTGTGCTTCATCACTTGTGAGAAGATGGGGCATATTAAATTCCTTTTGCACGTACGCGAAAACTACAGTACTCTAAATTATGTACGTACATTCCTACATAACTTACAGTACTGCAGCTGGAATGATACGATATTGCGAGACGAAGTGCACCTTCAGTGGTTGGAATAATGAGACTCAAAGGTTATGTTTCCTCTCTGTGTGATTGGACTCAGACCAAACCAGAGGTGCCACCGTCATTCTGACACGGTAAAATCGTCATTCTGACACCCAAATTCGATACTTAGCGATCAAACAACAGTCATTCTTACGATCGAAGTTTGATACTTAGTAATCGAAGAAGAACACACACTAGAGGTTCGCACATGCAATCTCTTGTTAAGTGTGCTGTTTTCAAGAAAAGACAGCAGAGGTTCGCATACTTGCTCACGAACCTGTCTTCTGCTGTATAAAATACGTGCTGTATTAGCGGCAACACGTACATTCTTCGCGTGCTGTATTAGCGGCAGTACCAATCTTTAGAAGAGATACTTGCTCTCCAGCAAGGATCATCTCTTCATCTTATACTTTTAGATTATTTGATTATTCAACCTTAAACCTTGCACCGGACGTTCTTGCGTCCTACTGTAGAACTACAAGCCTAAGATCTAACTGATTGCGTCGGCTACCGATAGTCAGAATAGATCTGGTTGGACTAGCATCCAATCGTAGTGGATATCAGAGAAATATTAGACCACAACAGACCGGTACTACCTCAACCGGCCTGCAGCTAAAGCTCCTGTTGCTCTTCTTTGCCTTTGGATTGAATCAGCTCAACAGCCAGTTTCAAAAGGAAATTAACAGATTTATTTACTTAACCTTCTTATTTTAATTAGGAAAATCAAATTCTTCTTCATTGTTCTATATTAAGTGAATTAGATCTAACAGGTTAAGTATCAATTTTTTTTTCGAACACACACACACACACACAGCGAAAAGTAAATTTTTTTCTATGGTACTACCACAAAAAAAACTCTCTCTCTCTCTCACACACACACAGCAAAAAGTGATTTCACAGTCTGATTTTGCAGTAATTTTACAGTGTGGTTTTGCAGTGTGATTTTACAGTGTGATTTTCTTTTCTTTTCGAGGCAAAAAATACTCTTTCCCTTCATAATCTTACCAAACTTATCTTGAGCAGAGTTGCTTTACCGTACAAAGTTGCTTTACCGTACTTGTACGATAAAGCACTCCGTCCGAGAACATGGGATCCCACTGAACTGATCAGCAATGATCACTAGGCAGGGAATTCAGGCTCGAGATATTTTAGTCCGAAACAACTGCCTTTGCTGAAAAAAGACAATAGAGACCAGGACGAGAGAGGAATTGCTTGATAGATATTGTTTGAGGGCCCGCAAACACATCTTGAAAAGTAACAAATCTGCGTCCCTTGTGTATTTATATCAACAGGATCAAGATCAAGTTTTTCGTGACAAAGGAGTAAGAAGGCTGCAAATCTACGGCAGCAGCAACAACAATAATTTCTTCCCTGGTGCGTCAATCGGCAACAATGAATCATCGGTAAACGACAACAACGAATCTGTGGCAAACGGTACGAATGAGAGAGAGAGAGAGAGAGAGAGAGAGAATGATGCCTACATCCTACATTGCTGATGATGCATTCCTAAATTCTGTTTTCTTCTTATTTTCATAGGGCCGGAACAGGAACAACGGATATCAACCAATTGTCAGCATCAACGAATTGTCGGTATCCTCAACAAATCGGCCGTATCAAGGAATCGACCGTATCAACGAATCAACGAATCAACGGCATCAACAATGGGAGCAGACGGCAACACAGGTGACCCGCAACACAGCAACGGGGTAGGTTAGCATGTAAATTATTTTATTCTGTTGTTATTATTTTCTCTATATCAATAGGTACTCACCCCATTTTGTTAAATTATCAATTATCATATATTGTTATAGATCCGCAACAGCAACAACAATGAAAACGAATCCACAGGATGAATCAACCACAACAAATCAACAACAGTGATCCAACCGCAAAACACCGCTGATGGCTGATGGCTGATGACTGATGGCTGATAGCTGATAGCTGATGGCTGATAGCTGATAGCTGATGGCTGCTGGCTGCTGGCTGCTGGCTGCTGGCATCCTTCTGCTTGAAACGCCACCCAAAACGCCGCTGCTGGCTTCCTGCTGCTCCACTCCAAACGCCGATGCTTGCTGCTGGCTTCCTGCTGCTCCTCCAAAACGCTACTCCACCAGTCGCTGTTGCTGTTGCTGTTGCTGTTGCTAGTCACTGTTGCTGTTGCTAGTCGCTGTTGCTCTCGCTAGTCGCTGTTGCTCTTGCTAGTTGCTGTTGCTGTTGCTCTTGCTAGTCGCTGTTGCTTTCGCTAGTCGCTGTTGCTGTTGCTGTTGCTTTCGTTGTTGCTTTCGCTGTTGCTTTCGCTGTTGCTGTTGCTCTCGTTAGTTGCTATTGCTCTTGCTATTTGCTGTTGCTCTCGCTAGCCGCCGTTGCTCTTGCTAGCCGCTGTTGCTGGTTGCTGTGGCTGTTGGTGTTGGTGTTGCTCTTGCTAGTCGCTGTTGGTGTTGCTCTCGCTAGTCACTGTTGCTGTTGCTCTCGCTATTTCTCTTGCTAGTGGCTATTGCTCTTGCTAGTCCTCGCTCTTGCTAGTCGCTGTTGCTAGTTGCTGTCGCTAGTTGCTATCTCCGCTCCAAACGCCGCTGCTCGCTGCTGGCTTCCTGCTGTTTGAAACGCCGGTCCAAAACGCCGCTGCTGACTGCTGGCTGCTTCCTTCCTGCTGCTCCAAAACGCCGCTTCAAACGCCACTGCTTGCTGCTGGCTTCCTGCTGGTCGAAACGCGGCTTCCTGCTGCTGGCTGCTGGCTGCTGGCTGCTTCAAAACGCCGCTGCTCGCTGCTGGCTTCCTGCTGGCTTCCTGCTGCTTGAAACGCTGCTCGAAACGACACTCCAAAACGCCGCTCCAAAACGATGCTGGCTGTTGGCTGCTGGCTCCTACTGGCTTCCTGCTGGCTTCCTGCTGCTCCTCCAAAACGCTGCTTGAAACGCTGCTGCTGGCTGCTGGCTTCCTGCTGCTCCAAACGCCGCTTGAAATGCCACTGCTCGCTGCTGACTTCCTGCTGCTCCAAAATGCCGCTGCTTGCTGCTGGCTTCCTGCTGCTCGAAACGCTGCTCGAAACGCCGTTCCAAAACACCGCTTGATTGCCATTTGAATACCCTTCCCAATCAAAATCGAAGTAGAGTAACGTGTAGGTATTCGAGTTGGTGTCATTTTGTACTAGTTGTACGGTGGTGAGCCCTCATGGTCTGTTCTACAGTAGGAGAAATAGAGTGGTTGTCAAAATGGAAATGGTGTTTGGATCTTCCTAATTTGCCGTTTGATCGCACTTTGATTGTCATTCCTGGTCAGCAAATCAGTATAGCAACATGCTGGTGTTCAAACCTGGTAGGATTTGTACATGTCTGCCTCCATTCTCTCCTTTATCCAAGGGGAAAGAGATGGGTCGGAGTAGGGCCCGTAGTTGTCGTTGTCTTTGCCGTTTGAATACCATTCCCGCCCGATCAAAAATGAAGTAGAGTAACGTGTAGGTATTTAAGTTGGTGTCATTTTGTACTATTTGTATGGTGGTGAACCTTCATGGTCTGTTGTAGTGAAGGAGAAACAGAAGGGTCATTGCAGGGTCGTCAAAATGGAAGTTAATGACATAGGTGATTTTGATGATCGGAATTCCTGTCAAAAATAAATCATGTCTTTGAGGGTTTTTCTGCTGTGTTTGCAGGGTCTTTTCACTTGTTCTTTTTTTGAAGAGATTTCAGTGTACGGAGCACACACATGTTCATTGCCTGTAGACTTGTACATGGTTTTGGTTTTTGTACTGTGTATTTATTGTGGTATTTTGTACACAGTGTGGAACGCGGCAAAGGAGCAAACAAGCACTTCTGAAAATAATTTTATTTCATATCTTGGGTTAAGGTTAGGAAGTTTGGTAGCGAGAAATAGATTTTTTAAATCAATTTAGTCAAAATTGAGAGATCAAGGGACATTTTGAGTCATCGGGGAGAGTTTTGGTCGCAACCTGAGGGCAACCTGAGGGGGGTCAAAACTCTTCACCACAAAAATTGTGAATTTAAAAAAATGCCCTTGCGCATAACAAAAGCAAGGTTGATTTTCTGAAAATAGGGCTTGCGAGGGGCCGCATTGGGTCGCGTGACAGTTATCGGATGTTCTTCCTCCATGATGTCTCTTTCTTCCTGGGCTCCAGGCTCACCCAGCACTCTGGCCCTGTCCATGAGCTGCAAGCAGCCACATCTGTGACAGCACTCAGATTCTATTGTCGGCCAAAAAATACGGCAACAAAAATCTCGTACAAAAAATGCGGTTACACAAAAAACTGAAGTAAAAACCAAATGCACATACACTACATTGAAATCCATAAGTGGTAAAAGCAATCCCACTTAACACCATAATTAAACAGGTTAAAAAGGTACAAACTAACATGTCATAAAAGAAGGCAGAGCACTACGTCAACACTTGGAATCCATATGTGAATTTGAAGGAATAAACATAAATGCCCATGAGGAAATTACTTATGCTGCTTGCAAAAAGCAGTACTGATTCAGAATGGTGTCTCATTTTTTCATTGAAAACACTAGTAAGATACAATTAAACAAAAGACCCATCAAATTAATTACTTAACCTCATCAAACAAATGATACCATCATAAGAGCAATACAAGAAGACTAATACAATACAATACAGCGCTAAAGCGCTACAGCAAGTATTGGTACAACAACTGGGGGGAAAGATCTCTACTATGTAAAATACAGGGAACCCTGATACACAGTGGAAAAATACATACATTAGGTAGCAAAACTAAGATTGTCCCCATGAGCTCACATCTCAATTATTTTTAACTTTGCTACCTATCCGGTCAATATTTGAGTGTACAACACATTCACCACACAGAGAAATGAAGACAAAGGAGAAGTTGTTGCTCATGCTAGAAGTGACGATTCCATCTGCTGCCCAGTTGCAGCATGTGCATGGCAAGTCCTCCACCTCAGGAGCCACTGCCCTAGCAGCAGCTCACCCTTCAGTCCAGCCCTAAGGCTCACCAGTTACATCTCTCGGTGTCCTGATTCCTGTCCGGGCTGAGACTGTCATCATGTCAATGAGTGTCTATGCTCAGACCCTCTATCCTCTTACCACCATCATTTCCCTAGCAGCCATCTCTGCTCGCTCACTTTGTGCAGGGGGAGCAATGGCTCTCATACATGGAAAATTCAATTCTAATGTCATCAAGCTCCTTGCAAGATGGCACAGTGACTGTATGGCGTGGTATCGTCTACACCAGCAGTCCCTTCCCATCTTCAAGAATATTGCCTCCCTCATGTTCAACAATGCTCTCTTTGATTAATCTCTTTGATTAATCTCCCCTTCCTTGCTCTCCTCCAAGCTCTTTGAGCTCTCTCTAGCTCCCATCCTGTGGCTTGTGCCCTCAATGACAGAAAGAAAGGCTTAACAGCCCAAAGCTGTGCGCCGGTGTGTGTGGGCAAAGCAATCCTAATCCCGGACCAGGACTCCAACCTGCAACAAAAATACAGGCTGAGGTTTTCCCGCAACCCCCTCTTGCACTGCTTAACCCACCAACACACCAATGAACTACGTACAAGGATACGCGAACAGAGTAAGCGATAGCTCGTACCAATCAATCCACGCACGGTACGTATCGGTGTTATGTAACGTACGATACGTGCGTACGATAAACTCGTGCTCGTGACTCGTGACTAGTGGCACGATTTGAATTGTAATGGCGCGCGCCGATCCAAACGCTGCTCACAACATATGCTTTTTATGTACTAATAAATACATAGTCATATGTACGTGTCTCGATGTGATGTTTGGTTTGGCAGAGCGCCGAAAATATGAGGTTGATCGGCCCACCCTGCTCGATCTGTGCAAGATGACAACGACTCGATTTTAAAAACTGTGGTGTGACTACTAACGTGTGATTACCAGTATTTTCGTTTTGTTTTTGGTTCGTTCTTGGTTTGTTGTTGTTGTTGTTGTTGTTGTTGTTGGCTGCCCATCCGTGCTTTCGATCCACTGCCAACTCGCACCGTAGTACAGTATTGGTATCCTGCGGGTTCAGTAACCGATCCAATAAAACGAAAATCGAACATTGTCCCCGTAAGCAGCAAGTCCTGTAATAGAATAATACCCAGCGTTCTTGCCACTGTCAACCGACGCCGGAGTGACATAAGTACGACTATTGGTTGTCTTCATTACAAGTTGGCTGCCGTGAAAACCGTGCCATTTGCAGGGGCATCGAATCGAACACGAAACGAAAACCCAAAACGAATTTCATTCATTCGAAGTAGTATTGTAGACCGTCACGTCATGAGCGAAGTAGAACTTGCCGAGCTGGGAGCTCTGGGAGAGTGGCTTTCGAGCTTTCCGCAGCTCGAAGAATTCGTTCCCGACAAGGAAAACCACCTGTCGCTCCTCGATGACGACCGGGTGATGGCTTCTAACCCGGCCATAAAGAGGTAAGTTGTTCCACCACGTGCATCGCATGAGTCGAATGAGTAAGATACTGTGCTTCATCGGAAGGAAGCAATCGTTGGTGGTGGTAGTTTCCTCTTGTCTCACCTGAGCGAGTCTTTCCCCCCCCTTTTTTATTCGTTGCCAACACAATCTTGTTTGTTTAGTGCCATCATGGAGGCCGTGGTAGAGGTGTGCAACGTTGCGGACCACACGGCAACGGACCCATCGGAGGTGCGGGACCTCGATGTGTGGTTGCGAATCCTGTCCCTGACCCGAAAGACCCCGTCCAACCGGCGAAAGAGCATCGATCCACCCACCGCACGCGACCACTGGAAGGATTGCAACAAACACACGGCACTAGGCAACCTCCTGACAATTGCCGTTTCCCACAAGGACCTGCAACTCCGAAAGGCATACATCGAGCGCATCATGGGGCTGTCCCCGACGACCCAGCGACTGCTCATGACCATGATCGAGAAACGAAAAAAGATGGGAAATAGCCGGAAGAAAAAGACAGCAACCCCGTCCCCGCGGTCCAGAAAACCGTCCGGGATGTCGACGCCGACTCCCACCCCATCGCGGGCACACGCACACGCACACGCACATTCACATTCACATTCACATTCAAATGCACCGTCTCCTGCTACGGCCGCAAAGACCGTGGCAAAGCCGCTCTCCGCCGATCGAATGAATGCGAATCCAAATCCGAATTCAAATGCACGTCCGAATTCAAAACCAAACCATAATCAAACGAATCATCCCGTTAGTGGCAAACGCGCATCGGCTGCGACAAAAACAGCAAAATCGACAAACCTCACTATGGAAGTTAAAAAGCAAAACAATCCACAACAAATGCAACCCCAGGAGATGACCCGGAACATTCCCGAATCACCTCCCACTTTTTTGAGACGACCCTCGACCGACAAATCCCCGCCCGAGTCCGATGAGATGAACCGCAGGAGTTTTCGCGATGCCTTTGGGAGTCCATTGCAGCAGCCCTCGGCAAAGAGAATTCCACCCCCGTCGTCCGAGCGGAGGACGAGTTCGGGATACGCTCCAAGGAACATGTTTTCGCCCGGACTCGGTGACACCGCAGAATATGAGGCACAGGTTCAAGACCTGAGAGATGAGAAAGAAGAACTCTCCTACGAACTCAAGAAGAGTCGTCAGAAAGAAGCGGAGTTCTCCAAGAAATTGGAAGACATGGAGGAGCACTATCGCATAGAAATGCTCAAGGTCGAACGGCAGGCACGGGATCGCGACGATACTACAAAACAGGAGCACGAGCACCAGATCATCGAACTCAAAAACAAAGTAGCAGACCTGACGGCACAATTTGAAACAGCGCGCGAGGAAAGAGACAATCTCGCTAAGATCAGGGACGAGATGGAAATCATGTCTCGCAACAAGGTGCTGCTGGAAGAAACAACAGAGCGCCTGAGAACCTACAAGGAAAAAGTTCAACAAATGACGGACGTCAAAGATGCCTTGGAGCGAGAGGAAGCGGCTCACAGCCGGTCCGTTGAAGAAAACCTTCGCCTGCAAAACGAATTGAAAAATCTGCAGCCCCTTAAAAAGCAATTAGAAGAATACAAGGCGAGGGCGGTGGATGCCGAGGTACGATTCACAGATTGCCAGGACGAATTGACCAAGCTAAAGGAGCAGACGATGGCATCTTCGGAAATAACTACGCAAATGGAGCAGTACGTGATCGCGCAAGAAGTTGAAATCAAAGAGTTGCTCCGTAGGGTTCAACAAAACGAAGAAGCCCAGAAAGACAGCGTTGGTGTTGGGGATGGAATCAGCGAACTCAATCCCGAATTGAAGGTCGAAATGTTGTCCCTCCGAAATGAAAACGAACGATTGCGTGCCTTTGCTGAGAAGCGTCAGGAGGACGCAGTGTCGAAACTGGAACAGAACGCCGAAGACCAAAATATGCTTGCAGAACGCTACAAGGTCCAGTTCCTGGCCACGAAGGACAAACTGGAGTCCACGGAAAGTGATCTCGCCGAATCGCAAACCAGAGAAGCAAATCTCCAACAAGAACTCAACGAACAAATGCAGCTAGGAGAACAATACAAAGCCCAATTGTTAGCTACCAAGAGTCAACTGGAATCAACAGAAATCTCGCTCGAAGACTCAAAGAACAGAGAGACAAATCTTCAACAGGAAGTAAGCGACAAAACCCAGATTGGAGAGCGATACAAGTCCCAATTTTTGGCTACCAAGAGCCAGCTGGAATCTACTCAGCGTTCCCTACAGGATTCAAAATCGAGAGAATCGTCTTTGCGTCAAGAAGTCGCCGACCTGCTTTCGAAAATGAGAAACACTCAACAGGAAGTCGGAGATGTTTCGAGAGAACTTTCCAAGTGCACCGAAGACCTGAAGGTCAGTATCGACCGCGAGTCACAGCTCGAAGAAGAACTCGCGTCCTGGACTGGCGAAGCCAAAATTTTACAGCACAAGTCGAACGAGCTATCTCTCGAGTTGACTAAGAGAACAAATGAATTGGAATACAGCCAAAAGAAAGAGCAGGTATTGGCTGCGGAAGTCTCAGAATTAAAGAATGACTTGCGCATATTGCGAAAGCGTTGTACGGGTCTCGGGGACGAGGTAAAGCATTTTACTCTCGAGTTGGAACAATCCAAATGTCGTGAGAGCAAACTCGAAATAAGTGTCAAAGAATGGATGGAACGGACACAAGAGTCGAAGGAACAAGCAGACAATGTAACTCTCGAACACCTACAGTGCACCAAAGATCTCAACGAATCAAGGATGAACACAGCACGTCTCGAAAAAGCATTATCAGAAACTTCCTCCTCGAAAGAAGAAGCAGAGAGAGAAATCGAACGGTTGACCGGCAAACTTACCGATACAACCGAATCTTTAGAAAAAACTTGCAAATCACTCGACCAAAGCATGCAGCGATACCTTGATCTACAGAATAGTCTATCCGAGACGACGGCAAGAGCGGAAGAAGCAGAAAATGACGTGGCGCAGACAATGCAATTACTGGAAGGTGCTCGGGAGGAACTCGAGACTGCCGAGCAAAGGATAGCTACATTGAGCAAAGAAAAAGAAGACCTCACCCATTCGGTGGAAGAGTGGACTTCGCACACCAACGCAGCTAAGAATCTGTGCAACAATTTAGAGAGTAAAGTCGAGATAACACAAAGCTCGCTGAACAGTGCCGAAGATGCATTGTCGGAAGCTCAAGCTAAGATCGAAGCGTTGTGTAGAGAGAAAGAGGAGCTAAATAAAACCGTTGCAAAGTGGACTTCTGAAACCGACGAAGCGAAATCTCGTGCAAATAGTCTTACGCAGGAACTAGAAGAAACCGTATGTTCTCTGAATGAGACATCAGAAAAGTTGTTCCAAGCTCAAGAGACCAACAGCCTACGAACAAGTGAGATCGAAATTCTAACTGCAGAGACTGAGAATCTAAAGACTAAGATAGAAAAAACCGTAAGTTCTCTCAATGGGACATCAGAAAAGTTGGTCCAAGCTCAAGAGATCAACAGGCTACGAACAAATGAGATCGAAATTCTAACTGCAGAGACTAAGAATCTGAAGGCTAAGATATCACATGATGAACTATCAATCGATATACTCCGAAACGAATTGCACGAAGCCAAACACAGACTTCAGCTGACCCAAGAGGCTTTACAGGAGCAAGAGACCAGAGAAGCGTTGTCGAATGAGCGTCTTCAGTTTGCCGAAGATTCCGTCTCACGCCTCCAGAAAGAACTATTTCAAACGAAAGGAAGTCTAAAATCCTCTCAGGAAAGTACGAAGAAAGCCGAAGAAAGAGAAATTTCGTTGAACGAGGAGCTAACTGGAGCAGAAGATCGTATTCAAGATCTTACAACCAAATTGTTAGAGACAAAAGTATGTCTTAAATCGTTACAAGAAAGTTTTGAAGATGCCGAAGACAAAGAACGTCACTTGAATGAGGAGATCAACATAGCGGATGACTCCATCCGAAGTCTCAAGCACGAACTACTGGAGGCAAAAGAAATCCTTACAGCAACTCAAGAGAAAGCAACCGAGCAAGAAAAAAGATTGGCCCAGTCCGATCTGCAACTTCAAGAAGCCAAGAACTGTATTGCCGAGTTAGAAAATGCAGTCAATAAGGAAGTAGAGGCGATTGAGCAGATAGCAGCCACCCTCGAAGAGTCGAAAACTGAGAACTGTGAAATGAAGAAAGAGTTTGAAGCTAAAGAGGAAGCATTGTCCCAAGCACTCAAGGCGGAAAAAGAGAACGGGAACAAGTTGAAGCAAGAGATTACCGAAGTCAGAAACGAGCTGGGGCAATTGCAGGTTTCGCTTAGCTCCTCCCAGCACCGAGAAAAAATGCTGAAGCACGAAGTTACGAAGCTTGAAGACAAAACACGCGAATTCGAGGAGGAACTCTCGAACTTGAAGTCAAACCTGGACGAGACCGTCCAACAATCTTCTAAATCGTTGGAATCGGTACGCGAAAAAATGAAAAACAAAGCACAGAAAGACATCGAAGAACTTCGACAAAACATGAGCCAACTGGTCGAAGATGAGCGAAAAGAACGGTTTCGCCAAGATGCCTTGTATAAGGAACAGATTAACAAACTGAACCAGCAATACAATCGAGAACTTTTGAGATTGAAAGAGGGGAACAACAGCGAGCTCGAAAAATATACCAAAGAAAAGGACGAAGAAATTGAACGATTGAAAAAAGAAAACGAAGAAAAAATCCATGCTTTGGAGAAATCAGCGGCGGAAGAGAGAGAGAAACTAATGGAGAAAGGAAAAGGGATGATGAAAGGAATCAAAGAGAAGAAGGACAACGAAATCAAAGACCTCACCGACGACATACATTTCTTGGAGAAAAGGATCGCCGGAGAGGAGGAAGAGAAGCAACGCCTCGGTCAACAATTTCAAACCAAGATTATTGAATACAAAAAGAAATTGCAAGCTGCTTCTGGAAGAATAAACACATTGTCTACTGACGTCGATGAATTTGAAGATCGAGTCAAACTATTGGAGAGAGAGAAATTCAAGCTCAGAGAAGAAAATGATAGGTATCGCCGCCAGCTTGGGGGTCGCTCGGGATCTGATACCGCTTTGCAAAGTCAGGTAGAAACCCTTCAGAACGAGTTCAAAAACGCAATTGAAGAGAATCGAGAACTGAAACGAAAACTACAAGGTCAGGACCGGTCCTTACATTCTATCGGAGATGACAGTCGCTCAACACCATACTCAAGAACTCGAGGCAACCAATCTACTCTACTTCAGCTCCGAGCGGAATACGAGGAAACAATTGAATCGTTAAACGACGAAAAGCGCGAATTGATCATGAAGAATTCTGCAGCAATAACAGACGTTCAGAAGGCCGAGAAACGGGCTTGGGTGGTGGAACAAGACAACGCTATATTGAAGCAAGACGTTACCTCGTTGAAGCTCGCAAATGAGCGATTAGAAAATGCGTTGGCAGATCTTGAGCCAGATCATGGTTCAGCCCATACTTCATTGACTCAAAACAACATGACATTCTCCGAAGATAGTGTTATATCTAAACCTCCCACTCACGAAGTATGTTCTCAGTTCGACGACGCCACCATGTTTTCACATAGATCCCAAAGAAGACAATCCAGAGACAGCGGCGTTTTTGGAAGCAGACAGGGGTACGATGGGAACAAAAGCTACGGTTTGGCATCACCGGATTATGACAAGAATCGGAGTACGGACCCCACATCATACCACTCGCCGTATAGATTGTATAAATAGCTTCGCATAATGTAAATAAGACCAATGATTTTAGTCTATAAATTGTTGTTTTCCATCTCGGCGGATCTATTCTACCACAAGTTCAATTCCCACTTCGTTCGAATTCGAGAATTCTGGTCTCCAGTCATAAACAACCATCCCGAGTCCATCTTCTATGTAGCATGCTTTCACATCATTTTGCCAGAAGAAAAATTTTGGTTTTCCATTTTCATCCAATTTTGGCTTCCATCCCTCCTTCACGACTTGTTCGTAAAGCTTTTTGCGAATATCCGAGATTTCTTCGTCTTGGACGTTCCCTCCGTACTTGACCGTGGCAACTTGACGCAGCGGTTGCCAGGCATAGTCGCAGTCGGGAAAGGAACTTTCTTCCGCTTCCGGATCATCTTCCGCGGGCAACAGAAGGTTTTTGTTGAGAGCTTGAAACTGGGTCGAGAGCGGAATAGACCACGACAGGAGCAATCGATCGTCCAGATCCGTGCTGCTTTCGGAATCGCTGCTTGTTTTCCGGTTGTTCCTCCCGATCTGAACCTCTACGGGGGTTGTCGGAACGTAGACATCCCTGTCTTTTACGGGTCCCATGGTTTTGATGACGCAGGTAAAGGAGTGGTTCGGGACCATCTGCGCGTTTCGATTCTCTCTTGTACCCGTTTCGATGAGAGTCGGTGCCGTCACCAGCTGCGGGGGAATCTTGTACACGGTGACTCCTCCCTTCGTTGCGACGGTCTGTCGGGGCACCTGCTCCGCCGAGGGCGTCATGCCGATGTGGTACCAATCCCAGAACCGCGGGGTGATCTGGCTTCCGAGCTGCGAGAGCAGCGAAGCGTTGTTATCCGCCCCAAAGATTCGATCGGTCTGCTTGGTGATTGTTGTTTGGTCGTTGTTGACGGTCAGCGTGGACGTTCCGGAAAGGGCCACCCGCGGAGACCAAAACGTGGGCCAGACCAGCGAGAGTTCCCAGGACAGCTCCATCGCGGTTTCGGACACTTGTTTCCCGCCAATAATCGCCAGATCCACGCTCTGATAAAAGTTCTTGGCGGCCTTCAATTCGTCGATTGGATTGGACGACGATGTCGTCATGGGTGTGTCCCAGGACAGCGACCCTCCGAACACCACGTCGACGTTGTCGCCGCTGTCGGTTTCCTCGTCCTTTTCCATTGCTCGCTTCAGTTTCGGGATACTATCGCTGTACAGAACCCGATTGATTTGGCGTTGCAGGGATCGGGCCACGGAAGCCACCCCGGCCGTGGTGAAGGGGCCGTCTTCGGACGGAGCAAAGCGGTCGTACGACGTGGCCTGGGTTTCGATGTCCTTTCCTGCCTCTTTTTCCGCCACGGGATCGAACAATTCTTCTTTTTGCTTGTTTCCTCCAAAGAATTCGGCTCCGGCAATTCCCGCAGGAGCTTCTTCGTCGTCGTCGTTGTCGTTTTCGCTGTCTTCCTTCACCGCCGATGTTTGTTGCTTGTCCTCGACGGACGAATACAACGACGACACACTACAACAACTACCGAATCGGTGGTGAGTAGCAGCGGGCGATGAAAATCCTGTCACCCTGCCGGAGGACAAGATTCCCAGGTGGAAGCATGCCGATAGGAGAAGCAACGACGACTTGGATATTGGCAGTCGATGAGACACCGACATGATGGATGGGATGGGATGGGATGGGATGGAATGGGATGGAATGGGATGGATGCGTCTTGTTTTCGTTTCTTTTCTGTTTCTGCCTTTCACACGGATGCTGCTCAATGGACAGGCAGTGCTAGTATCTCTTCGATTTGATGATTGCTAGTGCAGATGGGCTCGAATCGAATCGACTGGAATCCAATCCGGGATGTTTTCGGTACCGTACGTAGACGATGATTCGGAGGAATCTCTGCTTCGGGCTCCACTCGGTGACGATGATACAAGTACAACATCATCATCAGGCAGGACCATCGGCTGACCCTTCCGGCACGGTACCGGTGCGAGTACTCGTACTCGTACCGTATGAAGAAACGCAAAGGAAACATCACAAGAGGCGCGTTGTACTCATATGTACGTACCACGCGTAATCAGTAGTACTATTCGTACTCATATCCTGGATTTTGATACGGACAACATCAACGCGCGGAATTACGACTGTGTCAGTCTTCAAGAATGCTCTACACGTGGAAGCGACGTCTTTTTCCTTCCCTCCCCCGAATCAAAATAACGTTTCGACGAACTCAGAACGTTCCATGGGTTTTGACACGATTTAAAAAATAATTGAAATCGTGAAATATTACTCCGGCTAATTGTCGTGTACAGGTACTCGTACTTCGTACCGTGCTACCGTACCGGTAGTAGGAGTAGCACCCATCCGATTCGCGTGGCGCCAACCGATGCGTGCAGTGTAGTACAGTACAGTATACTCGTACAGTACAGTACAGTACAGTACAGTACGGTAATTACAGTGCCAGTACAGTAAGGTAATATCCGTTTGACAGCTTGATTGATTTCTTTCTTTCGTCACAAAAAGCACAGAACCGAAGCCGCTCCGGTAACTCAATTCGTTGTCTGTTGCCCGATATTGAAGAAGATGAAGGAGGTCACAGTGACAATCGATCTGGATCGAAATATGATCTGGGAAGTGGAGCGGGTTTGCCCCCACACCGAAAAATCCTCGTATTGGTGGAGCAAACCGCAGCTGAAACAGTTCCGCAAGGACTACCAGAATGAGGTCATGCTGGAAGGCATCCGTAATCTCGTCCGATCGAAGATCAAACAACAATTCGACGATCCAGACACCGTCGAGGAACGCGTGGACAAAATAATGAAACTGGAACCGGCGGACATTGCCGACTTTTTGCAAACCAAACAAAAACCGAAGCCGAAAGTGGCAACAAAAGTGGCACCAAAAGTAAGCGATAACGATAAGGACAACGATGACTCCGGTGAAAATTCGAAGAGCGATTCGGATTCGTCGTCGCCTTCCGAAGAGAAAGAGGCCAAGAAGAAGAAGGCTCTCTTTGAAAAAGAGCGAAAAGCACAGCTTGTTGCCGATCATCGAATCTGTGAATTACTGGGCACTTGTAACTGCGCGATAAAGAAAGAAATAACTCCCAAGTCGCCGTTCGAGGAACCGATGCAACGCAAAATAGACACACCTTCTAAGTTGCATTTGATGGCTGCGAGCGACCTGTCATCGGATAGCGAGGATGACAGTGACGATTCGTCATCGTCGTCGTCATCGTCGTCGTCATCGTCGTCAGTCGTCGTCGTCGTCGTCGTCGTCGTCGTCGGATGAAGACGATGATGATGATGATGATGACTCGTCGTCGTCATCTTCTTCGTCATCTTCTTCGTCTTCCAGCGAAGGCGATAACGACACCGACAACAACATCGATAACAGCAACAATGATGCTATTGCTACCGACGACCATGGCGAATCCATAGACAACCACGTCAACGATAAGGAGGCTAACGAAACCGCAGTCGAGACGCGTAGCGATAAAAATCCGCCGCTGGAACCCAGCGTGCGAGACGAAGACGGAGGTGATTCATTATCAACATCAGCATCAACACCATCGTTTGTTTCGTTCGACGATCATTCTCTGCTCCTGGACGACCTCGACGACGACGATGAACAATTACTTCATCCACCCTCGCACGAAAACACCGGAACCAGCGAGAGCGAAGGGAAGGAACACTCCACTCCGGAACGGTCTCCCATGGCAATTCTCGAACCCACATTACTCGATTCGGGTTCCCACCATGGAAAATACACGCAGCTGCGCTCCGCCTCCACGACGACGCCTTTCGAAATCATAACGACCCAACCCCAAAACAGTCACAAAATCGGTGACGACTACCTGGACGACATCGACGCGCTGAGACGGCGGTTCCGGCAGGGGGCCCTGGCGGTAGTGGCGATGGAGAGGCTGAAGAAAATGGTAGAGAAGAAACAGCCACCGGGGTCGCAAGAGATGTGGTCGTCGAGCAGTCGACTCCTGGATATGTACACCGCGTCGGACGACGAGGAGGAAGAGGAGGAGGAGGAAGAAGAGAATCCCGGAATAATGAGCGACGAAGAGATTCCCACACCGAGTGCCGCCGACGACGACGACAGTGATATTGAAATCGAAATTGTCTCTAGTGACGATAGTGATGATGACGAGGACTATAGCACCGAGAGCGGTTGCTCCGACGACGACGAACTCGTCGACTGTCCGGTGTGTCGCGGCCTCGTCGATCCCGCGCAACAGCAGAGGCAGATCATCTTGTTGCGCCAAACGCTCTGCAGGCGTTGTTTTTACGAACACTACCTGGAA
The DNA here is from genome assembly GCA_037355745.1 of Pseudo-nitzschia multiseries. Lineage (NCBI taxonomy): Eukaryota > Bacillariophyta > Bacillariophyceae > Bacillariales > Bacillariaceae > Pseudo-nitzschia > Pseudo-nitzschia multiseries. The sequence continues at coordinate 8,508,298 of CM074790.1, forward strand.
GACGGGGAAGAATTGGAGATCAAAACTAACACAGGTGCTGCCGCACACAAACGCAAGCACAAGAACAAGCACAAGTCGCTCTGCCTAACGAGCAAAGAATTCAAGCACATCGAGTTGAATACCAAGCGAGACGTTCGGAATCCTCAAATCTTTGGCGAAAGCATCCGCGAAAGCCCGGGGGTAGTCTCCGACCGAGCACCGGAATATTTCCACTGCAGTAGACTATAGTATACCTACACAGTACACACCTGGCCGGACGTACGTATGAAAGCATCACCAGAGCACCTAAGCACGGGAAGCTTCTGACAGTGAGTGATGGGCATTGGCGCAATCTTGGGCTACGGTACAAATAGGGCGCACGAATTATGGGAAACATATAGATGATAGATCATTGATAGAGGAATAAGGCAATAATAATAATAATGATCATTGATAGAGAAATAATAATAAGTTATTGGGTCATTCCCGAAATACTTCTCGGCATTACCCAGACCGGAAATGTTTTATTTGACCATTCATTTCTTACCCAGATCCTTGTCGAGGTGAGCTCACCTTGACAAGAAATCTGGGTAATACCCAGATTTTTTTTGGAATCCACATGTTTCGCCTTTTTTGGAATCCCAATGTTTCGCCCGTACTTGTTTATTGCGCCCGAAATGAGATTCCACATTCCAAAATGAGATTTTATACACTAGCTCGCCAAAAATCTGGGTATGCTAATTTTCATTCCCAAAATACTAAAAACAGAAATCTGGGTAATACCCAGAAAATGTGGTATTCCAACGCTCACGATTGAAATTACCCACGATTCAAGAAAATCTGAAAAGCAAGCCGGTCTTCAATATTGAAGACTGGATGAAGAACATATCCAAATTCTCTATGTAAACTGTACGTTGGATTTTTATTCAACACCTGTTTACTGTTACAAGCTCCCAACTGCTCCTCAGAGTAGTTGACAGGGGAGCTAGCTCACAATCTTAGTTTTTAACCAATACATAAACCTTATTTTAGTACGTTTTTCTAGAGGCATACGACACTGTTTAAACAGTCGAATAACTGCTTCGACCTTATTACTACCGATAAAGACTACTTCAACTACACGAATAAAAATTACCACTATATCTAACAAACAAACAACTGATCCTGACGATTGTCCAGTAACAAGAGAAATAATGTCTTACTCCATCATTCCCTTCAAGTATGACTTTGATCAAGAGTCTATCAACAAAGTGGATTTCAAGAACACACAAGAAGTCAATGGAGTTCAAGAAGTAACCAAGAGCAAGATCCCCTTGATTACTGCAGGATCAACCAAATTACAAATCCTTTTTACCATCAATGAGTTCATGCAGTCCAAGAAGATGCTCAACCTAACCACAGGACCAAGACTCTATGACAAGTTTGTAGATCTCCTTAGAGACTACACCGACAGTAGCTGGTGGAATAGCTATGTATCAACCAATGTTCCATAGAGAACTGTGGATAACTTCCAAACCACAGTGGAAGAATTTGTCAACTACAAGTTCGACAACAACCTTGACGCCTATCAAAACCACAGAAGATTCCTCACCAATATCAAGAAGACAACCACCATGACAGTAAACCAATTCAGTAGCACAAGTCAACTTCCACAACCATGTCATCCTTCCACTACTCCCAGGACATCCACCTGAGGATGCAGAGATCAAGGATCAAGAGTTCAAGAATCTAATCTTTGAATCGATGCCTGAGGATTGGAAACACTACCTACCAACAACACCACTCTCCCCATAAGGATTCCCTCTCTGAAATGATGATGAGATTTGAACGATATCAATATGCGCAGAATAGAAAGAAGAAATCAGATAACCCATCTCAAAACACCAACAACAGCAACAACAATGCCAACAACAATCGTAACAACCGGAATGGAAGCAACAATTGCAACAACCGAAACAATCGCAACAATCACAATGGCAACAACAACAACAATAACAATAACAACCAACGCAACAACAACAACAGTAATCAACGCAACAACAACCAAGGCAACAACAAAGGGCCGACTAGAATCTCCAATGACTCACCATGTCCTATCCATCTGGGCACCAACCACACTTGGGGACAATGCTACACCAACAAGTATGGCACCAACTCCAATCAGTCCAACAACAGAGACAACACCGACTCGCATGTGAATGATCGCAACAGCAATTCCAACAACAGCAATCGATCCACTACCTCCTCTTCCCACAGCAGTAACTTCCATGAACCAGAACAACACATGTGTGTCTTCATCAATGAACCAGAAGAAACTACCATCCCTGCAACTCCTTGGCCGGATCTATTCCATGTAGACATGGATATCGATGAAGAATATTACAACTCAGATCTTCAAAGATTTCCTTCTGAAAACACCGATTCCGACAACAACAGGCAAGATGTTGCTCCTAGCAACTCCAATGTCGACGCCGACCTTGCTCCAACCACAGTAAGTGTCTGCAACTCCATCAACAGGATCCCTTGGCAAGTACTACTTGAAAACCCTCTTCGATTCTGGATCAACTGACAACCTCATAGTGGAATCAGCAATTCCCTCTGGAATCAAGAAGCACCTTCTAGACCAACCAATCCAAATGCAGACAACAAATGGCAAAACCACTTGCAACCACTATGTAACCTTGGAGAACACCGTATTCCCAGAACTATCCTACTCGATGAAAGTCCTACAAATCAAGTGCTTTGTAGTCTCTCAGAATATCAACTACCACCTCCTTATTGGAAGGAAAACCATGAGAGATCTTGGAATGAAGATGGACTTCAAGACTTGCACCATTGAATGGTATGAGAAGACAATGGACTTCCACCCTCAGGAATTACTTCGACAACAATTCCTTGCTCCATAAAGTCATGTCTGCAGAACCACATGCCATTGCAGAAAGTTACTCCAATCAATCTATCCAACAATCGCATATGGATGGAGTCACCAAGTATGAGAAAACTGACCTCCACAAGTTAGTCACTGAGCAAAACCACCTCTCCTACAACGAGAAACAAGCCTTGTTGCCGATACTCCTCCAAAATGAAGAACTTTTCGAAGGATTGAATGACAAGGAATTAGGTATTTTCCCTAATCAAACGTTCCACATTGATCTCCAGCAAGGCGCAACTCCATATCACGTAAAACAACCATATTCCATTCCACTGCACCAACAAGAAGCAGTGAAGAAAGAAATTGATCGCCAAGTAAAACTGGGCATCCTAGAAAGATGCTACGCCACAGAATGGGGAATGCCAACATTTGTAGTCCCAAAACCAGATGGCTTCTGTAGACTCATCAGTGACTTCCGCGAACTGAACAAAGTCACTAAGAAACTTCACTATGCACTTCCAAAGCTCCAAGATATCTTCCACAGAAGAAGAGGCTTCAAATATGTCACCCTTATTGATGTTAGCATGCAGTTCCACACCTTCAAACTTGATGAAGCCTCCACCTGACTTTGTGTCCTTGTTACTCCATTTGGAAAGTTTTGACTGCTTTGATTGCCAATGGGCTTCCTCGACTCTCCAAGCTGGGCCCAAGGCTGTATGGAACAAATACTCCTACACTTGAAGGACATTGAAGTATGCATCGATGACATTGGTATCTTCTCAGATACTCTTGAATCCCATTGTAAATCAGTCTCTTCTGTCCTCTCCTTAATGAAGTCCCACAACTTCTCGGTCAAGCCCTCCAAGTGCCACTGGTTTCAATCCCAATCTCCTTGGCTTGGCTGCATTATCTCTCGTGATGGAATTAGACCCAATCCAAACAAGATTTCTCCTATCCTGAAACTTGCTTTTCCCTAAACAACAACCCAACTTCGATCCTTCGTTGGTATGATCAACTTCTATCAAAACTTCTATCCCAAGCGGGCTGAAGTCCTTGCACCCCTTACCGACCTCTCTGGAAGAGCCAAAGGCAAAATCTCTCCAACTCCGGAGCTTCTTGAAGCCTTCAACAAAGCCAAGTCCCTCATTGCCAATGATTACTCCTTGCATTTCCTGATCCAAACAAGCCCTTCCATGTCTATACTGACGCTTCTGATTACCAACTCGGAGCTGTCATCCTCCAAGATGGCAAAATCATCCTTTGCGTCTTGAGAAAACTCAACGCCGCTCAACGGAAATACCCAACGGTTGATACAGAGATGCTCTGTATTGTCGAAGTCTTCAAGGAATTTTGCACCATTTTTTGGGGTGCTGAAATCATTGTATGGACAGACCACATCAACCTAACCCGGAAAATTCTTACAAGCCACCGAATTATGACTTGGAGAATGCTCCTTGAAGAATTTTCCCCCGTATTCAAATACATCAAGGGCACAGACAATGTCATTGCTGATGCCCTCTCAAGGCTCCCGCTCCAGCAAGACACTCCGGAGAAGAAGAAGGAGTTCTTCGGTCCAACTCCCGCTCCCGATCCAACGGATGACGACTCGGACCTTGAAACTGCAATCAACTGTGACTCAACGGACTCCACCCTTCTCTCTCTTTCCAAATTGTTTCTTAACTACCCAGAAGACATCCCCATGTACCCCTTAGCCTTCAATCAACTCCCCCAAGATCAAGCGGCCAATGTAGATATCTACTACCAATCCTCGGTACACAACTGAAAACTTCAATGGCACCGACTTGAAAGTTGTAGACTCCAACGGTCGACAGAAAATTGTACTCCCTCCAAATTGAGTGCAAGCCACAATCAAATATTACCATCATGTGCCTGGCCATGCCGGCACAGAAAGATTGTATCAAACCATTAACCAATTCATATACGCCGCAAACTTGAAGGACCAAATCAATTCCTTCTGCAAAACTTGTGACACGTGCCAACGATACAAGAATAGCCACCAAAGCCACGGACAACTCCCTACCAAAGAACACCAATATATCCCTTGGGATACAATCGCAATTGACAGAGTAGGTCCCTGGAAAATCAAGATCCCTGGCCATGGAACGGTCTCTTTCAATGGCTTTACCATCATGGACATGTGTACCAACCTCCTTGAAATCATTCGAGCCCCACAAGTAAATCCAACCGGCCTCATGGCAGTCCATGCCCTCGACAATGGCTGGCTCTCCAGATATCCCAAACCAGTAAATTGTATCATCGACCAAGGAACCAACTTCATGAGCAATGACTTCCAACTCCACCTTGCCAACCTAGGAATCAAGGCCAAAGTCTGCTCAGTTTGGAACCAACAATCCAATGCCGTACTTGAAAGAGTCCATGATACGATGAAGTCTGCAATGAGAACAGAACTCAATACCAATCCTCCACAAACTCTTCAAGAAGCCACTGACATCATCGATAGTGTCTTTGCTTCCGCCCAGTTTGCAGTTAGATCAACCATCAACAAGACCTTTGGAATGACGCCCGGAGCCCTTGTCTTCCATCGAGACATGTTCCTACCAATCCCTGTAATCACTGACTTGGCCATGGTCAGAAACAAATGACAGGCTCAGATAGATAAGAATGCTATGAAAGAGAACAGTCACAGGAAGATTCATGATTACAGTGTAGGAGACCAAACTATGGTGAAAAATGAAAAGCAAATACCTGGAGCTTTTGATGCAAGAAGCAAAGGTCCGTATACTATCCAGCAAATCCACACCAATGGTACAGTTTCCTTTCTGTTAAGAAATCACGTGATCCAACGTATGAACATTCGGAACCTCAAACCATATCACACCAACTAAAAATTTCTTATCTAAGCAATACTGGTCGCACACGACTGACAAAAATTCTGTGCCACCAATCGAAACTTTTACGAGAAGGAGAAGAGTGTGGTATTCCAACGCTCACGATTGAAATTACCCACGATTCAAGAAAATCTGAAAAGCAAGCCGGTCTTCAATATTGAAGACTGGATGAAGAACATATCCAAATTCTCTATGTACAATGTACGTTGAATTCCAATTCAACGCCTGTTTACTGTTACAAGCTCCCAACTGCTCCTCGGAGAAGTTGACAGGGGAGCTAGCTCACAATCTTAGTTTTTAACCAATACATGAACCTTATTTTAGTACCTTTTTCTAGAGGCATACGACAGAAAAGTATTTCGGGAATGACCCATTCGTACGAACCGGTATGTCAGATTAAGAATACCATGTAACAATAATCCTCGTGACTGATCGGGACGATTCCGATTTGAGTCACGAAGAAGCCTGAGGGTCATTGTTCTTCTGATGACGTGTGTCATCTTGAATTCATGAGGTCAAGGTATCATTTGGGTCCATTGGATTGCATTTACATTTCTCACCTTACATTTTACATAAACATAAATTCTGTTTTAACAACATTCTAATTTTGTACCGATAGTTGATACACTGTAATTACATTAAGACTAATCGACACAAAAAATCAAACAAAGATGAATAGTACGCAATTCCAACCGTGGATCCAATACAAGAGAACATTCGATGTTACAGAAGATCATGATTACCACAAGTTAGTGGTGGATTATGCCAGGAATACAAATTGATCAGCCGGTAAGAAAAATATTAGAAGAGTCCAGAACCTAGAAGTAGAGGAAGTTCTGTATACGTATGAGCTGTTTGTGGACACATGTGAGGACTTAGGCATGCCAATAAATCGATGGCATACCCAATGGGGTCAATGCCTATCGAGAGGACCTAGGAAGAGATGGAATGAAACCCTGGCCAACAGACTCGTTGAGCATACCAAGGAAGGATTTAAGACGACTGTTTGAGAATACATCAAAGCCATCACACCGGATCCAGATGCAAAAGGGACCATGATAGCGGCGTTTGAACATCAGCACATGGCCAAACCGATGGAGGTCTCTGAGCACAATCATTTCAGCCGGATCAACACCATACTGGATTACATAGACATGCTACCCGGTGACAACGACGACAATCTTACTGAACAACAACGTAAAAGAATGTATTCAAGACACATTCTAGATCGTGGCAGGATGCCTATATGGACACAGCAGTCAACTTTAGAGAAGTATCCATTCTCCAAATCCGGGATTACATGATGTGAAAGAAAGATAGCGCCGACAAAACAAGGAAGCAAGAAAAGAACAAGAACAAACAAGGATTCAGGAAGAGGCCCAGGCAGAGGCAGGGGATTTGGAAGAGGAAGAGGAGCCGGAAGAGGAAATGGCAGCGGAAAATGCAGAAATCACCCACAGGGCAATCACACATGGGATCAATGCTACCTCAACCCAAAGAACCAAACGCCCTATCCTCAATACGCCGGATCCAATAGCAACAACAGTTACTCGGGCAGCAGCGCGAATACAGGATTCAGTAACAGCCAATTTGGAGGATGAGGACAATTTGGAGGCCAAGGAAGGTTCGGAGGCCGCGGTAGGCATGGAGGCCGTGGACAATTTGGAGGCCGTGGAACAGGAGGAAGATCCAACAATTAAAGCAACCATAATTGGGAACAACAAAGCCATTACAATGGAGGCAATGCCTTCTCCAACATCACGGCAAGCAATGCCAGTTACTATACATCTAACCAGAACCAAAATCCATACGAATGACTAGAGACTCACAAAAATGAAACGCCAGGGCCAAGGGCCACTGGGGAGAGATCAGGGCCAAGGGCCACTGTGACAAGAAGGCTAGAGGCCAAAATACGAAAAGGGCAAGACGCCAGTACGATGAACAAGGGGCCGAGGGCCACCGAGAAAGAGACAGCAGGGCCCAGGGCCACCGCTGCAATTGCCGCAATTGACTCAATACCAATTGTGTTAATGAAAATCAAAGAAATAGAAGGAGTGGCAGCGGACAGGCCATACACGGCGCTGCTTGACTCTGGAAGCACCAAAACAATGATAAACAAACAATCCATGCCGTTTGGAGTACAACCAAAGCATGTGGGACACAAACGTGTAACAACAACAACCAATGGAACTTTCGACACTTCGTATGAAGTAAGACTGGAAGAGTTACAAATGCCGGAATTCAGTGAACGGTAGAAGAATTAGTGGGATCTCTGCATCGATATTTGATTCACCGAACTGTAGTTGTGATATAATACTGGGAAGAGATTTCCTATCAATAGCGGGCATAGTGATGTCCTTTGACATGCATACCATTACATGGATAGACACAACAATACCCATGAAGCAACCTTCAAGAATGATCAAGGTAACTGCCAACGAAGCGGCGGATGCAGAGTTGTTCAGCAACAAAGAAGACAAGATACTTGAGAGGAGCTATCAGCAGGTTACAGCGGAGGAAGTCGCATACAAACAAACCCATATGACAGACGAGGAGAAGACACAATTCCAGACGATGCTAAAGAAACACGAAGTGGTATTCAATGGGGAACTAGGGTGCTACCTGCATAAGGAGATACACACAGAGCTCAAGGGCAACTGTGGAACCAATACACCTGAAACCATATCCAGTAGCATACCAGAGAGAGGAGATATTCAGGAAAGAACTCGCAAGCCTCATTGCTGATGGGGTCCTAGAACCATGTGGCCCGTCAGATTGGGCATTCCCAACATTCATCATCCCAAAAAAGGATAACAGAGTCCGTTGGGTGTCAGATTTCAGAGAACTCAACAATGTGATCAAAAGAAAGCCCTTTCCATTACCAAGGATACAGGATATCATGAATCGGAGAGGATGATACAATTACTTCACGAAAATTGACTTGTCCATGCAATATTACTGCTTCAAACTAGACAAACTGAGCCAAAAGCTATGCACCATCACAACACCATATGGATTGTTCAGATACAAAAGACGTCCCATGGGAGTAAAGATCAGTGGCAACGCCGCACAGCACATCATGACAGAAATGCTTGACGGTCTTGATTGCACCTGCTACATTGATGACGTGAGGATATGGACCAATCACTCCTTTATTCATCATCTGAACCTATTGGATGAGGTATTGAGCAGATTTGCAGCCAACGGTATGAAGTGCAACCCCCTCAAGTGCAGCTGGCTAGCAAAGGAAACTGACTTCCTTGGACATTGGATGACTCCAGATGGTATCAAGCCTTGGAAGAAAAAGATAGACGCTATACTGCAAATGGGACCACCACAGAACATCACACACATCCGAGCCCTCATTGGAGCCGTCAACTACTACAAGTCCTTCTGGCCAAGAAGAGCACACATCCTCGCACCACTCACGGAGATGACAGGCGCAAAGAAGTTTACCTGGGACACAGCCAAACAGCGCGCATTTGAGGAAATGAAAGCTATCCTAGCAGCCGATACAATGAACGTCTATCCCGATTACACCAAGCCATTTCATATCTACACCGACTCGTCCAATTACCAGCTTGGAACAGTTATCATTCAAGAAGGAAGAGTGGTAGCATACTACAGCCGCAAACTCTCCAAAGCCCAAAGAAACTACACAACCACTGAAAAGGAACTACTAGCAATCATCCTCACACTCACGGAATATCAAAAAATCCTCCTAGGCGGTGTACTACATGTGTACACAGACCACACGAACCTTATCTTCAAAACCTTCTCCATCCAACAAATCCTTCGATGGAAGCTCTTCATGTCTGAATTTGACATCAATCTCACCCACATCAAGGGCAAAAGGAACGTCCTTGCCAATTGTTTCTCGAGGCTGCCTCGCATGGAGCCACCCTCAGTGGGGGATAGCCGGACAGGCAAGGGAACCCTAGTGGATTTCCACACAATTCAAGTACCACAGGACGACATTCTCATAGGAGATGAAACCTTCGCACACATAGACGAAAACAACGAGTGGATTGAATGCCTTCTAAATCTACCACCCTTACAAGAGATGCCCAATCCTATCACTATCACAAACATACAAAATCACCAGAATCAAGACATCCACCTTCGCACAGCCCACCAGGAAGACCCAACCAAATTCCCGATCACGGTAATCAACGGACAACAGATCATAACAAGAATGGAACCCAATCACAACTGGAAAATAGTCATACCAGCTTCGCTCATTCAACAGGTGATCCATTGGTACCACGTGGTACTCGGTCACTGCAGCATCCAACGCCTACACGACACCATATCAGCCAGATTCTACTCTCCCAACCTACAGCAACTATGCAAACAATATACATGCCCAGTGAGTTGCCATCAATACAAAAAAGGAGGCAGAGGATATGGCTTATTACCACCCAGAGAGGCAGCAGTAGCACCATGGGACGAAGTATGTGTAGACCTCATAGGTCCTTGGAAAATACAAGCAGGGGACCGGGAATACGAATTCAAGGCACTGACAACAATCAACCCGGTCACCAATCTAGCGGAGGTAGTAAGAATTGACAACAAATCCAGCCAACATGTAGCAACCCAATTTGCAAATGGCTGGCTAGCAAGATACCCCAGACCAAATTGATGTGTACATGATAACGGCGGTGAATTCATAGGATGCGAATTTCAAACACTACTAACCCAGCATGGGATCAAATCAGTACCAACAACAGTAAGGAACCCACAATCCATCGCAATATGTGAACGGCTACATCGCACCATGGAAGACATTCTCCGCGTCACTATGAGAACGACACATGCAAATAACGATCAAGAAGCCCAGCAGGTAGTGGACAACGCCTTAGCGAGCTGCATGCATGCAACCAGATGTGCAGTAAACCACACCATACAAACGTCACCAGGAGCATTGGCATTTGGTCGAGCCATGATGATAGATGTCCCCCTGATAGCCAATCTAGACGCAATACGGAACAAGCGGCAGCAGCTCATTGACCAGAATCTGATAAGAACCAACAAGGGCCGGATAAACCACAACTGCCAAGTAGGGGAACAAATTATGGCCAAAACGTATGATCCGACAAAGCTCCAGGAACGATTCCATGGACCATATCCAATCACCCAAGTATTCACCAATGGCACAGTGAAAGTACAGAGGTCGGAAGCAGTGGAGGAAATATACAACATCCAAAAAATTGCACCCTATCGAGGACCAAACCACCACCAACAACAATAATTAGTCAATCGTGCGATCAGTCACTGTGGGGGATAGTGTAACAATAATCCTCGTGACTGATCGGGACGATTCCGATTTGAGTCACGAAGAAGCCTGGTTGATACATACCGGTACCGGTACCAGATGATTCGCCATAGTTTTTTCTGATATTTTGGCTTTTGCAAACCTGCTTAAAGGAAAGGCAGCGCGTAGGTACCTACCGGTAAGATCTTATCTACGGGTTGTATTGGGTGATTCCCGAAACACTTTTTTATAACGTACGTAGATTTCTGTTTTTAGTATTTTGGGAATGAAAATTTTGTACATACTTTTTTTGGCAGGAAAGTGCATAAATCTCATTTTGGAATCTGGAATGTCATGGCATGGACAATAATAATAGCCAAATTTGTCTTCTTCATACGATTAAACATGTGGGTTTAATCAGTTCAGATTTTTCAGTGACGTTCAGATTTTTCAGTGACTTCATGTATTTGATCAAATTTTTCACTTTCACAAACTCAACCTTTCAGTGACTCAACCGATGACAGGTACTCAACCGATGATAGGTACTACTCAACCGACAACATAAATAGTTGCCCATCCGTTGACTATGTCACTCAAGTTGCTTGTTTGCTTGTATCTTCTAGAAGATGAGGAGGAGGATGGTGACAATGACAACGCGGAAGAAAGAAGACGAAGAGATAGGAGAGCACCAAGGATAGCCCTACGCCGTCATTCCGAGTCTTCCTTTCTTTATCTATTCAACTCAGGCAATGAACAGGTTCTTCTCAACTGCTGTGGTGTTGACCACACAGTTTTTAGAGAGCTTCTTGGTCTATTTGAACCAACATTTGATAGTTACACAGTTGATAGATACACCAATGCTATTCGGAAAAGGAAGGTTAATGCTAATGGAGTATGGTGTGGAAGAAAGCGTGAGGCAAATGCAACATGCTGTCTTGGTCTAGTACTTCATTGGTTTAGAACACGAGGATCTGTCACAAGATCTGTGTCTATGGCATTTGGACTCACCTCTACTGTTATGTACAAATGGTTGAAGTTCTCCAGAAAGGTTCTTTTGTTTGTATTGCAGTATCATCCAAAGGCAATGATTAGACCTCCAACTGAGGAAGAATTGGAGGAATACATCAGCGCGATTGGTGCCAAATATCCCATGTTTGAAGTCGATCGAACGAGCGCGCGCGACTGAACGAATGAGACGTGAATGAACAAATGAGACGTGAATGAATGAATGAGACACGAGTGAACGAATGAGACACGAGTGAATGAGACGCGTGATCGATCGTACGAGTCATCTTGCTTCTGCAGGAATGGACCAACATGAATGGAAGACGGGAGTGAAAGTGGGAATGAGATTTTACCACTAACCGATCCGGTTCTCCTTCTTATTAAAAATAGGCCCTTATGTACCGAATCTACTGGGCGCAAGGTAGATCCCTACAGCCCATTGGTACAAGGGCACGTGCAGCGTATCGGAGTATTAGCGGGCCAATGCGATTATTAGTGATTTAGTGTGTGCATTGGAGTATTAGCTGGCCGATGCACCAATATGGTGATTTTAGTAAAAAAGAGCAATTTTTTGCTCACAATTTCAAGTAACAATTTCATGTAATAACCAACAAGTTAAACAACCAAATAGTACCGGCTGTTTCACCTCCATTTTAGAGCCCTCCAAACATCCTTCGAAGAATTACGGAGCGCTCCCGAGGATTGGAACTTGGTCGAAGAAGAAAGAGATTTTCTTATTTGCAGCAGGCTGGCTAACAATCGGAGTCAGTGATTCATTCACCTTTTTTCATCCGCGCTTTTCTTCAGCGGAGTATTACCTTGTCCAAGAACGGACTGCAGGCTGGCCAACAATTGGGGCCAGCGACCTACCTATTTCTTTATCCGCGCGGTTTCAGCAGAATATTTTTTGTCCAAGAACGGACTGCAGGCTGGCTAATATTCGGAGTCAGCGACTTTCATTTCTTTTGTCCACAAGATCGGACTGCAGGCGGGCTAACAATTGGAGCTCAGCAACATTCAACAGCAGGATTGGTATCGAAGAATCGATTGGGCCAATTACATATATTCAACAGCAGGATTGGTATCGAAGAATTGATTGGGCCAATTACATATTTTTTCTTTTTGTCGGAATAGGAGTACGACAATTTACGGGATACACATCAGAATCCACAATTTTACGGTTTACGTCAAACGGAATACGACAATTTACTTACGTTGAACCGAAATACGCATCGAAATACGCATCGAAATACGCATCGAAATACGCATCGAAATACGCATCGAAATACGCATCGGATACAGGAAATACGGCAATTTACTTACGTTTGAATTGGAATCCACGTTTACGGAATACGACAATTTACGGTTTACGTCGAACGTAATACAACAATTTACTTGCGATCCACCGGATGGAGGAGGATCAATCAACCCGGCACCAAGAGATAGAGATCGCCTTTTCTGCAGAATCGACTTCGGAAGAGAGCAGTGTACTGTCAAGTTCAGATAGCAGTAGCGGCACAAGCAGTGGAAGCGCAAGTACAAGCAGCGCAAGCACAAAGGGCTCGAGGAAGACGAAATACAAATACAAGATGGTGGAGTATGTGGATAGCCACGTGCCCAAGCTGGCAAAGGGGGATGAGGGCAAGTTTGAGAATTGGTACACTCAGTTTGAAGCATTCGCGGATAGTCGGAAATACCGGGATATGTTGTCTACCAAGCCACACAAGGACCTACCTCCAGAAGGAGAGCTTGTCTGGGGTGCGGCCGATGGACAAAAGTCAAAATTCAGCAGTCTTCCAATTGGTTGATTCAGAGTTGGTATTACAACAGCTGGGTCTGTGACACGTATGTCAACAGTGTCTTTGTCTTTGCTGCCAATGGGAGAATTCGTATTTGCTGTTACAACTGCCCCGGTACCTGGCATGACAGCACAATCGCCAATCATGGTGTTTATGATAAAATAGAAGAACTGTTTGTCAAGTTCCAAGCGATGGTTTGTGTTGACTCTGCATTTAGGGTTGCCACAGGGAGACTCCAATGCCTTGTCCAAAGTTCCCAGAATGATCCGGATACCCTAGAGGCTATTCTGTTGAACAGAAAAGCAACATCCCTTTGACAGTTATCAGAGTGGGGGATGCAAATGATCCAGGGGCAGTTTCCCCAATTGAAAGACAGGCTCCTATTGGGGACGTTTGGTGATAGGAAGGTCATTTTGAACTTAATGATGCTTCTGTACAATTACCAAACAAGTACCATTGGTCACAACCAGATCCTGAATGCTTTTATGCATAAGAACGAAGGATACTTCTCTTATGACGACAACCTACCGGAAGATGCCACCGGCCTCTTCGACTGTTGAGCTGTTGAGCAGTTCGCCTTCGCAGTTTGCCTTCAAATTTTGCTTTGCGTGGTTGAGTAGATTGTCGATTCCAAGTATCGATTCTCTGGTTGAGTAAATTGTTGTTGAGTGAGACCATGGTCGATACGGTTGATCGGTCGATCGGTCCAAAGTGGATTGTCGGTTCTCCACCATGGCCAATTGCCATCGACCATGATGGTTGATTAGATTGCAAAGTGTAGATAACGATTAGTAGCTTTTTAATTTACAAATTAGTAGTACTAGCTTTTGCTGTAGAGGATTTGGACATAGCTTTTGCTGTTGGTAACTTTTAGAATTATGAGTTTAGAGCTTGCTGGAAAGATACGAGTAGTTTATACGTGTATCTGGAGTAGTTTCGATTGATCTGCTGATCCGGAGTAGTTTCGCTTTTGGTGTTCGGGTTCGTAAAAACCGCACGACTCCTCAAGAGGGGTTCAACTCCTTAAGAGGGGTTCAACACAGCGCCGGATGGGTTAATCCCATCAGTTCTTCCATACATGGAAATGGGAATCGAAATGGGAATTGACGTGGGAATCGTTGACTCCTATCGATTTGATTCCAACTGATTTGAGACTTTCATGTACTCCTAGTACCAACTTTACGATTGTATGAGATATTACTAGTAGTTGCTAGTAGTTGCTAGTAGTTGCTAGTAATTCATTATTTCT
Organism: Pseudo-nitzschia multiseries; assembly: GCA_037355745.1. Classification (NCBI taxonomy): domain Eukaryota; phylum Bacillariophyta; class Bacillariophyceae; order Bacillariales; family Bacillariaceae; genus Pseudo-nitzschia; species Pseudo-nitzschia multiseries. Next base: position 8,523,326 of record CM074790.1, read on the forward strand.
ACGAGTAATTCATTATTTCATTTTGTTGGCAAGTTGCAAAGCTCATAATTGGTTTTCTTCCAAAACCAAAAGCAACTTTTTACCACTACTAACTAATCTACTAATCTGAACCTACTACTAATCGTAATCTTCCAATCGGCAATCAACAATGGTGGTGGTACTTTCCAAAGAAGAAAAGACACATCTTTTTTGGTCTCTTTTAGCCAAAGCAAAAAGAGAAGACCGAGCCACAACCCAACGAGAATACAGGGAACTGATTCTTTATCACCAGCGCGAGCTTCGTCAACACCGACAAGAGATTCAAGAGATTCGTAAGCTTCTTTAACCAACCAATCCAGTCGTTCTGAATGGAACCAGCAATCCACCACCAGTTGTTATTAATGGAGTCGCCTTTCCCAACCCATCTAATGATAATGATTTGTTTGGCGATTCTGATTCCAATTCCGATTTTTCTGAACCTACACCGGATGTTCCTGCTATTTTTCCGGATCTTCCTGCTATTAAACAGGAACCACCAGACTCTTAAGTGGAATTGCCGGCATTGCCGGCCAGGGGGGAACCGAGTTGGAGTTGTTGGGATCGCCGGGCTGGGGGGGATTTGAGTTGGAGTTGTGATTTGAGTTGGGACAAAGCCTATTTAGGAATATGGTGGCAACATCTACTATGGCGGCCTTCAGCGATTCCAAGGCAGCCTCTCTTTGTTCCCTTTCAAGCCGTTGATACTCTATTCTTTGTTCCCTTTCAAGCCGTTGATACTCTATTCTTTATTCCCTCTCACGCTCGGAATTCGCTATCAAGAAATCAAGAATTTCCTGGCGTCCATTGGTTGTGCTGTTGGTGGTGGTGCTGGCGGTGGTGCTGGTGTTGGCGTTCCTGCGGTACTGTCTCTTTGATCGCAGAGTGCTGGTGGGAGAAGGGGAAGCACGCGCGGCAGGAAACCGTTGAGATGAAGAAGAAGAGGAAATCAGCTGAGACCGAGAGCGCGGAACAACAATTCTTGGTGGTACGTTTATGGGAGTTGTTGGTGTACTATTGTTTATGGCAGTTGGTGCATTGAGTTCTGGTTCTTCTTGGGTTGGTTGGGAAGGTTGACAAAGCGGCGGTTTGTGTTGGCTGGGTTGGCTCCGCTGACTGTTGGGTTGGCTGGGTTGGCTCCGTTGACTGTTGGGTTGGCTGGGTTGGCTCCATTGACTGTTGGGTTGTTGACTGTTCTTGGGTTGTTGACTGTTGTGTCATTGTTTGCGAAGGTTGACCAAGTGGTGGTATTGGAGGAATGTTATCATCGTCAGAGTCGTCATCCTCCTCCTGCTCCTGCTCCTCACCACTACTTGCTATGTATTCTTCGTCTTCCATCTGGTATCCTTCTTCCATTCCGTATGGCTCTTGTCCATCACCAACTCCTTCCTTGCACTTAATCAAATACTTAACCCTCTTTGCCAACTTTACGTCCTTGGGGCAATTTGGATCCCCAGTAGGAATTGGTTTACGATATAGACCGTTGTATTTCCTACGGAGGTTCTCAACACTTCGATTGGTATCAGGGAAGTTGTCATTATGGATTTGGCCTGACTTGCGCCCAATCCTCAGGACCAACAGGAAGGATTGCTTTGAGGATGTATAGAAGTTCCAAGACTTCACTTCTGCTGTAGTTTTTTTTTTCGACCTTTTTCCTGCTGTCTTTGTTGTCGGTCAAAAATACACGTACCATACTTACGTACATTCTACAGCGGTTATACCCATTCTACACTTGGAAACTTACTTATACTCCTCCAGAGATAAAAATGAGTTCAAGTATCCAGACATTTAGGTCATATTATGTGTTCTCTGTCTTATGACGAATTACACATGATCGACGACCGGTTTAGACATCCCTACATAAGACACTAACACAGGGATACCATCGGTACGAGAATGGTAACAACACGGGGGAAGATCTCTACCATGTAAAATACAGAGAGCCCCAATACAGTACGAAATACACAGTAAAAATAAGAGCGTCTCTCTGAGCTCACTTCTCTTTAAATTTCAATTATCCTATACCTTTCGGTCGATTTTTAGAGTAACAACAGGTTATAGAGCCCTCTATCTCCGCCCGTTCAGCACCTCAACTGACGGTTAACACCAGAGGCAATTGTGTGCTTAGCTCCCTGTGCGGCACATTCTAGACCTCCACTCCAGGTTTCGTTTCTTGCGGCGTCTCCCTTCTGAGGGCCGCACCCTGGACTGTACCTTGTCCTTCTGTTCCCAGCTTGTGGATCAGGGGGTGTACTCGCTATCACAAGCCTTGTAACCCACAACCAGCTCTCTGGATAGACACAGTTACAAACTAAAGACCACCGCCGTCTTTAATGAAAGCCCATTGCACCGGACACGCCGATTGCAATCACTCAACCATATTTCTTCTTCCGCGTCCATCATCCCTATAAAGGACCATCGACGTCCATTTTGATTGTGCTAAGCACCACTTCAAACAAACAAACTAACAGACTGCAACTCATCCTACGATAGTTGCTTTATTCACTACCTTTCACACCGCTGTTTGTTCCTCGGAACATTCCTTCGGTCTTCCCTTTGACACGACCGCACCTTCGTTCGGTCATTTCAATATTTCGATCCCCGACCTACTGTATCTACAGATCCTTCTACCAAGAATTTCCCTCTGTAACTACACCGCAACACCGACGGTCGATATTCCTTCGGTTATTTCCGCACCTCCGAGGATCGTTCCGCGATAACCCATCACTTGCTCTGCGCAGCGCCAAGTAATTCCTACCAAACATCTCCTCCACTTCGACTCCTCGATTTTTTTCTCCGACGAACATTCCAGCATCTACAATTGATCACGATCGAACGATTCTCGGTTCTTTGATTCCTCCTTCGGAACATACCCTTGGACATCCCTTTGACACGTGCATATACGCTCGGTCAGTTTGTTGTTCTACGCGAATCCTCCCTCATCACCCACAACCGATTACCACGGCAACGACGATCATTCGTTATTTTGATTGCCGTATCATTCGTTATTTTGATAACGGCATTTCTTCGGTTATTTATTCACCTTCGCGGATCATTCTGACGGTTTCTTTGTGAAATCTCGATATCTCGATAATCAATCCATTGCTCCGCAATTAACACCAAATCAATACCATTGACGTCGACGCCACACTACAGCAACATCTACCCCGTTTACCTCCACGGCCTACAACAACAACAACATTAACTCAATACTTCGATTTTTCTTTGACGAACACCTTTGACGCCGACGATTATCTCCTTGCTACAGACACGATTCTTTGACGACGATCATTCTTTCGATTCTTTCGAACCTCCACGGATCATTCCGACGGTACCATGCCTTTTCTCCTCCGGCGATTAGAATCGGATACACGACGCCATCGATCCATTGAGTGCACATTTCCCACTCCGCCTTTCCTTCGTCTCCTCTGATCTGTCCTTGATTTTCCGCCATGAGGCTACAACTCACCGACTGGAACTATGTCGAATCCATACAGTTCTCATTCATCGAAGCTGATGAGATTGCCACCCAAAACTACCTGAATGCGGCGTACGCCAAAAAATTGACTGATCTCATCAGCCTCATATCCTACAAATACGGCACCGCGACCCTCAGACCAGGCGCAATTCCCAACATCAAATCCCTTGTCGCTGAATCCATCACAAAAAATCTCCCTGAATCAGAGGTATCTGCCAAATACAAAGAACACATTCAACTGCTTCTTGAGAAGACTAACATTTGGTACGTTGACAACCACGGCATGAGACAACTGGTTCAAGATGATCAAGTACTGGCCATCGCGGCACGCACAGCGAGATACAACTCTGGTGGGAATAAGGATCCTACCATCCATTTGGAACTCAGCATCCAACATTGGGGATTCCGCAGCGGATGGTACCCATACGAATTTACCAAGGTTTATGACAAAAACGGTGGAGCAGCAGCATTTGAGACATCTCAGTCTCTGGAGCCAATGCCTACGACTAAGTCATACGACGATCGCGTGGCAAATATCCTCAAATTCTCCAGGAGAATCATCTCCTGTGAAAATGAATTTTGCCTTGACCTACCGGATCCCTATTTTGAATACATTGCGTTTAAACAAATTTATCGCATGGCCTTTCCTCCCAGTTACACATGGACATGGAAATACTCCCACAACAGTGACTCTGTCTCCTTCCACTGAGTCCGATCCAACTCCATCTCCTCCCAACGCTCCACTTCCTCTTCAAGTTCTCGTGTACGATGTCAGGAGAAGTCCAATACGACTCCAATCCAATGCCAGGACAAGTCCACTGTGACTGCGTCGCATGAAACCCCATCTACAATGCCCAATTCGGATCATCATTCTGCCCCACCTTTGGCGCCTACTAACTTCAGATGGACCTTCAATCCACAGAATGAAATTGCAACATTCTGGCGCGTGCCAAAGTCTGTTCCCTCACCCCAGCCTTTGTCGTGCATCACACGACAACCACCTGAGACACTCACCGAGGACACTGATCTTCCAAACGCCGCTCTTGCATACATACGATCATTACAATCCCCATGCCATAACCAGATTTGCTTCCAACCATACCATCAGCCTGTCCTCCTGAGACTCTCCAAACGACATCGCGATGCCCTGAAGATAAAGATGTATCACTTGTATGCCAACATCTTGTCGATGAATTGGTTTTACTGATACCTTTGACTGAACATTGCCATCGACTGCAACTTCCCCATCAATGGTTAGTTGCCTTAACCTATCACTCTACTCCGCGCGTTGCGACGTTCCCTGCTCTTCCACCAGCAAACACTAGTCATTCCACCGATATGCGTCACTCCCATCGATTCTACAATCAATTCATCTCCCAGGGTAATATCGTCTTGATACTACGATACGATCACTCACTTGATGTTATGTTATACGCTCCATCCAACGTATCAAACAATTTCTACGACCCATCAACCTACGATCAAGTGATTTCCCAATCCGTTCTTCGTTCTATTCGCCCTACGGTTTTGTATCATTTATTCTCCTTGCATTCCTTCAGATCAATCCTCTTCTTCTCTCCCATTTTGGATTCCACCATGACCGATTATTTCGACTCTCTACACTTGGCATCAATACAATCACTCATGGATCCGGATCTTAGAACGGAGTCTATATGCCAACATCTTGTCGATGAATTGGTTCTATGATACTCTTGATTGATTGATTACAACCGACTGCCACTTCCCCATCCAAAGACAGTTGCTTTACCCCAACAAATTACCTCATCACATCCGACGGTTGCTCTCCGGTTACAGCCAGTGGACACTGCTGTTGAGCAATCGAACTTCCCTACCAATGCAAAGATTGTCGTGAGGCCGCTGTTGAGCTACTCCCTTCCAATCCCCCTCCATTGTTCCTCCGACAAACGTCCCTTCGGTCCTACTGATCGCCCGTTCTGTTACCATGTGATCGTAACAACCAATTCTGGAATCAATCGCGCTCCCTCCCAAGCTTCGTGCTCGCCTTCGAACTGGGTGCATGATCCTAAAATCTATGTTCGATACGAAGTTCTACGTTCCCATCATCGATTCGATTCTATGATCACCCATCCACACTGATCCAATCCGTGCTCAAACGATGGGTAACTCTTCTACGATCAATCAATCGCCTTCGGTGTCCATGTTTCTGTGAATTGATCTACGACCCGACGGCTTCTACGACTTGATGCTTTGTTGGCCAAACCAATCGATACTCAAGCTATGTATCGAACAATTTCGTTGGCCAAGCCAATCGATACACAAGCTATGTATGGAACAATTTCCACAATTCATCCCGCAGTCGATCAATCACACCATTGATTTGATTCCTACGATATACCACTAATTGTATTCTACAATCAGTTGCTTTCTACGATCGAATCTACGATGCAATCCATTTCTCCCACCAATATTTCATTCTTTGACCACAATGGTGAACCACGATACCGGCACACTTTCGTTTCTATCTACAATGACGTTCATTCAGTACACATCTCTTCAAATATTTTGTTGGCCATCCGGTCGCGGCTCAAGCCACAGATCAAATGATGTCTACGCTCCACCGTTATGTATTACCCTTGACCCCATCCACATCAAGCCATATATGAGAGAACCCGTTCTTGCGCTCATTGGTCCTTGCTTCAACGATCCTGACGACATACATCTGGTACAAAGCTATGAATCTACAAGTCGCGATCCCAAACCATCTTTGTGCTTAGGCAACTCCTATGATCCACCTATCCACGATCGAACCTGCAATCCGTTCTACGCTTGACCAGTGTTGAATCGAGGGGTGTGCATCTGCTTCAAGGGGTGTGCATTGGATCATTGCATGACGCTTAATTTGAACGTGTTTAACTTCCAGCGTTTTCATCATAAGCCTCCACCACTTTACTTATGCTCCCCACCCGCGACAAGGATCCCACTGAAACCAATATCCATGAACCGACAAATAATTCAACACTCTCTCACTCCGTGTTGAATCAAGGGGTGTGTCCCCGGTTCATATAACCCCACCACAAGCGAATTCACCATTCGCGAATTCTCCATTCGATCCACAGATCGATTCCGCACCTACTACTTGCCGTTGGTCCGTATTTCTGCCCCAATCTCATCTTCCACGAGATGAATCGCCATCACTTTGAATACAAAATCAATTCTCTTCATCCTCTATCCACCAGAATCCTTCTCTTTATCATCCACGCTTTGACTGTGCTCTTCCATTCACAGCGTACTATGGTTCCATCCTATGGCTTAGATCATCAATCAACCCTATGCTTCCGTTTCGATCATCATTGCTATGGATTAATCACCTTCAGTTCAATGCTCATCACATGAATTCCATTCCTCCTCTCGGACGACTCTTTATCCCATCCGTGATATCCCATTGATTGTCTTTGACTACAAACGTGATGCTAAAATGAATATCTATGTCTCGATACTACTCCGATTACGAATACCACTCTGATCTTGATCTTCTATCCCATCGACCCTACGATTGATTCCCCCAATACAAATCACTCCAGCATCATTCTTCCTTTCCCTCAGTCTCCTTGCATCCCTTCAATGCAACTTCTACCAACTGTAGAATTGACGTTCGATTCTACAATCCCTCGATTACGATTGGTAACTCTTCCACGATCAATCATCTCTCTCCGTCGACGATCTCCAACTCCAATCTAATCAGCACTACGATTACTTTCAATCTCTCCTCTTTGATTGCATCCTACAATCCTTTGTGCCTTCCATTCACCTCCACGATCAATCAATCGTCTTCGATGCCGTTCGCTCAACTCCTACCATCTGGTTCTACAATATTGATATACAATTATATTGATCCTTACGATCTCTCAATTGGTACTCAAGCTCAACCAATACCCACGGCTTCAACCCTAGGATCTAATCTTCTTTTCCATTCCCGATCGATTCCGACTAACCTTCTCATTGGTCTCGCGCGACCATCGTATACTCAAGCACCTCTCCTTCAAAGCTACTCCAATTCTACGATTACAATCTTCCGATTCGGTATCAAAGCATACGATTCTATCCTACGGCTTGGAGCAATCAATCCCACAATCTGATCTACGATCAAACGATTTGCGTCTTCCTCTGTCTCGATCCATCTATCCTACTACGTTGGATCCGATCTCCTCTTCAAGGATACAAATCAATGTTCCATTTTATCTCCAACCATTTGATTCAACTCAATACTCCATGTGGCATGGATAGATTTCAACTTTTGTCCCCTTTGCCGACACTTGACTCTGCAATCTCTTCTTCTCTTTGACATGATTCCACAATAGAATCTAGGACAATCTACGATCAAGCTTCTATGAATCGATTCAAATTCTCCATGCTACGTCAATATTTGATCCCTCTGTTGTCTGTCGATCGCTTCTCCTACTCCCCATTCGAATCGGTTGTCGATGTTCCATTTCTTCCTAAGATCAGCACCAACATATGATTCTACGGTACAATTGTGAACGACGATCCAATTCTACGATCAAGTTTGTACAAGACGATTCGGATCCCTCAATCAATCCTTTACATCGTCAAGCAAATTGAATTGCAACGAACTACAATTTTGATTCAATTCTATGATTCAATCTCTTCATCAGCGTTTGATATTTGTTTATAGAATTGATAGATCTTCTTCCTTCCAAGTCAGATATGAATCCCCTCCGTTGAGATCCTCAATTGAATCTTCCGCTCCGGCTCAATTGATTCGCCTCATTCGCTTCGTCTATGGCCCCTCTCTACAAGATTCTCCAATCATATCGATTCCTACTGCCTCCTACGGCTTGATAATTCGCTAGCCATCCAATCGATTCTTTCTCATCCTTCGACGATTTTGATTCCCTGATCTAATCTTCTCTTCAATTACGATTTACGATTCGATTCTACAATCATATCCATCTCTACAATACGATCAATCCATTGCTCTCTCCTAAGATGACCATTGATCTCCCCTCATCGGTTTCGCGACCACGGCATACGTAGCATCTTCTCCATACCAAGTCGGAATGAATCTACCTATTGAGTTTCTATGCATCGATTCAAATTCCAGCAATTTACTTGATATCCAGCATTGTCTCCCTACAACAATACCATTCGATCTTATTTGATGATTCTGATTCTCCTTTCCACCATTCGATTGGCGATACATTCGATCCTGCGTCTATAACTATAAGCCAATCTCCTCTCCGTCGACTTTTGATTCGGCACCTACGGCTTGCCGTTGGTCCGTCTTCCTCTTCAATCCCTTGGTCGGCGTTTGATATTTGATTCTGCTGGAATCGATAGATCTTTTTCCTACCAAGTCAGAAATGAATCCCCTCCGATTCCATTCGTTTCTACGACACGTCTCTTTGAGATTCTACGATAAGCCAATCTCTCCTTTCAATCAATGAAATCGATTTCGAATGTTCCACTTTGTCCCTACGATTTATGATCCATTCTTCTTGTTTGTTATCCCATCTGCGATATCCCACAAGCATTCTTCTTCCCTCTGATTTTGGATTCCCCTTCACCTTATCCTCGACTTCTACGACTACATCCCATTGAATTCTTTCCTGCGCTTGATATGGCATGAACTCTACGATTCGTTTCACAATCAATTTCTACGAGTAATTCCGATTATCCCAAGACTCGATATTGATAGATCTCACTTCCAAGTATCCGGTTCAAATCCGTTGAAATCTTCAATGGAGCCTTCTGTTCCAGTTCAATTGACACAGTTGATTCCTCCATACGGATCAATCCTATTCTACGACTATCTACGATCGAGTTTCCATGCGTCAATTATGTTTCTCCAATTTACTCTTGAAAAATACGAGTCAATCGATCTCTAAGATTCTTCTTTTCCATTCCGATTGATAACTCTTCTACCACCAATCAATCGCCTTCGAATCTCCAATTAACCTTCCTGTCGATTTCGTGACCACTACATACTCAAGCACCTCTCCTTCCTCATTAATGTGTCATGCTTCTCCGTTACGCAGTATCAATCTCTCGATTCTACGATTACAATCTTTCGATTTGATATCCAAGCTCATACTTAAGTTTTTAGAGTTCTGCAAGATGGAGAACCAACTTGTAATCCAACACTCCTTTCATCAATGAGTGTTGAATCAAGGGGTGTGTTGTCGGTCAAAAATACACGTACCCTACTTACGTACATTCTACAGCGGTTATATCCATTCTACACTTGGAAACTTACTTATACTCCTCCAGAGATAAAAATGAGTTCAAGTATCCAGACATTTAGGTCATATTATGTGTTCTCTGTCTTATGACGAATTACACATGATCGACGACCGGTTTAGACATCCCTACATACGACACTAACACAGGGATACCATCGGTACGAGAATGGTAACAACACGGGGGAAGATCTCTACCATGTAAAATACAGAGAGCCCCAATACAGTACGAAATACACAGTAAAAATAAGAGCGTCTCTCTGAGCTCACTTCTCTTTAAATTTTAACATCATATACCTTTGGTCAATTTTTAGAGTAACAACAGTCTTCACCATCGCTGCTTTATTACGATATAAAAATTATGTCCGGAGCTGAAGAATATGTACCTCCTCCTCCATTGTTGTCGCATAGCAGCAATCAACAGCAGATAAAACATTATTAGTGATACGATTTGGTTGTTGTGGTGCGTTGGACAATATTTCGTACTAATACTACTTGTACTGCTGCCTGTAATCAGCCAAAATTGGCGATCTGATCCGTTGGATGTGTGATAAGTCCGTTGGGGTCCTATTAGGGACCGAGAAAAATTTCAGTCAGGAATTCCATTATAAAAAAGTGTACCGTTACAAATCATAGTCGATGTGGACTATGATTTGTAACAAAAAGACTGGTCGAGTAGAAAATTTCCGGTTTATGTAGTACATAAAAGTATTTCGGGAATCACCCATAGTCGATGTATTTGTATTAAAAAGACTGGTCAAGTAGAAAATTTCCGGTTTACGTAGTACGTAAAAGTATTTCGGGAATCACCCATTACTACCTTCATTTTTTAAAGGAGGCGTTTGTTCCCACGCTCCCGCCCAGCTCCCGCTCCCGCCCAGTTTCCCGCCCATCTACGTTGAATGATTGTCAGTCCCTAATTATGAGTAATACCTGGTGTACGTACCGGTACTCGTACTCGTACCGGGGGGTAATACTTTTTGTAATCCACAGCAAGAACTCATACTCTCGTGTCATAGGTACGTAGGACCGCTCATAAAAAATGGATTTAGGGACCAACCTTCGGCAACAGCAACAGCAACAGCAGCAGCAACAACAGCAACAGCAACAGCAACAGCAAGCAACAGCAGCAACAGCAACAGCAACGACAATGATCATCTACGATCGGTCCGCATTCGGTTGGAGGCTGATTTTTCGGGCCCACGGTTCCGCCGTGTATCGATCCGTGTTGCCGTCCGCGATCGCGGTGGCAATCTTCTTTCTGTACCGTAAATTCAACACCGAATCCACCGGTATTGGTAATGGAGCCAACGACATCCTCCATCCCTACGCCGTCGGTGTGCTGGTTTCCAGCGCCACCTTCTTGCTCATCTTCAAGCTGAGCCAAGCCTACAATCGGTACTGGGAAGCCTGTGGTTCCACCCACCACTTCATGTCCAAGTGGATGGACGCCACGACGCACACGGGTTCTTACCACATGCAATGCGACCACTACAACCACATCAAGCCCCCGTCCTTTTTCGATTATCCCCAGCTCAATGCGCTGTTCATGACCCGGGACCGCGAGCGCTCGAAGGCCCACAATTCCAATCGTCCGCAAGACCCGGAAGATGGTTTGCCCGATCCGAACGACGGCACGGGATTGCGGCATCGCCGGCAATTCGCGCCGTTGCAAACGCCACAACAGGAGCGGGAGGAAGAGGACAATGACAATGACAACCCCAGCCAGAGCATGAGCCTGAGCAGTTCTTGCCACAGCAGGCGCAACTCCTTTAGCCGAGAATTCTATGGCCGAAGTCCAACAGCAACCAAACGAAAGGAACACAACGAGTACAAGAAAAAACGAGCCCACGTTAAATCCATCAACAAAACGAATCGCGATGGGTTTGATAGGCGGAAATCGTGGATTGAAACTGAAAAGCAAAATCCACAGGTCAGCAGCAGTATCATGAGTTTGTACAACCTCGACTCGGATCTGGAGGCGGACGACGTTTACGAAGAAGGGATCTTCGAGGGACAGAAATCGGAACCCATCCCCCTCGTGGGGAGAACCACGATTGGACGGGAATTGGGGGGCGTACTACACCGAGCACGAATCGCAACCGCTCAGCACGTACATGGATCCTCTCCGTGTCAACAAGATCGATCCGAAGGGCTTTGCCAGCATCCAGGGGGGTCGGACACCCCCGTTGTTCCTTCAAGAACTGGCACACCTCAGCAGTCTGCTCACTGCCGTAGCGTTGTCGACGCTCCGCAACGACGTGGAGGGGTGCGAGTCGCCGCTATCGATTTACGAACCCGGCGAGCCGTGGCCAGAGGTGGACCCCAACAACGAGGAGTGGATGAAGAAGAGTCCCCTCAAGGCCTTTTGCGCCTCGGCCAAGGCATTTCTCGGCGTTGGACTCACGGCGGAGCAACGCAGCAAGTACAATGCGGCGCTGCCGCTTCCGGTCATTGGTGGCGTGTCGGATGCCGAAATCCGATTGCTGCAAATCGCCAGGGGTCCGTACGCAAAGACACAGCTCTGCTTCAGCTGGTTGACCGAATTCATTATCCGCGAGCACCTGGCGGGAACCCTGGGGGCAGTTGGCCCGCCGATCATTAGTCGAATCGTGCAGTTTCTGGGCGACGGAATGATTTACTACAACCACGCTCGGAAAATCATGTTCATCCCCTTTCCCTTTGGGCACGCACAGATTTCCGTCATTTTCGTCGTGATCATGGTGGCGGTCGTGCCCTTCTTGATGCACCAATACACCGACGAACCGCTCGTAGGAGCCATACTCACCTTCCTCACCGTCCTGTGCATCGAGGGAATCAACGAGGTGGCGCGAGACCTTGAAAACCCATTTCGCAATTTTCCAAACGAGCTGCCCGTGACCACCTTCCAGGCGCAGTACAACGAGGCCTTGCTGACCATGTATGCCGGATACCATCCCGATCACTTCTGGCACGGCGATCAGGTGATGCGGATGGCACAGTCGCAGTCGGCGACGACACCGAAACCGAAACCGACCAAATCCCACAAAACGAACAACAAGGAGGCAAGAAATGGCGGCCTGGCAGTACATTGCCTCGCGGGGGGATCTTGAGGCTTCCTTGGGGGATTTTGTGATGCAAGAGAATCCCGCCGCAACAACCGCCGCGGGTGAAACCAATAGTGCCCAGGGTCACGCCAAACCCAACAACAATTCGACCGAGGTCGACGCATTGATACGCAAACTCGAAGACCAATCGAACCTCATCGAAGAACTGTTTGCCAAGATCGGATCCATCGAGGCGTCGTCGTCGTCGGCGGCGGCGGCGGCGGCCGCGGACACGCATGGTGCTGGAATCGCCACCAACGCGGTCTAGAGACATGCATTCCACGGGCTGCACTTGGATGAATATTGTACAAACCCAAACAACAGGATTGCTTTGGCCAAATCGAATCAGATCAGATCAAATCAAATCGGGAGGGAACTAACGGGGGATCAAACGAGACATGGGCAATGGATGCGATTCGATTTGATACGAAAGGAAACCGATACGATACGATACGATACGATTGAAAGCATTATGCGGGTTGCGACCATGGCTCTAGTTTTGGTGCAAACCAACGGAACGAATCCTATGCTTAACAGTACTAGTATGGTTTACACCGATTTTGAAAAGATGCGATCACCATGCGATCGTGCTTTGCACCTTTTTGGTAGTTTCGATGGAACACGTGCTGCATTGCCCATACAATTGTTTATATTGTACGAAGTACCGAAGTACGAAGTATTATGGAACGTAGATGCGGTTGATGACGAAACGTTGGACAATCGACGACACGAATCGTTGTCGTTTCTCCTCCGCGCATGTACGTACCGTGCCGTACGATCACCTTCGTCCCGCTGAGTGTCGTCACAGAATCCGGTTTCTTTTTGAAGAAGTTCATCGTATGGCAGCGGCTACGGTACGTACGTATAGTAACCACACAGCTTGTTTATTTGTGAAAACCTCTCCATCGCTGCAATAGTTTCTGGTATTTCACGGCAACTACCGCAAAATTAAATGCCGTCCACGAGATGGGATGTACCGTTACCTGTAGTGCATTCCGTGAAAATGAACATGAAATGCTGTCCACCCAGGACTCCATGGCACGAGAGCCGTTCAACTAGTCACCCCTAATGAACGCCTTCAATATACAATGTCATGTAACCCACGACACAACGCAACTCGAACTATCTGCCAGTCAGCTAGATCAGACTACCGGTACAATTGATAAATAGTTAAACAGTTCAGGAAAATCGGTGTAGTCTTACAATACTTCAGGTTACTTTTCTTAATAGCTATCAAAGAATCGAACCAAAGGAGTCTAAGTGGAAATCCTTTGTCTTCCGTCCCAAACGAAATCAATAATAAAAATCATTGGAAGGCAAAATAGTGAAGTGAAAAAAGTTCCAGGATGAGCTTCTTACATTTCTCCGACAACAGGAAGGGTTCCTCCGAGTTGTTCGTGAACCATAAGTCCGAAAATTCCCATCATGGCGGCACGTCCGTTGTTGAGTTCGACAGCTCGCTTCTTGAGCTTGGTCTCCTCGTCGAACTTGTCCCATCCAAAGTCAATGAATCCGTTGCGGAAATCTCCGGGGAATTCACCTTCTCCGGTGACATCCTTCATGACGAACAATTCAAGGAATCCAATGAAGGCAATAATTTGGTAAACTCCGGCTCGGGAGATACCATCGGCGCCAACGGCGGCCCATCCGTTTCCGTAGTCGGCGAAGGAGTGTCCGGAGTAGTCAATGTCTCCGGGAAGGTGGACACCGGCACGGGTGATGATGTTTCCGAGGAAAGCCAATTGACAGATGCGTCCGTGCTTGAGCTCGACGTATCGAAGACGGTCGAATCGGTCTTGGTCTCCGTTGGCAACCAATCCGAAGGGGTCGAAAAGACCGAGCGGAGGCTGGGCTCCGAGAGCATCCTCGAAGGCCTTCAAGGAGGTGCTGGAGGCCTTTTGCTGGGCGGGAGCAAAGGCGGCGGTGGCGGCGATGAGGGAGGCAAGAATGGCGGACTTCATTGTGTATATTGTATTGTTCGATTTGGTGCAGTTATGAGAAGAGCCTGAGGGAGGAGTTCTTCCTGTTGAGAACCCAACCGCATCGTTTTACGTCATTACTCATCCATCTTTCGTGAGAAATTCGGGGCCGGTAGCCACAGGGTTGAAAAGAAGAAAAGGATCGGAGGATCGCACTTCAATATAGTACTTCTTAGGGATGGGGTTATCATGGATCGTCTTTGGTTTTGGCGCGCCATACGGGTTTTGAGTACCAGCACGACACGTACGGTACTTACGCAACTGTACCCTGTACAAATGCCGGTACCGTAGAATACGGTACTTGAAGGATCCAAAGAAAAAACTTCTTTCTCGTAAACTTTGCAGGACCGCATGGACAGAGGAATACGAGTAATCTTACAACTCACAGCCTCAACGGATGAATGGTGAGAGTCGTGTCACATGCAACAAGCAAGCGACTGAAGTACGGTACGGCACGGTGCTTTGTTTATCGTCACCATGTATTGTTTCTAATGATCCAACCCTTTGGTACCGTATTGTAAGATAGTTGTAGTTTTCTATCAATTATCTTGTACATTCGCATTCTATAGTATTCATGGCGCTAGTCCAAAATAGGAACGCTTTGCTTCAGCATTTTGTACTCGTTGTTTGTCTGATCATCGTCGAAGTGAATTGTGGTGTGACTAATTCTGAGGCCTACATATCGTTCAATGCGAACGGAATGAACTGCAAGGGGAGTCACATTTCGGATAACCTTTCCAGATTGAATTACTTGACAAAAAGTCACGAGCCTGAGCTCTTGGAACAAACTCCTATTAAACTATGAGTGCATTATATAGAAGTATCGCAGTCGATCAAACTGATTCCAAAACTAATTCCCTTATCAGTGTTCAAAAAATCTATTTTCTATTCGTCCAGATGAGGTGAGGAGCACTTCCGAAACCTCTTAAGGAGGAGTAGGGATGAGAGAAACTCCCAATTGTTCGTGAACCATAAGGGCCAAGATTCCCATTTGGGCAGCACGTCCGTTGTTCAATTCGATAGCACGCTTTTGCAACTTGGTCTCCTCGGAGAAGGTGTCCCATCCGAAGTCAAGGGCGTCGTTACGGAAGTCACCAGGGAATTCTCCTCCGGTGATGTCCTTCATGACGGCGAGTTCCAAAAGACCAATGAAGGCAACAATTTGGCCGATTCCGGCTCCACCGATATCGTTGAAGGCGGCGAATCCGTTGCGGACATCAGAGAAGGCAAGTCCGGAGTAGTTGATGTCTCCGGGAAGACGGATTCCGGCCTCAGCGACGAGGTATCCGGCAACGGCAAGCATACAGATACGTCCGTGCTTGAGTTCGACGTATCGAAGACGGGCGAACTTCTCTTCGTTACCATCGGCGACAAGGTTGAGGGGATCGAAGAATCCGAGAGGGGGCTGGGCACCGAGCTCGTTCTCGAAGGCCTTGACGGCGGTGGAGGAAGCGGCCTTGTTGGCGGGGGCAAAGGCGGCGGCCGAAGCGACAAGGGTGGCAAGGATGCAGGCGGTCTTCATTTTGGAATTGGTTGTTTGTTGCAGATGTTGTTGGAAGTTGTGAGACAGGGAGGGGAGTTCGCGTTGCGGGCCTCTTCTCGACCAACACCCAGAAGAAGGAGGAAAAAACGCCTCAGTCGTTCTTCGCATCGTACGGTACAGTAATTACCAGTATCCGTACCGTATGTGTGTACCGGTATCCTTACGGGTAGAATCTCTCGATGGAAATCTGGATTTTGTTTTTCCTTTCGTGGAAGTTGTTCGAAAGTTGAACTCAAGATTTGCGATCTTCTGACGACACGCATGAAGGACGTACGCATTTCTATGGTATCGTATGCTCTATTTGTACCTAAACAAGGCATCTACCATACGGTACGAGTACTCGTACCACATACACGATGGCGGATGGCGAAACCGTCCTGAATCCTGAAGCCGTCCAGGGTTTGCCGAGAAAGGGGTGGAATGTCTGATGGGGGGGTGCTGAACCCCCCTTGTGTCAAAACCTCACAAAGCTATGTTTAACCTTAGCTCTAATATAATTTTACTGTTTTCACTCACGTAATTTTTTTCTTTCTTGCTCATTTTCTTAGTTCACCATGAAATCGTCGCAAAAACGGAAACCGATGATTCAGCTCTACCCGGTACGTAATCGTAGTTGTTGCTCTCATCAATACCATGCATGATACACAATCTCTTCTCACGTTCAAAATCACTATTGTTCACTTATACTACAGCGTGCAAGAAAATAAGTAAGGAATAGTAGAAATATACCGTACAGTCAGCTAGTGCGCCCGGGATGGGAACATCGTTGGAATGACGAACTGCAAATGAATTGGTATTGACACACTAGAAATTTAGTCCTAAAACTAGGCGTTCCGGCATCGGAACTGCCCCGGCGGCAGCAGGAGAAGCAGTTGTTATTGTTCTGTCCTGTCCAAGCCGTTGTGCCTATCGAGGTGTCGCGCGATCGTTTGGGCTCGTGACATTGTGCGTGGGATGGGATGCCGCCGGTGATTCGCTATGGGAAGAACCGTCGGAAACGGAAAACTCAGAGACCAGTTAGTTTGGTAGTGCTGTGTCATGCCGTGTCAATACAGCGAAATGACGAATGCCTTTACTGCCGAGAGGCAATCGGGGTGTAGCTTCGTTTACAGAGTCCACCGTTGGATTCGCAGCGGGTGCAATCCGCCACTGCTTCTTCGTTTTGTTTTGTTTTGTTTTGTTTTGTTACGAACCGCACCGAGGTGTTGTGCCGTGCTGTGCAGTGCCGTAACGGCCTCACTTTTGCGCCACCACCACGGCCAAATCGAGAACGAGCGGCTCCCCACCCGCCAGGAGTTCCTCGGCTCGATCGCGGACCATCTCGCGGATGCGCCGCTGGTCCGCCGGGTTGTAGCACTCCTCCAATTCCTTCTTGGTTGAGGGAGCCCCGTCCAGAATGGCTCGGACGTAGTCGTCCGCGTCGAGGGATTCCAGGACGGCCGGATAGTGTACCACGGTGCAGCGTGCAAAGTGCCGGTGGTCGTCGTCGGCGTCGTCGCCCACAAACCGCCGGCGCAGGGCGTCGTCGTCCTCGCCCATGTGAAACGAGCTGCGCTTGTTGTTGTTGTTGTTGTTGTCATTGTCGAGACGCTTGGCCGCAAAGCGTTCCAGGATGTCCGGAACGATCGTCATGACGGGACTGGCCGAACGCTTTCCCCAGACGGTAAAGCCGGCAATCCCTCCTGGGCGGAGGACCCGGGCCGCCTCGGCGATCACGGCATCGGGATCGCGGGCGTAGTGCAGGCACAGATTGGAATAGTACCGGTCGAAGCGCTCGGGGGGATACAGGGACGACAGGTCGGAAAAATCCGCCGCCTCGATCGTGACGGTGACCTTGGGAGTGTCAGCGACCTCGATTGACGGCCCGATCGCGGCCCGGGCCCGCTCCAGCATTCCCTCCGACAGGTCCGTGAGGACCAGCTCGGAAACGGACAGGGAGGAGTTCGGGGCGGAAGCGTCCAGGAGGAGTTCCCGGGCCAGTCCGCCGGCGCCGCATCCGGCCTCCAGGACCGACAGGGGAGCTGTTGCCTCCTGGAAGCGCAGCTTCAGCATGCCCAAGAGAAAGCGGCCAGCGGTGACCGTCATCGGTTCGAAGTAGCGGGCGTACGAGTCGGCGGCACGGCTCCATTTTTGTTCGGCCCGGGCCGCAAATTCGGCTTCGGTGGCGGAAACAACGGCTGCTGTAGTTGTTGCGGTGATTGCGGTGATTGCGGTTGCGGTTGCGGTAGTTGGAGTGTCCGACATAACGAATGGATGAATGGATTCGTTTGGTTTGGTTTGGTTTGGTTTGGTTGTCAACGAGTTGGGGGTTGGGATCTGCCACAGTTTTCCATAGGCATTGCGGTCTTAGTCGCACTACCGTTCCTTCTACTGTGAGTACCGGTATGTAATGGGTGAATCCCGAAATGCCTAAATCCGAAATCGGAGAAGGCCTAAAAAGGCTATTGTTTATTGTTTATGACTTTTTGACCCAAATACCGGTTTGCCCCCCCCCTCTCAAGAACCACTATTTAGGACTTTGTGTTGAAATCATCGTATTTCAAGCACGTGATGCTACAAAATACACGAACACCTTAAAGAATAAAGTTGAATCTAACTCGAGATTATGTTATGTCCTGGTAGTGAGATAAAATTAAGATTGAATAAATGATGGTGCAATTGTCTAATTTCTCCCTCGGCCCAGCATGTATGTTTGTGTTTGTACTGAGAATGGTTACTGGCTGGTACATTTTTTTTTACCTAACGCCATGTTTTTAGTAATTTGGTAAATGGTCACGCCACCACTGTGCTGTGCTCCAAGACTCTCCTGCGGCACATTCTTGGCATAAAGGGCGATGTGGAAGGAGGGACAATCGGATTAGAAGAACATATTTTGTAATACGGCAAAGGAATGAACATCAAATGGATGGCATCCAAAGAAAAGCTCCTAAGCTACGTTGGAAGAAAATGTATGATGAGCGAGGCCACATCACTTGAAGCAGGTGTCAAAACATTGAACAGATACAATGAACCAAAGAAATGGAAGGTTGAGTTAGCCTTAAAAAAAGAGGACTACTATATACAGGAGACATGGAAACTAAACATGAGACATTACTAGAATGAGGCCAATGCCAGCCTACAAAAGAACCCACCTGCATGATATGCCATCATACTCACTCTCACTCTTTGTAACAAGATCAGAGCCAAGGCTGTTTTCACAGTGATCGAAGCAGAGAAAGACGCATCCAAGTTGTTTGGACTGGTCTTGAGGGTGTGCAACAGAACATCAACCATTGACCACAAACCAACAACCATCGCTATGAGTCTATTTTCACTCACCGAGCTCGATGGAGAAAAGATGCAACTAACTGAATACTACTAACATTTTTCCCAATGTTGCAAAACAGCCAATCTGGCAGGTCTGAACCTAGCCAGTACAAACATGCAAGAATTCCTTCGAAAGAAGCATCTTGCCAACAAATATGGGGGCAGTGACACCAATGCCGATTACTTGGTATGGGTCAAAACCATATCCACAGTGGCAACTGAGCAATTCTATCTTCTCATATTCTTCAAACAAGCAGAAAGACGCTTTGATGACTGCCACAGGGATCTGAACAATGATTTCCTCAAAGGGAGCGACCACATACCCAAAACAGTGGACGATGTGTATGCTCTGTTGCAAAACTACAAAACACGCAAAAAACACAACAACAACAACAACAACAAGCACCCAGGTTGGAAGCAAAATAGTGATCAAAGCGGCAGACCTAAATGAGGAAAACCTGCCCACTCTTTCCAATAAAGCAAACCGGATTTCCCCTAGGTGTGCAAGCTGCCAACACACCAGGGAGAGAGCAGCACAACAAAGCAAATGAAAAAACCAAAAAAAGATAGCATCTGCTATAAATGTGGGAGAGAAAATCATATTGCACCAAAATGTACAGAAACAACCACGATAGACGGAAAAAGAATCAACCATAAATTGAATGATTGACCATATGGTTCAAATGTCCAAGGGACAGCACATGTGACATAGGCCAAAGATATAGAGGAGACGAACCCAGACAATTTTGATTTTAGCAGCAAACTAGTAGGACAGGGACTCCTGGATTGGTGTACACTCTAGCCAAGACAATAGTCAAAGTGAACGTGGATTCCAGAGATGAACACGTCCCAGAGATTGAACGCTTCATCCGTGTGATTAAGGAAAGAGCAAGACCCAGTTATGTCATGCTACCCGTTGACAAGATACCCAGAAAAAAGGTAATGCCACTACTAGACACCATTGTTTTGTATCTAAATGCATTTCCATGGCCAGAAGGGGTGTCACAAGAAATAAGCCCAACAACCATTGTTGAAGAGAGAGTGCTAGCGTTCCAGACAGACTTTCAAGTGATCTTTGGCAAATATGCCCAAACATATGAGGGGACAGACAACATCATGCAACCAAGAACTGTTGGTGCCATTGCCCTTGGACCTGTCAGAAATATCCAAGGGGGAGTGAAGTTCTTCAGCCTACAAAGTGGAGAATACCTTGATAGATCAAAGCATGACTACACCATACAAACCATGCTGGCAGAGCCAATCAAGTGGGTTGAAAGAATGGCCCATCAGGGGGGGGGGGGGGGGGGGGCTAACATTTGGAGACAGAAACAACAACAAACTAGAGGATTCAGAGCCAGATGAAGATGAAGAGTACACCCCACCAGTATCTGAACACAGCATCATGTTAGAAGACTCAAGCAGCAGTGGAGAAGACCACTATCGGGATGATGAAAGCACAAACAGCAAAAGCAGTTCAGCTGATGACTCCAATGATGATGACCCACCAAGTGATCCTGACGACAGCGGGGATGATGACAGCGATGATGATGACCCAACAATTGATCCCAAAGACAGCAAAACATCTGAGGAACACAAAAAGAACAAGATTACAGGAGTGGGGTTTGAGAATGATGCCGTGGAGAATCATGACACAAACACCAACTATAAGACCTCAAGTGAACATGAGATCAAAAGCACGCAAAACCCAGAATTCGTGTACACGGCAATTGGAGACAGGACTGTGGGAATACAGAAATCTGCATCAACCACCCAAAAGATCAAGAGGATGCATGCCAACGAGCAACATAATTTCATCCAGGCCCTTGAATACATAAACAAGGTTGCGCAGAGGGACAACTTTATCAATGACTACACCATGACACAAATGAACATTCAAGAGGGATTGTGAGTCCATGGGGAGAAGGGTAAAGCATTCATCGTGAAAGAAATCCACAACCTGGTTAGTCAAGGGTGCTTTGGTGAAGTAACACAAGAATCTCTGACCTTTGAACAAAAGACACAAGCGTTACCCATCCTAATGTTCATACTCGTGAAGCGCGATGGTTGCCTCAAGAGCAGAGGGTGCGCAGATGGCAGACCACAGCAGTTGTGGACCAACAAGCAAGACAATTCATCACCAACACCTAGCTGTTGAGGCACTCAAAGACATACTAGCCATCAATGTGATGGAAGACCGTGACGTGGCATCATTTGATCTCCCTGCACAGTTTCTGCAAACAAACATAGACGCCCTACTGTTCCTAAAGATAACTGGAGCATTGGCACTCCTACTAGTGGAATATGACACTAAGCAATGGAAGAAACGCCTTCGGAAACAAAGTGGGAGACCAACCATCTACATGCAGTACAAAAAGGCAATGTACAGGACACTGAATGCAGCTATCCTGGCCTACAAGAAACTCACCGGACGTTTCAAAGAATGGGGACTGGAGATGAACCAATATGAACTATGGTGTGTATGAAGCAAGACCATCAACGGATCACAGTTGGCCGGGATTTTCCATGTGGATGATGGACTTGTGAGTCACAAGGATGTGGTATGTGTTACCAGTTTCCTCAAGCAGCTAGAAGAGGTGTATGGACAAACGGACCCACTCACCATCTGCAGGGGAGCAGTACATGATTACCTTGGGATGACAATAGATTTCAGCAGGCTCAGAGAGGTCATGGTGACCATGTATGACTACATCAAAAAGTTCCTCGACAAATTACCAGAGGAGATGATAGGGGAAAGGGCAACCGTAGCCCCTGAGTACCTATTCAGGACTGACAAAACAGGAGCAACTAAACTGACGGAAGACCAATCTGAGGGTTTCCACACATTCACAGCCACCACTCTGTATTTGGCCAATGCAAACCCGTACCAACCTCCAACTTGCCAAGGGTTTCCTATGCAAAAGGGTGAAAAGCCCAGATGAATATGACTGGAAGAAACTGACCCACATGCTCAAATATCTGCAGCTCACATCGCATTTGCCCCTCATCCTGAAGTGTGACGGACAGGGGACAAGGATCTATGCAGATGGATCCCATACAGTCCACATAGACATGAAAGGACATGGTGGTTTATACGTCACCGAAGGAAAAGGAGGAATTATGACCTAATCCACCAAACTGAAACTAAACACAATCAGTTCCACAGAGACTGAGATCATGACTGTGGAGAAAAGCTTCCCAAATGTATGTGGTTCAGACTATTCCGGATTGCACAAGGGGGCTACGCAAAAGAAGATATGCTGATGCAAGCCAGCCAAAGCAGCATGCTCCTTGAGAACAACGGCAGTTTCTCAGCAGGCAAAGGAAGCAAACACATTCGACATCAGATATTTCTTCATCGCAGATAGGATTGAGAAGAATCATACAAAGGTCAAATATTGCCCAACAGCAGAAATTATTGCTGATTTCTTCACCAAGCCTCTACAAGGGGGAGCTTTGTTCCACAAGTTCAGAAACACCATTCTAGGCATTGATGCAGCAGATTTCAACGGATACAAGGAAAAGTACTACCATATACTGTAGAAATATTGCCGACTCAATGAAGAATATGACCTTGCAAGTAAAGACAAACCGGACTGACAACCACAAGATCACAGGAGTGTGTTGGAAGCACAGACAGATGAATACAGCAAACCAAAGAAACAGAGCATTGCGACAGCTTTGTAAGAATCAGAAAGATTTCAGAACACATGCATCTCACCATATACTGGCAATACATATGCTGACATACATTTTACCTCGACGAGAGACAAAAACAAGGTTTATCCAAATCAGCATCAAAAGAGCAAGAAGGCACACACAGAGCTCACTTTTAATGATTTTACCTCTTCAGAAACTACATTAAGAAGAATATTTATCAGAACAAATCTCTGCATACCTCCTCTACTTGCAAATTCATCATAGTGAAGCAGTAGCTTGCGAGCGCATAGGTTTTAACATTTTTTCCAGTGCGTGAGAATTGATTAGCCACAATTGGCTCCACGACCCAGATTTGGAAACCCCAGCAAATTGGGTATCAACAGAAAGCTCTTCTTCCACTGATTTCAACGCAACAATTCTCCACATAAACAGGCTAATAAGAGGGAAGATAGAAGGGATAACATTCAGGGGGTAGTTTAGAGGGATTCGCACCAAAAACCTGTCGGGCAAAAACCGGCCACGTATGGACCTAAACTTGTACTCATACTTGTGTATTCATACAAACCCACGGTGAATTTTCTTCAGTCACTATACCGTAGCAATAGAAAATACCAATCATATGAAAAAATAATACTTCTACACAAAACAACATAGATATCGCACGGGCTTTTTCCCCTACTGTATTTGCTTGGATACGTCTAGATTTGAAAGGGCTTCGCAGAAACAAAATAGGGTGATTTTCGAGTTGTACCGGTACGTTGTTCTTCGGCCCTCACTCACTCACTCACTCACTATTCCGTGATGTTTGATGTTACGTTCGATCGGCAGATTCAAGTTTGTGAGAGGTACTCAAGAGCGCGGTGCACACACGCGAAGCAATCAGTCCATCAATCCATCCATCAATCAATCAATCTTCGAAGCCAGGAAAGCCGTGGATTATAGGCATCGGACAGCAGAGCAGACGCATGCGATTCACAGATGGATATAGATGCCCACTGGACGAGTTCTTGTTCTTGTCACTCCTTCTCTATGAATAGAACCAAGAGAGTTACAGTGGTATTGCATCACCGCCAGGGATTTTCATTTGCCTTGAGAGATGTGCATTCTTAGTATTCCAGAGTGATAGTATTGTAGAAATATGTCTGGCGAAGAGTCCCCTGCTACCGGTCTCTGGATCGACTGAATTGATTGTTGATGAATTGACTGATAACGAAGATAAGGGCTTGTACAAAGTCATCCTACTACACATCGAAGTGGTAGCCCTATTCCGTCGTTATGCATCTTCCGCCTCGGAGGAGAGCAGTTTCTCCTTTTTCTGCCTCCTCCTTTTCTTTTTGTTCTGCCTCGGCTTCTTTCTCATCCAATTCGTCCAGCTCTTCGTCCACGACGCAGACAAAGGCCAGGACCAAGATAGGATCCATTCCGGGCGCGACCTCTATCGTGTAGTGATCCTTCTTTTCCTTGTTGTCGGGCGATTCGGTGTCGGTTTCCGGTTCGGCTTGCGTCTCGCTTTCGGCAGCGGGTTTCTCGGCAGCAGACGGCGCGCTCATCTGTACCCTTGCTACGGTCTGTCCCTTGATGTTCTTCATGAGGTACCGGCGGCTGTCGCTGTCCCCCTTGAGGACGTAGTCCCCCCGCTTGAGCAGCTGCGTTGCCTGCAACCGCAACGTGCTCTCGCCGTCGTCCTCCGAGTCGAGGGTGGCGTGGAACTCGAACTTGCTCAACAAATCGATGACGTCCTTTTCGATGTACCCGATCCGTTCGTCGCCCCTGAATACATCGTAGGTCGGCTTGGTTGGAATGGCAGCGATTCGTTGCACCAGGTGGGCCACCACACTTCCGTTGTAGACAATCTCCAGCTTGTCCTGTCCCGGGAAATCGACGACGGCGTTCTTGACCTCGCAGTAGACCGAGTTGGTGGCGAGGTCTCTCACCTCAAAGTCGTCTCCAACGAACTTGCCGACTTCCTTTTTGATAAACCTCGACGCATTGGACACCGACCGTCCGAGCAAGCCCCCAAAGCCGATCTCCTTTCCCAGGACACTGAACTTGTGGGCCTTTTCCTGGATGCCCAGGGTGGTGACTTCTTCGGAAAGACTCTCTTCACCCCCCAGGGGAGCTCCGTGGGGAAAGGGCTGGGTCTGAGGGACGAGCTTTTTTCCCTTGAGAAAGTCGACAATGAAGTAATAGTGGATGGCCACTTTCTCGGCGATCCGGAGCCAATCCTCCTGAGAAAACTTCCGCGTTGAAGTAAAGGCGAAGTAGATTGCCCCAAGACAAGCAATGAGCAATAAGAGAAAGAGTGTCGCGAAGAACCCCATGGTGCTTGTTGTCGTTGTCGCTGTCGCTGTCGCTGTTGCTGTTGCTGTTGTCGTTGTCGTTATCGTGGTTGTTGTGGTGGTGGTGGTGGTGGTGGTGGTTGTGGCAGAGGACGCTAGCTATTCGTGTGGATTTAGTAAGTTCGGAACCCTACGGTATTCGAGCGACAAAGATATAGCTTCGTTTCTGTTCGTTTCAGCGTTGTATCGGTAAAACTGAACACACAACACACGAAATCTTTCTCCGTAACGGTCGAGTAACAGCAATATCCCTTGCAACCAGGCCCGCGAAGTTTCAAAGTGGATACATAAAAAATTGGAGCGTGACACTAAGAAACACTTGTTAATTTTTACCTCGAAACAGGGACCAAGTTGTAACAATAATCCTCGTGACTGACCGATCTTACCTTGAGATGGAATCCCGATGACCAAGAGAAGATTCTTAATGACTGGTGGAGGAAATTCTTTATGACCGGAAGAAGGATTCTTCTTCCTTGACATCTTCACATCTAGAAGATACTTCATGACTGGAGGAAATTATTTATGACCGGAAGAAGGATTCTTCTTCCTTGACATCTTCACATCTTGGCATGAGACCACCTGACATTTACATGACTATGTTATTCATTTTATCACTGTCTAAAAACATACTCATAGTTGATACACAAGTTTCAAAAGCTCTCCCCAGGAATGAATCCTAATTATGAAACTTGGGGTTCCCCTTATAAAAGCTTCTTAAAATATCAATCTTCTAACAAAATCGTGTTAAAATCAAAAGCAAATTTTCAACCTGGTTTCAACACTCCGTATATATATAGGTTTCAAATAACCGTCAAGTAGCAGCGATATCCCTTGCTTGAAGTTTCAGAGTGGATACATAAAAAATAGGAGCGCACAACACTAAGAAACACTACTTAATTTTTAACCCTAAGCTGTGCACCTCACAAAAGCTCTCCCCAGAAAATGAATCCAAATAAAGAAACTTTGAGTTCCCCTTATGAAATTCTTCTTAAAATATCAATCTTCCTATCAAAATTTCAAAATCAAATTTCAACCTGGTTTCAACTATCCATATATTTATCATGGCACCTCTACCGACAGGTTCTTTGAAACTGAAAAAACTGAAACTGAAACTGAAACTGAAACTGAAACTGAAACTGAAACTGAAACTGAAACTGAAACTGAAACTGAAACTGAAACTGAAACCGAAACTGAAACTGAAACTTCGATGGTGACACAGTAAAAAAATGAATATCTCCTTGAATATTGGGAGCTACCGGTAGTAGGGGACCAAACTGGTACCAAAATGTCCACAATGACGAAGCCGTATCGATTATGTCAAATGGCTGTGAGTTTGTAGCTTGGGGGATCAACGAATAATTAATTTCTTTACAGTTCTTGCCTTGTACCATCATCATTTTTCAAACCGTGACGGTGACACACAAAAATTAGATATCTCCCTCAATATTGGGAGATGGGGATATAACTGGTACCAAAATGTCGACAATGACAAGGAGGTATCGATTACCTCAAACAGTTTTCCTTTTGTAGCTTAGGGGAGCAAGGAAAAACTAATTTTGCCTTCATCATCATTGTGAGAATACACCATTCCCCTTGATCGTAGCTGGCAGTGCTTGTAGTTTGGACGCTGCGGATACACCAGTCCCTTAGATCGTAGCAGCATAGTGCTTGTAGTTCGGATGCCGTGGATACACTGTTCCCTAGATTGTAGCTGACGTGCTTGTTGTTCATGGCACTTTGAAACTTTGCGCACCTGGTTGCAAGGAATATCGCTGCTCCTTGACTAGTTACATCAATAACTGCTGGCTATACTTGCTCTATTCGCGGAGAAGTAACCCTCCTTCGGTCTCAGTGCCGTTGCACTCCACTTCAATCGTAGGGGGTTACTTGTGTAGACCTCCTTCAGTCTCCACTTTGGGCAAGCCCTCAGTGTCAACCTCAGGAGGTTACACTGTGAAGCGAGTGCCTGCATAATATTTTTGAGCATTACTTAAGGGACCACCATCCCCAGGTTTCCAAAAAGGATTCACACAGTGTGCGAGTAAGTCGACACTTAATACAGAACCGTCTCTCTTTTTTTGAAAACAAAAATGAAACTTAAACTCCAACTTTGTATTTACAGTTTGAAACTGAAACTTGAAACTGAAACTTGAAACTGAAACTTGAAACTTCACGGAAACAAAACAAAACACTACCACCAAACATTGATGATGACAGTAAAAAATTGATATATCCCTGAATGTTGGGAGCTAGAGGGACCAAACAGGGTACCAAAATGTCCGCAATAACAAGGCGGATACTGAATATTGTTAAATGGCTTTGCATTACTAGTAGCTTAGGGGAGAAACGAAAATTAATTTTGCCATCATCGTCATCATCGTACTAGACTTACACCGTCCCATTCCCCTATATTGTAGCTGGCAGTGCTTGTAGTTTGGACACCAGAGCAAGAATACACCATTCCCCTAGATCGGAGCTAGGCAGTGCTTGTACTAGTTCCGACACCAGAGCAAGAATACACCAGCAGTTCCCTAGATCATCGGAGCAGCCAGTGCTTGTAGTTTATGGCACTTTGAAACTTCCCAAGCCTGGTTGCAAGGGATATCACTGCTACTCAACTAGTTACATCAATGACTGCCAGCTATACTCGCTAACCGGGTGGAAATAACCCTCCTTTGGTCTCAATGGCATTGCACTCCACTTCGACTCAAGAGTGTTACTTGTGTAGACCTCCTTCAGTCTCCACTTCGGGCAAGCCCTCAGTGTCGTCCACAGGAGGTTACATCATGAATCCGTTTTGAAACAAGATTCTGAAACTTGAAACCTGGGGATGGTGGTACCTCCTTAAGTAATGTCCAAAAATATTATGCTGGCACTCGGCTCATTGCACTTGCTCTCATGGGGGCATAATATTTTTGGTCATTACTTAAGGAGGGACCACCATCCCCAGGTTTCAAGTTTCAGAATCTGGTTTCAAAACGGATTCACACCACCCAAGTAAGTCGACAGTTATTGGGTGATTCCCGAAAAAGTCTGGGTAGGGGCCCAGATTTAATTCTGTACCATTTTGACCCAGATACTGGTCGAGGTGAGCTCTCGTGGACCAGTATCTGGGTCCATACCCAGATTTGCTTGAAATCCGGCATGGAATTTTTATTTTCGCGCGCACGCCCCTGCTTATCACTTAGGAAGTATGCATTAATAATTTATTTTATCCATGGATTCCGTATTCCAAAAATGAGACTTTAGACACTGGCCCGCCAAAATCTGGGTATGGTGATTTTCATTCCCGAAATACAAAAATCTGGGCCCCTACCCAGACTATTTCGGGAATCACCCATTATACAGACAAGAACATAATCGACTCACTCGAGTAAAACTTTGAGGTAAAGTACCACGCGTACAGTACATTTTTTCTTGTTCGATCTACGGTACCGGTACCGCTACGTACTCGTACCAGGAACGAAGCTGGAAACGCATAGTACGAGTAAGAGTTACGTACCTGTATCGTATAGTACGTACCAGTAGACCCTACCGTACGTTGTTCAGTAACACCCGGGCCATGATACCGAACTTGAAATTTCTGTGGATCATCACCACTTTCCTTGATAAGAAACACTCGCTCGGTGGGCAAGCAATGGCAACAGCAACAGCAACAGCAACAGCAACAAGACACGATACCATCACGACACCATCACACGATACCACACACCAATCCACACAACAATCTACGATCCATCCACAATGAGCCGTGTTGTTTCTAAACCAGATCCGAACGACGTCGTCATCGTTTCGGCCCTCCGCACCCCGATGTGCCGTTCCCGCAAGGGAGCCCTGGCGAAAACCCCTCCGTCCACGCTGCTCACCGCCGTCCTGGAGGCCACTCTGAAGCGAACGGGCGTCCGGGGAGAGGATATCGAGGACCTTTGCGTCGGAAACTGCCTGCTGCCCCCGTCGGGATACGCCGCCATGCGCATGGCCCAGGTGGTGGCGGGCATCGACGCCGAGACTACGCCCGTCTCGTGGGTCAACCGGCAGTGCAGCTCGGGACTCCAGGCGGTGGCCAACGTGGCCGACGCAATTGCCACCCGCAAGATCACCATGGGCATCGGAAGCGGGGTCGAGTCCATGTCGACGACGCCCATGTCGTCCATCAAGGCACCGGATGTCGACTGGGACACGATGAAGAAATCCCACGCACAGGACAAGACCCGGGTCATGGACTGCCTCATTCCCATGGGAGTGACGAGCGACAACGTCGTGTCCCAGTACGGACTCAAGCGGGAAGACCTGGACAGGTTTGCGGCCGAGTCCCACCAAAAAGCGGCCGCGGCACGGGCCGCCGGGAAATTCCGCAACGAGATCGTCCCCGTCGGCGGCGTCAAAGAGGACGACGGGATCCGCCCGCAGACCACACCGGAAATCCTGGCCAGGCTCAAGCCGGTATTTTCCGAGGACGGCAAGACGACCGCGGGGAACTCCTCGCAGACCACCGACGGGGCGGCCGCCGTCCTGGTCACCACCCGGGCCGAGGCCCAAAAGCGGGGACTCCCCATCCTCGGTGTCTGGAGGGGCTATTCCGTGAAGGGGGTTCCCCCCCGCATCATGGGCATCGGCCCCGCCGTGGCCATCCCGGCCGTCCTCAAGCAGTGCGGATTGACCGTTCCCGACATCGACGTGTGGGAGATCAACGAGGCCTTTGCCTCGCAGGCCAGCTGGTGCGTCGACGTGCTGGGGATCGATCCCGCATAAGGTCAATCCCAACGGGGGAGCGATCGCCCTCGGCCATCCGCTGGGGTGCACCGGTGCCCGGCAGATCGCCACGCTGCTCAACGAGCTGCACCGCCGCGGTGAGCGGTTCGGTGTCGTGTCCATGTGCATCGGGACGGGAATGGGGGCCGCCGCCGTCCTGGAGGTCGAGCCAACACCGGCAGCGTCGTCGAAGCTGTAGATGGATGAGGGCGTGGGCGTGGGCGTGGAAAGGCGTGTGACGGACGCAAATCACAGCAGACTACAAAAAAGATACTATAGTCCTAGCATACATACAACATAGAGCAGCAATCCAATCCAATCCAATCCAATCCAACGCAACGAATTGTTCAATCCTGTTCAATCAGGCAGACGTAAAGACTCTTGCATAGAGCGCCACTGCTGTGTCGCGCGTAGTCTTAGTCCCTAGAACGAAAACTGTTGGCGCAATAGCATGCAACAGATGATGATACTTCGTATGTGGCAACGCAACGAATCCGTTTGCAGTACCGCCGCTGTGCATCGATGCCGTCTCGTGTGTGCTCTGGTGATTGGTTTTGTCCGTACCGTAAATGCGGGGTTCCAGGGCGGGACGACCCTTGCCGGTTGGTGCGCGGGCCTATTCCTTCCGTAGTTCGAGAACCGTAGGCGGCAACCCGTGAGACGAACCGAACCGAGCCCACCGTCGATTGGGCATTCGGCGGTGGCTAGGCTCTTGAGACGACGAACCCAGTCGGGAACGACGACGACGATTCTGCAGGATGACGACAAGGCACGGAACGCACGCAGTACTAAAAACTAAAGCTTTCTCTAAGTAGTAGTAGTGATGGCACGTAGATACGCAAAAAGGCAAATCCATTGGAACAAAACTGAACTGAAAACGACACGATTCTTCCGGTGTTGGTTGTGGTTGTGATTGTAGTTGCGGTTGATGATGATGGTACTGGTACTGCTAATGATGATGTTGGAAATTGACATTGCTGCAACCTCCACCGAAATGTCCACGACCGCATCCCTTAACCCTGCGCCGTTTCGAACACGAATAGGAAGCATCCATCCATCCATCCATCCATCCACAACCCAACCCAACCCAACGAAACACTGGCAATAAATGCATGCATGCATTTATGTAGGAACTAATGAATCCAACACGATCACGAGTACCGCGGTTGTCGCTCGCCGATTCCAATTCCAATTTCAATTCCAATTCCGCTATCCTCTCGAACCATACCCATCCACCGAAGTAACCCATCCTAGTAGTCTCGTTTCTTCCCGGTGTGCGTGCGTACATGCGTGCGTGCAATCATGAATCTATACAACAGTGTAGGTAGGTAATGTAACGCAATAGACAGAGACAGAGAGAGCACGCCTCCGCACCAACAATGTAGCGCACAACTACCACCAGGAGGATTTTTTTCCTTCCTTTCCCTGGTTGTGGCGGGTGCTCATGCGGCGCTTGATCTGGGCGGTTCGGACCGCCTGCTGGGCTCCCGGGGTCATGCCCTCGTAGGGATCGCTGCTCTTAGCGTCCAGGTGGGCCTTGATACTGGCAAACCGTTTGCAGGCATCCGGGATATCGCTGTTGTCGTCGAGGAGTTTCTTGCAATAGTTTTCCGAGACCGATACTTCTGGGAATGTGTGGGATGTGATGTGATGTGATTGAAATTGAATTGGATGGAATTGAATGGAATGGAATTCCAGAAACAGTCCACGGAGCGAAATAAATCCCATGGCGCGACGAAAAAGAGTCCGGATTAATGCAGAGCGCACGGGAGAGAGAGCCAAAACAAAGCCGTGAGATCTGGCACATCGCATCGCATCGCACCGTATCACAACTCGACACAACTTGACAACAAGGGGATCACAAAAGGAGAAGACAGCAACAACGCGATCCTATCAAGACCTTCACTACTTACTCTTTTGGACAGCCATGGTTGCGTTTGTTTCCACAGGTCAACTCGACTTTTAAGATCGATCTATTGAATGTATCAGCGGTATATAGGTAGCAGTAGTATTAACAGCAATCAGCCCTATTGCAGGAGTATCACATCGATGTCGAACCCGGGTTCAGAGGGGCCATGTCAATCTACCGGAACGGGTCCGTACGAAGCACACAGGGGAGGATCCGAGAGAGAAAAAATTCATTCGCCTCGTTCATTCTACCGTAGGATACCCTACGTAGATGCCGGTTCGGAGGTAACATCCCGTACTAGTACTAGTACTCGTATTGTACCGGTACCGGGGGTCAACTCAACTCAACGAAGGTAAGTTACCGTAATTACGGTACGGTATCCGTTTTCGCACTCCGCTCAGTTCAGCTCAGACAAACGCAGTGTGTCTACCTAAATATCTCTCCGGGGTCACGGCCAGATGTCCAAAGTTCTGAAAGGATTTTGGTTGATGTTTTCCGTGTTCTGCGCGACATTCTTTTTCGTTCCGTGCGAAACAGAACGAGACCCGGATGTCACGGTCCATTCGAGTGGATGAACGGTCTGACGGACGGACGGACGAAAGTGTGAGAGTTCACACAGAGTTCGAAGGATCCGAAACTGCACCGCTGCTACCTATTAAGAGTACTATCATACGTAAGAGTTTAGTTGTAAATTATGCTATGACACCGTTGAACCTTGTACATTATTTTGTGCATGTGGCGAACCGCCCAAATTAACACCTAAACAGTGACTTTGTCACTTCCAAAAATCTATGCGCAGGTACCGTACAAGAAACACACACAAAATGGTACAAACACAAACACAAACACACATAAATTCGCACATACAAACACACACAGAACGGTACAAATGCGCAACCTCAAAATGCTTACTACTACTACTAGTACGTACTGCTGTGGTGCTAAAATGTATTCGTACTAGTATCTCTCACCAGAATTCCAATACTTCTTCAAAAGAATTCTTGGAGCAGTGTCACCAAAACAGACAGACTTCAAAAGAAAATCATTAGGAGGAACAACAATCAGTAACATTTTCATCACAAGCGATGAAGCATTTGCATTGCTTTTCCTTTACAACAACTATGAATTGTGGCTGAACACAACAAAGGGCACAACACAAGGAAGAGAAAGAAATTCACTGACAGTAAGTTGGGAAATACGGAGGGATGGAGTGACGAGGGACAAGAACTTTACGTATATGTCAAAAGTGAAATAGAAAAAAGAAGGGAGGAACAAGAGTCAAAAGATTTAGAGCAGATAGAACTACTACTCAAAAAATACCAACAGCAAAGTGGCAATCATAAACGACAACAACGTAATGGGAATGAAGAAAATAGAAAGGAGCAAAGGAGGCGGAAGTGAAAATACAACATAATGGAGACTCTCAACAAGAATCACGAGGACTACAAATATTGCATCAAAAATGTGAAAAATTTACAAAAGTAAATGGTGGTAAGAACAAAACTATTAGCCCGATTAGTTCATCATTATTTTATGTCCGTTGGCACAATATGTTTGTCTTGTATTAAAATTAAATTGTATAAATAAGATTAGTGCAAAAGCTGATGAAATGCTTTCTTCTTTGTACAAAAATATGTTTGTTGGCTTTTGGTATTTGATATTTGTAGTGTGAGTATTGTGAAATGGACATACCATAAAAGATTGCTTGTTATCAAGAAACTAATACAATTGTGAAGAAATTTGTAATAACGGTACGACAATATCCTTGCAGATAAAGGATAATATTACAAAGGATGAGTTTCATAAGGAAAAAAGAAAAATTGAGTAGAGAATACATTATTATTGGGGTAAGCATGAAACGAAGTTGTGCCAGAAAAAAATGTGAAGAAACCATAACAATGGGGCTGAAACTATGATTGCAAAAATAGCCCTTCTTCCAATTGTTGTGTGCAAAATTACATAGAGAATTATTTTTCATGCGTGCAACAAAAATTTCCAATTTTTTTAAATAAATTGCATGAATTTGACACAAGCATGAGCATCGTTTAAGTGTTGTTGTTGTTTAATTTCTGACCAATCAAGGCACGCTCTTTCGGTTCAACAGAAGGGTTGTACATAACTTGATTGTCGAGTACCTCTGGCACTAGACCACTACTCAGTGGAATGTTAGGGGTGTTTGATAGACCAAATGTTTCCCTAGCATCCTCTTTCTTCTTCAAACTTCTGATGAGTAGGGAAGATGCAAAATCATCTACCCCTAAAGATTGGTAGTAATAAGAATAGCATGATTGGTTGTGTGAAATATGGCTGAGAAGAGCAGGTGAAACAATTACTTCTGTATTCTTTCTTCGTCTTGCTGTAAACAAGGGGGGTTTCTTCTTCTTGGTGTCCTTCTTCTTTCCATAACTGGTGGTAATTATTAAATTCCTTTCGTGACCAGAAATACCAAAGCTACCAAAGGGTAGATTTCCTATGCGCATGAATCAATGAGTCCCGTAATCATCTAAGTAATCGATTCCCACGGCATATCGATTCCCACGGCGCATCGATTCCCATCGCGTATAAACGGTGAGCAATCCCTGTCTTACGATATTGCCATTGTTCTTCGGTGAGCAAACTCTGATTTCATAAAATATCACACGAGCTACGGGAGCAATTCCTGACCTTAATGATAAACATTTCATGGAGTCTTCCTAACGGAACAAGAGAAGAAAACCGTTGGCATGTGATTCTCACACAATACATATACATGCATACAAATATATATGGTCAACGACTAATACATGTACGGAAATAATCAGCAAGTAATCTCAGCACTACGCAACAGCAGTTGCAACGTATTCATCTCAATAAAAGAGATATCTTGCATTTCGGCAAGATTTCACTTTATCTCATACTTTTAACATTCAACTGATTTATATCCCAAAATTCACACTAGTTGCTACCAACTACTTGTAATCTACATACTAAGGTCTGTCTCGCTGCAATCTGAATAAGTCACAGCAAGAGGAGATCTGGCGTTTCCCTAGTCTTGCCTGTAGTCCGATTATCCGTTGCCGAAAGTATCCAACCACAATTGTCACGCGTAGAGTACAATCGTTTGTCTACTAACACACTAACACAGCGTTGCTGTTCGTCAGAAGCCTTTGAATCAGACTCTCAACGAATCGTATTCAGAAGGAAAATAATAGATTAACAGTCGCAAGCTCTAAGAAGGCTTGCACACAAGAAGGAACAGGAACGGAATTGAACACAATCCCTACGCTGGCATATGCACATCGCACATTGTACACGAAGCAGTTCCCATTCTCAGTCACCACGCAATTCTTTCCAAGGCTCCGAACCACCACAGATGCCGAACATACCGGTAATGCCCGGCAATGCACTCGGAGGCGAAGAGAAGAATGACGCCGAAGTCACCACTATCGAACGCTTTCCCAGCTTCGATGGTGATATGAGAAAGATACTCATATCCTTACTCAACGTAACAAGTGAGATTACTAGCAAGTTGTGCCTAGCTCTCAAAGAAGGCGGATTATGCGAGTGGAAGTCGTTCCTCGACGCACTTATCGAACCGGATTTTGCACGCGAACTTACCTATACGGAGCAAGGATTGGCAACGCATATCCCTCGATCCATCCAAAGGAGCATAGAAGCACTTGCGGATTTCGCTATCGACCTACAAGAAGAAGGTGTTGACCTAGGAGAAGACGAGAAGGACTGGAAAGATGTAAAGTCATATACATACATAGAACTCCAGGCATTCCGCGAAGAGCGTGCCCAACGCTTACGTAACGAATCTGCTCTGAACCCACCACCTCCTCCGGCGGGAAGTAACAAAAAGTCCCCTCAGCAGGTAAAGTACGAATCATGGTGCCGAAAAGCACGAGATGAAAAGTCCTTTACACCCCTCACGAATGACTCGAGATTCGAACACTGGCTCGTTGGTTTCAAAGCTAAACTCGAGGCATACGACATCAATACAGAGACATTCTTCGATGAAACTTGGCCTCCAGCCACGCTTGTGGGTTACACCCGTGATCTCTACGTCAAACAATGTGCCTTCTTCTGGGTACTTATGTTGGAAGTCTTCAAGAGTGACCTTTCTGCATCATGTGTACACAGTCATTCTACCACTCGTGATGGACGCAAGGCATACTTCGACTTTGTAAACCTTCATTGCCAATCAAAAGCAAAGGTATATGACAACTCGACTCAGCTACAAGCGTTGCTCAAGTTGAACCTCAACAATTGGAAGGAATCCAAAGTGAAATTCATCACACATTGGTTTGATGAATTGAATCACCTCAACAAGCTCCGTCCTACCAACAAGCCCCTTGAGTACCATACTGTCAAATCAGCATTGTGTCAGGCATGCTATTCCAGCTTCCAGCTAAGCGAACAGTTTGCCAAAGTCAAGGATCCAGGTGGGACGAATAGCACCGTAACGGATGCAGTTGCCGAAGCCGCTGCTATCCACGATCTTAAAATCACGCTTTTACTCGAAGCAACTCGACTTGATTCCCAGTCTGCGATGTCTGCTCCTCGGTCGACCGTACGTGCACACGTTCATGATTTTTCTTCTGACTCGACCCAAAACCATGATGACTATGCTCTCCCCATCGAATTTGAAGGAGACTATCAAGATTATGCTGTGTTTAAGGCTGGACGTACCCCTGACCCTACCACAAGGTTGCCTACAAACATATGGAAGGCCTTGTCACGTCAGGACATGAAGAGTTGGCTCAGTTTTTCTCCGGAAGGCAAGAAAATCGTGGTTGCCTCATTGCGACGCGACTTACTTAACACGGACCAACCTGACCCCAACAGTGTCAAACCCATTACCCGGAAGGCATACCAACATGAACAATCGGTATCTTTTCAAGAAGACGATACTTCGACCAAGGATGAGCATGCCAATTCCGCAGCAGACCTACATCCTGCTGTAGAGAATGATCGTAGAGGCGTTTTCCATGCATCCCTAGGTGTATACAAATCCACGACCTCTTCGTCTAAGGACCAGCGACCTCTCAAGTCTTCCGTGTCACCCGCGCATCCAGCTCGATTCCTTTCAAACAACCCTGACATTCAGTACAAAAAGGACGGTGACACCCAAATACCTGTCGGAACACCATCGTATTCCGCCAATTTTCACCAGTGGTATACTCCCGAGGATGATCTCACCTTTCCTAATGATGGTTCCGTAACGTCATACACATACCGTATACACAAAACTACGGTTACTAGCCCTGGTTTTGCCATGGTCGATCGCGGCGCAAATGGCTGCATCATCGGTAATGATGCATGTCTCATCTCCAAGGATATCCCACCACGATATGTTAACGTCACCGGCATTAACAATCATCAGGTACAAAATATTCCCATTGCTACATGCGGAGCATATTCCATGTCGAACAGAGGCCCCGTCATTCTCATTTTCAATGAATGTGCCTATACAGGACGACATCCTTCTATATTGTCATCCGGCCAGATGGAAGCATATTTTTCCACTGTAGACGACACGTCCATCAAAGCAGGCGGAGGACAGGTCATCACCACCTCCGATGGCTATGCACTGCCTCTTAGCATACGACACGGTTTACCATATCTTGCGATGCGAAAGTATACGACTGTCGAATTTGACACGCTACCACATGTTATCATGACGTCCGATAAACATTGGGACCCATCTATTCTCGATACCACGATCAGTGCAAAGGATGAACAATTTCTCCAGAAATATCCTCCCCAACCACAGCAACTCCCTTATGCCGATTACGACGAATATGGGAACCCACGCTGCCTTGAAGGATTCGATATATCTGTTTCTCCCGGGTCCTCCACGGTCACATCCCTCAGCTCGTATTCCAGCCATTCCACCCGATCTCCCTTTCTTCCGATTGATGATCATAAGAACAACGATCGCTCCTTTTGGCTTACTTCCACCGACTACGCTCATCAAGAACGTCTCGCATGCTGCGCGCCAACCGCAGTCTCTGGAACAGTCACTGCGTTTCCAATAGATTGTACAGCCAGTGACACTACACGCATTGCAGCTACGCCCCGCGAAAGATACCCCAACGAACATGACTACTTATCCCTCAAACCTTTCTTTTGTTGGGTTTCCACCGATCGCATCAAAGCTACTTTTGAAAACTCAACCCAATACGGTTCGTTAGCGGTTAGCCCTGATGGTAACATTTTCAAACGGTTTCATTCCCCTCAACCGGCCATGAACGTTCGCCCCTTCAATGACGATGTTATGTCCGATGCAGTCTATTCAGATGTCCCAGCAATTGATGGTGGATCCAAGATTGCTCAGATCTTCTTTGGCCGCAAATCACATATTATACACGTTGAAGAAATGCGTACCACCGGCGATTTCCTATCCTGCTTTCAGAACTTTGTTCGAAAATGGGGCAGGCCCATCCGCCTCCTTTGCGACCACGGTAACTATCAATCAAGTAAGAAAGTCATGGATTACCTCAAAATGTTATGGATTGGACTCTGGCAAAGTGAACCGTACCATCAACACCAGAATCAATTCGAACGACGATACCAAACGTTCAAACGCATTGTCAATCGCGTCATGGATCGTACCGGCACACCACCACACATGTGGTTACTGTGCATGACATACGTCGCGGGTCTCCTCAATGTTGTCTCTGACCCTACGCTGTCCGATAAACAACCGATCTTCATTGCCACGGGTACAATTGGCGACATCAGCGCATACACCAGTTTCTTCTGGTTTGAACCTGTGTATTTCAAGACCAATGACTCTCCTTTCGGTACCAAATCTACCGAACGCCTAGGTCATTTCGTCGGCATCGCCGAACATGTTGGCAATGGACTCTGCTTTCGCATCTGGGATCCAGTTACCAACAAGTTACTAGACCGGTCCGGTGTTCGATCTGCTCTTACACCTGAGTCACGTAACAAACGCGCGGGCCTATTTACTGATGATGGTTTCATCAAATGGCGTAACGCAAAGGATTCCTTACCCCGTATATACGCCACTGGAGAAGCTCCAGCTTTCAAACATGGGGAGCATACCAATCAGAATAAACTCATTGACGAGTCTACCAAACCAAACAGCTCAGTTTCCCCTAACGGTTCACCTGCTGATTCTGACACCGCCGATGCCACCGTTCCATCTGCACCCAACAAACAACCAGATACCACGCCCCACGCATCTGGCACTCAACCAATTCTTCAACCACCCGCCCACCCCTCGTTACCGAGCTTTCTTTATAAGAAGGTCGATGACAGCCCTAGCTGGTCACCTTCTCCACTCCCTAACAACTATGGGGAGAGTCTTGATGGTCCTCCTATGACACACATCTTCAGCAAGACATCCGACGGCGTCCTCCTTACTGAAGATGATTTTGACCCTCCGGAATTAGCATACTTTGATGTTAGTGACGTCGCAACTCCACACACAAACCCAGCTACTCCTTCCGTAGACCCATCACAGGTAGTTGTTACCGACGAAGAAGGTAACGCACAATTTGACAATGACGGTAAACCTATTACCATTCCTACGATCCCGATTGCCGATCTACAAGGACGTTCCTTCCTTGTAACCAATCCCGATGGCACTTGGAAGCGTCTTACCATCGTCGATGTTGAAGACAGTCTTGAACGCAATAAAGACTTCATCAAGTTCAAGTGCAAACACTCCGATGACGAACTCGATGATATCATTGCATACAATGACGTCATGAATTACATACATCGTGATTCAACACAAGAAGACGGCAAACTCTGGTCGTTTCGCCGCATCCTAGGACACCAAGGTCCACTGGATAACAAGCATCCTCAATACAAAGGTTCCAAGTATAACCTCTGGATTGAATGGGAGAATATGGAACGCACATATGAACCTCTGGCCAATATTGCAGCTGATGACCCGGTCACCGTTGCAAAATATGGGAAAGACAACAACTTGCTTGATCTCCCGGGTTGGAAACGTCTCAGAAGAATCACCAACCTAGCCCAACGAACCAAGAAACTTGATCGACTCGTGCACCAAGCCAAACTACGTTCCTTCCGTACCACTCCGCAGTATCAATATGGATTCAAAGTTCCTCGTAACCACGAAGAAGCCCTCCGATTTGATCAAGCCAACGGAAACACCAAATGGGAAGATGCCACCACTCTGGAAATGGCACAACTCAATGAGTACAATACATTCATTGATAAAGGCGTGTACAAGACAAGCTCCATTCCTCCGGGATTCCAACAGATCAAGGTACACATGATATACGCTGTCAAACACGACGGAAGACACAAGGCTCGCCTCGTTGCTAACGGTAATCTCACTGAGGCCCCTATCCACAGTGTTTACGCAGGCATCGTATCTCTTTGCGGCCTACGTATGTGCCTATTCCTAGCTGAACTCAACGATCTAGAAGCATGGGGCACCGACATAGGTAACGCATACTTAGAAGCAGTCACCTGCGAGAAAGTATGCACCAAAGCAGGTCCCAAATTCGGATCGTTGGAGGGTCACCTGTTGGTCATTTACAAAGCCCTATATGGTCTCAGGTCTTCAGGCAAGTGCTTTGGAGACTTACTCGCGGCTTGTCTCATCGAACTCGGCTTCGAAAGATCCCGCGCAGAACCGGAAATATTCCTCAAACCCGGAACGAACAAGCATGGTGAACGTGTATATGAGCTTATATGCACATATGTCGATGACCTATGTCTCTGCATGGCAGATCCCAATTCCTTCTTGAAGATATTGCAATCGTCACCATATAACTTCAAATTGAAGGGATCCGGACCTATGAACTTTCACTTAGGCTGTGGATTTGAGCGCGACGAACATGGTGTTCTGTGCATGAATCCCATAAAGTTCATCGAAAAGATGGAAGCATCTTACGAACAAATTATTAAATTCCTTTCGTGACCAGAAGTACCAAGGCTACCAAAGGGTAGATTTCCTATGCGCATGAATCAATGAGTCCCGTATCCATCTAAGTAATCGATTCCCACGGCGCATCGATTCCCATCGCGCATAAACGGTGAGCAATCCCTGTCTTACGATATTGCCATTGTTCTTCGGTGAGCAAACTCTGATTTCATAAAATATCACACGAGCTACGGGAGCAATTCCTGACCTTAATGATAAACATTTCATGGAGTCTTCCTAACGGAACAAGAGAAGAAAACCGTTGGCATGTGATTCTCACACAATACATATACATGCATACAAATATATATGGTCAACGACCAATACATGTACGGAAATAATCAGCGAGTAATCTCAGCACTACGCAACAGCAGTTGCAACGTATTCATCTCAATAAAAGAGATATCTTGCATTTCGGCAAGATTTCACTTTATCTCATACTTTTAACATTCAACTGATTTATATCCCAAAATTCACACTAGTTGCTACCAACTACTTGTAATCTACATACTAAGGTCTGTCTCGCTGCAATCTGAATAAGTCACAGCAAGAAGAGATCTGGCGTCTCCCTAGCTTCGCCTGTAGTCCGATTATCCGTTGCCGAAAGTATCCAAACACAATTGTCACGCGTAGAGTACAATCGTTCGTCTACTAACACACTAACGCAGCGTTGCTGTTCTTCAGAAGTCCTTGAATCAGACTCTCAACGAATCGGATTCAGAAGGAAAATAATAGATTAACAGTCGCAGGCTCTAAGAAGGCTTGCACACAAGAAGGAACAGGAACGGAATTAATCATAATCCCTACGCTGGCATATGCACGTCGCACATCGCACAAGAAGCAGTTCCCATTCTCAGTCACCACGCACTTCCTTCCAAGACTCCGAACCGCCACAGATGCCGAACATACCGGAACCGGTAATGGCCGGCAATGCACTCGGAGACGAAGAGAAGAATGACGCCGAAGTCACCACTATCGAACGCTTTCCCAGCTTCGATGCTGATATGAGAACTATACTCATATCATTACTCAACGTAACAAGTGAGATTACTAGCAAGTTGTGCCTAGCTCTCAAAGAAGGCGGATTATGCGAATGGAAGTCGTTCCTCGACGCACTTATCGAACCGGATTTTGCACGTGAACTTACCTATATGGAACAAGGATTGGCAACGCATATCCCTCGCTCCATCCAAAGGACCATAGAAGCACTTGCGGATTTCGCTATCGACCTACAAGAAGGCGATGTTGTTCTAGCAGAAGACATGAGGAACTGGAAGGATGTAAAGTCATATACTTACAGGGAATTCCAGTCATTCCGCGAAGAACGTGCCCAACGCCTGCGTAACGAATCTGTTTTGAACCCACCACCTCCTCCGCCAGGAAATAACAAAAAGTCACCTCAGCAGGTAAAGTACGAATCATGGTGCCGAAAAGCACGAGATGAAAAGTCCTTTACACCCCTCACGAATGACTCGAGATTTGAACACTGGCTCGTAGGTTTCAAAGCTAAACTTGAGGCATACGACATCGATACAGAGACATTCCTCGATGAAACTTGGCCTCCAGCCACGCTCGTAGGTTACACCCGCGACCTCTACATCAAACAATGTGCCTTCTTCTGGGTACTAATGTTGGAAGTCTTCAAGAGTGACCTTTCTGCATCATGTGTACACAGTCATTCTACCACTCGTGATGGGCGCCAGGCCTACTTCGACTTCGTAAACCTTCATAGCCAATCAAAAGCAAAGGTATACGACAACTCGACCCAGCTACAAGCGTTGCTCAAGTTGAACCTCAACAATTGGAAAGAATCCAAAGTGAAATTCATCACACATTGGTTTGACGAATTGAATCACCTCAACAAGCTTCGTCCTCCCAACAAGCCCCTCGAGTATCACACTGTAAAATCAGCGTTATGTCAGGCATGCTATTCCAGCTTCCAACTAAGCGAACAGTTTGCCAAAGTCAAGGATCCAGGTGGAACGAATAGCAACGTGACGGATGCAGTTGCCGAAGCCGCTGCTATCAATGATCTTAAAATCACGCTTTTACTCGAAGCAACTCGACTTGATTCCCAGTCTGCGATGTCTACTCCTCGGCCGACTGTACGTGCACACGTTCATGATTTCTCCTCTGACTCGACTCAACACCATGATGACTATGCTCTCCCAATCGAATTTGAAGGAGATTATCAAGATTATGCTGTGTTCAAGGCTGGACGTACCCCTGACCCTACCACAAGGTTGCCTACAAACATATGGAAGGCCTTGTCACGTCAGGACATGAAGAGTTGGCTCAGTTTTTCTCCGGAAGGCAAGAAAATCGTGGTTGCCTCATTACGACACGACTTACTTAACACGGACCAACCTGACCCCAACAGTGTCAAACCCATTACCCGGAAGGCATACCAACATGAACACTCGGTATCTTTCCAAGAAGACGATGCTTCAATCAAGGATGAGCATGCCAATTCCGCAGCAGACCTACATCCTGCTGTAGAGAATGATCGTAGAGGCGTTTTCCATGCGTCTCTAGGTGTATACAAATCAACGACCTCCTCGTCTAAGGACCAGCGACCTCTCAAGTCTTCCGTGTCACCCGCGCACCCAGCTCG
The DNA here is from genome assembly GCA_037355745.1 of Pseudo-nitzschia multiseries. Classification (NCBI taxonomy): domain Eukaryota; phylum Bacillariophyta; class Bacillariophyceae; order Bacillariales; family Bacillariaceae; genus Pseudo-nitzschia; species Pseudo-nitzschia multiseries. Next base: position 8,567,160 of record CM074790.1, read on the forward strand.
ATTCCTTTCAAACAACCCTGACATTCAGTACAAAAAGGACGGTGACACCCAAATACCTGTCGGAACACCATCGCATTCCGCCAATTTTCACCAGTGGTATACTCCCGAGGATGACCTCACATTTCCTAATGATGGCCCCGTAACGTCATACACATACCGTGTACACAAAACTACGGTTACTAGCCCTGGTTTTGCCATGGTTGATCGCGGCGCGAATGGCTGCATCATCGGTAATGATGCATGTCTCATCTCCAAGGATATCCCACCACGATATGTTAACGTCACCGGCATTAACAATCATCAGGTACAAAACATTCCCATTGCTACATGTGGGGCATATTCAATGTCAAACAGAGGCCCCGTCATTCTCATTTTCAATGAATGTGCCTATACAGGACGACATCCTTCTATATTGTCATCCGGCCAAATGGAAGCATATTTTTCCACTGTAGACGACACGTCCATCAAAGCAGGCGGAGGACAGGTCATCACCACCTCCGATGGCTATGCACTGCCTCTTAGCATACGACACGGCTTACCATATCTTGCGATGCGAAAGTATACGACTGTCGAATTTGACACGTTACCACATGTTATCATGACATCCGATAAACATTGGGACCCATCTGTTCTCGATACCACGATCAGTGCAAAGGATGAACAATTTCTCCAGAAATATCCTCCTCAACCACAGCAACTCCCCTATGCCGATTACGACGAATATGGGAACCCACGCTGCCTTGAAGGACTCGATATATCTGTTTCTCCCGGGTCCTCCACGGTTACATCCCTCAGCTCGTATTCCAGCCATACCACCCGATCTCCCTTTCTTCCGATTGATGACCATAAGAACAACGATCGCTCCTTTTGGCTTACTTCCACTGACTACGCTCATCAAGAACGTCTCGCATGCTGCGCGCCAACCGCAGTCTCTGGAACAGTCACTGCGTTCCCGACAGATTGTACAGCCAGTGACACTACACGTATTGCAGCTACACCACGCGAAAGATACCCCAACGAACATGACTACTTATCCCTGAAACCTTTCTTTTGTTGGGTTTCCACTGATCGCATCAAAGCTACTTTTGAAAACTCAACCCAATACGGTTCGTTAGCGGTTAGCCCTGATGGTAACATTTTCAAACGGTTTCATTCCCCTCAACCGGCCATGAACGTTCGTCCCTTTAATGACGATGTTATGTCCGATGCAGTCTATTCAGATGTCCCAGCAATTGATGGTGGATCCAAGATTGCCCAGATCTTCTTTGGCCGCAAATCGCATATTATTCACGTTGAAGAAATGCGTACCACCGGCGATTTTCTACCCTGCTTTCAGAACTTTGTTCGAAAATGGGGCAGACCCATCCGTCTCCTTTGCGACCACGGTAACTATCAATCAAGCAAGAAAGTCATGGATTACCTCAAGATGTTATGGATTGGACTCTGGCAAAGTGAACCGTATCATCAACATCAGAATCAATTCGAACGACGATACCAAACGTTCAAACGCATTGTCAATCGCGTCATGGATCGTACCGGCACACCACCACACATGTGGTTACTGTGCATGACATATGTCGCGGGTCTCCTTAATGTTGTCTCTGACCCTACGCTGTCCGACAAACAACCAATCTTCATTGCCACGGGTACAATTGGCGACATCAGCGCATACACCAGTTTCTTCTGGTTTGAACCTGTGTATTTCAAGACCAATGACTCCCCTTTCGGTACCAAATCTACCGAACGCCTAGGTCATTTCGTCGGCATCGCCGAACATGTTGGCAATGGGCTTTGTTTTCGAATCTGGGATCCAGTTACCAACAAGTTACTAGACCGGTCCGGTGTTCGATCTGCTCTTACACCTGAGTCACGTAACAAGCGCGCGGGCTTATTTACTGATGATGGTTTCATCAAATGGCGTAATGCAAAGGATTCCTTACCCCGTATATACGCCACTGGAGAAGCTCCAGCTTTCAAACATGGGGAGCATACCAATCAAAATAAACTCATTGACGAGTCTGCCCAACCAAACAGCTCAGTTTCCCCTAATGGTTCACCTGCTACTTCTGACACCGCCGATGATACCGTTCCATCTGCATCAACAGATATCACGCCCCACGCACCTGGCACTCAACCAAATCTTCAACCACCCACCCACCCCTCGTTACCGAGCTTTCTTTATAAGAAGGTCGATGACAGCCCAAGCTGGTCACCTTCTCCACTCCCTAACAACTATGGGGAGAGTCTTGATGGTCCTCCTACGGAACACATCTTCAGCAAGACATCTGATGGCGTTCTCCTTACTGAAGATGATTTTGATCCACCGGAATTAGCATACTTTGATGTTAGTGACGTCACAACTCCACACATCAACCCCGCTACTCCTTCAGTAGACCCATCTCAGGTAGTTGTTACCGACGAAGAAGGCAACGCACAATTTGACGATGATGGTAAACCTATTACCATTCCTACGATCCCGATTGCCGATCTACAAGGACGTTCCTTCCTTGTAACCAATCCCGATGGCACCCGGAAACGTCTCACCATTGTCGATGTTGAAGACAGTCTTGAACGCAATAAAGACTTCATCAAGTTCAAGTGCAAACACTCCGATGACGAACTCGATGATATCATTGCATACAATGACGTCATGAATTACATACATCGTGATTCAACACAAGAAGACGGCAAACTCTGGTCGTTTCGCCGCATCCTAGGACACCAAGGTCCACTGGATAACAAGCATCCTCAATACAAAGGTTCCAAGTATAACCTCTGGATTGAATGGGAGAATATGGAACGCACATATGAACCTCTGGCCAATATTGCAGCTGATGACCCGGTCACCGTTGCAAAATATGGGAAAGACAACAACTTGCTTGACCTCCCAGGTTGGAAACGTCTCAGGAGAATCACCAACCTAGCCCGACGAACCAAGAAACTTGATCGACTCGTGCATCAAGCCAAACTACGTTCTTTCCGTACCACTCCGCAGTATCAATATGGATTCAAAGTGCCTCGTAACCACGAAGAAGCCCTCCAATTTGATCAAGCCAACGGGAACACCAAATGGGAAGATGCTACCAATCTTGAAATGGCACAACTCAATGAATACAATACATTCATTGATAAAGGCATGTACAAGACAAGCTCCATTCCCCCGGGATTCCAACAGATCAAGGTACACATGATATACGCTGTCAAACACGACGGAAGACACAAGGCTCGCCTTGTTGCCAATGGTAATCTCACTGAGGCCCCTATCCACAGTGTTTACGCAGGCGTCGTATCTCTTCGCGGTCTACGTATGTGCCTATTCCTAGCTGAACTCAACGATCTAGAAGCATGGGGTACCGACATAGGTAACGCCTACTTAGAAGCAGTCACCTGCGAGAAAGTATGCATCAAGGCAGGTCCCGAATTCGGATCGTTGGAGGGTCACCTATTGGTCATTTACAAAGCCCTATATGGTCTCAGGTCTTCAGGCAAGTGTTTTGGAGACTTACTCGCGGCTTGTCTCATCGAACTCGGCTTCGAAAGATCCCGCGCAGAACCGGAAATATTCCTCAAACCAGGAACGAACAAGCATGGTGAACGTGTGTATGAGCTTATATGCACATATGTAGATGACCTATGTCTCTGCATGGCCGATCCCAATTCCTTCTTGAAGATATTGCAATCGTCACCATATAACTTCAAATTGAAGGGATCCGGACCTATGAACTTTCATTTAGGATGTGGATTTGAGCGCGACGAACATGGTGTTTTGTGCATGAATCCCATAAAGTTCATCGAAAAGATGGAAGCATCTTACGAACAAATGTTCGGATGCAAACCAAGCACTAGGTTCCGATCGCCCATCGCGGAAAACGATCATCCTGAATTGGACTCCTCAGCCTTTCTTGAAGAAACCGGTATACAGAAATACCAAAGTATGATCGGTTCACTGCAATGGATCATCGCTATTGGACGTTTCGATGTACAAACAGCCGTGATGACGCTCTCAAGTTTCAGAGCCCAGCCACGAGATGGGCATCTCGAACGTGCTAAACGTATCTATGGATATATCTCCAAATTTAGACACTTTAAAATCAGATTCCGTGTGGAACCGCCCGATTTTATATTGACTAAACCCGACACCATCGACTGGTCCAATACCGTCTATGGGGAGCATTCTGAGGAGCTACCCGACGACGCTCCTGCACCGCTTGGAAGGACAGTAGCGTTATCACACTTCTACGATGCCAACCTCATGCATGATATTCTCAGTGGCAAGGCAGTTACCGGCATTCTTCATTTCGCGAACAAGACTCCCATGATGTGGTTCTCGAAGAAGCAGTCTACTACGGAAACAGCCACCTTTGGAGCTGAGTTTGTTGCAGGAAGAACTTGCATCGAACAGATTATCGATCTACGCCATTCATTCCGATACCTCGGAACACGAGTCCATGATATCTCATACTCTTGGGGTGACAACGAAAAGATGATCCAGACGTCGACCTTCCCTTACGCAAGGTTGCATAAGCGTCATAACATTCTATCGTATCACTACGTACGGAGCATGATAGCGAGAGGTTTCATTGCAATGATGCACATCCCAGGTAAGGATAACTGTGCAGACATTCTCACCAAGCATTGGAGTCACTCAGTTGTGTATCCACTGCTCAGGCCCATCTTCCACTTCTGTGGTAATACTGGCGACCTTCTCCAGGATGATGGAAGCATCATGTAGAGCGTGATGACCCTTCACAAGGAGACATGGGGAGTATTAAATTCCTTTCGTGACCAGAAGTACCAAGGCTACCAAAGGGTAGATTTCCTATGCGCATGAATCAATGAGTCCCGTATCCATCTAAGTAATCGATTCCCACGGCGCATCGATTCCCATCGCGCATAAACGGTGAGCAATCCCTGTCTTACGATATTGCCATTGTTCTTCGGTGAGCAAACTCTGATTTCATAAAATATCACACGAGCTACGGGAGCAATTCCTGACCTTAATGATAAACATTTCATGGAGTCTTCCTAACGGAACAAGAGAAGAAAACCGTTGGCATGTGATTCTCACACAATACATATACATGCATACAAATATATATGGTCAACGACCAATACATGTACGGAAATAATCAGCGAGTAATCTCAGCACTACGCAACAGCAGTTGCAACGTATTCATCTCAATAAAAGAGATATCTTGCATTTCGGCAAGATTTCACTTTATCTCATACTTTTAACATTCAACTGATTTATATCCCAAAATTCACACTAGTTGCTACCAACTACTTGTAATCTACATACTAAGGTCTGTCTCGCTGCAATCTGAATAAGTCACAGCAAGAAGAGATCTGGCGTCTCCCTAGCTTCGCCTGTAGTCCGATTATCCGTTGCCGAAAGTATCCAAACACAATTGTCACGCGTAGAGTACAATCGTTCGTCTACTAACACACTAACGCAGCGTTGCTGTTCTTCAGAAGTCCTTGAATCAGACTCTCAACGAATCGGATTCAGAAGGAAAATAATACAAATGTTCGGATGCAAACCTAGCACTAGGTTCCAATCACCCATCGCGGAGAACGATCATCCTGAATTGGACTCTTCAGCCTTTCTTGAAGAAACCGGTATACAGAGATACCAAAGTATGATCGGTTCACTGCAATGGATCATCGCTATTGGCCGTTTCGATGTACAAACAGCCGTGATGACGCTCTCAAGTTTCAGAGCTCAGCCACGAGATGGGCATCTCGAACGTGCTAAACGTATCTATGGATATATCTCCAAATTTAGACATTTTAAAATCAGATTCCGTGTGGAACCGCCCGATTTTATATTGACTAAACCCGACACCATCGACTGGTCCAATACCGTCTATGGGGAGCATTCTGAAGAGCTACCCGACGACGCTCCTGCACCGCTTGGAAAGACAGTAGTGTTATCACACTTCTATGATGCCAACCTCATGCATGATATTTTATTCAGATTGCAGCGAGACAGACCTTAGTATGTAGATTACAAGTAGTTGGTAGCAACTAGTGTGAATTTTGGGATATAAATCAGTTGAATGTTAAAAGTATGAGATAAAGTGAAATCTTGCCGAAATGCAAGATATCTCTTTTATTGAGATGAATACGTTGCAACTGCTGTTGCGTAGTGCTGAGATTACTCGCTGATTATTTCCGTACATGTATTAGTCGTTGACCATATATATTTGTATGCATGTATATGTATTGTGTGAGAATCACATGCCAACGGTTTTCTTCTCTTGTTCCGTTAGGAGGACTCCATGAAATGTTTATCATTAAGGTCAGGAATTGCTCCCGTAGCTCGTGTGATATTTTATGAAATCAGAGTTTGCTCACCGAAGAACAATGGCAATATCGTAAGACAGGGATTGCTCACCGTTTATACGCGATGGGAATCGATGCGCCGTGGGAATCGATATGCCATGGGAATCGATTACTTAGATGATTACGGGACTCATTGATTCATGCGCATAGGAAATCTACCCTTTGGTAGCTTTGGTACTTCTGGTCACGAAAGGAATTTAATACTCCCCATGTCTCCTTGTGAAGGGTCATCACGCTCTACATGATGCTTCCATCATCTTGGAGAAGGTCGCCAGTATTACCACAGAAGTGGAATATGGGCCTGAGCAGTGGATACACAACTGAGTGACTCCAATGCTTGGTGAGAATGTCTGCACAGTTATCCTTGCCTGGGACGTGCATCATTAAAATGAATCCTCTCGCTATCATGCTCCGTACGTAGTGAAACGATAGAATGTTATGACGCTTATGCAACCTTGCGTAAGGAAATGTCGACGTTTGGATCATCTTTTCATTGTCACCCCAGGAGTATGAGATATCATGGACTCGTGTTCCAAGGTATCGGAATGAGTGGCGTAGATCGACAATCTGTTCGATGCAAGTTCTTCCTGCAACAAATTCAGCTCCAAAAGTGGCTGTTTCTGTAGTAGACTGCTTCTTCGAGAACCACATCATGGGAGTCTTGTTCGCGAAATGAAGAATGCCGGTAACTGCCTTGCCACTGAGAATATCATGCATGAGGCTGGCATCATAGAAGTGTGTTAACACTACTGTCTTTCCAAGCGGTGCAGGAGCGTCGTCGGGTAGCTCTTCAGAATGCTCCCCATAGACGGTGTTGGACCAGTCGATGGTGTCGGGTTTAGTCAATATAAAATCGGGCGGTTCCACGCGGAATCTGATTTTAAAATGTCTAAACTTGGAGATATATCCATAGATACTTTTAGCACGTTCGAGATGCCCATCTCGTGGCTGAGCTCTGAAACTTGAGAGCGTCATCACGGCTGTTTGTACATCGAAACGCCCAATAGCGATGATCCATTGCAGTGAACCGATCATACTTTGGTATTTCTGTATACCGGTTTCTTCAAGAAAGGCTGAAGAGTCCAATTCAGGATGATTGTTCTCCGCGATGGGTGATCGGAACCTAGTGCTAGGTTTGCATCCGAACATTTGTTCGTAAGATGCTTCCATCTTTTCGATGAACTTTATGGGATTCATGCACAGAACACCATGTTCGTCGCGCTCAAATCCACAGCCTAAATGAAAGTTCATAGGTCCGGATCCCTTCAATTTGAAGTTATATGGTGACGATTGCAATATCTTCAAGAAGGAATTGGGATCTGCCATGCAGAGGCATAGGTCATCGGCATATGTGCATATAAGCTCATATACACGTTCACCATGCTTGTTCGTTCCGGGTTTGAGGAATATTTCCGGTTCTGCGCGGGATCTTTCGAAGCCGAGTTCGATGAGACAAGCCGCGAGTAGGTCTCCAAAACACTTGCCCAAAGACCTGAGACCATATAGGGCTTTGTAAATGACCAACAGGTGACCCTCCAACGATCCGAATTCGGGACCTGCCTTGATGCATACTTTCTCGCAGGTGACTGCTTCTAAGTATGCGTTACCTATGTCGGTGCCCCATGCTTCTAGATCGTTGAGTTCAGCTAGGAATAGGCACATACGTAGACCGCGAAGAGATACGACGCCTGCGTAAACACTGTGGATAGGGGCCTCAGTGAGATTACCGTTAGCAACGAGGCGAGCCTTGTGTCTTCCGTCGTGTTTGACAGCGTATATCATGTGTACCTTGATTTGTTGGAATCCCGGAGGAATGGAGCTTGTCTTGTATACGCCTTTATCAATGAATGTATTGTATTCATTGAGTTGTGCCATTTCCAGAGTGGTGGCATCTTCCCATTTGGTGTTTCCGTTGGCTTGATCAAATCGGAGGGCTTCTTCGTGGCTACGAGGAACTTTGAATCCATATTGATACTGCGGAGTGGTACGGAAGGAACGTAGTTTGGCTTGGTGCACGAGTCGATCAAGTTTCTTGGTTCGTCGGGCTAGGTTGGTGATTCTTCTGAGACGTTTCCAACCCGGGAGATCAAGCAAGTTGTTGTCTTTCCCATATTTTGCAACGGTGACCGGGTCGTCGGCTGCAATGTTGGCCAGAGGTTCATATGTGCATTCCATATTCTCCCATTCAATCCAGAGGTTATACTTGGAACCTTTGTATTGAGGATGCTTGTTATCCAGTGGACCTTGGTGTCCTAGGATGCGGCGAAACGACCAGAGTTTGCCGTCTTCTTGTGTTGAATCACGATGTATGTAATTCATGACGTCATTGTATGCAATGATATCATCGAGTTCGTCATCGGAGTGTTTACACTTGAACTTGATGAAGTCTTTATTTCGTTCCAGACTGTCTTCAACATCGACAATGGTAAGACGCTTCCGGGTGCCATCGAGATTGGTTACAAGGAAGGAACGTCCTTGTAGATCGGCAATCGGGATCGTAGGAATGGTAATAGGTTTACCATCATCGTCAAATTGTGCGTTACCTTCTTCGTCGGTAACAACTACCTGTGATGGGTCTACGGAAGGAGTAGCGGGGTTTGTGTGTGGAGTTGCGACGTCACTGACATCAAAGTATGCTAGTTCCGGTGGGTCAAAATCATCTTCAGTAAGGAGGACGCCGTCGGATGTCTTGCTGAAGATGTGTGTCGTAGGAGGACCATCAAGACTCTCCCCATAGTTGTTAGGGAGTGGAGAAGGTGACCAGCTTGGGCTGTCATCGACCTTCTTATAAAGAAAGCTCGGTAACGAGGGGTGGGCGGGTGGTTGAAGAATTGGTTGAGTGCCAGATGCGTGGGGCGTGGTATCTGTTGGTGCAGATGGAACGGTGTCATCGGCGGTGTCACAATCAGCAGGTGAACCGTTAGGGGAAACTGAGCTGTTTGGTTTAGTAGACTCGTCAATGAGTTTATTCTGATTGGTATGCTCCCCATGTTTGAAAGCTGGAGCTTCTCCAGTGGCGTATATACGGGGTAAGGAATCCTTCGCATTACGCCATTTGATGAAACCATCATCAGTAAATAAGCCCGCGCGTTTGTTACGTGACTCAGGTGTAAGAGCAGATCGAACATCGGACCGGTCTAGTAACTTGTTGGTAACTGGATCCCAGATGCGAAAGCAGAGTCCATTGCCAACATGTTCGGCGATGCCGACGAAATGACCTAGGCGTTCGGTAGATTTGGTACCGAAAGGAGAGTCATTTGTCTTGAAATACACAGGTTCAAACCAGAAGAAACTGGTGTATGCGCTGATGTCGCCAATTGTACCCGTGGCAATGAAGATCGGTTGTTTATCGGACAGCGTAGGGTCAGAGACAACATTGAGGAGACCCGCGACGTATGTCATGCACAGTAACCACATGTGTGGTGGTGTGCCGGTACGATCCATGACGCGATTGACAATGCGTTTGAACGTTTGGTATCGTCGTTCGAATTGATTCTGGTGTTGATGGTACGGTTCACTTTGCCAGAGTCCAATCCATAACATTTTGAGGTAATCCATGACTTTCTTACTTGATTGATAGTTACCGTGGTCACAAAGGAGGCGGATGGGCCTGCCCCATTTTCGAACAAAGTTCTGAAAGCAGGGTAGGAAATCGCCGGTGGTACGCATTTCTTCAACGTGAATAATATGTGATTTGCGGCCAAAGAAGATCTGAGCAATCTTGGATCCACCATCAATTGCTGGGACATCTGAATAGACTGCATCGGACATAACATCGTCATTGAAGGGGCGAACGTTCATGGCCGGTTGAGGGGAATGAAACCGTTTGAAAATGTTACCATCAGGGCTAACCGCTAACGAACCGTATTGGGTTGAGTTTTCAAAAGTAGCTTTGATGCGATCGGTGGAAACCCAACAAAAGAAAGGTTTGAGGGATAAGTAGTCATGTTCGTTGGGGTATCTTTCGCGGGGCGTAGCTGCAATGCGCGTAGTGTCACTGGCTGTACAATCTGTCGGAAACGCAGTGACTGTTCCAGAGACTGCGGTTGGCGCGCAGCATGCGAGACGTTCTTGATGAGCGTAGTCAGTGGAAGTAAGCCAAAAGGAGCGATCGTTGTTCTTATGATCATCAATTGGAAGAAAGGGAGATCGGGTGGAATGGCTGGAATACGAGCTGAGGGATGTGACCGTGGAGGACCCGGGAGAAACAGATATATCGAATCCTTCAAGGCAGCGTGGGTTCCCATATTCGTCGTAATCGGCATAAGGGAGTTGCTGTGGTTGGGGAGGATATTTCTGGAGAAATTGTTCATCCTTTGCACTGATCGTGGTATCGAGAACAGATGGGTCCCAATGTTTATCGGACGTCATGATGACATGTGGTAGCGTGTCATATTCGACAGTCGTATACTTTCGCATCGCAAGGTATGGTAAGCCGTGTCGTATGCTAAGAGGCAGTGCATAGCCATCGGAGGTGGTGATGACCTGTCCTCCGCCTGCTTTGATGGACGTGTCGTCTACAGTGGAAAAATATGCTTCCATCTGGCCGGATGACAATATCGAAGGATGTCGTCCTGTATAGGCACATTCATTGAAAATAAGAATGACGGGGCCTCTGTTCGACATGGAATATGCTCCGCATGTAGCAATGGGAATGTTTTGTACCTGATGATTGTTAATGCCGGTGACGTTAACATATCGTGGTGGAATATCCTTGGAGATGAGACATGCATCATTACCGATGATGCAGCCATTTGCGCCACGATCGACCATGGCAAAACCAGGGCTAGTAACCGTAGTTTTGTGTATACGGTATGTGTATGACGTTACGGAACCATCATTAGGAAAGGTGAGATCATCCTCGGGAGTATACCACTGGTGAAAATTGGCGGAATACGATGGTGTTCCGACAGGTATTTGAGTGTCACCGTGCTTTTTGTACTGAATGTCAGGGTTGTTTGAAAGGAATCGAGCTGGATGCGCGGGTGACACGGAAGACTTGAGAGGTCGCTGGTCCTTAGACGAGGAGGTCGTGGATTTGTATACACCTAGAGATGCATGGAAAACGCCTCTACGATCATTCTCTACAGCAGGATGTAGGTCTGCTGCGGAATTGGCATGCTCATCCTTGGTCGAAGTATCGTCTTCTTGAAAAGATACCGATTGTTCATGTTGGTATGCCTTTCGGGTAATGGGTTTGACACTGTTGGGGTCAGGTTGGTCCGTGTTAAGTAAGTCGTGTCGCAATGAGGCAACCACGATTTTCTTGCCTTCCGGAGAAAAACTGAGCCAACTCTTCATGTCCTGACGTGACAAGGCCTTCCATATGTTTGTAGGCAACCTTGTGGTAGGGTCAGGGGTACGTCCAGCCTTAAACACAGCATAATCTTGATAGTCTCCTTCAAATTCGATGGGGAGAGCATAGTCATCATGGTCTTGGATCGAGTCAGAAGAGAAATCATGAACGTGTGCACGTACGGTCGACCGAGGAGCAGACATCGCAGACTGGGAATCAAGTCGAGTTGCTTCGAGTAAAAGCGTGATTTTAAGATCGTGGATAGCAGCGGCTTCGGCAACTGCATCCGTTACGGTGCTATTCGTCCCACCTGGATCCTTGACTTTGGCAAACTGTTCACTTAGCTGGAAGCTGGAATAACATGCCTGACACAATGCTGATTTTACAGTGTGATACTCGAGGGGCTTGTTGGGAGGACGGAGCTTGTTGAGGTGATTCAATTCATCAAACCAATGTGTGATGAATTTCACTTTGGATTCCTTCCAATTGTTGAGGTTCAACTTGAGCAACGCTTGTAGCTGGGTCGAGTTGTCGTATACCTTTGCTTTTGATTGGCTATGAAGGTTTACGAAGTCGAAGTAGGCCTTGCGTCCATCACGAGTGGTAGAATGACTGTGTACACATGATGCAGAAAGGTCACTCTTGAAGACTTCCAACATTAGTACCCAGAAGAAGGCACATTGTTTGACGTAGAGATCACGGGTGTAACCCACAAGCGTGGCTGGAGGCCAAGTTTCATCGAGGAATGTCTCTGTATCGATGTCGTATGCCTCGAGTTTAGCTTTGAAACCGACGAGCCAGTGTTCGAACCTCGAGTCATTCGTGAGGGGTGTAAAGGACTTTTCATCTCGTGCTTTTCGGCACCATGATTCGTACTTTACCTGCTGAGGGGACTTTTTGTTACTTCCCGCCGGAGGAGGTGGTGGGTTCAGAACAGATTTGTTACGTAAGCGTTGGGCACGCTCTTCGCGGAATGCCTGGAATTCCCTGTATGTATATGACTTTACATCTTTCCAGTCCTTCTCGTCTTCTCCTAGGTCAACACCTTCTTCTTGTAGGTCGATAGCGAAATCCGCAAGTGCTTCTATGCTCCTTTGGATGGATCGAGGGATATGCGTTGCCAATCCTTGCTCCATATAGGTAAGTTCGCGTGCAAAATCCGGTTCGATAAGTGCGTCGAGGAACGACTTCCACTCGCATAATCCGCCTTCTTTGAGAGCTAGGCACAACTTGCTAGTAATCTCACTTGTTACGTTGAGTAATGATATGAGTATCTTTCTCATATCAGCATCGAAGCTGGGAAAGCGTTCGATAGTGGTGACTTCGGCGTCATTCTTCTCTTCGCCTCCGAGTGCATTGACGGGCATTACCGGTATGTTCGGCATCTGTGGTGGTTCGGAGCCTTGGAAAGAGGTGCGTGGTAACTGAGAATGGGAACTGCTTCTTGTGCGATGTGCGACGTGCATATGCCAGCGTAGGGATTATGTTCAATTCCGTTCCTGTTCCTTCTTGTGTGCAAGCCTTCTTAGAGCTTGCGACTGTTAATCTATTATTTTCCTTCTGAATACGATTCGTTGAGAGTCTGATTCAAAGGCTTCTGATGAACAGCAACGCTGTGTTAGTGTGTTAGTAGACGAACAATTGTACTCTACGCGTGACAATTGTGATTGGATACATATTGCAAACTGACACATGCAGAATATTGGGATCGTGCCAAGCACCCTAGTATCTCAACTAGTTTCTCAACTGATTGAATAGATTATTGTGAATGCATTGGAATATATTGTGAGTTCAAAGTATTGCTCAGTACTCAGATGATAGATTTTGAGATTTGTTGTAGTCAGATGGATTTATGGGGTATTTTCTTGATGGCAAGAAGTGACTGACGTTATTTATCAATGATGGAAGACATAAGCTAAACTGCAGAACAAGAATAACAATGGGAGCTTGAGATAGCTTAAACAATACTGAAGTATTTAATACACTTTCCATTCCAATTTCAATCTCTTACCAGTACACAACCATGGAAATGCCAACAAGCAAAGTGGTGCTCAGTTCAGACAAGTTGATCAGCGGACGAGATTGATTCGTGTTCTTCACCAGGCTTCAATATTATGTAGACATGATCAAAACGGGCAAAATAATGTTGCATTTGATTTATTCGTGTTCGTTCTACTACGAGTATTTAAAGTACTTCATATTTTGTGTCAGAACCATGATATCCACTCTTCTTGTATTCACCAATGCCGATGATTACCGTTATCAGACAAAATTACATCATAGTTCTGATACGCAACTGCCCCAAGGGCGGCAAGCCCTGCTCCAAAGAATAGTTTTGACAGCATACTTCTCCCCATATTTTGGGTCTGAATCATTCCCGATTTACATTCGAAATATTCTTGCCTGATGCGGTCGTTAATATGTCTGTGTTTGTGTATGATACCCTGCTTCACCGCCATCTCGTATACTTCGGACAGGGCGGTGCCCCTGCGACCAATCATCGCTTGGGGATGCTCGTCTATGAATCGGGGGAACTTGGTCCACAAAAAACCTCGGACGATCATGTGGATCGTCTCAATCATTTGATGTTTCTTGTCCATGCAGTAGAGATGCAGCGCAAGATCACTTAGGGCGTTTCCTTCCTTGACACGTGCTTCGGAATACGCGGGAAGAGCGGCTTCGAAATCATCCTTGGTCTCCTCCAAAATCTCGCTAAAGATCTGAGCGTCACGCAGGGCGGTGTTCATTCCCATTCCGATGGAAGGACTCGTTGCGTGAGCGGCATCTCCCATAAGAACGACGCCTGTTTTGACGGAATGATAGAAGTTGCAATGCACCATGCCGGTTTGGTTCCATCGTTGATTCACCCATTGCTTCGCAAAGTCGTCGTAATCGTCGAGCTCAAAAGCCTTCAGGTTGTTTCTGACGTATTCGGAAACGACCTTGTAGTCATCACTCTTGAGCTCGTCGGGAAGTTCGTCCACCAGGTGTCGTGCGGCACCGACACCCATGTTCACCAAGCCGCCGGTTTCTGGCAGACAAATTCCCTGGCACAACGGAAATACATCGGGTAGTAGGCTCATTGCCGATTGCGAAAGACTCTCGGGCATTTTCAGATGGAGCTGCTTGAATTCCTGGAAAATATCCGTGTACTCGAGGTGAAAGTCGGAATGGCGCTTGACCATGGCCTCGCGGACGGTTGATCGAACTCCGTCGCATCCAACGAGGAGGTCGTAATCTATGTATTGCTCGTGTTTGCCTTTCACATCCCGGACGAGAACTCGTCGATTGTCGTAATCTACGTATTGGCACTTGGTATTGTACATGGCTGTGTAGTTCGGATCGTTTTCGTGCGTTTCACGAAGGTATCTGGCAATCGCAGCCACGATAAAGTTACGATCGACGATAAAGCCTTCGGGAAGGGCCCCGACTTCTTCTCCGGTAGCAGCCGCCTTGACCTTCGCGGCCGCTTCGTAGGAATCGACCGTCTGGACAAGCTTCTTAGCTCCGAGGAAAATGTTGATTTCCCGGACCAGAATACCTTCTCCCTTGACGTAGTTTTCGTACAATTCTGGCAACTTCTTGATCGCATCCATGCCGTGATCCGCAAGACCGAGCATCCAACTGCGATGATACTTGGATAATTCTTCTTTCGAGAAACTTCCGTAATCTTCTCTGCCATCCAAGAGTGTTACGTCGTACGTGACTGTGGATGTGGCATCCTTGTTCTTGTTCAACAGAAGAGAGGCAAGTAGCAATCCGGCAGGACCCGCGCCGCTCACAACGACGCGTTTGCGTTCTTTGCTTCCATCTGGGATGCACATTTTTTATTTACTTTGCTCGTTTTCCCGTAATTCAATTGTGGTGTTCAGCGCAAGAGGACGATGAGTGCTGTTGTCGATCTTCCTCTTCAGTATTGTAGCGAAAGAATTTTGATGAAGAAGTGGTGTTGGCGAAGTTTTGTATGATGTGGTACTGTACAGTACATACTTGTACTCGTACCGATACGGGTTTAGAGGCTAATGCAATGGGGACACGTAGAAAATGTACCAGAATCTACAGAGCGTCGGCGAAATAGCATTAACAGTTCGCTTTTTCATTAATGTACTGTAATACATAGTATCATAGTTAGCTGGTACCTAAATACGATCAGGAGTCATAAATAAGAGGGGTGCGACACGAGGAGTTTCCACTGAAACCATGATAGGAGGATTTTGGAAAAAACTTCCTCAGCTAAATTTTTAAAAGCTTATTTATGACTCCTGAATACGATATCGTACCGGTAGAAAGTACGGTAGTACCGTACGGTACCATAACAAAACTAAAAGCAAACGATTGAGTCACTTACCATGGTACGTACGTACGTACGTACGTACGAGTACGAGTACTCTACTCATACTACTACCGTAGCAGATGCCCAACTATGAGAGGATTGTGTTGCAAAACGAAGGCACAAGTGTAAGATTTACACAACATAACAAAACTCGAAGCAGAAAAAGGAGTCACTTTCGCGTTGGCAAAAGTGCGTCAGAATCATCCCTGATTCATTCGACTCAATGGATATCATTCGTGACAATCATCGGAATTGTTGAACCCTTAACATTTACCTTAAACAACATACTAGATGGTATCTACGACAGGGAATTAGGGGGAATTCCGTGGGGATGAGAAATCCCGAAAACGCATTTTTCCTAGTTTCAATACAGTAGGTAGGTCTGGTACAAAGTTGAGGAGTAAAAACTGTTAAAACCTTGAACAATTTACAAATTTTAAAAACATATAATCCTGAAAATTAATAAATCAACCTGGAAAAACTGGTTTTAGTTTCCGGAAATAAATGAGATTATAAAAATAATGCTGGATGCACAAAACATCTGAGGCAGAGATAAATGTAAGTTTGGCGAAATAAATGGTGAGTTATTTATTTTCTTTATAAGTAAATTGACGTCCAAAAAATGAGGGGAGGAAAAAGGGCAAACCAAAAAATAAGGAGTGGAAAAGAAATAGCAGACCAAGAAAATGAGGAGCAGAAAAAGGACAGATCAAACTAAAAGAGGGCAGTGAAACCTAAAAAAACAGGGTATCAAAAATCCCATAATGGATAAGCAATCCACTTGGAGTAGTTTTCATTTTTGATCCAAAGAAGAGTTCGGTTTTCATGTTCAGATTTTCTTGCATACCTCTTGAGAGGGGTCCAACTTGTATGACACAAAATGGAATTGGTAGTAAAGACAGAACCTACTGGTTGGAGTTCCATCAGTTGGATCGATTCAGATTTTGATAGAGGTGAGGAGAGGGGAAGAATCAATTAGATTGCCATGATTGGAATCAATTTTGATGGAGGAGAGAAGGCTTACCATGATCAAATTGATTTGTACAATGGATTTGGATCAATTTGGATAATTGATTTGGATCAATTTGGATGAAGGAGGAGGGGAATTACCATGGTGGATTGATTTGGATGGAGGAGGAGAGGGGGAATCACCATGGTGAATTGATTTGAATGGAAGAGGAGGAGGAGTAGGGGGAATCACCATGGTGGATCAATTTGGATGGATGGACTTCTTGGAGATAGATTCAGATAGATGCATAGCTTTTCCGTTTTTGAAGTTTAGTAGTTTTGAAAGTATGAGCTACTGTTCAATTGCCCATACTCATGGTATGGGACCAAGCGCCAGGTGAAGTTAATTCCATAATACATGGACACGGGAGTCAACAAAGAGGGGACCAACTCATACAATTCCCACCAGTTGGCTCATACATAGTCTAGGGTGGTCCACGATTCACAACATTTTTTGCAGAAGCTAAATGGTAGCTCTGCAAAAGCAATCTAAGCCATCTTATCCATAATTTCTATTTTCTGCAACTTGTAAAAGGAATCTACACTTTACTAACAAAACTGATTGACAATCCACTCCATCAACAGTCCATCCAAAACTATCGACACTCTAATTGGTAAGCAAACAAATCAAATTGTTGGCCAAATCAGTCATCGTGATGATTTGCCAATTGACTAATTCATAATTTCTATTCTTTTAAGCAAACAAATCAACAATTTCTATTCTTTTACACTTTGCTGAGCAAAGAAATCAACAATCCAACCGGCCATGGTATTATCCAAAGTACAGATTCTTTAATCTCTTCAAGCCAAAATTGAGAACCAACAGATTGCACCAACTGATCCAGTTGATCCAAACCCATCTTTACCTCCAAGCGCAATGAGTCCAAGTAAACAAGAAGATGATGGTATTGATTTGGAGCTGGATTCTGATTCTGATTCTGATTCCAATCTTGATTGTAAGATTATTCCATAATATCAAAGGTGGGACTTCGCTGTGTCTCTTGCTGAAAGTGATTCTGAAACTAATTCAAGGGATGATCCGGCCAATCCGGGGTGGGATCAACTCCTTTCTCTCCATGGAATCAACCATAAATGCATTCCTGACTGGATTATTTGTACATTTCCAAAAATGGGCTTTCTACCATATCCTTATGAAGAATTCAATCATAAGAGGAAACAAGATTATCAAGAAGCAATTAAGCATTGTCTGGATGAAATTTGTTGCCAGGATGAACATTCAGATTCAGAGAGTGATCAGGATGATCCAAAGTAGGATTATATTTTTGCTGCCCATGGGATTGCTGGTACAAAACACAAATGTGGGCCCTAGCCAATTATCCCGCGCCAGGAGGACCAAGGGGTCCCCAGCCAGGAGGATCAGCATTTGGATTGATTGGTATCTCAACACCAGGATAAATGCCATCTTCACTGTATTCGCAATGGGCAAATGTTGCATCAAAAGGGCCAATTGCTGCTGCTGAGACCAAGATCTATTGCTCCATTTGATTGAGATCCAACTCCCCTGTTACATTCACCTTCATGTGATTCAGCAACTGACAGATCACATATTTGATGGGTCCATACTTTGGTTGGTATGCCGGGCGGGGAAGAATGTCGAATCATGTTGGACCAATTCTTCCCATTACAGTCTCATAGACAATCGGATGGTAATGAGAGCTCAAATTGTCCCACAAGAAGACTCTCCAATCATCTATGTTGGTCTCTGTCACTCTTTGATGATCTTTGATCAAAGTACAAATGGAACCAATGAAAGAAGCAAAGCTATCACCGGTGTCCCAGCTACTCTTCTCATGTCAACCCATTGATGAGGCTGAGCAATGCTTCCAGTCACATCAGCAGGGAGTTCTGGATCCCCTGGTTCTACTGCAATCATCACAGTCAGTTTCTGCCCCTTCTCATAATTGCCAACAGTCTGGACTTGCCTGAAGCAAATTGCCCAAAAATTGAATCAATTCAGCCGTTTTGCTTCCATGGCAAATTCATCAACATCAATAAAATGCTTCCTGGGGATGCCAACCACACCAATTGGCAACTGTCTATTCCAAAACAAGAATTCCCTCCTCATGTTTGCTGGAGAGCAGGCTTTAAAAGCTTTGATGCTCGGCTTCTTGTTGGTGATTTGGAGTTCCTTCAATCTTTGGGAGATGAGCTGATTGGAATGGAGCCCGATGCCATCATTGTAGAGGTATTTGGCTATCTCATCAAGTTATGCCTGTGTATAAATAATGATACATACTACCACAAGACTGACCAAAGCCAGGCCAACAAGCAGATCTCTGTCTTTGTTGCGGGTCATTTGGTAAGGAGTGATTTGATGGTTTTATCAAGATAGAGAGGGAGCTTTGGAGACACTGACTGGCTCACCATTCTGATGCCTTTCCATCTGTTGTTGTCTGTACCATAAATCATATCCGTTTGACCCTCCAACAGAAGGATGAAAAGAAGCTTTCCTTCCAACTTTGAGTTCTCTAGTCAGCTGGAGCTTCCGGCGGACTTCAGCCGTATGATCAGTTGGATCATAGCTCTTTTTCATGGTTGATTTGGAAGAAAAAGAAGAAGTGAAGGTTGCCGCCGGTGAGCAAAGTTTATTTGTTGTTGTTGGAAGAACAACTTTGGTGGAAGAGGGGGTCAAGAAGCAAAATACTGTATTCTTCTAAAATGGTGTTTGTTGATCTATTTCCCATGATACCTTCTTTTGAATGAATACGCTACAGCCAATTACGGTGATTTGGGATTTGCAGTAATCTCTTTATAGTAAGTCATTTTTTTGTGGCGAGTCATTACGTTCCGCATCGTGTCTGTTAATTTCTGTTATTTTCTGTTAATTTGTGTTAATTTGCACTGATACTGTGTGTTTCAATTGTTATCTGACACATAGTGAGTGATTCCCAGCAGTAATAAAGTAATAAAAGTTTGCAACCAAAGTAATAACTCTATTCACATAGGAATAGATTTATTCCATATTGAATATAATTTGGGAGTTGAGGCAGCCTCGACTGCCAGATTTTAGCAGATTTTTATTAACCGAATAAACAATGTATAAACACCAACAGAATCTTGAAATTGTACAAAAATCAAATATTTTACTCCCCAACGCACGAATGAATCATGTGTGCACCTCTTGCACCTCTTTTGCCGGGCAGGCTTGCATATTTTTTTTGGTGATCATCGCTAATTTTGGCAAGCTGAAAAATTGCAAAAAGTCCAAATAGAAAGTCCGGAAAGAAACAGCAACAGTACGGCTTGTTGTTGTCTCTCCAGCACATTAGACAGGGCACCACCGATGTTGTCCTACACTACTGTTGCTGCGCTTGTTGCTCTTGCTACGAGATTAGTAAGTAATTCATCAGTAGAGGATGATTTGTCGGACAATGAATCGATTCCATTCGGCTGCTCACATAAGAAGAAATAAAAAGAATCAACATCACCTCCTTCAATACCATCTATCATAGCAATCATGCCCGCAACCGGAGGCAGGAGAGCTGGCATCGGCAACTACACCAAGGCTGAGTTGGAGAACATGTTTGCTGCCATTAGAGCTATCATATCCACTGGAGGAGAAGACTGGGATGATGTTGCTTACAGACCTACATGCTAAAAAATATCCTGGAAGAGATGCTGAATCCATTTGGAACAAATACAATCAATTGAACTGGAAGATGGCCCCAACTGGCATTGCAAACATGAGATGGGACATTAAGGAGGTAAAGGCAATCAAGGAACTGATAGGTGATAAGGCATGGATTGTATCAGGAGATGATAGGTATAATCTTCAAAAAGTTAAGTTTACTTCACCTGCTGCTGCTGCTGCTGCTGCTACAACTCAACCGGTACCACTTCTACTTGGTCAACCAACACAACCAGAAGAAGTTACACAGACGGAAGAAGTTACAGAGCTGACTCCCGCCAGTACCACCAGTACCATTAGTAGTAGCAAGAAGAGACATTACAATTGCAAAGCCAACAACGAAGCGGATTTTATGAAAGTGATTGCTACTGTATTGAAAGAGGGAAGAGAGGATAGAAAGCTTCAGCAGCGAACATTAGAGCTTCAGCAACAAAGACAGGACAGGGCAGATGAAGAGAGGAAGCGGGCATTGGAACTCCAGCAATGAAGACAGGAAAGGGCAGATGAAAAGAGGAAGGTGTTGTTGCAGGCACTCCTTGCTCAACTTACTACTAGGCCGCGGCGGCGGCCCTAGTGGCCCCGCTGCCGGTCATGCTGCCATCAGTCCTATTACTCTGCATGCTAAGGGGGGGAAGCTCAAAAGAAAAGTGAATAGGCTCCAGCAGCATCGCAACTACAGCAGCAGCAATGACAACAAGGACAGTGACAGCAGCAGTGATGACGATTTGTTAGTAGGAATCAATTAGTGACGTGATGACGGATCGGCGAATCAAATCGATTGGTTATTTAGTTACTTAAAATAAACAAATCAAATATTACTACTTAAACTCAACAACACTACCAATGTTGCTCCAGACAGAAACTTAGCCTACAGAGACCATAGAAAAACTCTATTGCAACCCATTAAAAGAGGGATCAAAACCCGCTAGAGGTGCGCTGAAGCAAAATTATTTGAATGTGTTGTCAACTGCTCTAAATACGACTTAATTGATCGGACGTGTTGTCAACTGCTCTAATTTGTAATGCTAATTTGTAACTTCTATAGATCATTATCTAATTTGCTCAGATCGATGCTAAGATTGATTCAAACTCTAACATCGATTCCACTCTAAAATACATCGTTTACAGTTTCAGTTGGTACCAAATTGTAAGAGAAGAAGCCATGCGACTTGAAACCTTCAGTCTGACTCATGTAGGTGTTGAGTATGGTGTTGATTCCAACTTTAGCTGTCTGGAAGTTATACAACAACACGACAAGCTTCAGAATGATCCTCCTGTCCCCAGTTTCTTCCAGCAACATGTTATCTTTGAGTCTAGGGAACCCACCTTGGATCTGTCTCATCCCCCATTCAGACATCTGTCTAAGGCTAGTTGCGTCTCTATTCACTGTAATAGCATTGGTGCAAACAGCGCGCTGTTTTGTTGCTGTGGCCTCTTGGATAGTTGTACCCTCAGGTATTTCTACAGGTGCTGTCAGAGCGTCATATTGACTACTTCTAATAAGGTAGTCATTAGAGCCATATTGACTAAGGTAGTCATTTGTAGATAACTTAAACGCCAAATCGACAACAACCTTTACCTTATACAGCTTGTACATAAGCTCCATCTTTTCATAGAGCCCATAATCAGCTTGAGTACTATCATGCCAAGACCCAGGAGAGTTCAAGACACAAGCCCGGATCCTACCATCCGGACAGAAGAGAAAGATGCTGTTGAGACGTATGTAGCAGATGTCCAACCATTGTAGTATGGGTTCTGTTTGGTCCAGTTGCCAGACTGCTGGATATGCAGTTTAAGCCCGTTGCAAGCACCCCACACTCTGTGTGCCCCAAGCGCTGGATACTTAGCAGCAATAGCATCATCGTATTGTTGACTCTCTTCTTCGTTTGGCAAGCAAACTTTTGCAGCAGGGTGGTCTTGTAATGCACAAAGAAGGAGCTTTCATCCAAATTTCAGCCATCTGTACATAGGAGAAGCTGTTAATCCAAACGCTAAAGCAACTGCTCTTGCTGCTGATCCTCTGGTTTGGAACCAGAATAAGATAAGAGCAAGACATCCGGTTGCATCAAACTGTCGACGATGACTACAATTATACTTAAACTTCCAGATCGATTCAGTCTTTTCATCATACGTGTATTGATTGTAGAAAGGCTAAAACAAATCTAGGAGCTCCCTGAATTCTGCATGGTCAACTCCACAGCAATTCAAAAGGGCTTGATCATTGCCTGATTGATAGAGGTGCATGAAAGCAGATTGACTGTATCGCTTAATTGCTATCCTAGGAGCTCTACAGTCCCTTCTTTTCTTATCTTCCTCCCCAAGTAGTGGATTGTTGTAATCGGGGGTTAAGTAGTTATCATAGTAGTATCCAAGTAGTGCTAACTCCAGGGCTATGGGGATTGTCGATTGTTGATTGTACTAGTAGAGTGTTTCCCGAAAGAGTGTTTTGCAAAAGAGTGTGGTTTCTTGTTGGAGAGCAATGTGAGTGTTTTAGCGAGGATACTACTAGTAGCAGAAATAAGCAGCACAAATACTACTAAGCAAGTTGGTACATGAAAAATTCTGAAGTTTTCAACTGCCGGCCATCCTTGAATACTTAACATCATTGCCGGCCAAAATATGCGGGTAGGTGGCGCGGGTAGTGATTAAACAGACATAAAGAGGCAGGCGGTTACTGTTTCTTATTTAGAGATTCCAAATTCCAAATTTGCTCCGAGTGATAGTTGTTAATAAAAAATATTCGTGCGTTGAATCTATTCAATCTATTCACTCGTGAATATTTTTTTATTACTTTGGTCGTTTATTGAGTGATTCCCACCTCGAAAAGTGAATAAAAGACCAAAGTAATAAAAAAATATTCGAGAGTGAATAGATTGAATAGATTCAACGCACGAATATTTTTTATTAACTATGCAAACCGAAACAAATTTGGAATTTGGAATCTCTAAATAGGAAACAGTAACTGTCTGTTCAATCACTACCCGCGCCACCTACCGGCCTATTTTGGCAAGCAAGCCTGTTAAGTATTCAAGGATGGCTGGCAGTTGAAATTTTCAGAATTTTTCATGTACCGAGTTGCTTACTAGTATTTGCGCTGCTTATTTCAGCTACTAGTAGTATCCTCGCTAAAACACTCACATTGCTCTCCAGCAAGCAAGAAACACTCTTTCGCAAAACAATCTTTCGCGAAACACTCAATAATCACCATGGCCCTGGAGTTACTTGAAGCGCTTGGAGACTACTATGATGATAACTACTTAACCCCCGATTACAACAATCCACTGCTTGGCGAGGAAGATAAGAAAAGAAGGGATCGTAGAACTCCTAGGATTGCAATTAAGCGATACAGCCAATCTGCTTTCATGTATCTCTATCATTCGGGCAATGATCAAGCCCTTCTCAACTGCTGTGGAGTCGACCATGTAGTATTCAGGGAGCTCCTAGATTTGTTTGAGCCAGTCTACAATTCTTACACTGTCGATAAGAACACTGGATCAATTCGGAACCTTAAAAAAGGAAAACACAATGTTGTTCAAAGGAGAGAGTTCGATGCAACCGGCTGTCTTGCTCTTGTCTTATTCTGGTTCTGAACCAGAGGATCAGCAGCAAGAGCAGTTGCTATAGCATTTGGAATTACAGCTTCTCCTATGTACAGATGGCTGAAATTTGGACGGAAGCTCCTTCTTTGTGCATTACAAGACCATCCTTCTGCAAAAGTTTGTTTGCCAAATGAAGAAGAGATTCAACAATATATCAATGCTATTGCCACAAAGTATCCAACTCTACGTCCACACAGAGTGTGGGCTGCCTGCGACGGGCTTAAACTGCATATCCAGCAGTCTGGCGACTGGACCAAATAGAATCCATACTACAATGGTTGGACTTGTGGTACATATGTCAACAGCGTATTTCTTTTCTGCCCGAATGGGAGGATCCGGGCTTGTGTCTTGAACTGTCCTGGTTCTTGGCATGATAGTACTCAGGCCGAGTACGGGTTGTATGAAAAGATGGAGCGCATGTATGAGCTGTATAAGGCAAAGAGTGTAGTTGATTCGGCGTTTAAGATATCTACAAATGAATACCTTCTTAGAAGTAGTCAATATGACCCTGTGACAGCTCCTGTAGAAATACCTGAGGGTACACCTACGGAAGAGGCCAGAGAAATGAAAAGACGGGCCGTTTGTAAGGCTATTGCAGTGAACAGAGATGCGACTAGCCTTAGACAGATGTCTGAATGGGGGATGAGACAGATCCAAGGTGGGTTCCCTAGACTCAAAGATAACATGTTGCTGGAAGAAACAGGAGACAGGAGGATCATTCTGAAGCTTGTCGTGTTGTTGTACAACTTCCAGACAGCTAAGGTTGGAATCAACACCATACTCAACACCTACATGAGCCAGACTAAAGGTTTCTTCTCCTACGGTTTGGTACCAACTGAAACCGCAAACAATGTATTTTAGTACGAATTAGCGTTACAAATTAGATTAGCGTTACGAATTAGATTGCAGTACTAGTACATAGTCGTATCAATCAATCGATCAAATTGATTGACGTCCGATCAATTTGATTGATCGATTAGTCATATTTAGAGCAGTCGACAACACGTTCAAATAATTTTGCTCCAGCGCACCTCTGGTGGTTTTGGATCCCTCTTTTAAGGTGTTGCAATAGAGGTTTTCTATGGTCTTTGTAGCCTACGTTTCTGTCTGGAGCAATGTTGGTGTTGTTGTTGAGTTTCTTAACTAATACTCCGTAATTGATTCTTTTATTTTAACTAACTAACTAACTAACTAACTAACTAATCAATCGATTCGATTCCTAACTAACTAATCGATCGATTCCTACTAACTAATTGACGACAACGAATCATTGTTGTCACTGTTGCTGCTGTCACTGTTGTCACTGCTGTAGCCGGGATGCTGGAGACTGTTTACTTTTCTTTTGAGCTTCCGAGTAGTAAGACAAATCTGTGGAGTAATACTAGGACCAGGACCACCACCGGCACCGGCACCAACAACGGCGCCGACACCGACACTACTAGGAGTAGATGTTGTGCCACCGACGGCGGTGCCGGCGACGGCGCCACTACCACCAATTGCAAGGACTGCCTGCATCAACACCTTCCTCTCTTTGTCTGCCTTTCTCTGATATTGTTGCTGTTGTTCCTGATATCTTTGCTGTTGTTCCAATGCCTGCTGCTGAAGCTTTAGTACCTGAGCAATTGTATTCATCATCTTTGAATCGTTTTCTTTGCAGTACTGTCTCTTCTTGCTAGTAGTAATGGTACTAACTTCTTCAGGCGGTCGAACGTGTTGACTTTCGGGTTGTGTTGCTGGTTGTGTTGGTTGAGTTGGTTGACCAAGAAGGAGTGGTTGTGTTGGTTGAGTTTGTTGTCCAAGTAGAAGTGGTACCGGTTGACTTGCAGCAGAAGGAGGAGGAGGACGAGTAAACTCGTCCCTTTCAACCTCATACCTATCTTCTCCTTCTACAACAAATGACTTATCCCCTATCAGTTAGTGGATTTCCTTTGCCTCCTTAATGTCCCATCTCATGTTCGGATTGCCTGTTGGCGCCTTCTTCCGTTGCAATCGGTTGAATTTGTTTCGAATGGAAGTACCATCCCTTCCAGGAAATTTTTCAGCGTGCAGGTCTGCAACATCATCCCAGTCATCTGTTCCGGCTGGCATGACAGCTCTAATGGCAGCAATCATGTTCACCAACTTGGCCCTGGTGTAGTTGCCAATGCCAGCTTTCCTGCCTCTGCCTGCAGCCGACGAGGGGGGCATGCTGTTGATTGTTACGATCGATGGTATTGCTGGTGGTGTTCCTGTTCCTTTTTTTTATGTGTGGAGCAGCCGAATTGAATCGAAATCGATTCATCATCCAATTCATCTAGTAATAATTTAGCATGCGCCACAAGAGCAGCAACAGTAGTCCTCATTGGTGGTGGTGCCGCCGTGTCTAATGTGCTGGAGAGACAAGTCGTACTGTTGTTGCTGTTTCTTTCCGGACTTTCTTTTCTTTCCGGACTGCAATTTTTTTTCTTTTCGGACTGCAATTTTTCAGCTCAGCAAAATTGGCGATGATCACCAAAAAAGCATGCCGGCAAGGGAGGTGCAAGAGTTGGATGACTAAAATATTTGATTTAGTGATTCCGTTCAAGTTTATTCTGTTTTTATTCAGTTAATAAAGTTTTTTCAGTCGGTGCGGTCTCGACTGAAAAAATATATTCCATACTTAATAAATCTATGCACTATGTGAATAGATTTATTAGTTTAGTCGCGAACTTTTATTACTTTAGTCGAGGTGGGAATCACTCATTACTTTATTACTGCTGGGAATCACTCAGTATGGAGTAAAAATGGGAATGAAAAAAAAATTCTTGCGAAGTTTTTGAGCCTTTCGGTCAAGGATGGGGACAGAGCTCAATTTTTTCATCTCAGATTATGCAGCGAAAACGGATGACAGACAGACATCGTGTCACACCCCTCTGAAATTATGACCCCCGAACACCAAATAAAATTAAGAATTGAAAATCTTTTCGTTTTCGTTGTCTGTATTGTGTGCCTTAACCCTAATGACTTATTGAATGCCCCGTGACAACAAGTTCTTGCAAGTTCGTACGTACCTACCAGTACGCATGATTCGTTGTATCGCTGAACGTGATCACGAGGCTAAAAAAGTATTCACGCGCATCGCCAATCCCCGAGCACGCACCTCCATGGGCCTAAGTACGAGTCACGCGTGCGTCATGGAAACTTCGATTCAAAACCTCTACCCGAAAATTCCCCTCCCTCCATCACCAAGTCAAATCGAGAGCGATTGATTTTCAAACTCTTCACACTAATCGTAAGACCTAGCAGTAGCATCGGACACACACCCGCGCAACACTTTCGCCCAAGGCAAAGCTCAATTCATTGACTATTCCTCGTACATGCCCATGGACCGACCTCCCTCACTGTACCTATCAATTTATTTAGGTTAGGCATCGTTCAGTTGTAAGAAGCACCATCAAAATGGTAGCGAAAGATAAGAACCCGGACCCTCCGAGGTCTCCTAGGAAGTCGACTCCGTTGTCTCCGAAATCGTCCCAGACCAAGGACAGGCAGCAGTCCATGTCACCAAAGAAAAAGACCATGTACAAGCCTTCCAGAGTCACCGTTCAATACATTTCCAAAACCAAGGGACCGCTCTCTCCCGACCAAAGCAGCACTGTTACCCCCGAGATGCGATCCGTACAGGAATCGAAGCGAAACGGCCGCGTCGCTGGTTCGTCGAGCCGGTCGAACCAGTTGACCCCAAGACCCCAGGCATCGCCACAATCCCAGGGAAGACCTCAGGTATCGCCACGATCCCTGGAAAGACCTCAGGTATCGCCACGATCCCTGGAAAGATCTCAGGTATCGCCACGATCCCAGGGAAGGTCACTGGCATCACGGTCCCAGGTATCGTCGAGGTCTCAAGTGTCGATTCGATCTCAGTTGTCGAGCCTATCCAAAAAACTGCGAAAGAATCCACAACCACTGCTCTCCAAAGACGAGGCGAGGATTGCAACCGCGACAAGACCGAAAACAGAAGGCAACGGATCACAGGCCAAACAAAAAACATACAATCCTCCGGTAGTACCTTCATTGAAACCAGGGGTACTGACACAGGCACTGCCACCACCTCCACCTCCACCTCCACCTCCACCGCCTATCCTAGATGCCTCGAAATCCAGCACCGATTCTCTACCAAAAGACAAGTACGAAACGGCGGAATGCAAGTCTAAGTCTTCTCCACCGATCAATGAGCTAAACTATATTACACGCTATAATCGCGTAACGGATCACACGGCACTCAAAGAAATGGAGTCAGGTGTGTTCACCGACAAGGGAGCATTCACCGAAAAGGGAACACTTTCTACCGATAGTACCTATGGAGAGGACGCGTTCGAAGACGATGCGTTTTCGGTCGAGACCGAACGAAAGCGGAGCTTTTTGAAGTACCGCTTCACCCAAAGTTTGAGCGAGGGTTCCTCGTTTGGAGAGTCTGTCATCATAACGCAACAAGTGGCGTGGGGTTGCATCTTCTTATCGGCTGCTCAATTTGCTGTTCTCACTACTCAAGTGCTGATGTGCGGAATTGCAAAAATGAATGTCAACCCAACGATCGGTCCCTATCCCGATGCCTTCTCGGAATGGGGTGGTAAAAACGCCTATCTGTTGGTCGAAGGTCGACAATACTTCAGACTGATCACCCCCATCTTCCTGCACGTTGGTTATCTCCATTTGCTCGTGAATGCATTCTTCCAGCTCGAAACTTGTGCTTACTTGGAACGAGAATGGGGATTTCTTTCATGGATCTCCATTTACCTGTTGAGTGGGTTGGGCAGTTGTTTGACAGCTTCTGCTATCGACCCAAACATAATAGGTGTCTGCAGTTCCGGAGCGCTCATGGGATTGTTCGGTGCTCGAATAGCGCAGGCCATCATATGGGCTGCCTTCGAGCCTCGCCACGAGTACATAGGACAGGGCGCGATCATTTTCGAACGGCTCGGTGGCACCGTGTGCAGTGCTTCTGCGGTCTTCTTCTTGACGTTTCTGACGTATATTGACTGGTCGGGTCACCTGGGGGGATTGTTCACCGGATTCTTGGCAGGAATGGCGATTTTCACCTACGGCATACGAGGTCGATCGGCACGGGTGACGTTACGGTTCATTGGATTGCTGGGATTGCTGATAGGAGGTGTCATGCTCGGAGGCCTTCTATTCCACTATGTAGAGACCGACGAAGACCTAGCGGATGCTTGCGCTTACTTCCGAAATCTGTATAGCGAAGACTATCATTGCGAGTGCCAAGCATTCGATTAAAAGTTGGGTGACTCATTCATTCAGCCATTCATTCAGCCATTCATTCAGCCATCATCGGTCATGCCATGCTATGTCATGCCACCTTCAGAGTTAATTGTGAATCAGCCATCATCGGTCATGCCATGCTATGCCATGCCACATCCAGAGTTAATTGTGAAGCGGTGCACACAGCAAATCATTCCACGCGCACGGAGTTTGCTCTATTGGATAGTTTATAATATTATGTGTATACGGTAACTGCAGCTAGTAAATAATAGTAGTAATGAATAAATCATTTGAAACTTTAGTGGTGCAAAAAGAAAAGCTATGACGAGTATACTCTCGATTTACTTTTTCAACTTGAAAAACAGCTGGTTAGCATGCGGGACTACGATATATGTTTCCAGTACTGTACCGTTCTACTTCGCACTAGATAAATAATATGATCGACAAAAATAAACTTTGCTGTGTAAAGTAGAAAGGAAAAATTACTGGCTCAATGTTAGATATATTAAATCCCCTCTTCTTCGATACCATCATCGTCTTCGTCGTCTTCATCCTCATCGTCATCGTCCTCCTCGTCTTCGTCGTCGCTGTCCACATCGTCGTTCTCTTCTTCGTCGTCGTCGTATTCCTCCGCCATGGCCTCCTCCAATTCCATTTCGAATTCGGCAATGCGTCGCTTCATCAATTCCGAGTGGGATTCCTCCTCGCTGAGCTCGTCGTCTAGCTCCATGTACTCTTCTTCGGCTTCCAGCTCGTCCTCCTCTTCGTCCGACAGCATGAGCTCGACACCCGAGACAAAGTTGTTGGGAATGGTCACCAGCCGTCCCTTTTGGTTGATGTAGACGTCGAGGGAGTTGCGATCGACGAGGATTCCGTACAACGACCGGTTGGACTCCCACGGATCGTGCGTCCGGACCGCCACGCGCTTGCCAATGGCCGCGTCGAATTTGCCCTGCGTGTCGAGGGATCGGGGGTTGCTTGGGGAGGCCAGGACCACCTCGTGGCGGGCCAGGATCTGGAGCTCGTCCTCGCGCTGGTTGAGGGCGTCGAGGATCGATCCGGCAATGGTCGAGAGGGCGGCGGTGTTGACCTTTTCTCCGTAGTACTTCTTGTGCGGCCCGCTCTTGTCGAACCAGAACATATCGTCCCAGTCGACGGGGTCGTCGGTTTTGGTGTCGCGGAGAATGCGGAGTTCGTGCGCTCGCAGGGCCAGATCCTCTCGGAATTCCTTGTCGACGTACAGGGGGGCGTCGCCTGGAACGTTCGATGGTTGGTTTCGAAAAAAGGCGCAGAAGAGAGAGAGAGAGAGAGAGAGAGAGAAAGTGAGTGATGCGTTAGCAATACATTTGGATGAATCCACATCGCAAATTTGGAGTGCAGTACGAACGATCTCTGAACTGCCTGTCCCTATTTGGTACGCCCGATCTCTATCTCCAGAAACAACTGCACGAGAAAAATTCCGTCGTCCAAAAGTTCGGGTCGTTCGATGTTTTGCGTTTGTTTGTTTGTTTGTTTGTTTGTTCGTGTGTTCGTTCGTTTTCTTACCCTCCGGATCCAATCCCAAACTCTCGAGCGTGTCGGATTCTCCCTCCTCGACATCCGCCTTGGCGTAGGTTCGGTTGGCAATTGCGTCCTCGGCCTCGGTGTCACGCTCAAAGATGGGTGTGTCCTCGTCCTCCTCGAACCAAATGTCCTCCGGCTCGGGATCGTCCGGATCGTGGTAGATCGGTTTGGTCGCCGTGTCGACCTTGATCTCCGGCCCTCCCTCGCGCAGCAGGTCCAGTGTCATCTCCTGAAAGTTCATCCCGATGGTCACCACGACCGACGTGAGGTACCACGTGGTGTCGATGTAGACCCCCCCGGCGATCTGGACGCCCATCTCGATGAGTGTCTCGGCCTCCTTGCGCCAGTCGGCGTCGATGGGAGCCTCGCATCCGGCCGTCTCTCCCCTCCTCCAGGGCTGGCTCGGGATGGGTATCTTGGTTTCGTTGTACCGACCCTCCGGAATGTCGTCGTAGTCGACCTCGTTGAAGTCGTCCGGTTCGAGTTCCACGGTCGGTCCGGAGGGATCCGACACCAGGGAGGGTTTTCGTTGTCCAGCCGCGGCGTAGAGTGCTATCGTGTTGGTCGTCGTTCGACTCCTGCTGCTACTGCGACTGCTACCGATACTGCTACCGACACTGCTACCGATACTGGAAGTCGTGGTTGTGAGCCATCCCGGGGAAAAAGAGTCGACCGTAACAGTAACGACGGCGAACAAGAGCGCGGCGAAATGGAGGGACCGCACAACTGTCATTGTGATGTTATGTGATGTGATGCGATGCGATGCTGATGTTACAGAATTGTGTATGTACGGTACGTACTGTATTTGGAGTTTGCGAACCTTTGTCGATTCGGTAATTCGCAGTACAATCAATTGAATCAATCAGTGGCCTCCGATACAGAGTACTAATACTCGTATTCGATATTCTTCTACCGGTACGAGTACGAGTAGTCGATTCCTGTCTGTCCGAAACGATAGGAACGATGCGTTGCGATAATTGGTACGAGTACCGAGTACTTCTACGATAGTAACGGTAGGAAAGGGTGATGGACTGCCGAATCCTCCGGTCGTCTCGACGATGTCTGTGCGCTGTCAAAGTACTAAACTAGAGAATTAGAAGAAAACTCTTTCGATCGATGAACGGCGCTTCATTGTCGTTGATTTTGATGGCTCTGAGCGTTGCATGCGTTTCTTGTTGATGTTTGAGTCCAACGAGTCAATAGGAAGTTTCAGTCATGGCAGTAGTGTACAGTAGTATACTATGTTTCTATTGTAGTCTTATGTATGATACCGTGTTTACGGATCAAGCACGGACCAAGAGGACGTCGAACCGCATTGCACGGCATGTAGCAAGTTCAATCCCTACCAATAACGAAAAGCGCGAAGCGGAAATAACAATAATAACACGATGTACCGGTACGAGTACCGTAATCTTACGGTACAACACGGTAGTATGTTTTTTATTTATCTCTTCTGCACGGCCCAGCACTCCGATCTTCTCACCACCCAGCTCACTCCCTTCAAAGAGTCGTAACAGTAACAGTAACAGTAACAGTAACTGTGACCGGAACGAGATCCTGGCATCGATAGATAGAGACAGAACTGAGCATCAGCAGCAGAAGCAGAGACAGTTACCGATACGTTCTCTTTTGAAACGAGCAACTTCGAGCCGTACGACATACTCTCGATTGATTATCGATTCATTCATTCACCGTGACTAAAAAATCACATACAACTGGTACAATACCATTCGATAGCAGCCGCAACCGCAACACCAACACCAACAGCAGCAGCAACATACCGTTACGCATCTGCAATCTAGCGTACCCTTCTACTACACCTTCCAATTATTACCATTATCCTGCAATCACCATGGGAAGCACCGGATCCAAACACACAACAACCGCAACAGCGTCGGCATCGCAATTCTCCTCCCTGTTTCCGACCACACCGAACACTAGCACTACGCGCTGCGACGATGGCCCCCCACCCCCGCCTCCTCCTCCCGGTAGCGCTTCGTCGTCGTCGTCGTCATTGTCCTCGGCTGCTGCCCCTCCCCCGCCACCACCATCCGCCAACGAGGCGAACGACGAGTCCATCGCCAGGGCGGCCTCCCTGGCCTCCCAGATGATCAACCCCGGACCCTACGAGCAGGCCCCGGGGGATTTGAAACGACTCGTCCAGCTCGACACCCACGACGGATTCCGCTGCGACATCAACAAGCAGCTCTCGCCCTACCTGGCGGTCGTCCACTCCTTTTGGCTGGGAACCGCCATGCTCCCCGACGGACGGAAACGAACCTACACCTGGCTGGCACAGGTCGCCGACGAATCCTCCATGTGTTTCGCCCGCATCGACCCCTCACAGTCCAGCGTCGACGGACGGATCCACAAATCCATCATGGGCGGTCTCGCTGTGGCCAAGCTCCAGCTCGGTCTCAGTGCCGAGGGACAGGCCGACCAGTGCCTGCTCGACGTCGACCTCAACGGCATGTCGTGGAGCGGCAACCTCAAGTACGGAAGCATGGGTGGCGGACCCGTCTACGGCTGCTCCTTCCACCAGGGAATCACCCCCCGGCTCAGCATGGGAGGAGAGGGCATGTACGTGGCGGCCAACGGCAACATGATGAGCAACTACCTGCTCAAGTATTCGTTCAATGCCAGCGGGGAGGACAGCGCCACTACTCCCACTACTCCCACTAGCACTAGTACTAGCACTAGCACTACCAGCGAGCCGCCCTCCTCGACGGTCTGTGTCCAGTTCGCTCCGAGCGGACCGTCCCCGATGCCCCTCAGCCTCAACTACAAGCGGACCGTCACGCCCAAGCGGGTCACGCTGGGGGCCGAGCTGAGCTGCGATCCGCTGTCGCTGCAGTCCCACTGCGCGCTGGGCGGGGAATTCAAGTTTTCCCGCAGCAAGCTGCACGTGGCCGTCGACGGCAACCTCAAGATGCAGTCCGTGCTAGAAACGTCGCTCGGCAAGGAACCCGGGCAGCCCCGGTTGACGCTCACGGCCGAGCTGGATCACTTCCGGGACGAGATGAAATTCGGGTACGGGCTGGCCATTGACGGGTAAGATAGGACACCCGGGTATACGAAGTATATATTGAGTATAATACGTACTAATTCATAACAACGCGGGTGCGAGACGCGTCGTTTTGTTTTAGCGCCGCGATATCTATTACGAAGTACTTTATTATACCGGACATAAAAACCAAATCAAACCAAACCAAAACGACAACCACTGGACAGGACACTTTCGAACGGCCCAAACGATTTCTGCGATTCCATTCCATGCAATGGATTGCAATGGAATACAATGAAAACAAAGAATCGCATAAACGTACGCACGCAAGCTTGCTTGCGTGCTTGACCTATTCTAGTTTGTGATTCATGAAAAGTACAATAGCACGAATGGGTTTATTGTGATCGTGTAGAATCTTGTAGTTCTTTGAAAAAGACCTGATACAAACTATCATAATATTCCGTACGAAGTATATTATAAACACCAAATACACAAACAGTAAAAGACTAACTGCTCAAAGAAACACGCACAGCGTTGGTACGATCTCCCAATCTCTGCCATCTACGGTCACTTCGGAGGTCTTCACCATCCCCCCATACGAACACATTGATTCCTCCAGGATATTACTAACAACAACGATGCCACTTTCAAAGCTCCTCGTACTCGAAACCGACCAGACCACTCGGAATGTAACGAATCGAGGGATTTGCCAACACACGGAAACCGGGCACGGGCTACCCTTTTTGGAAGACTCGTCCCCGATGCTCGATCGATCGATCGATCGATCGGTACGAATGTTCTCGTCCGAAACAGTTTGGATTGAATTTTTGAAAATTGGGTGCGAACGTGCCAGAACGCAACAACTACGGTACAGCAGTAATCTTTTCACTCTTTGGAGCTACTGAGTAACAATCTTTGTCGTTCGTGCGACTCAATAAATAATACGAAGTAATAGCATCGGTATTGTTGTTGTTGTTATCGTTATCGTTATTATACCGATCAATAGTAATAGCAGCAGCATGGATGTGAATGTGAATGTGTATGGTAATTATTTGTTGATGGAGACCAGCTGAACCTCCATGATGAGCGATTGGTCGAACCGTTGCGCCATCCGCCGTTGCTGCGCGTAGGTCGACGGAAAGGGCATTTTGTTGGTGTCGAAGCAGGCTTCCTGCTGGACCATGGTTGCCGTTGGCACCACCACGTAGTCGGTTCGGATGTCGCCCCCGGCACCGCCACCGCCCGGTCCTCCGTCGCAGGCCGCCGTGGCCTTTTCCCATCCCTTTTGGGGCAGAATCGCAAAACGCCGGAGGCCGTTCGGCTTCATGCCCACCAGGGCTTCGTTCAGAGCGGCAATGTTCTGAACACCACCGACCGTCGTCCGGAAGGACTTTTCTCCGACCTTGGTCTCGTCGTCTTCCAATCCGTACCCGCGCGAAAACACCACCGTTCCCTCCCCGCTCAATCCGTCGTAGCTCCTCTTTCCGAGCTTGAGGACCTTGAAATAGACGCTGACGTCGTCGCCGTCCCCGGCTGTGACGCTGATGTCCTCCCCCGTCTCGGGATCCAGTGTGGTGGTGCCGACCTCCAGGTCGCGGTACTTGACGCCTCCCTTGGTTGACAGCGGGGGCGGTCCGCTCTCTTCCTTCGCGCGTTCCTCGTCGGCGCGCTTGTCGGCGAGGGCCTGGCATTCCTCGACGTTGGTGCACTTCACTTTTTCACCGGCGGACTTTTTTCGGTGGCGGGGCGACGCCCTTGACCAGCGCGCTGGCGGGATCCGGCGATGCCACCAACACCGACACCGACACTGTCATAGCTGCTACCGAGGTCGCGATCGCGGTGGAGAGAATCGTCCTGCGGTCGGTGATGGCCGTTGCCACCGATGCCGCTGGTCTTGCAATCTCCTTGCCATCGCCATCGCCAAAGCCATCGATGTTGTTGTTGTTGTTGTTGTTGTTGTTGTCGTTGCCGAAAACGGAACGCACTGCCAAGGAAGCACGGGATCTCTGGTCGGCAATCGGCAGGGTCGAAAATGCCGCACAGCACGCTGCCGTTGACGAAAGAACAAGGAGGGATGCGGGAATGGAGGGTCTCATGGTGTTGCGATGCGGATCCTTTTTTGAATTTACTATGCGTTGCTTCTGTGTTCTGTGTCTCTACTACCGATAGAGTAAGAATACGTTATCGGATTTCTTTGTTTGAGATATGGATTCACCGACGATCAATGATGGATTCATCTAATTCGTCCAATCGATGATTTTCAATAAGGAAGTCGAGAAGATGTCGTGGGAAGTGCGTCAGCCCGAAGCAAATAAGCCCACGAGGCATCATACCTACCAACGGTATGGCAACGAAGCATAGGAATGAGTGTGTTTCAGGGGGTCACACCAACACGTTTATGCGTATCCGAATGAAATAAATATATTTAAGTCTAGCCTTCGTCCGTTACAAAGCGAGACTACAATGATATTATTTGAATCTTGCAACGTTCGAAATCCGTATTGTTTTCGAATAATTACGGAGATACGAAGTACTCGTACTCGTACTTCATAGTAAATACCGACGACAACAGGCGTATTATACCGTATGTTTGTTTGTAGTCGAGGGACGGATGACACGCATTGACACGCAATCGCACACAAGCTGGATCACTGACGATGATGCCATCAGGAAGCATGGAAAATCCCTTTTGTGAACTTTTTCGGAAAGATCCTCCCTGTTTCGGTGTCTTCGTTTCGGCTTGGTGGCCAGAACACAAATCTGTCTCGTACTGAACCGAACCGAACCGAACCGAACCAAACAGCAGCAACAACAATAACAACAACAAAACCAAGCAGAAAGAATGAGGCAATCAACGCTGTACTACTGTGGAATTGCGCTTGCCGTGGCTGGAACAGGCCCGGCAGCGGTTGATGCACTCGTACCATCCCTGAAGCAGCAGCAGCAGCAGCAACTGCCACAACGCAGCACGATACGGTTCCAGGCGGTGCCAAGCCCTGCCGATAGCGACAATCACTTGGACGACCGGCGGGCCGTCCTCCGATCGGCAGCAACCGCGGCGTTCGCGGCCCTCACCGTGGCAAGCTCGTCGTCGCTATCGCCCCTTCCAGCTAGCGCGGCGGCAAACCAGGCCGAGAGCGTCAACCTGCAGCAATACGAAGACTTCACCAAGGCCCCCGAGGGATTTTCCTACCGCGACGTCAACGTCGGAACGGGAGATTTCCCCTCCCAGGGAGACCGGGTCGTCTACGAGTGGAGCGGATACACGATCGGATACTTCGGTCGGCCATTCGAGGCCAAGGGAGGTCCCCAGGGCGGAGCCTTTGACAAATCCCAGGACTATTCCCGAACCGTTCTTGGCAAGGGAGAGATTGTCAAGGGAATGGAGCTGGCCATGGGAAGCATGAAGGTGGGAGGCATCCGGCAGGTTATTGTTCCCTACGGGGAACTGGGATATCCCAGCACCAAGGACGACGCGAGCCACGACAAGATCGGGCCCAAACCGACCACCTTTTCGGGCGAG
Source organism: Pseudo-nitzschia multiseries (assembly GCA_037355745.1). NCBI lineage: Eukaryota > Bacillariophyta > Bacillariophyceae > Bacillariales > Bacillariaceae > Pseudo-nitzschia > Pseudo-nitzschia multiseries. The sequence goes on from CM074790.1 coordinate 8,604,718, forward strand.
CGTGCGCTAAATTTCGTCCTCGACAACCCGCGGGTCGACCGAACTCTATTGTTCAACGTCAAGTTGATCCGGGTCGACAAGGCCGACGGGAAGGGTGGATTCAAGCGCGGCGAAAAGGCTTAATCATCGCATCGAGCTTTTCCAGTCGGTGCTAGTCGGTCCGGAACAAGAAGCTACTCGTATCGAGGAGTTCCGTCCGTCGGAATGTTATGTTCTTAATTTTCTAAATTTCCGTTCATCAAAACATCGGCTTTCTCCTTGTTCCAAATAATCACGCCAGCTGAGATCATGTATATTCATATCGATCACATTATTCGTTTCGGTGGTTTGTGCTTTGATCGCAAACCGTGTGGCACTGCTTGTCGTGCAAAGTTTACGGCGTTCCGATGTGATGTGTGTGGTGGATGCTGGAGAGCAACAGACACGAAACGGTTTCGGATACATATTGGACATCGTGGCACATTTCGTCTGGCTTGCATCGTGTGGCAACTCCTTCTTGGGTTGATGATTCGTACCATACCAACGGAGGTAATGTTCGTTTCAATTTTGCGTGTTGAGTTGACGGTTCGGTTCATCGTTTTTAAAAATTTCGTGACGGAGAGCGTTTCCACGCTCTGAATTGAACGGAAGGCGTCGTTAGCGTACGGATCCAATCTGACTACCAAATGTTGTACAACGCGGGACTCATCGATCGCGTTATGAACCATTAAACCAAATGGACGTGATCAAGTCATGTGTAATACTGTATTCATCAATATCTGATGAAGCACGGAACGAATGCCACATACATTGCCTGAGAACGCCTCCGAGCTGTCTGTTGAGAGATCGAGGCATTGGGTACATTCGAAGAACTTTCTTTGTAAATTCACGATTTGTTCTTGAGTGTTCCGAACACGGCACCAAAAAAATGCAATCCAAGGTTCTTCAAAGAACACAGCCACGATCTACTCTCACAATGTCATTGAATGCAATGATCCATTTTTATTCGAATCATTTTCGGTTTGCATTTGTTTCCTATTGGGCACGTCACTAACGACTCTTGCCATCTTGTCCCCTCCCCTTTGGAAGAAGACGACTCGATATCGACGATGAGAAAGCGCAGCAGCAGATCCAACGATGACGGTTCTTCGGCGGGAAAAGGAAACGCGGCCAAGTCCTCCACGGAGGAAAAGGCAAAGGCCATGAACAGCAAGATCCTTGCTGTGATGTTTGAATTCCACAGGGACGAAAAATTTGACGTCACAATGGCCGACGTTGCACACCAAATCGGTTGCCATGAACGAACCAAGTCCTTCTGCGAACAATTTAGGTTTCTGAAGAATAAAAAAAAGTACATTGGGGCTTCCAAAGACGGCACCAAAGGCTTCCAGTTGACTCAAGAAGGTCTGGGTCACGCAATGACTCCAGAGTACAAAGAAATGATAAAGGAACAGTCCATCAAGCCCAAGACAAACCAAGAACACCAGGATCGCATCAAAAAGTACTTCAAGAGACCAAAGTCGATCGAAATGTTTGATATTTTGGTCAAATATGGTTCCGTATTTCCAGAAGAACTCGGTGCTTTGGTTGGCGTCAATCGTCGGGCCCACTGCTATTTCTATAGCTGGCAGGAGCTTCGACAGAAGGGCCTCGTGGAAAAAGAACCCGGATTCCAGGGCAAGAGGAAAGCGAAATATCGCCTCACCAATAAGGCCTTTTTGAACCACAAGCAAGATCGTGTCGGTGAGGAGAACATTGATCGGGAAAAGCTTGCCGAATGTGTTGCGCTGGGGCGTGCTGTGATTCAATGTCGTACAAAGGATGAGAGAAAAACGAGCAACACAAAAGTAAAGAATGGTACCAAGGATTCAGAACACGTTAAAGTGAAAGAAGAAGTGACTAAGCAAGAGGATATGGCCAAGAAAGGAGCCGCAGACAACGAGGCGAACGAGGATTTGAAAGATGGTGAAAGGAACGAAGGGATCAAGAACGAGACCAACGCCATAGAACAGGAAACAAATACAGGCAAAAGTGACGACGAAGAGAGCTATTTTGAATTTCCGATGGCGCTGTGAGCCGCCAGACCACAAATCATCGGAGTTCGCTTCAATGATTCATCTATCAATCCACTATCGAGAGAAAGGACCATAAAAATTGTGTGGAATGCCCAGCATTGTGAAGAAAAATTCATGCTGCTGTCATCCACCACTAGTATACCTGCCAGACGACAGCAGTGTTTCGCTCTGCCATGTTTAGCTATTGAAATATGAAAAATATTTCAGCTCTACATACTTGCAAACCCACTAACCTATATACCGGTACAGACTTCAGCAAATACATCACAAGTATCATATTATATACACCACAACTCTTAATCAACTCAATTTACATTCACCACTTGTAGTTTCACCATGCATTGATATGGAGTACTCCTCTGATATTTGTCGCTAGTGGCTGAATGCAACATCTCTTTATTCGGTACTCCTTTCGTAGCAGGCAGGTCAAAGAGCAGAGTAGTACTTCTACCTTCAAAGCCTACTCCCTCTGCAGGAACACGGACAATTTCCTTACCCCTGTATGATGTAACCAAGTTTTCTGTTTCATCAATGTTGTTCATGAAACAAGATAAAGCATGATAGCTCCAGCTTGAAAAAGAAGAGATTTTGTCCAAATTCGAGGATTTATGTTTGCCTGTTTTAGATCAGCCCAAGCCAATCCTTCTAACAGGCAATTGTGATATAATGATGGGTCATTCAGAGGACTCTGAAGAGAATCATGGGGAGCCACACCTGTTCTTGATTGAACGAGGAGATCTCAATTAGTACGTGGAGGAGCAGGAAGGAGAAGAAGTGCACCAACAAGAAGTTTCGAAGACATTTGTTGTACTATCTGCATGCATATGCTATCGAACACCATCTTGAATCTGTCTGCTATCTTGTAATCTTCTTTCCATTCATTTCGGTTCAATCGATACGTGTTCATGATGCCCACAAGGTATTAATCTTACCTAAGCATGATCATCCCGGTATCTTTCTTATTGTTTCTCTTTTGAAATCCCTTTACAACAGGGGGATGTCTTCGCGCCGGCGCGGCAACTATTTACTTTTTCGGGAATCATGTGTGACTAAAATTTTGTTTATCGACAACACAAAACGAACTCCATTAATCATTATTCAATATTTGACTTTGAAACAGTTTCGCATACGAACTGAATACTTTACTTCATCAATGCGATCTCTGTAGGTTGTGAGCGTGGGCACCGTGTTACAAAATCGAAAAACTAGTACATGCTTTCTGCTTGGTGCTCGAACGAACCAACAATTCCACCGTCACGCTTGGTGTCCGTTGCGTAAGTATGTAAGTAGTAGCGTGTTCGAAAACCGTTCACGACAACAGACAAGTTCTTTGCAACAGAAAACCGAAACCAAACCCAAAAAACGACACACAACCCGGGGTCCTACCGTATTCTACGAACAACGAAGACTCAAACGACGCCAATCTAACCTACCTTCTCATCGATTGCAAGCATCCCTTTTCTCCCGAATCATTATTATAATTTTTTCATTGACGAATCACTTGCGTTTGCCGTTCGGTTGTACCTACACACCGTTCGTCGTTTATACAGTTTGAAAGAAACGAAACGAAAACACCCCAAAATCTCCAACATGGGAAAGCGCAAAAGCAGCAGCAGCAGCAGCAGCAGCAGCACCCGGTGCGACGACAACGGCGATTCGAGCCCGAGCCCAAAGAAGTCCAAATCTTCCTCGTTATCCGCGCAGGACAAGATCAAGGTCATGGACAACAAGATCCTCGCCGTGATGTTTGAATTCCACATGAACGAGAAACTCGACGTCACCCTGACCGACGTAGCCTGCCAGGTCGGCTGCCAGGAACGCACCAAGTCCTTTCGCGAGCGCTGGTCTATCCTCAAGAACGAAAAGAAGTGGATCGGAGCGTCCAACAAGGACAACGGCGCCAACACCAAGGGCGGCAGCTGCTTCCAGCTGACCAAGGCAGGAGTGGAACAGGCGGCGACTCCCGAATACAAGGAGATGCTGAAGGAACTGTCCATCAAACCCAAGACGAACGAGGAGCACCAGGCGCGGATCAAGAAGTACCTGAAGAAAGCTAAGTCGATCGCCATGTTTGACTTTTTCCTCGAGTACGGCTCGTTGCTTCCGGATGAGCTGGTGGGGCTGGTGGGATCGAACCGCCGGTCGCACGGGTACCACTACAGCTGGAAGGAGCTCAAGGACAAGGGCTACATCGAGGAGGACCCCGACTGCCATGAGGGCAAGAAAAAGACGAAATATCGTCTCTCCAGCAAGGCCTTTTTGAACCACAAGAGGGATCGAATCCCAGAAAAGAAGATCGACCGGGAGCAGCTTGCCAAAAACGTCAAGAAGGGTCACGAATTGATCGAATCGAGAAGAAAAGGTGACGGGAAAAAGAGCACGACGAAGGAAAAGAAGGTAAAGAAGGAAAAGGGTGTGAAAGTGGAGGGATGCGGCAAGGATGCGAAAGCTGTCAAGGTCAAGAAAGAAGGTGCCCAGGATGAGGAGAACAGCAAGACCGAGGAACTCGGAGCCTCGGACGTGGATGCAAAGGAAGAATTGGAAGTTAGCAAGAACGAGAGCGAGAACGAGAGCGAGAACGACACGGACTAAGGGATCAAGAGCCGGGACACGGTCGAGGAATCTCCCATGTTGTTCTGAGCTACTGCAGCACGAATTGGTGGAATTAGCTGTGACGATCTCGTGGCTCGACTATCCCCAAGAACCAATGGCAGGGTACTGTTGGAAAGAATATAGTATGTCGCTCCGACAAAGACGGCTTATTTATTTCGGTCAAAGAGGAGGCAGCATCGAACGAAGAATTCTATCGGAAGTATGTGTATTCATAGTGATAGTTGTCGGCTTCTAGTACCATACATACATGTTGAGTGAAGCCGGCTGCAAATCGTTTGCTTCATCGAGGAATACTGTAACCTATTTTTAGTAACGGTTTGTGGTTGCACACAGTTGAGTGTCTGCTTTCTAGAACAATGCGAGTGATCCACGACAGAACTTGTTTGCTTGAATCCACGTCTATTGTTCTAGACGTATTGTACCGGTAGTAGGTTTGGAATGGAATTCGCATGGGAACTCGTGGTCTTTGCATCGGTATAGAATGAATCCGTAATTACCGGCTCTGCACACACACGCACGCACGGTCGTGGTTTTCCCCCGTCACACTCGTGGTTTTATCGGCCGATGGCAGTTCTAAGTACACGTACAAGTACAAGTACAAGTACAAGCACAACTCAAACTCAAACCGAAACCGACCCCGCGAATCGATCCACCACCAATGCCGTAATCACGGGAATGTTGAGGTTGTCGTTTCCAAAGGGGAGTCCCTCGGCCACCGTGCACGCGAGGGCACCCACCACCACCGTCCAGGGGGTAAAATCGTAGGTGCGAGCGGGATGGTGACCGTTCTCGCCGGAGATGCTGCTGTCACCATCGTCCGACGCCGCCCCCGTTAACAGCAGCATCCACCATCCGACCGCCAGCGCCGTTCCGAAACACGCCGCGCACCCCGCCAGCGACGAGGTCCGCGACCCCACCTTGTAGAGGTTGGGAGACGCCACGGACGATCCGATCCACGACGCCATGGGGTCCGCCAGTGCCAGGCACTCGACCGAATAGCGGGCGATCCGCAGGTCGTCCGTCACCCACCCCGAGATCGTCAGCGCCGTCCCGATCAGAAAATAAAAGGCGCCCGGCAGGACGTCCCCCGACAATTCCTTCGGCCGGAGCAATCCGCCAAAGGCCACGAGGAATTGCTCGAAAAAAAACGTCTTGGCCGCGTACATTCCCACCGATCCGATCGCCAGCAGCGCGAGGGAGATCGATCGCGGCAGGACGTACGAGATCTGCACGAGTGCGTGTCCGGTCAGCGCGTGCTGGAACCGACGTTTCGTTTCCTTCGTGGCGTTGGGTGCCCGCGCCACGAACCACTGAAAGAGAACGACCAGCACGAGGAGGAATCCCCCCCTCGCCACCAGCGACATTGTCGTTGTCGTGTTCGTGTTCGTAGTGGAGTCCTGCATCGCCTGCATCGCAGCGTCCATTGTTGCAGTTGCTGTGCTGTACCGTATGCAATATTGTGCTTTCCTCCGTCGCTCTCGAGATGACGCAATCGATATCGTTCCAAGTCCCACTCGGTCCAATGGAGTCAGACACCAGGTATAGTATCTACTCGTAATTACCGGTATCTTGTTCTGAAGACTTTCAGCATGAATTCAGTTTTGGAAATAATGGTAACAAAAAGATGTCCGCGAAAAACCATCACACAGACATAACCTTAAACAGCCCAAATACAATCTTTGACTCACTAGACCCTAAAATACAAAAAATACACCGTTCGTAGGTACTCCTTCGTACCCAGAACGGTATGATATAAGTACTCGAATACAGTACGAGTACCGGTACGTACGGTACGTACGGTACCCAAATTGTCTCGACAACGAAAAACTCAACAAAATCGAGAAAAAAGATTTCACACAACATCACGATGAAGAATTGAGGACGAAGACAAATAGATCGTATTACCATTGCTCCGCACTCTACGGCACTGCTTCTTTCTTGATTCTATCCGAACATCCTTTGCTGGACTTCAGACTGTTGCTATCCGAATTCGGCACCGTACATCCCATTCCTGCTGTTGTCCCACTGCACGCTCGACCGACGCCGACGCCGACGCCAACGCCAGCATCGAAACTCATCGAAATCCGCGAGAACAAATAACGCCGACTGCATACCGTACGCACCAACAATGGCAATGCTTGGAATCGTTCCGTCCCGTCGTCACGTCTTCTACGAATGGGCTTTCGCAATCGTTGTTGCTGTGTTGGTCGATCCGAGCGCGTCGTGGATGCTGTCCCCCGCCCACAAAATCCCACGGATGCGGACGTTCGGTGGTAGCGGTAGATGCTCGAAATACACGACGAACACGAACGCGAACCGTCCGTTGTGCGGTTTCGGATTTACGACACCGAGCGAGCGCACCTCTCGGAATGGTGACTGTTGCGAATGCGACGACACGTATGGTTCCAAACCAGCTGCGTTGTTCGCCCTCCCCCGTGATTGCGATTGCGATCGTGATTGCGATTGCGATTGCGGTAATGCCGATTCCGGTCGGAGGCGCTGGCTCCGGAACGCGGCCACCGCAGCCGCAACATTCGCGACAGCAGGAACCGATATGATCGATCCTTCGAAGGCGGGTGCGGCCGACGAGTTGCCTTCCGTGCTGCGGGACTACACCAAGCTGGCGCCCCTGGGTCCCAAAGCCACGGCGGCTTCTTCTGCCAATGGTGCCTTCGCCGGCAAGTCCATCGGGCTGGATCCGGACGAAATAGCCCGCCGCCTCGCAAATGACCTCGTCTACGGTGCCACCGGCAGGGGTGGATACTTTGTCTCGGGCGATTTGTCTAAGGATCTCTTCAAAGACGACTGCGTCTTTGAGGATCCGACCAACCGCGTGGACAGCCTCGACCAGTACCAAACCGCGCTGGGACTCCTCTTTGATCCGGAGCGATCCACCGTCCGGCTCTTGGGGGAGGGCCTGGCGGTGTCCAGAAGCAACGGCGACAGTAACAGCGACAGTGATAGCGACAGGGACAGCGACACTGCCGTTACTACCATCACCGGCCGCCTTCGGTCGAGGGGCTACCTCGGGACACTCCCCTGGAAGCCCTACATTACCGCGTACGAAACCACCATTGTGTACACGCTCGATCCTTCCACGGGACTGGTGGCACGGCAGGACCAGACCTGGAGCAAGGGTGCCAAACAAGCGTTGAGGGAGACCTTTTCGCCTGCCTTCAACGATCCACCGCCACGATCCGATAAATTGCCAACTTCGGACGAGCCCAGAGAGGTATCGCTCCTCTTTGACACCGTCAACGGACGGAGGCCCTACGAGTATTCGGACGAGGAGCGGATCGAAATCGATGGCCTCGTTGAACGGATTGTCGGGCTGGGAAAATCATCCACATCCACATCCACATCCACAACATCTTCCAGCACCACCAGTGCGTCCCTGGAGGGAACCTGGGTCCTGGCTTATTTGCAACCGGGTCCGGACGGAGCCGGGATCGACCGGAGGATTCCCTTCTTTCCCGATTTCGATTTCAACGACAGCTTTCAATCCTTTTCCGGCGATCCAGGGGGCAGCGGAACTAGCACCGGCACCGCCACCGCCACGGTGACCAACATCGGACAGGTGCTGGGATCCTGGGTGGAGGTGCGGGTCGGGGGAAGCCTCCGCGAGCTGGCGTTGAGCGGTCACGGCGGTCGCGACAGCGACGGCAACGCCAGCGGCAGCGGCAGCTCAACACGGCGCTTCGAGGCCAGCATCGACGGGGGAAAGGTGTGCTTTGGAACCACCACAAACCACGACTACCAAAAGGGCAACAACAACAGCAACAACGACGATGCGTTTTGCCCGTTGGGGCTGCCCATGATCAAGGGCCGGGGTCTCTTTGACAGCCTGTACCTCGGGGATCGCCTCCGTATCGGACAAAATCTCAACGGAGGAGGGGCGAGGGTCGTACAGGTGCGGCTCTGAGGTCGGCTGCGGGGGATTGCGGTCGTTTCATTGTTTCGTTGTTTCACGGCGGTGCGGCACGGTGCGGTGCGGCACGGATTGCACAAGGATCGGACCGCTGCTGGCGCAACCCACTGCACTTCGGAATTGCGAAAAACGAAAAACGCAGACCACGGAGGGCAGAAGGCTATAGGAGGACCGTAGCGTAGCGTAGCGTAGCATGGAGAACCAACATGCGGACACTGCCTAATTCCACCTACACCTATAGCAGCAACAACAACAACAGTGTCAAGAGTTATGTTGGTTCGAACGCAAGGCGAGGAGCGAGCCCAAACTATTGTACTGTGCGGATGGCACCTGCCACCACACCAACTACCATAGACTAGAAACAGTGCGAAACCTATTTTGAATCAATCACTGGAAACACATATAATTAATGTTAAAAATATATAGGATGATATGGGAACGGGAAATTTAACAACAGTGATTCGTGCGCGTGCATGCCATAGCATGCATAGCACATCGTACGTAGTGGTTAAAAGGTTGGAACAGTTTTTGGGAATGTTTTCCTTCCAAAATTCGAAATGGACTCACTCACGGGTACGTACGTACGTACGTACTACGCTGCACGCAAGGAGTAGAAATTGCGTTCGGTCGATATCGCACAAGACTTGAGATCCAATACGTACAATGACATACGCTCAATATTACATCGCATCGCATCGCATCGCATCCATGAGACGGTTCTGTTTGAAAACCAACTCGTTCGGTTTCGTTTCATCATACCGTTTCGTTTTGTTGGAAAATATTCTCGAAGCAACACCCTTCGATTCTTAGACATCTACTTCGATGCTCACTGCGGGTCCGATGCTTGCGGCATCGGACTTGGCCTCGTCTTCTACAACGTCGTCACCGTCGGGGGACGCCTTCTCCACCGTGACGGCTGCCGATGCTGGTGCCGTAGCAGCAGCAGCAGCGGCGGCGTTCTCCTCTTCGGACTCCTTGGCGTCGCCGGTGCTTCCTTGTTCCTCGTCGACTTCCTTGGCGTCGGCTCCCTTCTCTCCGACCTCGATCACCTTGACCTCCTCGACCACCTTGCCTTCGCCCTCTTCCCCCTCCTTGCTCTCCTCTTCGTCGTCGACATTCGCTTCGACCCACATCAACAAGCGGGGGGCCAAAAAAGTACCGAGGATGAGCTGCATCGGGTGCCAGATCAACAGGGGCAGCGTGTACATGGCAATGTTGTCGTTCCCTTCGTAAATGGCATTGATGAGGGGAATGCCCATGGCCACCGTTTTGTGGGAGCACCCGAAAATTCCAAAGGCCCGCAACCTGGGTTCGTTGGCGAAGAAAAATCGGAGCGAATACCAGGCCAGGATCATGAGGAAGGTCATCATGATGAACACAAATACGATCATCAAGAAGATGTCACCGACGGGAATGTTCTTGTCCGCGGAACTGAAGGTCTTGCAAAAGACCGTGTAGACAATGTAGACGAGCGAATACATCTGGAGTTGTTTGAAGTATTTCTTGTACCTCTTGACAAAGTCAGCGACCGGTTTGACCTTCCACTTGAGAACTTGTCCAATGAAGATTGGCAGGAGTACACGGATGGCGAGTTTGGTGAATACCGTCAAGAATTCGACGTTTCCCTTGGCGCCGATGTATCCCATGATGAGGATCGGACTCAAGATGACACCTACCAAGTTTCCAAATGCCGAGTTGATGATGGATGAGCCTTCGTCACCTCCCGACGCCACGGTCAGGACGATGGCCATGTTGATGGTCATGGGCAGACAAGACGCAATGACCATACCATCGGCCAATCCCTCGATAATGATGTTGTAGCGCAGCAACAACCGGCTGAATCCAAATACGATGGCCGAGTCGACACCGAAATTGAAGACCTGCACAAAGGAATTGAAAAAAATTCGCTGGAAGGCCTTGGTGAACTCTTCGGTCTTCAATCCGAGGCCGGCCAGCAAGAAGATGAACATGACGGCTATCCAAGTCGCCGTGATCTTGGGTGCCAGGAACTTGGCTCCCAACGGAGGATATGCTTTGGCCAACAAGATGGCCAGGAGGATGAGGATGAGAAACTCGTTTGTCTGGTAAAAGGAGAGGAGTTTTGCGGTGAAACTGGGTTTGGTTTCGTCTTCGCCTTGGCCCTCCTTGGCAACGACCACGTCCTTGGTAGGTTCCTCTTCGACGGCCTTGGGATCGGCGTCGGTGGGTGCTTCTCCTGCCGCTGGTGTTTCGTCGGCTGGTGTTTCGGCCTCTGCATCTTCTGTCTTGGGTTCCTCCTCCTTTGGTTCGGCACCGGCACCGGCATCCACGGGCTCGGGTTTGCTTTCCTCGGCTCCGGTGCCGGTGGCGGCTGTTGTCTCATCGGCAGCAGCCTTGGATGCTTCGTCGTCTTCGTTGTTGCTTGTGCCATCGACAAGCGAAACCCATTTGGCACTGGCATCGGCATCGGCGTCGGCGCCGGCATCACCGTCAACGGGTGCGGCTGGTTCTCCCGCCGGGGTTTCCGCCGGAGCGTCCGTGGTCTCTGCTGTTGTCGTCGTCGTGTCGACGGGGGGTTCGGCGGGTGTGGACATTGTCGTTCTGTTTGTTGTTGGTTTCTGTATGTGTTGTTGTTGTTACAGTATTGTATTGAGCTACAATACGGTATGTGTGTGTCGTGTCGTGTCGTGTCCTGTCCTGTCGTATCGTGTCGTATGGAGTTCTGTTGTTTGGAACGAACGATTTCGGCAGAATACGTAATTCTGTCGTCGATCTTATCAAAGGAAACTCTACGGTACGAATGTTGTATTCTGTTGAAAGATAGAGGCCTTCTTATCGAGGAATGATGTGAATACCGTTGTAGTACGAAGTAGAAGTAAATCTTTTATGTCCTTCTTGTACGGTAAAATTACCCGGCGGGTTGGGATGCATCAACGAGTACGGGTAGATTTTACCCGTGGTCGTTCGATGCGGTTGTTTTATTACTTTTTAAGCGTGTGCTCGTGCTTTGAATTTGGGCCAGAAAACTCTCTTCTTTTGTGCGGCAGCCGATCGAAACACGTGAGACGGTTCTAGAATAACAAAATTAATTAAAAGACGAAGCGGACCAATGAAGTTTCCGACTCCCTGATTATGCGCCGACCAAGCTTTTACGCGGTTTTACTCGGATACTTAGGGACTTAAAATGGTCATTCAATTTTTCAAACAACGAGCCAAAAAAATAGATCTCGTGTGGATCAGTACGAGAGTATCGTACCGAAAGATACGCGTACTGTATCAGAAGAAAGCAAGTCGACCGTAAATTGACAATTTTGTTTAATTTTGGTATTTCGTACCGTGCCGTAGCGTACCGTACATGCTATGCGTCCGATTATTGTTTGATCGGAAATTTTGGGTTTTAAGTCTTTTATGACATATAATAAAATGTCAGTGTCATATAATAAAGTGTCAGTGTCATATAATAAAGTGTCAGTATCATCATTCGCGCGCTCCGTCATCAAAAATAAACAACGTCAACCCATGTGAACATAACAACGACGTTTTCCCCCCGTCGTTTCTCCTGCCTGGGCCAACAAGAATGTTGGATGAGGATGGTTTTGATTTGCAATTTGCAGAGGATACTAGCTACTAGTACTAGTACCGTAGCTCCGTTCCATTTTCAACAAACAAAGGGCGGAAAGAATTGAACCTAAAGAAAGAGCAGCCTCCATTGCCGCTAATACCACCACAGCAACAAGCCCAGTTCCTCCTATTGAGGCTGCTTCTTGTCCATTCACCTTACAACGACAAGAACCAGCTGGAGCTGTCGCCGTCAAGGAGTTATTTTTGTTCTTCTTGTTGTTGTCTGCTGCTGGCTGCTCGTGGTCTGTCGTCAAATGGGAAATGAAATGCTGCTGGTGCGGCGTGACAAAAGGACGCTTCTCGCTCCCCTCTGGGGCAGCAGAGGAGATTTTGTAGAGATTGCTGCATGGGAGAGAGATGGTGGCACCAAATGTGTAGGAGAAAACAACAGATTGCTTCCAGGCAATGGCACCCCCATAATATGCTTTCTTGTGCCGTGTTGGCACGTAAGAAAAAGAATTGCTAAAAGAAGATTCTTCGGCACAATAATAAAAGGGCAGGTATGCCAAAAATTGAAGGAAAGAAATTCTTTGCTTCTACCTCCATTGGCACTTTGCAAGTACATTGCAGTTTCTCTATGGACTAATGTTTACATTTTCTAACATGTTACTAATAATGAACCTGGTAACCAGGGAAAAGCTGAGGATGTAAGCCCATTTACTCATGAAAGTGCACTATTCACCAGGAGAGTGAGCAAACAGGCTGGTAATTATACAGGGAGAACCAGAAAACAATGCCCTCCTGGCTAAGGTGACAGCACAGGCAGCATACAAACACATTGAGGACCAAGTGAGCACAAAAAACACAGAGGGGGAACTACTACACACTACACTCAGTAGTAGAAAGATAGCCAACCGGAAGTACACCGTGGGCCCAAATGGGGCCAAAGAGTACTTCATAGACACTGTGACTGACCAAACAATGTCAACCTCCTGGGGATTGGCAAACTGGGTGACTTTGCGACCATGACACACTGTCTTGAGACCTTCAGAAAATCATCCCGCAATGAGATGATGATCATACAGCTGGAGGAGGAGTGGGGAAATTCCAGCGGAACCAGCCACAGGAGCCTCAATGGATGAGTTCCAACATTTTTAGGTCAAGTGTCTCACAGATATCCTGATTACCAAGAAGCACAAGAAGGCTCAAGCTCATTATACCAAAGACGTCCAGGAGGAGCTGGACAGCATGTGAGCTGCTGGTGCTGCATACCTCATCTCCAACCAAAGGGATATGGTCAGTGCTTTCAATGTTAGTGTATTAGAGACCAATTCACCACCACCTCCAACAAGTGTGGATGGTGGGGCACCAGAGTGGGCACGGGTGCTATCAGCACAGGTAGCAGCACGACAGGCAACAACCCATGCTAAGACAGGGAACAACCCCTGCACCACAGGAGGAGGCCTCCAGCCTGCTGCCCGGACATGGACACAGTGGAAGTTCTACTGCTACAAGTCTGGGGTGAACCTGTTACACCACCACACACCACAGTTAACAAAAGGCCAAGGTCCCAGACTTCCAGGACCATATCACAGCTACAAAGGTCAACCCACAAGGGGGCAAGAGCAAAAAGGAACACCTCTGGATGAAATGGGGCAGCCCCATCAACAGTAATGCCTATGACAAACCCCAACAAGGGGGTTGGGAGGATGTGAGCCAAATAATGCAGTCAACAGCTAAGACTTGTGAGGCAGTGCTATTAACAAACCTACACCCTCCAGGTACAACATTAGCTCACTATAGAGCCCTGGATTCAGCGGCCACAGATCGCTTCCTTTTGGTCTCCTATCTTGGTGGGGATCCACAAGGTACCAATCAGGGGATATAAGTGGGGTGCACCAATGAGAACACCATGGTCTCAGTGGCCACAGACCTTTTGGACCTCCCAGAATTGCTATTTGAGGCACGTGGTTGCCACAAGCTCCATAAAGTGGACGTCCCTCTGGTATCAGTGCCAAAGCTTTGTCAACACAGATGCAGGGTAAATTTTGGGAAAGTCCCGAGCCACCGTTACCAACCCTGGTGGGGACACCATTCTCATTGGAGCCAGGGATCCCACTGGAACCTATACATGGTCCGTTTGTAGCCAAGGGCCAATCCCCAGGGCGCCCCTCTACCAAGGGTGGCCCCCTGGGGCCCAATGGGATTTTCAAGGGTGGTACTTGGCAAAACATTGATGGTTCACAGCGCATATGAGATCCAATTGGCAGCAGCAGGATTCCCAGTACAAGCAACATGGATAAGGCTATAGGCAGGGGTACTACCTCATATGGCCAGGGCTCAATAAACAAAGAGTGGAGTACTAGTACTTGGATAAGAACATGTACACCATCAAGGGCTACCTCAGCCTGGTGGGCAAGGGCACATGCTGATCCACCAACACCACACAGGACCTAGCAGCAGAGAAATATACCAAACAACCACAGACCAACAAGAGGCCGGTGACCGGGGGGGGCATTGCTACAGCTGAGTTAAGAACTGCACTGGGGGAGCCAGGGACTATATCCTGTGACTTGCAAGGCAAGTTCCCAGTGGAATTGGTAAGGGGCCACAACTACATTAATCTCATGTTTGATTATGGCTCTAACTGCATCATGGCAACACCCATCAAGTCCGGGGAAGCTGAGGACCTCATGGATGTATTCAGGACATGCTAGTATGATGAGTTAAGGGAGAGAGGGATGATGGCACAATTGGTGAAACTAGACAACAAGTGAAGATCTCTACCCTAATGATCCAACAGTTCCAAAAATGGCACCTTGATTACCAGATTGTGTCACTGGGGAATCACAGGCTTGCCAGATTGTGTCACCAAGGAATCACAGGCTCAATGCAGCAGAATGGGCCATCTGAACATTCAAGGGCCATTTTCTCTCCATCCTGTCTGACATGGATAAGGACTACCCAGCAGACCAGTGGGACCAACTAGTTCCACAAGCTATGATGATCCTCAACTTCCTCTACCCATCTGGGATCAATGAGGAAATTTTTGCCTACAATCAGGTGAAAAGTACATTTGATTTCAACGCAATGCCCCTAGCCCCACTAGAATGCAAGGTGATAGTACATAACCGGGCACACTCCAGAGGCGCATGGGAGGAGCAGGAGATAGAGGGATTCTACATAGGGCCAGCAATGAAGCACTAAAGGAGCTGCAAGTACCTGGTGAAGCCCATGGGAGCAGTGAGGGTAAGCAATACGGTGGAGTTCCTGCCAAAATGCTGCAATATGCCTATCACATCATCCACCAACAAACTGGCGATGATTCTATCCTACCTGGCTGAAGGACATCATGGCAAGGCCACGCCTGCCAGAACCATTCCTGAAGCACAGGTCCGAGGTAACCACGGCCTTGGGATCATCAAAGATATCCTTGAGCCAACCAAAAAGTCCAGGATTTGAGCTCCAAGGGTGTAATGGGCATCACAGCCAAAGACTAAGAAGCAGTCTAGTCTGTCCCAGCTCCAGAACTACACGGGGGCATCATAAGGAAGCAATTCAATGACAGCAGAAAATATGAGGGAACCATAATTTCCCATGACCCAATCAGTGGGTACTACCTGGCCAAGTCTCTGGATGGGCATGAGGAGGACTACACTCTCACTGAAATCAACAAATTATTGAAGATGAAATAGAGATTCACGAAGAGAAATTTTGTGAAACTGGCTAAGAGGGAAGGGCTGCACCCAATGAAACCCATGGCAATATCCCTAGCAAACATCCCAACTCCCAAGGGGGTACCAATCCTGAACCTCACAGCCCCCCACCTGGCCTACAGTGGATTCATCTGGGATGAAGAGCTCAACAACGTCCGAGAACTGTTTCGCGGGGTTCGAATTTACTTCTCGCACACAAATTTTGTGCATGAATTTAACACAGCAATATTTTCTGGACACCCTGAAATTTGCGCGTACATCGCAACCAAGTGGCAGGCTATAAATAAACTCAGCACTATTTCTGTGCGCGTGATGCACATTACTCTACTCTCAAATAAAAATAATTTATTTCAGTCTCTAGCAGAACCCAATTATTATTCCGTACCAACAACACTTACTTCTATTCACGAATAAAAAAGAAATCTTGAGTCAGTATTAATTCCAAAATATTAATCTCCCAAATTACAATTTGATTCTGCTCTCCTAATTGTGAATTCTATTTCTCGACTACAATATTCCCTTTTTAAAATGTAGAATCTATTTTGCTTGATTTATTCCTATTGCAACGTATTACGAATCCTCCATTATTTCTAATGAGTGATTCCCGCCTAAGGAAAGTGAATAAAATGAAAAGTTAATAAAAAGTATTCGGAAGTGAATAGAATGAATACTTTTTTAGCACACCCAACCGACCAATACTTTTATTAAGTGACAAATTTGGAACTTGGAATTTCCTGAAGAAGAAACAGTAACTGTCTGTTTCATCACTACCCGCGCCACCTAGTACCCGCCTATTTTGGCAAGCAAGGCTGGCCGGGGAGGTTAAGTAGTTTATTCAATGGGCCTTTTGTTTGATTGTGATATATGGAATAAATGAGGTCCATTCTGAACTGGCATTGCTTTTCATGATCTTTTTAAGTAGTTTCCTCACGGGCAATTACATTTATTCTTTTCAATACACATAGGGTCTTCTAAGTGTTTACTTATCGATCTGTTTGTAAATGATATCTTGGTTCGTACCTTTTAACCTGTTTATTCATGGTGTTAAGTGGGACCATTTTTGCCATTTAACAACAAACAAAAAAAGCATGCCCGGCAAAAGAGGTGCAAGAGGTGCAATGTTTGATTTTAAGATTCCGTTGAAATCTATTCAGTGTTAGTTAAGTGAATAAAAACTGTCAGTCGAGAGCCCCTCGACTGACAAATTTTATTAAGAAGTGAATACATCTATATAGAAAACACATACTTTTTATGTGTTTTTTTATTAATTATATTAGTTTTCCTTAGGTGGGAATCACTCAATATTCTCAATATTAAGTTCATAATTAGTAGTAGTTTTGTATTATGTATGTACTTTTATTTTCTACATGGTTCACCAATAGATAAACTGGCATTCATCGATGCTGTTCTTTCCGGATCAATATAGACCCTCCTTTTCTTTTTCTTTTTTGGTCCACTACAACTAGTGGAGCTGCTACTAGTATTATTTGCATCGCCATGCTTACTGTTGGTGTAATCTGTCAAACTTTTGTTCCTAAATCTCTCCCTCATCATTTCTTCCAATTCCCTTCCTGTTTCTGGGTGTTTTTGCATCTTGCCAATTTCGTTGCACAAATCACTGAACAACTGCCGTCCTTCCTCCATCTATCCATTTCTGCTTCCACTGTCTGAATCGCAGAATTTTTTTGTCACGGAATCGTGGCATCACCCTTTCACCACTGCTGGTTCACCCATACATGATGCTCATTGTAGATCACTATCAATGCAAATGCTTCATCCGCTACAGAAAATATATCACTCAGCAAGTGCCTCTCCTTCCGTTGTTTGACATTGGATTTTGTCGGATTGATTGCCGACATGATTCTTGTAACAAAGTAATAAAAATCTTCATTTTCTGCGCCGTTGTATTTCCTGTATTGAGGGTTTAAAATACTTGTGTCCTCATTTTCTGTGTCTTGAATAACTGCAACAGCAGTACCAGGGTCGGTGATAGGGACTCGACCTTTGCTGTTATCCGCTGTACGGAAGTATCATCAGTATCAACGGGCAGCATGTTAGTAGTTGTGTTGGACCAAAAATAGATTCCAAAATTCCTAATTTCAACAACCAATTCTCCCACCTGTATTTACCTATCCAGTTTTTTCTCGCTAATGTTTGTAAGTTGTGCCTCAATGCAGTCAGTACTGTCCCTACTGGTTTCCTATAAAAGGAACAGAATGACGCCATTGGAATATTTTGTGGCTTCATAACCACATTTTATTTAACAGCCTTTTGTATTACATGCGCCGTTACCTCATCACCGATAGGGAACTTCATGTTGTGGTACCAATCTTTTTTGATGTAATCTCTTAGCTGCTTGTCCAGTGTTTCAGTCATGTTACTTAAAGCCTTAAGCATATCGTTGTCTGTTGTAAGCCCATATTCGTCACTTACTGCTTGTTCTCTTGTGTCGCCGGCATTGTAACTCCCCTCTCCCTGCATGGTTGCCTCCGTTTGTTTATGTACCATTACTACCTTTCCCACCCCTATATGTTGTTCCCTCTGCAGTTGTCGTAAGTGTTTTGCCACTTCCTGTGCCAATATGTCGTATGGGATTTGTTTCATGACACGTTCCACAACATCCTCTAAATTGCAGCATTCTCCGTTAGATGTTTTCTCTACCACATTGGTTTTTGTTCCTTCTTTCTGTTGGTTCATTACTGTAGTGGTGGGTGTGTTGGTCGTGCTCAGTGCTGGTTCGTTACTCTGGTTGATGGTGTTGTGTTCTTCCATGTTTGTAGTAGTAGAAATTGTGTTGTCGGTACCATTTTTTACTGTTGCCCTTCGTTGCGTTCATAGTTGTGGTATTACTGTTACACACTTTGTTAGTAATTGCTGTGTTTGTTTTAACTCTTCTTTTCGTACCGTTGTTGTCCCCTGTAGTTTGATGATCACCGGGCCGGATGGTTTTGTTGTTTCGACGGGTCTTCCCCTCAGGATTTTTTGCTTCGTCGTGTCTTTCCGATAGCATTCATATTTTTTATTTTATTTTGTGAATACGGTGTCGATCAAGACTCATGTGTTTCTTTTTGTGTGGTTTTGCGTGTGTACTAATAATTTTTTTGGGTTTCTTGTGCGTGTACAGTGTTTCGTGTGTACGGTTTTTAAATTTGTGTGTGTGTGTGTGTGTGTGTGTACGGTGTTTTGTGTAGTATGTGTATGATGTTTTGTGTCTCGAGTTTTTCCATGGGTTCTGTACCATGATGTTTGCCCTAACTTCTTCTGTGTGTTGTCTGGCTTGGGCGCGCCCTTATTTATTTGTGGAAGTAGATCACGTACCTGTGCAAGCCACCCCTCCCACGCCATAATTTTTTCAAAAGGGAAACTTCTGATAACACTAAGGTTATGTATTTCAATCCTCTAGTCACCTGTAGAATCTCATAGACTGCACGTAACATACCGTACTGTCTTGTGTGCCATTTGTATCTACAAACCACAACATTTGCTGTACTGTGTGTGGCAAAATTGTTCCCAATATGCATTCAAAAGTTGTTCCCAACATGCATTTGATGAGTCATGCGATATGCATTCATGGCCTGGTACGAATACTTTGGTAGTCATTACCCAATGAGACAGTTTGTGCCCAGGAATTGCACCAAAAATACCCTCATGTATGCCATTTGGAGAGTCAAACCACAACATTTCCAGCATTCTGTGCGGCAAAGTTGTTGTTCCCAATATGCATTTGATGAGTCATGATAAATGTATTCCTGGCTTGGGCCGAATACTTTTGGAGTCATTACCCAATTAGTCAGTTTGTGCCCTGGAATTGCACCCAAAATACTCTCATGTTTGCCATTTGGAGAGAAACCCCAACATTTGCATCATTCTGTGGGGCAAATTCCCAATATGCATTTGATGAGTCATGATAAATGTATTCATGGCTTGGACCGGGTACTTTTGGAGCCATTACCCAAAAAGTTAGTTTGTGCCCTGGAATTTAACCAAAAATACCCTCATGTTTGCCATTTGGAGAGTCAAACCCCAACATTTCCGGCATTGTGTGTGGCAAAGTTGTTCCCAATATGCATTTGATGAGTCATGATAAATGTATTCATGGCCTGGACCGGATACGTTTGGAGTCATTACCCAATGAGACAGTTTGTGCCTGGGAATTGTACCAAAAATACCCTCATGTATGCCATTTGGAGAGTCAAACCACAACATTTCCAACATTCTGTGGGGCAAAGTTGTTCCCAATATGCATTTGATGAGTCATGATAAATGTATTCCTGGCTTAGACCGGATACTTTTGGAGTCATTACCCAATAAGTCAGTTTGTGCCCTGGAATTTCACCCCAAATTCACTCATGTTTGCCATTTGGAGAGAAAAACAACAACATTTCTGGCATTCTGTGGGGCAAAACTGTTCCCAATATGCATTTGATGAGTTCTGAGAATTGTATTAATGGCCCGGACCAGATATTATCGGAGTCATTTCCCAATAAGTCAACTTGTGCCCTGGAATTGCACCCAAAATACCCTCATGTTTGCCATTTGGAGAGACAAACCCCATCATTTCTAGCATTTGGTTGGTAAAAGTTGTTCCCAATATGTATTTGATGAGTCGTGATAAATGTATTCCTGGCTTGGACCGGATACTTTTGAAGTCATTACCCAATAAGTCAGTTTGTGACCTGGAATTGCACCAAAAATACCCTCATGTTTGCCATTTCGAGAGACAAACCCCATCATTTCTAGCATTCTGTGGGGCAAAGTTGTTCCCAATATGTATTATTTGATGAGTCATGATGAATGTATTCCTGGCTTGGACCGTATACTTTTGGAGTCATTACCCAATAAGTCAGTTTGTGCCCTGGAATTGCACCAA
The DNA here is from genome assembly GCA_037355745.1 of Pseudo-nitzschia multiseries. Classification (NCBI taxonomy): domain Eukaryota; phylum Bacillariophyta; class Bacillariophyceae; order Bacillariales; family Bacillariaceae; genus Pseudo-nitzschia; species Pseudo-nitzschia multiseries. Next base: position 8,625,439 of record CM074790.1, read on the forward strand.
AAATACCCTCATTTTTGCCATTTTGAGAGACAAACCCCAACATTTCGGGCATTGTGTGTGTCAAAATTGTCCCCAATATGTATTTGATAAGTCATGATGAATGTATTCCTGGCTTGGACCGGATACTTTTGGAGTCATTACCCAATAAGCCAGTTTGTGCCCTGGAATTGCACCAAAAATACTCATTTTTGCCATTTGGAGAGACATACCCCAGCATTTTGGGCATTGTGTGTGTCAAAGTTGTTCCCAATATGTATTTGATGAGTCATGATGAATGTATTCCTGGCTTAGACCGGATACTTTTGGAGTCATTACCCAATTAGTCAGTTTGTGCCCAGGAATTGCACCAAAAATACCCTCATTTTTGCCATTTGGAGAGACAAACCCCAACATTTCCGGCATTGTGTGTGGCAAAGTTGTTCCCAATATGCAATTGATGAGTCATAATGAATGTATTCCTGGCTTGGACCGTATACTTTTGTAGTCATTACCCAATAAGTCAGTTTGTGTCCTGGAATTGCACCAAAAATACCCTCATTTTTGCCATTTGGAGAGACAAACCCCAACATTTCCGGCATTGTGTGTGGCAAAGTTGTTCCCAATATGCAATTGATGAGTCATGATGAATGTATTCCTGGCTTGGACCGTATAATTTGGGAGTAATTACCCAATAAGTCAGTTTGTGCCCTGGAATTGCACCAAAAATACCCTCATGTATGCCATTTGGAGAGACAAACCACAACATTTTGGGCATTCTGTGGGGCAAAACTGTTCCCAATATGCATTTGATGAGTCATGATGAATGTATTCATGGCTTGGACTGGATACTTTGGGAGTCCTTACCCAATAAGTCTATTTGTGCCCTTGAATTGCACCCAAACTACCCTCATGTTTGCCATTTGGAGAGTCAAACCATCAAATTTCCAGCATTCTGTGTGGCAAAGTTGTTCCCAATATGCATTTGATGAGTCATGATAAATGTATTCATGACTGGGACTGGATACTTTTTGAGTCATTACCCAATAAGTCAGTTTGTGCACTGGAATTTAACCAAAATACCCTCATTTTTGCCATTTGGAGAGACAAACCCCAACATTTCTGGCATTGTGTGGGGCAAAGTTGTTTCAAATATGCATTTGATGAGTTGTGATAAATGTATTCTCGGCCCAGACCGGATACTTTTGTAGTCATTACCCAATAAGTCAGTTTGTGCCCTGGAATTGCACCAAAAATACCCTCATGTATGCCATTTGGAGAGTCAAACCACAACATTTCCGGCATTCTGTGGGGCAAAGTTGTTCCCAATATGCATTTGATGAGTCATGATAAATGTATTCCTGGCTTAGACCAGATACTTTTGTAGCCATCACCCAATAAGTCAGTTTGGGTCCTGGAATTGCACCCAAAATACCCTCATGTTTGCCATTTGGATAGACAAACCACAACATTTCCAGCATTCTGTGGGGCAAAGTTGTTCTCAATATGTATTTGATGAGTCATGATAAATCTATTCATGGCTTGGACTGGATACTTTTGGAGTCATTACCCAATAAGTCAGTTTGTGCCCAGGAATTGCACCAATAATACCCTCTTGTATGCCAGGGGGGAAAGAATTCGTGAGCATTGTGGACTGCTCACAAATTCTTTTCCCCCTGTACCATGTACATGGTAGTATACACCTACCGTGGAGACCTACGCAAATTTGTTACCATAAATTATCTAGTACAAAAACTGTGTAGAAAAGTACGGCGGTAGATTTCTACGCAAATTTGTTACCAGAAATTATCTAGTACGCAAACTGTGTAGAAAACTACTGCTGTAGATATCTACAAAAATTCGTTACCAGAAATTATCTAGTATGAAAGTGGTGTAGAAAGCTACTGCTGTAGATATCTACGCAAATTCGTTACTAGAAATTATCTAGTACCAAAATGGTGTAGGAAGCTACTGATGTAGATTTCTACGTAAATTCGTTACCAGAAAATATATAGTACGAAAATGGTGTAGGAAGCTACTGCTGTAGATTTCTACGCAATTTTTTTACCAGTAAAATCACCGTCACACATGCTGTACGCACCACCGGTACATGAAAGATCTCACTGTATCACAAGATGAGAATGTTAAATAAAAAATAAGGGCTATATCGCGCGCATCGTGCGCCAATTTTCTTTATGATTCTATATTCAAAATGTACTTAACGTCCTCATCTTATTTAACAAAATCGATTTATTCTTTATTATTCTATATTCAAAATGCACGCGCCGCGTGCGCGTGTGCGATATTGTTTACTTAACCATCTCAACTTAATTAAGAAAATCAAATCATTCTTTATTATTCTATATTCAGTGAATTAGATCTCATAGGTTAAGTATCGATTTTTTTTTCCGAACACACACAGCGAAAAGTATACGTCGTGACAAAAAAAAATCTCTCACACACAAACACACAGCAAAAAGTAAAAATCACACTGTAAACACTGTAAAATTACTTTTTGCTGTGTGTTTGTGTGTGAGAGATTTTTTTTTGTCGCGACCCAAAAAAAATTCTCTTTCCATTCATAATCTTCTTAAACCGACCTATTTGAGTAGAGTGTCTAATCGGCACTCCGTCTGTGAACGTGGGATTCCACTTAATCCAATGATCCCTTGATCGTTGATCACCATTAGGCAGGTAATCCGTGCTCGAATATTTTAGTCTGAAATAACAGCCTTGTACTGAAAAAGGAATTAGCTCGCATTGGACAAGAGGTGGTTTGTTGGATAGATAGTAGTGTTCTTGGACTTGGTCACCAAAACATATACATCTTGAAAGCAATAAATCTGTATCCATGATTGCTTCTATATCAACAGGCACGAGGTACTGTTTTTTGTGACAGAGGAGTAAGAAGTCTGCAAATCTACGACAGCAACAACAACAACAATTTCATCGGGACAATTGTCAGAACAACGATTGTCGGAACAAACAACGGTACGAATGAGATAGACAATGATTATACTGCCTCCGGCGTTGCTGATAATGTATTTCCTCCCTTCTGTTTTTCTTCTTATTTTCATAGGACCGGATCGGAATCAACGGATCGGAGTGTGACAAATCTTTCCTTTCCTTGAGGTGCGGCGTTTCCCCTGGAGTTTTGGAACATCGGCAACAGCAATCGTCGCCAACAGCAACAACAATCGGTCCGCAAACAGCAATCGTCGGCAACAGCAACAGCAACAACAATCATCCGCAACAGCAACAGCAACAGCAACAGCAATCATCGGCAACAGCAACAACAATTGTTGGCAACAGCAACAGCAGCAACAATCATCGGCAACAGCAACAACAATCATCGGCAACAGCAACAGCAACAGCAACAGCAACAGCACCAACCATCGCCGGCAATAGCAATAGCAACAGCGACAGCAACAACTGTTGGGAACAACAACAGCAATTGTCGGCAACAGCAATCGTCGGCAACAGCAACAGCAACAGCAACAGCAACAACCATCGCCGGCAACAGCAACAGCGACAGCAACAACAACCGTCGGGAACAGCAACAGCAATCGTTGGCAACAGCAACAGCAACAGCAATCGTCCGCAACAATAAAAGGAAGCCAACGGTGTAGGTGGGTTCCACGTAGATTATATTATTCTGTTGTTGTCATTTACTCTACATCAATAGATACTCACCTCAGTTTTTTCAATTATTGTAGATTGTTATAGATAGTCAACAGCAAAAGCAACAACGGCAACGAATCAATCAGTGGGATTCATCTGGCAACAACGGCGACAAATCGACAAATCAACGAATCAGCAAGAGCAACAACAGCTAGAGCAACAGCAGCAACAACAATCGTTGGCAACAGCAACAACAATCATCGGCAACAGCAATAGATCCGCAACAGCAATCAATTCGCAACAGCAATTGTCGGCAACAGCAACAGCAACAGCAACAACAATCGTCGGCAACAGCAACAACAATCATCGGCAACAGCAATAGATCCGCAACAGCAATCAATCCGCAACAGCAATCGTCGGCAACAGCAACAGCAACAGCAACAACAATCGTCGGCAACAGCAACAACAATTGTTGGCAACAGCAATCGATCCGCAACAGCAATTGATCCGCAAACAGCAATCGCCGGCAATAGCAACAGCAACAACAATTGTCGGAAACAGCAATCGTCGGCAACAATTGAAGCAACCCCAACCCTGACCCCCAACCCGCGCGAAGCGGCCGCAACAACAACAAAGCAATTGCCAGCAAAAGCAATGAAGCAAAAAGCAAAGAGGAAACACGGGAAGACATGTAGAAAGAGAATGACTTCAAATTTTCTCAAAAACGCAGCACCATCATTGTCAACAATCCACCCAACTTACAATCAATTGTCTCCGATAAAACCTAACAAGACAGCAGAAGGGGACAGGAATCGGCGTTGAGATCCAAATGCAATTTTCCAACATGTCGAGCAAATAGCATTGAAAACAGTAAACAAAAATGGGTTTAAAGGAAAATTCATGGAAACAAATTGGGGTCGGACAACAGTTGGAGAGAAGAAATATTCTTTGGCACAGGCTGTGTCTATTGACAGTTTCAAGACATTGGATAGTACCAACAAGAAGTTTGTTCTAGCGTTTGCCAAATCAGAACCATTATTGAGAATCTTTGCAAAAGCTTCCACACAATTCGCCAATCAACGCTTGGGTACGCCGGAAAATATAGAAATTACAAGAACATTTGCTGGGGAAATTGTTGAATCTAAACCCAGAATAGGCCGAGGAACCAAATGTGATAGTGTAAACAGTGGATATGCTATTATTGGGATGAGACCAAATTGATTGAAATCGGGAAATGGTTTGTATGTTTTCAAAAACAATGTGGACACGACAACAAAAGACAACCTTGAACAGAAAGCCCTACACATTGTGAAGGAAATGCAGCTTTGTTTAAGTCCAATGTCCAAATTTGTCAACCTTGAAATGACTGTGATGAATGAGGTTGTTAGTTGTACAACACTGAATGCAATCGACCATCACGCAACGGCCTTTTCTATTGGAAAGGATTATCACTCAAAATGCCATATCAATGCCGATATGTTCTATACGAGGCTGACGGTTATTGCTCCAAAACATGTAAGTGATGACAAGGTGATTTATTACTTTGTGTTCCCTAGTTATGGAGTGAAAGTTCCATTGAGGTCGGGCAATACTCTATTGTTCAATCCATTAGTATTACATAGCTGTTCAAATCCCAAATTTGAAGGGTGTTATATCATGTCTGCCTATGTATCTCGCAAAACTGTCCTTAGAGCAAATCCTCTATAATAATATTAAACAATAATTTAAAGTTAGCCGTTCCATTCCCCCTCGCTACTCAATCGGAACTGCTGTCAGAACTATTGCTGTCTGAACTGGATACATAATCACTGGATTCGTTATCGTTCAATGCCATCTCAAACGGTTCCAACTGGATGTTGTCCTGTAGTGTGCATGCTTTGTACAAACATTCGTAAGACAGTGGTGTATCAGCATTTTTGCTTTCAAAGAATTTAAGCCACAAGATACAATTCGATATCACGAGCCAATCACAATTTGTTATACAGCCGTCTTTTCCTTGCTCTGGGACAACTGCCAGCTCAGAATGGATAGTGTCGACATGAAATAGGTAGAGAGAATTCATGAGGCGCCCACGTTTGACAAATTCAGAAGCTGTTTTCTTTGGCTCATCTTGAAACCGACGAGCAACGGCATACATTCCGTTTGTATCAATCGGATACCCACCAATACTACTGTATGGCTGCTTCAAATTCTGTGCAGTTAACAAGCATAGCAGATTGCACGGAATGAGCTTTGGATTGTTATTCAAATCAAAGTCCAATTTCATCAAACACCAATCCATCCATACGGAGTTATTGAAGGAACCGTATTTTCCACACAATTTATCATGAAGTTCTGTGTCACCGATAACATACGCAATGGAAAATTTCATTTTTACCTTCCACTGTTGATTTGCGTACGGAAGATAATTCCATTTGATACCACCACCTTTGTTACACGCAGCTTTAAAGGAACAAAACACAACTTCCAAATCATTATGAAGATTTTGAATTTTTTCCTTTGAAGTGGCAGGACAAGAGTGTCTGGTTGACTCCCATTCTGGGTCGGGATGGAAGTAAATAGTTGTCCATGCTTCAGGTCAAGCGCGGGTCTCCACATTAAAGATACCAAGTGTCATGTTCAATGGTGTTAACGTAAGTCGTCCGTGCGCATCCAAAGATATGCCATCCATGTAAAATATAATAGGAACAAGAATTTCTTGCGAATTGGGATTGCAAATTTCTTTCGAAGAAGATTTCCACCACGAGCTGTGATGAAATTCTGAGATTACAGAATGAGGATTCAACTCAGGATTATTGTCAGGAGATAGAGGGGTGGAATAGTCGGGAAACGAGAGATTTTCTTCTCTCATTAGCTGCTGGTCAGAAAGTAGAGAATAAATGGCATCCTTAAAAGAACGGACATACACCTGAGTGGGTTTATTGTCAGGCAACCAATTCAGTATATGAGGATGAAATTTCATATCGGAGAGACCCGGATTGGATTGGAGATTGTCAAAAATCGCTTTCTGAGATCTAATTTTGGCATCGCAAAAATCAAAACCCGGTCTGATTTGACTTTTCTTTGCCCACTGGAAAATTGATTTGAATGTGTTCAGTGGCAATTTATGCCTGGCCATTAAATTCATGAGTTCCAATTCTGCAAGAAGATGATGGGGCGGTGGTAGTTTTGTGTGGCTTTGAAATGCCTCCTCTCTTTCATTCAGATTAATGGTTTCATGCAAAGGTGGTGGTGGAGGGGCTTGCTGAGCAGTATCGGCATTAACATCAGAACCATTAGTGGGTTCTTCTTTGTTGTCTCCACTATCTATGTTGTTGGTAGAATTGTTGTTGTTATTTTTCTTTACGTCATCGACATCCTCATCCTTGTCATCGGCATTGTTGATATAATTATTCAGCAGGAATGCATCTTCATCTTGAACAGCAGAAACAGCCATGTAAGATTCAATGGTGTTCCGATCCATTGGCAGTAAAAAGACATCGTGTACAATCTGTCTGGTTAGAACAGAATGAAGACCCATGGCTGATTGACTTGTGACGGTGTGGTGGGAGAGATGGGAAGGGGGAACAGATGGACCGTTTTGTGTCATAGTCATCCCAAAATCTGAAGGAAAATGTTGAACAGACGGCAAGGTAGGCTGCACTTTGATAGAGGTGGAGAGCTTATAGATCTTTCCTTTAATTAGACCCTGACTATGGTAAAGATTGCGGCACATACCTCTATGCCAGAGATGTTTTCTTAGGCCAGTGGAGACGTATTTCAAGTTACCATTTGAAATGGATTTATATCCTACAAAATTCTTGGATTTTTTCCCTTTCTTATCCCATCAACCACGGCAGTAGAATAGAAGAGGGATTTTGATAACAGGAGGCATGATGTTGTTGCTGAGTTGTTCTTTGAAGGAAAATATCAGTAGAATGGGTCAAAAGGACGAAGGTCAAAAAGATGGATCGTTGAAGGGAAAAATTAAATGTATTATTTGTGTGTGATGTGTTTTCTTGTACAGTAAAATTCCTTACTACCATACTTTGATTGTACAGTAAATGCATTACTACTTAGTGATGATTGCAACATTCTTCGTACAATATGTTTAGTAGTGCACAGTACAGTCAAATTCTTAAGAGGGTTAATACACAGCGCCGGACGGGTAAATCCCATCAGTTCTTCCATACATTCGTCGGCCGGCGCGTCAGTTCTTCCATACGGTGCACGGAAATGTGAATCGAAATAGAAATCATGGACAATTGCGTTGTTGATTACCATCGAGTTGATTCCGACTTTCATATACCCGTAAAACCAACTACGTCCGAACGCTATTTTGCAAGAGTTATTACTAGTAGATACTAGTAATACATTATTTGCACTAGTACTTCTTCATTATAATTCATTATTTCATTTTCTTTCCGACCAGCAAAACCAAAACCAACGTGCTAGGTGTTACTACTAACTAATCTTCGAATCGACAATCTACTCTACTGATCCTACTAATCCTATTCTTCCAATCGACAATTGAACCAACCATGGAGGAAATTTCCAAACAAGAAAAGATGGTTAGGGATCTTCTAGCCAAAGTACAACAAGAACACCAAGCCGAACTAGAACAAGAACAACAGAAAATGATTGTTTATCACGAGCAAGAGATTGCTTGACACCCACAAAATATTCATAAGATTCTTGCACGAGTCAGCAATCATCCAGTCATTCCCAATGGAATGAACGATCCAACAGGCAATCATCAAGTCGTTCTGAATGTAAACATCAATCCACCTTCTGGGTTATTGAAGAACGATTCAGATAATGGTGGCGATTCCAACGGTATAGCTTCTGAAATTACCACGGATCTACTCGCCATTAAACAGGAACCAAACCCTTAAGTGGAATAGCCCGCCTGGGGTGGATTCAACTTGGAGTTGGAGTTGGGATTTGAGTTGGAGTTGGAGGATTTGGGACGTAGCCCGTTATATGGTGGCAACATGTTGAGAAGACAAAAATAGTCATTTGTGCATAAGTTTTACACAAAACAGTGCTTGTCACGAAAAGAATATGATATCCTTAACCCTAAAATAGTTATTTTATTTGAGGAGTGACGAGATACTATTGTCTCAAAAGTAAAGGTGTGCAACCCGCGAGATTTTTTAGTAGACATGCCACTTGAAAAGATGAAAATAGGGTCAAGAATTTTAAAAATACCGCGCGATAGCCCGCGGGGGGTAGAGAAACAGTTCTCGGAGGAAGTGGGTGGTGTACAGGGACCTGGTGAAGCATCCGGCATCAAAGATTGGGGACAGATGGATGAGATTGGGAGAGGACGAGTTCAGGGGACTATTCCAGGGCATCAAGAAAAGGAGCACAGAGGGCATGGATGTGCTTGACTAGATACCATGGGGTGCAGTACCACACGGGAAACAGGCAACATACCCGTGTTATACAGTAGCCTACTACTGACCTGAAAAAGCTGACCCATACCAGACACGGATCATGGCAGGAGGAGGGACCGGCTAATCTATGATGTCAATGCCACCACCCACACGGCCAGCATGGAAATCATGAAGCTGCACTGGAACAGTGTGGTATCCACCCCAAGGGCAAAACATTGTACCAGGGACATCTCCAATATGTGTCTGTGTTCATCGTTGGAGGACCCAGAATATGTTAGGTTCATGTGGGAATTCACACCACTGAGGATCATATAGGCACACCAACTGGAAACCCAAGCACACAATGGTTATGTATATGTAAACATCAAGAAGGCCTGGTATGGGCTAAAACAGTTGGGAAAAATGGCACATGATGATTTGGTGGCCTACCAGCACAAGGCCCCTAGAACAGAGGGACTATTCTTACAGCGGGACATTTCTTTCATTTACCCTGGCAGTGGACAATTTTGGGATCAAATACACTAAGCAGGAAGATGTGGATCATCTAGTAGAATGTACCCACAAGAAATACCCCTTCAAGGTGGACTGGGAGGTAAAGTAATACATCAATATACACCTGCTCAAGTGGAACTATGTCAAGCAGATGATCGAGGCGTCTATGGATGGGTATGTGGAACAGGCACTGAAGGAGTTCAAGTATGAACGCCCAAAGCAAGTCAACAGGGGACCATCGAGGCATGTTGCACCAAACTATGGGCAATGAGTAATGCAATACTAGGCTCCTCCAATGGAGGACCAGACCATGTTAGGTACAAGAGAGATAAAATTCATCCAGAAGGTAGCATGAAAGTTCCTGTTCTAAGCATGGGCTATAGACAACATGATGCTCCATGCATTCAATGGCATAGCATCAGCAAAGGACACCCAGGCAAGAACGCACAAAGCTACAATGCCTTTCCTGAACTATGCAGCTAACCATCTGAATGGGAGCATAATAGACAGGGCAAGCAAAATGGCACTACAGGATGATATTAACGCCGCCTACCTAGAGAGCAACAGGGCCAGAAAGAGGGTAGGGGGCTACCACTACCTGGTGGACAAGGATGGGAAGGCATTCAACAACAAACCCATATTGGTATTGATAAAGACAATCAAGAATGTGATGACATTGGCTGCATAATCGGAAGTGGCCAGTCCGTTCATCATTGCACAGCAGGCTTTACCAGAGAGACAGTACCTAATCAAGGTGGGTCATCCACAGCCCTCAACATGGCGGCCCTGGTGGGCATGCTCACTGGAACCATCAAGCAGAAGAGGTCAAAAGCCATAGATATGTGCTTTTGCTGGCTCAAGGATAGGGCCAACAAGCAGGGACAATGATACATATTTTGGGAGTGAGGTAAACATAACCTGACTGACTATGTGACAAAACATGATCACCCAGGGAGTCACCACAGCAAAGACCAATGTATTTACTTATATGAGCCAGGAAAGAGCTGTACAACCGTACAAGGGCATATTGAGATATTCCTGGATGCGGAAAAAACCAGACGTAGTGAAACCTACTATCAGCCCAGATGGACAGAATACGGCATTACTCACAGATAGTGGACAGACAAGGAAAATTGGTGTCAATGTGTGCCACCCAAGTGCCTGTATTTCCAGGGGCAACTATAGTGAAACCACAGGTAATTGTGATGACAGTGAAAGTATCATCGTGACCAGTAAACATGAGGAAATCACCAGTAATTATAATATACATACCCACAATTGGGCCGATAGTGAAAGTATCATCAGGGACAGTAATCATAGTGGGATCACCAGTAATTTATTGAACATACCGGTAATTATATGGCTGGTGGAAATATCATCAATATGAATAAGAAGACCAGGGATTATGATTCCACTAAGATCAAGGACTTACGGGTAGTAGGAATCCACACACCAGCCTCCCATCATTATCATGTTGGTATCACTCACATGATGAACCCCTCCATGATAAAAAAGGCAGTTTACTCCAGCCATGCATTGAGACTGATGAAATCACCATACATCATGAATAAGGGAGTAAGGTTCAATTGAGTTAATCAGAATCGAGTAAAATAAAAGGATTAGCACTGCAAACCATAAGTGTTAGCGCGAGGATGACGAAACTATCGGACTGAGAAAATATAGAGGTTTCGAGCGAATATGGCCAGAATGGACCTTAGGCTCATACTTGTAACTAACTCCAATTTAACTTTGAGAAAGCAGCACAAAACTGAGATGGGATTTTAATAACAATACTCTAATCTGTTAAGAACATTGTGTATTCCCCTATGATAAAAAGCTGCTGCACACCGGACATGCATCAAGACTGATGAGGACACCATACATGAATAAGAAAGTAAGATTCGACCTAGCAAATCAGAAGAGAGCAAAATGATAAGATTAACATGGCGAGCATCACACAAGGGCTTACACAAGTAATAACATGATACAAGAGTATAAACATATTTCCCTGGCAACATGGCTGGAACAGACCTTATGCTCATACTTGTAAATAACTCTACTTTAAATTTGACATATAAAGAAGCAAAAGAAACTAGCTGGGATTTTAATAATAATACAAAATATGAAAACAACAAAATAATACCTTTTTATGAAGTACTGTTTTTAAAATAACTTGGAGCATTTGGAAGAGTGACTGCTTTTAAACTACGCAATATTGGATTATCAAACAAAGAGGGAAGGTGATCCCACATACCCACAGTTGGAAGTACCACTTGAAATTTAGTCACTTTCAACATAATTCTTGCTTGCTTTAACTAATGCTTCCCTTTCAAGTTTGGAACCAATCCCGGCACACTTGTTTGTACTGGTGCTAAAATATTCCAACAAGACAATTCAGAACCCAAGTGCCCACTCAGAACCACAAAAACAATGTACAGAGAAGACAACAAATAGAAAAATGACTAAGCCATGCTTCATACACATGAATGAAATATAACTCTCTTCTGAACTTCCAAGTAGCAAACTGCTAGGATTTAGTTAAAATAAACGGGCCACTCTCTTTCAATTATGGTTTTCTTGCTATGCTTTTGATGTAATCACAAATTCAAATCAACATGCACTTCTTGACGAGCAAAATAACTGAAGTCAATTCATTCATGACTAGTAGTACTGCACGGAAGATATTGTATGCGCAGTTTATTCCTCCAGTTTCTTCTCACCAATCCTCATTGCAAACTTGGGAAATTCTCCATGTCTCATCATCAACTCAATGCAATGGACAGAAATTTGAAAAAATAGTAGCGGTGGTGAGGGACAATGCCTCCTTATGGTTTCGTCTCCCGACAGACTCGGATAGAATCCGGGAAATTGTAATTTGCTCGCGAAAAGCGACCGTCGGTCAGAAACATTATGTCAGCAAGTATCGACAAAGGCGAAAGGGACTCTTTAAATGCAGCAGTGTGGGAAAAGACACAGATATGTCCTCTTCGTGTTCAACCATGATGTGCGACTGGTTGATACGAATGAGGAACTCGAATCAAATCGTCGCAAGATTAGAAAGTTCTACATTATGCAAGAAGGAATTTATTTCGTTCCTTTAGTTTCTCGGCAGGATTTCCGCCTTCGACGTCCTCCGGGAAAAACTGAAATTTTTGGTTTGGGTGAAAACTGTATGAACTATTAGAATACCGTCCCCAAAATCATGGGATTACTAATTTGCTTCCGTGAGAAAGGAAGCTATTAAGTTACTGTCTGCGAAGGAAAGGAACGAAGAATGGAGTGTGCCATTCGCTTAGCCCAGGTGTATTTTCGAGCTGTCCGACAATACTAATCCCTTTCCATTGATTTGTGATTGTTGTGTTCGATACAATTTATATTCAAAAGTTTTGTGCTAGCATAGGCGAAGGAATTCAAACAAAGAAATCTTCACTGGCGTGGAGTCCCTTTCCAGGAATGAATTGACCCTTTGTGGGCTTGGATGCCTTAAATGTTTGCAAGGCAGGGTTTGTGATAGCCATCAAGCGATCGTATTCATCGTTGGCGTGGAGTCCCTTTCCAGGAATGAACTGACCCTTTGTGGGCTTGGATGCCTTGAATGTTTGCAAAGCAGGGTTTGTGATGGCCATCAAGCGATCGTATTCTTCGCTGTCATGGAGTCCCTTTCCAGGAATGAATTGACCCTTTGTAGGCTTGCGTGCCTTAAATGTTTGCAGGGCAGGGTTTTCGAGCGCCATCAAGCGATCATATTCGTCGTTGGCGTGGAGTCCCTTTCCAGGGATGAATTGGCCCTTTGTGGGCTTGCGTCCCTTGAATGTTTGAAGGGCGGGGTTTTCGAGAGCCATCAAACGATCAAATTCTTCGTTTTCATGGAGTCCCTTTCCAGGGATGAATTGTCCCTTCGTGGGCTTGCGTCCCTTGAATGTTTGAAGGGCGGGGTTTTCGAGAGCCATCAAACGATCAAATTCCTCGTTTTCATGGAGTCCCTTTCCAGGGATGAATTGTCCCTTTGTTCGCTTGCGTGCCTTGAAAGTCTGAAGGGCAGGGTTTTCGAGGGCCTCGCTCGATTGGGGGAAAAGAAGGGCAGCTCCAAGGGCGGCACCGAAGGCTCCCATGGCTTCGCGACGACCAACATTCTCGGCCTGCAACTGGGTGCTGGTATGGGCGGAGATGGCGGACGGAGCAAAGGCTGCTACCGACGAGCAAACAGAAAGGAATACGAGGGCTGAAACGCGCATGGTGAAAGTCTTTGTGAGATATTGGCTGCACTTAGACGGCTAGGTCGTAACGGTGTTGGAGAGTCTGCCTTTCAGTTTCGAAATCAGATGTCGATATATTGGGGCTACAGTCAGGGAAGAAGGCGATTCGATAGGAGTCAGAAAGCAGAAAAGCAGGAAGTGCGCTGAATGACATCATGTTTTTTGTTTCCTACCTACCGGCAGCCTTAGGTCCCGTACAAAAAATACGTACGTTACGACTTCGATAAGAGAATGCTATTACTATCGGTTTCATCACTCATGGTAGATATTGAAGTGTGAAAGACGTATCCATTTGAGTCAAGGGAGTCGGTTTTGCGCACGGACAAGTATGCGCGCGCGAAAAAGGAGCGCATTTTTTCGATTCATACGGTACGGAATGTACGGTACAATAGTTCTTTTTTCAAGCATGGTGAAACAACAAACAAAAAGCAGGTTCTGTTCAATAACTTCGGAGGAACTAAACATCATAAATAATCAGTAGAAGTAAGATACTTCGTAGTTTCCTTTACCGGTACATTTCACGAGGATAAACCACCAAACTATCTAGATATAGTTCGCTTCACTTTATCTCTAGAGATAGAATGTTGGATTTGATGCCAATACTACATACCAAAATTGACTGAGACATCATGGCAAAAATACGCTAGGCTAGTAGAGTCAAACCAATCTCCGGTTCATGGCTTTCGCTCTAGAAGGGACTTTCATAACCTATAACAAGGACGTCGGGGGTTTGCGAGGCACGAAAATACATCCGCAGATATTGCATGAAAGACACTCGAATGACTCGACAATTTCTAGAAGCAGCAGGGGACGCCGTGTCATCCTTGCGCAACCACCAATCCAACCCGTGGATCGTGCCCTAAACTTCCGTTCATCAGCACCGTACCTACAACTTTGCTTACTAAGAAGTCACTCATTGGGATCGAGATCGAGATCACAATTCATTTCATTGCAATCAGTCTAGTTCGCATTACCTACTTGTTCCGACTCGTCTGCTTTCCCGATTTCTCCACAGATGGGCTTGGAACGGAACGGAATCCCTGGGGACACTTCGACAGAGGGGCCTTTTAGTGTGTCATCGTGCCATACCGTAACTATCATCCGGACGCAGATATTTATTCCACCCATCAGCTTGCCGCAAGTTTCTGGGAAGCGTGACGGAACAAAACGACAACAAAATGATCAAGCTCGCAAGAAAAGCTAGCAGTGATATAGAGAAATTCGGGGCTGCCACAATCGATGGTTCTTTGTTATCGAGAACAAAACATTGTAGCTAAAGCCGAATTCACTGGCAGCACTCTATCGAGCATCTATAAAGTCCAGCAACAAGTGTACTGGTCTAGTGCGACCGCAATGCTTTTGACGCAAGGACAACTCGGTTCTGTCCATTGTTCCTAAATCCCAAATGCCCCCTGTTTGGTCATCTTTCGGTCTCTTTGCCGGTTGACTCGGTTGTCCGATTTAGGTTTAGTTCGTGGTTTCTTTTTGTTCGCGTTGTTGTTGTTGTTGTTGTTGTTGTTGGGCGCATTGTTGCCTCCGGAAGCAGCATTGTTGTTGTTGTTGTTGTTTCCAGGGCCCTTTTTGTTGTTGTTATTGTTGTTGTTGTTGTTGTTATTGTTATTGTTGTTGGTTTTCGTTTGGTTCGTTTGATTCGTGTTGTGGTTCTTTTTCTTGCGGGCGCCGCCCGGCTTTCGAACCACCTTTCCGTCTTCGCCAATAACCCTTCCTCCCTTGATCTTGTCGGGTCCCCATTGTTTTTGGGAGGCACCCGCCTCACCCTTATTGTCGTTGTTGTTGTTGTTGTTGTTGTTGCCCCTTTGGTCGGGACGGTTCGTGTTGCGGCTGGATTCCCAAAAGGAGGCATCGGACATGTCTTCCTGGACGATCTTGTTGTAGAGCTTGACCTGTTCGTAGGTCATGGCACTCTGATCGGCTGTGAATCCGTCGTCGGTCCCTCCGAGCTTAATGTCGACTTCGTCGTATTGATCATCGTAGTCGTCGTCGTATTCGCCCGTTCGCCGCAATTTTTGTTTGAGTTTTTGCTTGCGGAGTTCCTTGCGGGTGAGCGGCGGTTTGGGCTTGGCGTTGGCGCTAGATTTGGTCGTCGTCGTTGTCGACGTCGTCGTTGTGGTCTCGGCGGCAATGGCAGCGCCGGTAGCAGCCGCGGGCGTTTCGGAAGAGGCGACGACGAGTGCCTCGTATTCGGCAATCTTTTGTCGTTCTTCCAGAGCGATGCGCTCCTTGACGTCGGCTCGTGCTTGTCGGGCACTGGCGGCCTCCTCTTCCGCGGTCTGGTAGGCCCGGAATTCCCGCTTGCGGCGGGGGAGCTTGGGATCCAGGACCCGGAGCGCGGTCGGGTAGTTGCTATCGTTGCCGTTGCTATTGCCGTCACCGGGATGGCCCAGGAGCGTTGCCACGGTGGCCTCGACGTCCCCTTTGTGGAGGCCGAGCGCGACCTCCACGAATCCCTCTCCAAAGTGGGGGAGGATCTGCAACACCTGCCGAATCCGGCGGTCCAACTCGGTGTCGGCCGCCGCTGCCGACGCTACAGAGGAGGATGGCTGCGTTCGAGGCGGTGCAGCGGTGGACGACGACGACGTCGACGGAGGTGGCACTACCGCCATCGACGAGGGTTGTGCCCGGGCCGATTCCAGCATGCTGGAAATGTACTCGCGTTGCTGCGCACGTTCCAGCTCGTCGGCCTCATCGCCGCCGCTGCTGCCTCTGCTGCTACCAACGGTTCGGAGGGATTTCTCCAGGGTCCGCCCCAGTGGTTCTGCCACTGCCTGCCACGCCTGTAGATCCCGGAGGCAATCCGTGGATTCTTCCTCTATGGCACGGATGGCTTCCAGGAGGGATTCTTCCACGCTTGGAGTAGCAGCAGTAGCAGCAGCATTAGACGCGGGCACCAGGACCAAACCGTCCAGGAGCAACCGCGAGAGGCATGCTACGACCACCGTCTTGTGCGCATCCAGCGAAGCAGCACCGTTTCCCTGCCGCTGTTCGGCAACCACCAATCGATCGTACACGCACGCCAGTGCGGAGATCCACGAGGGTTCGTCGTTGTCGTTATCGTTGTCGTTCTCGCACACCAAACGGCACAGACGGCTCGTCGTTGTCGTGCCAGCAGCACTGCCATTGCCATTTCCATTTCCATTGCCGTCCCTCGCCATCGCTCCTACGAGTCCCGCGACCGATCGGACCGCCAGCGCCAGGTCGTCGAGCCCACAGACGTTGCCGTTGCCGTCACCGGAACCACCGTCCCTGCGGCGTTGCCGGTCGTCGAATCCGCGGAGCAGCGCCCGGAGCGCCCGCAAGAGGTCGCCAAACACCGGCCGCAGCAGCTCATCGGGGATGCGCTCTACCAGCTGCCGATAAGCGGTGATGACCGGATGCTTCTCCGCGTTTGTACGCGTCTGCAACGACCGGATCCGAAACAGCAGCAATCCCAAGCGATAAAACTGCTGGAGGGAGGGCAGCAGGGGTGGTTGTGATTGCTTTTGTGGTGCCGCATTCGTTGAGACAGTCGCGAGCCCTTCCAGGTCGGAAACGAGTTGTTCTGCCACCGCCACGGAACTCATTGTGTCCATTGTTGCGCTGATTTGTGCCGTCGTGTGCTGTGTTTTGTCTTAGCCAGTATGTGTTCGATCGAGGAAAATCGATGGTCGCTCTTCCTGTCTGTCGTTGTATTGTTGCAAGAGAGGCGAAGGAGACCTATCGAATGAACGATGAGATCGTGTCGTTCTAATCGAAGTGCGGTATTCTGTCCCGATGTCGGAATAGATAAAAGGGTGTTTGCTACCGTAAGTACAGTATCGTTGCTGAGTGTTCGTTGCTCGTCCGACGCTTTGATCGACAAACGGGACATACGGTACGGTAATAATATTATGGCATTTGCTGTGTTTGGTTTCTGTTTCGTTGGTTTCGTTTCCATTCGATGTGAGGAGTTCAGCAGTGCGTGGGTTTGGAACCGAGACAAAAAAATACGTAATGTTTTACCGCGCTCTCCACCAAGCGTTTCGTTTTTGAGTCATGTATTGGTGTTGACTCGATCGACTAACAACAACTATCTGACACGTCCGAGTTGGTCTGACCTCTGACTACGAGTTCGTACGAACTCGTACGAGTATGACATTATGGTACGTACGTATGTATGATTCTACTAGATACCATACGTATGGGTAAAGGGCATAGTACCTTGACACTTTCTGTGTACTACGGTCTACGGTACGAGTACCGTACGGCAGAATGAACGTATCCATTATCCATACCGGTACGTACGAACTTGTTGACACCCAATCTTTCTTCGTACGGTACCGTAAAATCTTACGTAATGGTGTTTCTCTCCCAACAACAGACGGTCCGAAGATTCATTACGGTACGAGTACAGTACCGGTACAAGTACTATTCGTACGAGTAAACTCACTCGTACGTACCTCGTAATTACTACGCACCCGACTGCGACTACGAGTATTCGATTCCGAATACTAGCATGAGAGTAATTACGAGTAAGATTACGGTATGAGTACGAGTACGAGTACGAGTACGACAAAACTCCAGATATACCGGTAGTACAGATAGTACAAAGAACGAAACCGATGATAACTATGACAGCAGTGTGCCGGACACTCGTGCTACCCGTCCTGGTTGCGATCCTCGTATCCTCCCATCATGGCGCGACGACGACAGCGACGACGTTCGGCGTTGTCGAAGCCTTTGCACCCGCCTTCCAACACCGACACCAGCAACAGCGTCGTGGACGGAGCACACCTCGATTCCCGGCCGAACCGACCCGGCCACAACGGCCACAACAACAACAACGACGACGCCCTTCGTCGTCGTTTTGCACGTCCCTCGCCGCCGTGTCGTCCAAGATCACCGTCCCGTCCCAGACCGAGTGCGAAACACTGGGCATCCGCGAGTGGCCCCAGCAGAGCAAGACCGGATCGTGGACCGAGACGGTTGCTAGTGGAACCGGATTGGTCCGGTACGTCCTGGAAGGGTCCGGGTCGGTCCGCATCGCCGGAGCGCAACAACAAGCGGTCAGGGTGGGGCCCGGGACGCTGGTCGAGATCGAGATCGAAGACAACGACAACGACGAGTCGTCCCTGGTGGAGTGGTCCTCCGACAGCGGCAAGGAGATGATCCTGTTGACCCCCGGATTCGAGGAGGGGGGTGTCTTTCTGGGGGTCCTCGCCGGGATTTTGGTCTTGTTTGGGGCCCTGCTGTCGGGAGCGCTGGGATGAACACAGAAAATCGGCGCAGCCACAACCACAGCCGCAACCACAGCCGCAACCGCAACCGCATCCACAACCACAGTGAAAAACCCAGCCACAATCACGACCAAAACCGCAATTCCCCAGCCATCCGCAGGCGTGCCCCTCGCACTATGCGCGGTGTACAACACGACCAGCGGGTTCAGTAGATGATGGTGAATATGCTATAAGAACACAAATGCCGTTTGAACGAACAAAACAAAATCCTAACCCGACGAAAGTAGATAGGAGTAATTGATAACTGGCTAGTTAGCTAGCTAGCTAGCTAGCTAGCTGGTTTGTTTCACTCTCGTTCCAACCCTTTCTTCCGCCACTAGTTGATTTTGCTGTTCGACAATCCGTGCTGCAAACCCCGATCACAAATCGTCGTTTTCCAAGGGACTGACTTGTGCTACGTTCCATATCCTATCGTGGTGCGCATGGATGCAATGCGATGCGATGCAATGCAATGTGGAGTTCTAGTACAGTATTAGACTACCGGATTGTCTTCCGACACGTTCCATCGGTTGCCAAGAAATAAACCCTTGTCCTTCCTGTTTCGTGTTCTCAAGCCACGATTGTACCGTGCCTGCCCGTCCAATGCAGTCTTGGTTTGACCCACCTACAACTCGCTGCTCCGATAGTGATACCGTGATATTATATTGTTGTAGCAACTTTTTATTATTTTTTGGATTCAATCCTACAGTATTACGAAGTAAATCTTACTTCGTAGATGTTGTTACGGGTTGCGGCATAGCGATAGGTACCGGTAGGTTACCGTTACGTACGAGTACGAACCGGTGGCTCCACATACTCAATGGAAAGTCCAAGGTATATGCTGTATGTACTAGGAATATGTACATAGATAGTACGTACGTACCGGTACGTACGCGGTACGTATTTGGGATTGGGATGACGTCAAACCGTACCGGTACTACGTACCGTAGTACTGAGTCATTTCGTGACTCGTGACCGCAACGGAAGCGGTTGGCTGGTTGGTTGATTGGTGCGTATTGGGCCATTGTTCGTGTTGCGCATGCCGGTGATAGGGGTCATTATAAGGGTTCCTGGCCGGTGACCGGTTGGCCGAGTTTGTTTGGGCGCGCGCAAGCCACGCTTTTCAAACAACCGAATCAAAATAAGCAAATATAATCGGTCCTGCACCAAGACACACGCATTGAGCTGGGCGTC
Source organism: Pseudo-nitzschia multiseries (assembly GCA_037355745.1). Taxonomy (NCBI): domain Eukaryota; phylum Bacillariophyta; class Bacillariophyceae; order Bacillariales; family Bacillariaceae; genus Pseudo-nitzschia; species Pseudo-nitzschia multiseries. The sequence goes on from CM074790.1 coordinate 8,645,608, forward strand.
GTACCGTACGATGCGATTCCGCATCCCAAGTTAGGGAATTAAGAATCATCACCCAATCGCCCATCCTGCCGTTCCAATCGCTCTGGATGCGAACGAGCCACTGTCGGCTGCAAACTCCCGTCAGGACCCAGAGAAAAACCCGGACCGGAACACAACGCAACGGAACGCAACGGAACGCAACGCAACGCAACGCAAGACCGCACGAGTGGGATTGTACCGTTGTCAAGCAAGACTTACAACAACGAGCTGATCATGATGACGGCTGCTTCCTCTGCTCCTTTTCAAACCGCGGCAACAGGAACCGCAACCGCAAACGCAAATGCAAACGCCGCGGGCAAACAAACAACCGAAACAATAACGGGAACACCCAGGAGGCGATCGCCCCGAAAGCGAAAAATGAATCTCAGACTGATAGATAACGGCAACGATCGCAACGATTACGAAAACGCGAATGGGAATGCAATGAAGGTTGTTGCTGTTGCAGTTGCAGTTGCAATCCAGACCACCCCGGACAAGACCGATCGATGCAGTCCAATGAAACTGAAATCGAATTCGAAATCGAAATCGCGTGTCTCTGTTTCCGCCGATTGTCTCGCGGAAAAAGAGAACGGACCCTCCTCCTCGTTGTTTCCGTTGTCGTCTGTCGATGATTCCTGTTCTTCCGTGGTTGCCGGCGAGAATCAGGAACAAGAAGTTGCTCCTCCCAGCGACAGCAGCAGCATCAATTTCAACGACAATGCAAACAATAATACTGACGATAACGGTAACGATAACGAAGATGGAAATTCACACACAGAACCAACATCAAGGGCAATAACAACGACAACAGTAATGCCATCTTCACCGTCGTATTTGTCTCCACCTTGTACAACGGAAACCGAATCCAAAAACCGATTATCATTGTTATTATCCTTGCGGCCACCGCCATTGTCTACTGCCCATGAAACCGGAACGACAGCTGATGGAAACAACGTTAACGTTAACCTTAACGTCAACAGCAGCAGCAGGAGCAGCAGCAACTACAACAACAGCAAAGGTCAGACTCCATCGAGCATCCTTCGGAGGAAATGCACCCCCGCCAAGGAAGGAGATGTTTACGATGGAACGACACGGGAGCTTTCGGCAGTTGACCCTACCAGCGATCGCCATTTCGACGCGCTAGTAGCATTTGCGGCATCTGCCAAGTCACCAACTGGCGGGGATGTGGGTGTGGAGGCGGATGCTGCATCGCGACAAGCGACGCCTTCCTCCCCCGTGGGAGCCTTGATTTCTCAGGAAAGCAGCACCAGCCTGGACGAGGTCGGTGAACCCCTGGTCATTGATCTGGAAACCCTGGGGGAGCGGCTGAGGGAGTTGTTTCCCAAACAATTTGACAGATGTGTCGGTCGGGGTGGACGGCGACCGCGAACCCTTCGGCAGCGCAGCACAGGAGTCTCCTCCGAACACGGTCTCCCCCCACCGTGCATTCTTCCGCGATTGATTGCCTGCTATACCATCTACAGAGACCACCAACGGCAGCAAGGAAACGTTGGGGTTGAGTTGTTTGTCAACGGCGACGAACAATCTATGTCGCCGTCCAGAGAGGTTGACGCCGGCCGTCCTGCCAAGAGACGGAGGACAGCTCCGTCGTTTGACACGGATACGGACAGCGAGGAAATAGAAGCAACAGCAAGCGCATCAATGACTTGTTCCCCGGCGTTGCAAAGCATTGCTCCCATCCACACTCTGCTGCAGAAACTAGTCGAGTTGGAGTGGACGGTGCTGGAAGGCCACGAACACCGCGACGAGGAGGAAGGAAAGTTAATTCCGTCTACCACGGCTGCCACAACCTTCGCCAACTCGGCTCTTGCCACTGTCCTCAGCAACACGAACGACACCAACCACTACGAGCACCTACGGCGACGACGGGTTCAATTTGCAGCCTTTGACGACACAGCCGTGGTACGGGCTCCCTCGGACGTCCTAGAAGGATCCTACAAACCCCAACAAAATTGCGTCGAGGCCTTGCTCTCGGTGCTGGATGTTGCGGAAGAACTTTTCCCGCAAGCCGTACCGGTATCCGGTTCCGTTTCGGAGTCGGAGTCGGAGTCTGAATTAAACGGCGCTTCCGCAACCTGTGTTGTCCGGGATTTTGTTTCTTACCTGGAAACCGAGTTCCTACCGCAGTGCCACGATACGATTTGCGTCGAATCGCTCATGGAAATCGAGAAACAGAACATTCCAATCGGTCGCATCGAGAAGGCGGCAATCGCGTATTCCAGGGATTTATGTTCGTTGCTGAATCCGGAAGGGAAAGTAGTCCGGAAAACCATTGCTGTTGTCACCCCACGAGAAGCCAACGATGGCGATTGTGATGGCGATGGCGATCTCGTTGTTCCACTTTCGATCCAAACCGTCAAAGAATCCGTTCGCACCCGACCCCTGTCGTGGGAATATCGATTGGCCAATACATCCGCACAACTTGTTCGGTACTGGCTCCGCACGATAATGAATCCTATCCCGGATCGATCAGATCTCGAAACGAAAACCGACCAATGGAATTCCAGGTTGTACGACTTTGTTCACCTCACCGAACCCTCAGTACTCGAAGAATTCAACATCGAGGTCAACCGAAGCTACGACGACGACGACAATGCCGATGACGATCACGACGGCATGGACGACGATGTTAGTTGCAGTAGCAGCATAGTTACCTTTGAAGAAGACAAGCTCTCTTCGTTACTGAGCAACGCATTGGCACACTTGTACGTCTACCTCGATCTGGGTTCCATGGAGTCGCTCGAAACAAACCAATCATGGAAAGAACATGTTCGAAACAAGATTCCAGGCGAAGAATGCTGTGACACGGTTGTGTGTAACGAGGGTCTGGGATCGGTACGCCGTCCCATCCTCATGGACGAAGAAGATTGGCAAGAACTCGAGCAACACCTCCGGGAAGGATCCGATTTCTGTGCCTTTTACAGGCGAGCGTTGTTTCTAGAGCGATTGCTGACGATCGTAACCAAAAAGAACTGGACCGACCATTGGAACGCTACGGTCCGATCGGCGGCCCAAAAATTGCTGCGACTCCGACACGGAATCATCCAGCCGGAAGACGCGCACCTGGCGGTACTGGGAATACCCCTCGGCGACATCCTCGATCGCCTCAAGAGCGACGTCTTGCCGCTCACCCGGAACCGGTACGAGGTAGTCCGTGCCAATCTCAGGAGGACGGAAAAAGACTTTCGTCTCGGCTGCAAGGACACAAAGCAAAAGAAAAGGTGCCAGCCGAGGATCGGGATCGTCGAGGAACAGTGGAAGGATTGGTGGCACCCCGGCACGATCTTTCCCTCCGTCTGGTTCCGCGACAACAACGGCAGCTAGCTAGCAAGCACGTCATGTCATGTCAGTCGGCGCGGAGCGGTGTATAATAGAAGTAGTGCATTGTGGATTGCAGGACTGAATTCTATATTGCCTGCTAGTCGCAACAAACACAGATCATTGTCCTGAGCCATTTGTTATTACAGTATTCTTTGTTATTACTACGCGTGCGTGCGTGTGTGTGTGTGTGTGTGTGTGTATGGCTGTTGATATTATAGCATTATTGGAATTGTTTCGTTTCGAGTTCGAAAATCACTCCATACAGGCACGATCTCGGCATGATCTCTCCAATGCGTTCGATCATTCCGACGTGCGACGGAAACAACCGTTCGATGCGGTTTTGTGCAAAGTGCGACGGGTCCGTGTCGCATCGAGTCGTGTCGTATTGTTTCCTTTTCTTTTCGAGATACCAGCATTCGTGGTTGATTCGAGTCTGCAGAGCTAGTAAGTTAGTTAATTTGTTTGTTACTGTGTTTCCATCCCGAGACGACAAAGTCGAGTTCGAATCCTTTCCACGCCCGCGGGACATCGGATCCGTACCACGGTTGACTCCCCCCGGTTGGATAGGATTCCAATACACTCCGATCCAATTCAATCCGAGCAGGGTCGCATCGCAACGCATCGTGCTTCGAAACCGACACGGACCATTGAGATGGCCCGATCCATTTTTGTTGTTATGTTGTATTATTGTTTTTATTGTTGTCGGGAACGATCGATTCATTCGTTCATTCATTCGGCCCGTGTGGGTCTCCCATTGCACATCTGATCCCCGTGTTGGCCTAGGATTCTCTCCGTCGTCTTTGTTGTTGTTACCGTCAGCACCCCGTCGTTTTTGTTGTTGTTATTGTTGTTGTTGTTGTTGTTACCGTCACCATCGAATGTGTCACCGTCACCGAATCCGTACAGGTTGTGCATTACTACGTAGTCGAACACCTTGGGCGAGAGCACCTTTTTTGCATAGTTCTCGTCTCGCAAATTCCGCACCCTCGACGACGACACGTCGTCCAGGGCCGGCACGTCGAGCAAGACGATATTGCCCCCACCGAGGTCCGAGGCATTGATCGCATCGACGCGTTCCCGGAGCCGCTGTTCCTCGGCCGAGGGAGCAATCGTGGCAGTGGTTGCCAACGACTCTGACGCTTGTTTTCGGTTCACCACCACCAGCCGTCCCCCCAGCAATCGCAACACGTCCCTGGATCGTTTCCATTTCCAGTCCGTCAGGTCCAGAAAGGTATCGGCGCCCAGACAAAAAGAAAATTCCGTGTCTCGCTGCTGCTCGTCCATGTCCACGTCTTTGTCCAGCAGAAGCATTTCCAGGAGATCCGCCGTTCCGACCCGGAGGGACGCCTTTTCTTCGTCGGTCATTCCCTCCCAGCACATCCGCTGGAAGGATTCTTCCTCGGCGCGCGAGACGGTCACCCTCGTCTTTGCTCGTTCGGACCCTGAAGGAATGGCATCGCCAGTGTCATTGTCATTGCCATCGTCGTGTGCATCGCCGTTGGGTTGCGGTTTGGACTCGGAACCGAGTCCCGAAACGGCCAATTCGCACATGGCCACCCGGTGGGAAAATGCGACGAGCTGGTCCCTCTTGGACGAAAAGGTGTGTCGGTAGACGGGCAGGATTCGGACCTCGTCGTACCGCTTGAGGTTCACGAGTGCCCGGACGAGACCGATGTGACCACCGTTCCCGGTTGGTGGATTGGCGGACGTTCCAAACAAGCACACCCTCCTTGTCCTACGCGGTGTTTGTGTTTGTGTTTGCGTTTGCGTTTTTGTTTGTTGCTGCTGCTTGGGCGATGTCTGTTCAAGTTGTTGTGGTTCAACGATGCTCATGGGGCTACAGCGGCGGCTGCTCCTAGTGATCGCATTCGGCGTCATGGTTATCTTCCGCGCGATTTGGAGTGGTTGCAACGTAGTGGCTTTCGAAAGCGTCGAGGTTGGGCCCGGTGGCATTTGCGGGTGCTCTAGAGGGTTCGCATTCCTCCGGATTGAGACTAGAAAAATAGAAATGAGTGAATTTTGTTTCGTCTGGTTCAATCTTGCGTCACACACACATTTTTTAAAACTTCACAAGCCACGTCCCATCCACCAAAGCCAAAAAGTTTGGAAAAGAGCTCTGTCAGTCGTTCTATCAGTTGCTGTCGACTCATACGTCATACGTACTTTAATAGTCAATAGTACGTACGATAGTATGATGAACTAGAACATTATTTTTACCAGAATCGATCAGTTGTCAGACTGTCTGACAGACCTGCGCGCGCGCGGTTTTCGAAAGTAGTATATAATAACACAGTTATTTTATACTAAAAATAAATAATAACCCTAGTTATTATTTTTTCAGTCAGCGTAGGTTTTGTACTAGCTTGTACTAGCTCCACAGATGATGAAAGTCAAACCCGAACCCGAATTGATTCCCACTCCTGATATGAAGAACTGAAGATCAAACATAAATTAAGACAGCCCTACCTGCTGCGACTAAACGCACCGGCCGAGGTATAACAACCGGAATTAGAGTTGTTAAGTGAAGAAACGTAAATTACGCAATACGTATTACACATTACGTATTACGTTTATGTATACGTACGAACTACAAATACGTAATACGTATCGTACCACATACGTAATACGTATTACAAATACGTAATACGTATTACGAATACGTAATACAAAATGGTTGCAAACTGAGTATGATAAGAAACAGATCAATAATCGGCGAAGAGTATCATTAAGTAAAGTAATCGCGAATAGCCTAAATACTGTACCGATTCACTAAGTGACACGGGATTACCATGACTAAGTGCCAAGGCACTATCATGAGGAATCCATCACAAACGAATGAAACTTGATATGCCCAATTGGTCGCACATGCATCACTATTAATCTGGAGAATAACGGAATCGCTTAATTAAGCGATCAATCGCTTAATAAGCAAACAACAAGGGATTGCATGTGTTAACAAATGGGCTAACACGAGAATACGCGGAACACTCCAATAGAGGTCCGGATTCTTAGATTAACCTAATTAGATCATAATTCAAATTACCAGTTATTGATTAACAGTCGCAACTTCATACGAAAGATATATATCATACATACATACAAATTCGAATCAACCGAATCCGACAAAGTCTACAGAAAATCTACACAAAATATCCTACTGGTAATAATTATCCGAACGCGAAAACCATTCGCGATCGACCGACCATCGAAAATAACCCAAACTGAGAGATCATCCCACTGAAACAAAATCTAACACTACAGCCCGAATCTACTGAAACTTAAGCTTATCTTGTACACCATCACACAGACACCACTGAAAATAACACCATTGAAATCTGCAGAGCCAATAGAAAATACCTCGAAAACATCGACACGAAATAAAAACACCCCGAAAACAAAAACAACCTCGTAACAACCATCATGTTCTCTTCATCGGAAATGTTATCTTTATCGGAAATCCTCATAGTCACCTGCATCTGCATCATAGCACCAGCAACCATGTATATCATGAACAACCAAACGGTCCAGGCCATCAAAAACCAAACAATGAGCAATGACCGAGAGAAGGCTAACCAAGTCAAGTGTGAGGAACGAGACAGGGCCATCGAGAGATTGACTCATGAACTATTGAAACTCAAAGAAAAAGAGAAGGAGTACAAAAAGGATGCCCGCCAGCGCCTCAAGCCAAGACAAATTCAGGATTTCGACGGTAGCCAAGATAACTGGATCAAATGGAGATGCGATACCAAAGCAACACTCCATGCCACTGGACACCGAGACATCATGGAAAGTCGCGAAGCAGCCAACAATGACCATCCATTGAACAGTGCATTATGGGGTACATTACTAAACGCGTGCAGTGGAGGTAGCGCATCTTCCAAAGTTACTAGACACGAGGATGCCAGCGATGGTCATGCAGCATGGAAAGAATTGTTGGAATGGTACGATTCAGAGTCCCAACAAGAGGCCTATGCCGCAACAATGAAATTGAAATTGGAAGGGGTTAGACTACACCCTGGCGGCAACATTTCTGACTACATCAACAATTTTGAGAGCATCTACCAAAAAGGGAGTAAAATCCCACGGTTCAACATAAGAGAATGCGATGCCAAGAATACTTTTGCGCGCAACCTATTGGACCCCGACCTGGCTCAACTTAAAATGGAGCTCCAAGAAAGCCGAGCCAAGATGAACCTGGTGGAAATGGTGCAGAAGCTTAGAATCAGAGATGAGGAACTCCGATTGAATCTACTGGCAGATAAAAACGACAATAAACGTTCCATTCGCAGAGTTACAGAAGCTCAAGAACCACCAACAAAACGCCAACAATATGCACCTCCATCAGCCAGCAACGGTGTCCTAACTACGGTCCATCCCAATCTTAAAGGTATCTTACGAATCCCGCCTGCAACATGGGCCACCCTGTGCAAACCACACAGGGAATGGGTTCTCCTTTACAACCGATCTGCGCGTCACCAAGAATCACCTCCGCCGACACCAGCTGATATCACCCTTGGCGCTCCACAGGATGATGGCCTCAACAATACCGACATCTACCGCGCCACCAATACCAGGCCTAGACGTGTCAGGAGAATCTCCAAACCGGCACCCCCTACACATACAAGTCCATTAGCACCGTTGCCACCTCTTCCCGAGGATACAGAAGATAGTATCGGATCCATCGATGAATCCGCTCTTTTTCCCCCAGGGAGCACCGAACTTCGTACAGTCCGATTTCACCTGCATTCTGAGGGGGGAGACGATGCCGATGACGATGGCACGCCACAAACAGCAAACCAACAGAATACAGGCCTCAGACCCAGAAGAAATCCAACCAGAAGGGCAAGAGCCGCATCCTTCTTTTCCACGGCTAGACGCTTGAAAATGACGCGACCAATCACATATGAAACAAGTGACAGTGAGAGCAGCGATGATGATAGTGGGGAGGAAGGAATACCTGATCTAGTGGAACGAACCGCGGTCTACAGCGACAGTGACGATGATAGCAACAAAACAGGCAAGAAAAAATGGCAGAGTAAATCCAATCCACCGATTGCGAGAAAGAAAAAGACTATTCAGGGTACACCAAGGAGACAACAACAACTGAAAACACTTAGACGATACCGTGAAGTAAAACCGGACGATAATATCGCAGTAATTGATAGTGGAGGGGGGAAACGCCCAACCGTTACAGCCAGGGCATGGACGAAAACAGGAGGAGACACAGGAATGACATCAGTAATGAAACCATACATGTCACAAGACGATGACGATCTAGTGGAATATCCGGTGTGCAGCGCAGCAACAAAAGCATTTATCCCAGGTCGCCAGGAACCAGTGATACTACTAGTACACTATGCAACCTTCATCTCTCGAGACAAGGATTTTACAGATGGAGAATCACTCCTCACAACCATGGATATGGGTTCTCACAATGTATTGGTAAACGGAGTGCAACCTCAAATAAGTGACAAATGTGGAATCACAGTGGAAAATACATTCTTACCATTCAGCTATGATGACGAAAAAGTCTATTACCACATCACAAAACCAACAGAGGAAGAAATGAATGAATTGGAAGTCTTTGAATTAAACTCGCCGGCACCACCGAATATGAGACAGTACCCAATGTTGCGAAGGAAAAGATCGAGGGAAAAATTTGCTTTTGGAAATCTACCAATATTGGAATTGAGGAAGAGATTTGGAATGCTACCAGAAGAAACAGTGAGAAAAACACTAGAAAATACCACTCAATTTTACGAGGAAATCGAAGAAGAGAATCGGGCCATTCCAAGAAAACACTATAGGAAACGATTCAAAGCTTTCCACTACAAACGACAAAATGAGGATGTTAGTACCGATTACACCTTTTTCAGCCAAAAGACCTCACAAGGACATAATGGTGGTCAATTCTTCGCAGGCACAAAATCCAAGATGTGGTCGTTCCATCCATTAAAAACAGAGTCACAATGCACCAATGCTCTACTGGACTATCTTCGAGAAAGGGGAGCTCCCAATACAATTATCAGCGACAATGCCAAATCAGAAAAAGGAGTAAAATGGACCGAAATCATGCGACAAAATATGATCAAAACAAGAACTTCCGAGCCACACTACCATCATCAGAATCCAGCAGAATCAGAATGGGCTCGATTGTCGAAAATGATCCAAAACTGCCTGAGAATGTTTAAAGCCCCTATAGGATTGGCAAATTGGTGTTCTCTGTGGTGCGTTCAAATCAACAACCTAGCTGCAAGAAAATCGTTGGGATGGAAAGTGCCACAAGAAATATCACAAGGCTGGACACCAGATGTATCACATTTACGATTCCACTTCTACGAGCCAATATGGTGGTACAACCCAAGTTTCAAGTCACCTAAAAGCAACATGCGAAAAGGAAGATTCCTAGCGTTTGCTGATTCTACAGGAGACGCAATGACGTATTACATATTGACTGAACCAGAATCATCTAAGGAAAAACGACAGGTATTGATGAGATCAGTTGTGAGAACAAGAAGAAAAAATATTGGAACAAAAGATGAATATGTGAATGATGACCCAGAAGCAGCGGAATTCCGACTATCAACCTCAGAGCACCAGCAGAATCTCAACGATATTCAAAGCACGGATGAAGTTCCATTATTGGTGCCAGGCAAAAAGTTTGCTGCAACTAGCACGGGAATGGAATATTCAACCAGCAACAATCCACTTGATCAACCAGAATCTGAACAAACAGATCCAGGGGAGCAAGAAGAAGAAAATGCAGAAACCCAGCATGAAATTGAAAATTCGGATCAGGAAGCCCTTCCCAGTACAGTCGATGGAAATAATGACGCAGAAACATACAATAATATACTTGAAAGTAATGATACCAACCTGGACCTTACCTTCCGGAAAATACTGGGCCATTTTTGGAAAGACGGCATACTGATCCTTAAATCACAATATTTGGATGACCTGGAAGGAAACACTGTATTGAATACTCCATTCCCTCAACTACGAAAAGACGAGCCTGTTGTTTGTGCAAAATACATCACAAGATACATCATCGAAGCGGGCGGCCGAAGGGGTAGCCACCCTTTACTGGATTGGTCAAGATCGGTCCTCAAGCAAGATACAGCAATTACACGCCGTATTCGATTACTACAAGCCAGAAAACCACGTCGAAATACCAATCCGAAGAAACTGTCCAGAAACCAAAGACAAGCCAAGAAGAAAAACAAAGAAAAATTTGGACTACAAATTCCTAATACCTACCATGACTGTGTTCGGATCGATCAAGCTGCTGGGGATACCAAATGGCAAGACTCGATTCAAAAAGAGATGGACAATTTAGATCGACTCAAGTGCTTCAAATATCATCCAGCTGAGAAAGAATTCCCCAAGTCCGAAGGATGGCAACAAGCAAGGCTCAATATGATTTGGGATATCAAAAGTGAAGACAAACGATACAAGAGCCGGCTAGTTGCAGGGGGGCATTTGGTGGATTCTACTGAATATAATACATATTCCAGCCAAGTCAACAGCCTATCAGTTTACCTACTATTTCTCATCGCACAACACCAAAATCTTGACCTAATGACTGCAGATGTGGGAAACGCCTTTCCCACAGCACCGGTCCAAGAAAAAGTATGGTGCTGGGCCACAGATGAATTTGGAGACAAGAAAGGCTGTAAGGTGGAAATATAACGAGCTCTTTATGGACTAGCAGGTTCAGGACGCGCGTACGCGGATTTCTTTGCAGACACTCTGATGAATCTAGGATTCAGACCCTCCAGGGCTGACCCAGACCTTTGGATGAAACTGAGTGAAGACAACAAAAGTTACGACTACATTGGAACACATGTTGATGACCTTATGGTAGTGTCAAGGAAGCCTCAGGATTGGATTGCATTGATCGAACAGGAATTTGCACTCAGAAATATCGAATCTGAACCCGGATATTATTTGGGTACAAGCTTGACAAGAATAAAAGACGGAAGATTATTGTTGAATTCTACAAAATACATCTCAGAAGTACTAAGGAAATATCAAGACAAATACAATATCACTCTACAAAATGAGAACCTACCAATGAAAACGGACTGCCACCCAGAATTAGATGACTCAGAACTACTCAACGAATCGGGCCACAAGGAATTCCAACATATCATCGGCTTAGGACAATGGATAGTATTGTCCGGAAGAATAGACATTGCGTATGCCATTTCATCACTATCCAGATTTGCATCCGGACCAAGAGAAGGGCATCTACAAATGGCAAGACATGTGCTAGGATATTTGAAAAAATACAAAAAGAAAGGAATCCTGGTGGATCCACAATCACCCAAAATTCAGTCAATCGGGGAAGCAACAGTCAACTACGAAGAATTTACTCACCAATACAAGTACTACAAGGAAGAATTAGATCCGATGTTTCCAGCACCATTAATCGCAGAATTAGATGTAAATATCTTCTGTGACAGCGATCATGCGCATGATCTGGTAACAGGAAGAAGCATTACCGGTCTGATTGCATTTGTTGGATCAATGCCGGTATACTGGAAATCAAAACGACAAACATCGGTTCATACCAGCACATTTGGAGCAGAATTCACAGCGCTCAAAGACGCAGTGGCATTGGCCATTATGTTGAGGTACCACCTTCGATCCATGGGAATCCAAGTTACCAAGCCAACTTTAATCCATGTGGATAACAAAAGCGTGGTAATCAACTCAACCAATCCAGCAAGTACACTCAACAAGAAATCGATTGCACTAGCGTACCACTTTGTCAGACAACATCAAGCAGGAAAGGTAATCTCCATCAGCCATATCAAGTCTCATGAGAACTACGCGGATATACTAACAAAACCTCTTAACAGTACTGCACTAAGAAGCCTGCTTAACGAGTTCATGACGATGTAAAGTTAAGTACAAAATAAAAGCGAGTAAAAACAATAATAACTGTCCACTTAATTCCTCGAACACAAATCCATGCCTAAAAATGTCTTTGTTTGTAAACAATCCAAAATGTTGTACTAGACATAAAACCTGCCAAGGCAATACAAAAGCATGGCATGGATTTCGGGGAGAACAACCGGAATTAGAGTGGTTAAGTGAAGAAACGTAAATTACGCAATACGTATTACACATTACGTATTACGTTTACGTATACGTACGAACTACAAATACGTAATACGTATCGTACCACATACGTAATACGTATTACAAATACGTAATACGTATTACAAATACGTAATACGTATTACGAATACGTAATACAAAATGGTTGCAAACTGAGTATGATAAGAAACAGATCAATAATCGGCGAAGAGTATCATTAAGTAAAGTAATCGCGAATAGCCTAAATACTGTACCGATTCACTAAGTGACACGGGATTACCATGACTAAGTGCCAAGGCACTATCATGAGGAATCCATCACAAACGAATGAAACTTGATATGCCCAATTGGTCGCACATGCATCACTATTAATCTGGAGAATAACGGAATCGCTTAATTAAGCGATCAATCGCTTAATAAGCAAACAACAAGGGATTGCATGTGTTAACAAATGGGCTAACACGAGAATACGCGGAACACTCCAATAGAGGTCCGGATTCTTAGATTAACCTAATTAGATCATAATTCAAATTACCAGTTATTAAGGTAAATCCCATAACTTTTTCGAATTGATTTCTGTTTTTTGATATTCAACTAAACACGATGCGTTCTTCGATACTCAAGTAAATGGGATCCATTTCCACGATCGACCGTTGACACGATTGGTGGTTGGAGTGATTTGCAAAACGAAAATAGAAAGCAAAACGAAAATAGAAAGCACGTGATTCCACTACATAACACGTGATATTACTAGATAACAAGTTATTCCACTTCATAATTTCTACTTTTGCAACAAAGAGCTCATAATTTCAAATTTGGAACTAAACTCTGCATCTTTTTTGGCTCTGCTAAACTTGGCTAAGCCAAATAATGGAATCGAATTGACCATGGGATTCATCCTAAACTGATGCTAAGCAAAACAATCTTGGAATCGGATCGACCATGGGATTTGTCTCCAGAATCAACAAACGACTCGCTCTTCTCTCCAATCAACAACAATCGACTCGGCTCAGCTCTCCAATCAACAATCAACTTGGCTCTCCTCTCCAATCAACAATCGACTCTCCTCTTCTCCTCTCCAACCGAATCGGCTCCTCCTCCTCTCCTCTCCGACTCCTCCTCTCCAATCGATCGATCGACTCCTCCTCTCCTCTCCTCTCCTCTCCTCTCCTCTCCTCTCCAATCGATTGACTCCTCCTCTCCTCTCCAATCGATCGACTCCTCCTCTCCTCTCCAATCGATCGGCTCCTCCTCTCCTCTCCAATCGAATTGGCTCAAACGCTTCGCAACAACGTGTTTGGTGGTGGTGGTGGGGGTGCTGCTGCTGGTGCTCCCCAGCATGTCAATCCGTTGTTGGGGGTGGGACTATCAAGTCTAAAGGACTTGGCCTTTCGAAGATGGGTGTGGATTGTTGAAAGGGTCCTCTTTGCCTTCATTAAGGTGTCACCTTCTTCCAGTACTGCCTCTAAGGATTCGCCGGCAACAACTCTACTCTTCACATAACCGATAATACACTTGAGTCTGGAGAAATGCTTCTGGTCCACTGAGTTGTAATGCTGTCTCCATCGACTGCCGATCTTTTCAAGGTCTTCAATACCCCCTTCAGGGAAGTCAACACCGTCAAATTCCCCAAGTCCAAACCACTCATTCCACATCGACGTAACCGACTTGTGGTTACGGAACAATCCTATTGTTGGACGAGTATCCGGCGGGTCCTCGATTGTTGGTTCTGTTGGGGTTGTCGGTGTTGGCGCCATTTGATATGCATGCATGTGCTGCAGGAAGTGGTGAACTTGGGTGTTGACAGCACCTTGTTCTTGTCTGAAGCCAGTAACTGAAGCCTTAACCCTTCCAACATCCTTCCAAACATTGTGGACTTCCAAATGAATGTTGTGCAGCCGGTCGCGAACCCCCGGAAGGGCAACATCGAGGCTCCTTTCGATTGAGGTAGTAGCGGCGCCCATTGTTGCTTCGGCAATGACCTTGTCAATGAGTGTTGCTTGATAAGTCTTGAACAGTTCGGTTTGGAAGGCAGGCAAGGAGAAGAGCCGGTTTTTCCTACCTTGGTGTATCAAGATGGCCGCGTCCTGCAGTACCACACATTGTAAATTGAGGAGGAGCTCAAAGAAAGCTTGAGCAGTCGGTTTTGGGACATTATCAATGGTGCTTATTGCCTTGTCAAGGAAGGGGAAGACTTGTCGACGGAGCTCCGGAGGTGGATCGATAGTACTTCTTGGCAAGAAGAACCCCCCTTTATCTTGTGAATGCCCAGCCAATGCCCTCATAGCCTTCAAAGGGAGTTTGGAAGAATATCGGTCCTCTCTGACATCAACATTCCAATTCCCAATCATTTTAAGGTATTGGGGATCAACCTCTTGCATCTCGCATGCAACGGCACCGGTTCCTCGTCCAAAGTGAACAAATTGCTTCGAAGCAATACCCAAGGCCTTGCACGCGTCTTTCATTGTATTGGCAAACGCTTGGTCCGTGATTGAGTCTCGATTGTCAGAGTTATTAGTACAATCTGTGAGTAATTTGACGTCGAACCAATTGGCATTACTTGCAAAGTCATAGTGAGCAAGCTCGCGCGTTGAATGGAATCCTGCCATCAAATAGAAGCCCAACGCACCAATCGGGCACATGTTAACACTTTGATGTCTCATAACGCGCCCATATAAAGTTTTCTGACCGTTGGTTTTGCCTGTTATTATTTTCATAATTAGGATCTGGCAGGCGTGTGTGCCTTCATCATATTTGATAAGATCACACAGATCAGACAGCTCGGATTTGAATAAGGACTCGCCGCGGAGAACCCCTCCATGTGTCATAAGAAAACAGAATCTGTCTCTCAAGGATGCCACATGATAATTTGGTTTGTAACAATTCTTAAAGAACAAGAAATCCTCTATTCGCTCGATGTTTTGCACATTCATGTATGGTGAAAGGGCATGATCTATCTTCTCATCGAATCTCATTCTTGCGATCTTCTTCTTTCGAACTTGAACAACTCGCAGCAGTTGGGTGACTCTTTCAGATCTGATGTGTTCCTTTGTAAGATTGTTGGCATTTTGACTCCTCTGGTGCCTCAATATTTTGAGAATGGAACACAGTATTGATTCACAGTGTCATAGCCTACAGGATCATGGTGTTCTATCTCCTCCAGCTCCAACAGCAATTTTCGATTGCTACTACTACTACTACTACTATTGCTGTTGTATTTGGCCATCACGGCGCCATAGTCGGTGGGGTCGAATATTTGTGGTGTTCCCACCTCCCTCTTGGGCCTCCGGCCTCTTCTCCTATGGGATTGATATGACTGATAGAAAAGGAAGCCAAAAACCTTCTCTTCAGCTACTGTTTGTGGGTAATCTAGGTAGCCGAATATGGTAGTGCAAAACTCGAGGAACTCTGCCCCTTTGCGACTGTAGGCAAGTTGGGTATTAATTGGGACACCATCGAGGTCATCCTGTTGAACATGTTGTGCTGCTCTGGCAAATAGGCCACTTGTGTAGGACATTTTTGTTGCTGGAGACCGAGGGGAGTGTTTTGTTGAGGATGGTGGTGTTATTTTGTGGAAATTGCACGTGTTTTGGCTGTTTTCTTCTTGTTTTCGTTGCTTCGACGTTTTCGACGTTTTCGGCGTTTTTTGTGTCTTTATGTACTTTTCGGTTTGTTTGTCAGGATTGAAGTGTATGTGTTTGTTGTGTTTGTGTTGGCGTTTGCATTTTGCTGCTGCTCGGGCTGGGGGAAGTGCAAAGTGACACCTTTAATCTGATTGGCTGAGTAATTGCGTTCGGCTTGGTCTTTTGGTCGCAGAGAAGGTTCGTCCATGGTTGAATTTGGTTGAATGTGATTGGTTAGTTTTACTGTAAAGTGGTTATCTTAGAGTGTCAGAGATTTCGACCGTTACCGTTAAATCACGTGCATTTTGCTAAGAGAGGTGTCGGACATTGCTCTGACATACTAATAATAATCTCTCATTATTTTTTGAAGACATACCTACCGGTTCGTACCGGTACCGGTACGGTAACCGAGCTAGGGAAGATACGCTACCAGATAACTCAAAACTGGTACTTCGTACTTCCGTACCGTATGCAAGGTACGAGTACGATACGACTGCCCCCCGTTGTTAGTTGCCGACTCTCAGAAGAAATTCTGGGTTTTCAGGTGACCCAGCTACGAGCATGAAAAGTGTATGCCAGCCGTCCGCCGACAACAAATAAACAATAGTCCTACAACATTCAACTATTACGACCTTCGTCAATTTTAGCGATCATGTGAACGGAGACCAAATTTAGGCTTGCTTCATTGTTTGAGCATCGTGCAGAAACTACGTTGTCGTTCCATTCGTCGTCGGGCAGAAAGCACATCTGGAGCGAGTTTCGAGTGACCGAAAGAATGAATGAATGAATGAATCAGCGATTGTACTGTGTATTGACTAGCTTCATGCTAATTGCTATTCATATTCCAAGAACCAAACAAACCCAATTCATCTTTCCAATAGCCGATTGCGAATTGAAAACGAACATCACGATGTATATCCGATTTACGATCTATTTCGTCACGACTTGGTTGCTTGCTATTGGTAGTGTCCCTCGAGCGAATGCCACGACCTCTTCACCATCGACATCGCCATCGATCATCGACGATGACCGCCGATCAAAAATTACCACGTATATTACCAATTACAATCGGTGCAGTTCCCAGTGCGTCACTTCCCCCGACACGGGCATTCGCACCGGATGCAAGGGATTTGCCGGCGACGACTGCTCCTTCCCCTACGAGATCTGCCCCGATGCTACCACCCAGTGCTTTGGAAAAACGGCCGTCTGTACGGTTGCAGCCGACTCGCAGGAGCGGCCGTCGCCGTTTCGATACGGGTGCAGTTGCAAGATTCCATCGACGTACTCGATCGAGCGCGCGGCCCTGGTGGAGGAGTACGAGGTCGAGGATTGCAAGAACCGAGTCACAGAGGTCTGCGAATCTGGCCAAACCATTTCCCTCTATGCCTTTTGCACCAACGGGGGACGATGCGTGGAGCTGGTGGATCCGGGGGAGCCCCATCCGGGATGCACGTGTCCCGGTGAGTAGTAGTATAGTAGTCCGATTGTTCCGCTGTGCCGGGTTACGTGCGTGGAATTTGTTGTTGCGCTCGGTTCGGTTCGGTTCGTTTCGGTTCGATACAATCATTTCCTGTGACAACATTGGTCTTACCCACATCATTCATTCTCTGTTTGCTCTGCTCTGTACCAGGACGTTTTGTCGGATGGCATTGTGAACACCGCAGAGGCACGGGCATCGAATACCGCATCGAGCCATCGAGCTCGGACTTGGACATTGGCGAAGCGAACGAGATGGAACTCCAGCAGCAAGAGAGGGATCGGCCCGGTCTATGGGCAATCATTCCGACGGTGCTGGTCTCTCTCGCTGCGGTCGGAGGCCTCGCATACATGGCAAAGATTCACCACAAGTTTCGGGCCCGACACGATAGTACTCCTAGTACGATCCACCTGGACCCCCAGAACACTAGGAATGGCTTTCACGAAACGACCGACGACTGGTCGGATTTGGTCCCGTCTGCCAACGTGGCGTACCTGTAATGCCACCAAACATGCCGTACCGTACTCGTAGTTGCAGTTATGGAATTGAAACCAACAAAAAAACTATCGAACCTCGTACCTTGTGGAATGGAGAAACCATGCAGCAAGCGTCGGCGAGGGTGAAAGATACGAGCAGAAAAAAGAGGTGCGTTTGTCGACGACTCCAATTCTCTAGTTTACGTAACATGGTAATAATTGTGGGAAGGCAACTTAATAGCGGTCTATCATGAAATCGTCATAATCGTCATAATCATCTTCATCGTTGCCATTGTCTTTGCGCATTATCATCGTAGCTAGCTTGGTGTGCAGGTAGGTAGGACGGTAGAGAAGTAGGACCGTGGATGAAAGATGGGTGATCTTTTGGGATTGCGGTGCGGTGGCAGTTCGAGGAAACATGCATGCGTTGGTTCGCTCGTGTGTGGTGAAATCATTCGAGGAGGGAACTTTAGGATGAACAAAAGAATGAATGAAATACTCAACGGGTTTTCTTGTCGGTTTCGTCGCCGATTTCCACGGGAGTGTTGAGCCGGATTTCGATGTTTTTGCCCTTGGTACGTACGTCGAAGACCGGGAGGTTGGACTTTTGTTTGACGGCCCCCGTGAGCTTTCCGATCACCGGTGGGTACGGGCACCATTCCCCGCGGACCTCTCCGCTGTTGAGGGCGAACGCGGTCTTGTGCAGCGGACACACGATGCAATCCTCGCATCCGTCTTCTTTGAGCATCCGAGAAATGTCGTTTTCCTGAAAGAACGACGGTCCGGACTGGGCCGGTTTGACGTCGGTGGCGTCAGTCGAAGAGGAGGATGAGGTTTCGACGGGCAAGCGCTCCAAAGTCCCGACTTCTAAGGGGGTTCCCAGGTGGGGGCACGAGTTGGCGACGCAGTGGACCGCGGACCCATCTTTAGAGGCCACCAACAAGAGGTCAATCCCCCCGGCAGTGACAGGAACGATTTCTCCCGGGGAGATTCGAGTTTTTGGTATTACGACAATCCATTCCTCGTTCTTTTTCTGGTCGTTCTCAAAGACCCCCGAAACGAATTTCTGGGCGGCGCTCACCACGCTGCCAAAGCGCTGGGACTTGCTGCTACTGCTTCCGTCCTTGTCCCGCTTTTTCTTGGATTCCTTTCGCTTCTGATCGAGTTCCTTTTGGGCCGCGAGCTGACGCTGCAAGCTGTCCTCCAACGAAGAAGTCGCCTTGGCTTCCGCTTTCACAGCTTTACGGAGTTCCTTTTGCTGTTTCCGCCGCTCTTGTTCTCGCCTTTGGACTTCCAGACGCAATTCTTCGGCATCCTTTTCCATTTGCATTTGTGCTTCTAGTTCCCGCTGTTCGGCATCCTTTCGGATCTGGCGATCTTCCAGGTAGTTTTTGACAGCCGGAATGATCTTGCTTCGTTTTTTGTTGTTGGTTCCGTCATCGCTTTCGCTCGGTGGTTGCAGCTTTTGTTTCCGCTTTTCCAATTTGATGCGCTCTTTTTCTAGTTTCTTCAGCCGTTTCCGTTCTTCCTTGTCGGCTTTTTCTTCATCTGATTTGAAGAATCGTCCGATAATGGGCACGCCCTTGGACGATTCGTCTCCGTCATCTCCGCTGCTTCCGGAAGCTTTGCCAGTGCTGACGCTGCTAGCATCGGGATCTTTGCCCTTGAAGAAGGATCCGAGAAAAGAGTCCTTGCTGTCCGCATCGTTGTCCGGTGAGGATTCATTTTTCTTTTTCTTGCCGCCGTCTTCTGATTTTGCTTTCGCGAACAGCAGCACCGAATTCGTGGTTCGAAACGTTGTTCTTGCGGTTGGTACGAATGCCTCTACCAATCCCTTCGATGGAAAATCGTTCCCGGTGATAGCAGGGAAGATAATCACGAATAACACCGCGAGCGAGAGGATAGCGGACAGCAGGAACCGATCCCGTGAAAGCCTCTGTGTTCTTGAACAGGAAATACATCGCTGTTCGGGAGTTTTCGTTGCAGGTATTGTTCTTTCGGACGAGTCGTCGAATGATCGGTTCCGCAGCCTTCGCCGCCTTTGAACGTTGAGAGAAGTCTCCATTGTATTGTCAGACGCCATTGCTGTTGTTCAGAAGAGTGTTTGTAGCACAGGATCGAGCAAATCAAAGCGTTTATCAACGGATAAATCAATTGATGCGGACTGTTATGGATGGCGGAATGTTCTAAAAAAGATTGCCTATCGACGAATGCGTACGTCCTCAATAGAGGACGCTGTATGCCTTCGGACGAACGGCTAGTCTGTTTCGAAAATCGACAGTGCCGTGTTGTTGGTTTTTGTGCGTTGCTGCAATGCAAGAAGGATAGCACTTATCGATGATGCGAACACCTCCGGATCTCAAACAATCCTATTTATTGTCCGAGCTTTGCTGGTACCGGTACGGGACAATCTCTCTTACAATGTGCGATCGTAGATGATCACTCTTTGATGTCCAACAAAAAAAAAACGACCTTTCGGCGTCGGGACGAAAATCGTCATGACATACTTATTCATTACTACACAAACGTGTACGGAAGTCGCCGTACGCGCGTAGGTTTTTGGATTGGATTCTACGAGTTCCGACCAATTGCCGGACCCGGTTGGATCGCACTCAAAACTCTTGTCTCGTGATTGGGACAGTATTAGTTCACGAAGAACAATCCCTTCAATTCGTTTCCCGCAACGAGTGGAGTGTGCCGCGGTTCGTGTGGGATGCCAGTCAACACGTGTAGAACGAAGGCCCGTTCGTGACAATGACGTCACAATGCGTGGAAAACCGCGCGTTAGTGACGTCATAGATGGCTATTGAGTCCGGTCACGATCGTGACTCAGAATCGCGTCCGAGGTGATCCTGGGCCCTGGTACTACCGTATTGGGAAGGGGTAACTACGTACCGTATGATTTATCCCAATTTCCTCAGGACTCAGGAACATGAATTGAAAAAAATACAGGAGTGCAGAAACAAGTTTTCACCAGTATTAGAAGTACGGTACGGTATGAGTAGTCAACGGAGGCTAGAAGTCGTGAAATAACTATGCCTACGTCACATAGTAGATTATTCACAATCCCTATACATCCCATTCCCAGTTACATGCAGTTGTTAATTCTCTAGCTCATACAATGCATAGCTTGGCCGAGCACTCTCGTTTCTGGGATATCTCTCCCTCCTCTCTTTTGCACTACTACCAGCAATTCCTAACTTGCCACAATTCCATGTGGCTCTTATATGTGTTACGAAAGTCAACAAGCCCCGCTATATCAACTGAATTCCAAGGTCACCGTCGCTCGAGATCCATCTATCCACGTTGGTACAACTCGTGGGAAGTCATGCTTATCGTGTGCTGGGTTCCTGATGACGCTATGGCTGCGGCAGCTGCTTAGCCATCATTGCATCCATCAATCGAACGAGTTTGGCTACAATAAGATAGTGAAGCAGTTCGTGGATCGTGGGCCTTTGACGCCGTAACATTCTCCGAGCTAGCTTCTCGATTCGTTTCTTCTTTTTTCGAATTCGTGCATGCTGGATCAATCGATTGCTTCAACTAGTTTGTCACCTACACGTTTTTCATCTATTCATACAGCGTGCTTCCTTCGATGGATTCATCAGCTATGTAGCAACAGTCATTTGCTCTTCCGAGTACCGCGTCGTTCCTGCCGATGCTTCTCCTCTCTTCCATGACCCATCACTGGTGAATGGACTGGCTTCGTTCCCTCTCGCATCGGGAGCTGCTTGCTCGAGTGCCCGCCCATCAGCGGGGGACCCTTCCACACGGATTTGAGACAAGGCTGGCACCGGCAATGGTACACACCGAGGCGGCACGGGGGATCCAATTCGCCCGGTAGAGCAGATCCGAGACGTCCGGAACGGCCGGAGACGGGCGCACGTTGACTCCGGTAGTCTTGCGAAAGATCTCCTTTAGATCGGCCATGAGGGACAGGGTCTCGGCCGGCAGGAGGTCTCCCTGGGAAAAGCAGACGGCGCCGCTGCAGGACAGGAAAAAACCGGTTCCTTCCTTCGCCGCGTCCGAGGCGGTGGTTTGCTTCAGCGTGTTGGTCACCAGCGCCTTGCGCTTGGGAGACATGCGGAATCGGTTCGTGTTGCGGATGGCGGTGTCCCGGACCACGTCGGGGATCTGGTCGGGTCCCTCGAGCAGCTGGTTCGTGTGGTCAACCATGCGGCGGCTGATCCGCCGCGCGTACGAGGCAATGTTCTGGCTGAGTCCCAGAAAGGCCACACGCATTCCGTATTTGTTGTAACTAATCTCGTAAGCCAGTCCCCCGGGAGCTCCCAGCTCGGAAAGATCCATCAGGGCGTACTCGAGGGAAATCCGCCACACCTCGGCGTGGGCTGCCATTTCTGCGGTGGCCCTCGGTGGCCTCGATGAGAGAAGCTGGAGGACAAAGAGGGACCGTGCGGAGGCTTCCGGAGGCGCTCGGGGCAGCGAGATACCACCCCGCGGGAAGGGATCGCTGTGCGAGTAGACCTTGAGCAGAGCCCAGTAGTCCCGGACCAGAGAGGAAGATTCTGGGTCCAAACTTCCGCCGGCATAGCTCGCGAGAACCTGCGGGGGATCGACGTAGCTATTGCTATTGCTGTTGTTGTTAAATTCGGGCAGGGTGATCCTTCCGGGAGGCAGCCGGGGCGGACGCAAGGTGGGAGGAATCAGCGGATTGAGCACCGGGGGCTCGAGCTTTTCCGCGCTGATTTTGGACAGGAGCCACTCGTTGATTTTTCCGGTCAACACGTTGTTGTTTTGTGGGAAATACCGCGCCTGCGTGGTCGGAGAGATCTCCCAGCTGGCCGGCGACAGCAACGGAAAGGGCTCCTCCAGGTCGTTCAACCGCTCCATGGGTTGCCGGGCCGCACCGATGGCCTTCTGGGAGGCCGTCATGACCGTAACGACGTTGGAGGGATCGCTCAGGCGGACCAGGACCGACTGCAGGGTGGTCTGGAGCTTCTGGACCCCTTCCATGTCGTCCGGAAGGGGCATCAGCCTCCACCCGGGGGAGCCGACGCCGTTGGATCCCCCCACGCCGTAGATCTGCCCGTCGAAGGCCAGCTCGATGGCATCCGGCGGCCGCGGGGCCAGCACGTACCCGTAGAGCTGCGCTACGGAGCAATACTGGGCCACCAGCTCCCGGCTCGGGGGATTAGCCCGGAGGCAGGAGAGGTACTCGAAGACGGCCGCAACCACCGAGGACCGATTGGCGAATCCGGCCAGCGTCACGACGATTTCCAACCTTAGCAGCTGGAATCCCGACACGTCAACCGGAAAGGAGATCCTCGGGACTCCCCGGTTGTTTCCCTCCGGAACCCATTTTCGCTTCTGGAGCAACCGGAAGAGCGATCCGGGTCCGCGGCGTCCCAGAATTTCGGCCAGGACAAAGCCGATCTGTGTGGCGGTCACCACGGTGGGTGACGACGACGACGAAGATTTTCGCAGGCCGTCGTAGCGTTGATCGAGTGCCCACTGGAAGGAGATCTTTTCGAGGTTGTCCGCCAGTATCTCGTTGCTGACCTTTCCCCGGAACAAACAAATCGGACCCGTGGCTTTCCCCGGGACCAGAAAGGGCGGAAAGAACCGCGACGGCAGTTCTCGTCGTGCCAACGGCGGGACCATTTCGCTCGTGGCGCCCGTGGTCGTGCTCGTACCCGTGCTCTCGCGTCGTGCTGGTCGGACCATGGCCTGCGCAAAGGGCTGGACCATTTGTTCCAGGGAGGACAGCGGGGCCGATCCCACCACCACCAGGATCGCCTGGTCCGGTCGGTAGTGGGCCCGGAAAAACTTGCAGAGCTCCTCCGACACGTCCACCCCATTGCGTTCGGGGAGCGTCTCGAGCGTCTCGATGCTTCCCAGCGTCACCCTCGCGTAGGGATGGTCCGGATTCGCCAGGCTCTTGGTGAGGTACAGCTCCCGCGTGAAGAGATCGTTCTTGTCCAGCTCGGAGGCGACCCGTCGGACCTCCCGCTGGATCGTTTCCGGACTCCGGCAGGTTTGTGTGACGACCGAGTCGACAAAGAGGGTGGAAAACCGGTCCAGTGCCTCGGAAAATGCCTCGTCGGCACACTGAAAGTGAAAGCAGACCTTTTCGTAGGCCGTAAAACCGTTGCTGAATCCCTCGGCGTAGTCCCCGTCGAGCCATTCCTGAAAGTCCCCGCCCTTCTTGGCACCGCCTCGTTGTCCTCGCCGCCGACCCTGCTGCGTGACGGTTGTCGTCGTCTTAGACGACAGGACCATGTGCTCCATGAGGTGCGCCAGCCCGTAGAGACCATCGGGATCGGAGAACTGCCCGGCCCCGTTGATGGTCAATGCCGCACTGGATTGCCGCGCGTTTTTATCGTGTACCAAGAGGACGGTCACCCCGTTGGACAGGGTGATGGTTTTGTAGTCCCGGATGGACGCGTACGGCACCACCGCCCTCGGCAACTCGGCGGCGTTGGCCGCGGCGCTTCCCAGAACCGTGCTGCTGCTGCTCGTGGTGGAAGCCGAAGCGGCAATGGCGGCCGCGGCGCTGGGCCGGCCCCAGCCCGCGGCAAGTCCCGATGTCAGTAGGGCATTCCATGCTACAAAGTCGCGGCGACTCGGGTGACCACCGAAAGATTCCTCCGAGCAGCTATTATTGTCGGGAGCGCAACCGATGGGAAACGGGGGAGAGATGTTTTCGGATCCATTGTGTATGTGTATGTGTATGCTTCGTTGTCTCTGTCTCCGGAAACTGTTACGGCATGTAGAACGACTGGAAACTTTGTGACGAGAAAGAACCAGATTCCTCTGTCCATTACCCACGAATCCTTGGCAAACAATTGGCAATGTGCACGCCAACGCCAATACCAATGCCAGCATCAACGCCCAAATTCCGGCGCTACTCCGCGAGGAAAACAGTCGGAACCGCCATGTGTTACAGATCTTCATGCCGATCCAAGATTCGTCGCACCGCAAAAATTCTTGCCAAAAACTAGCGTCAAAGGTATCAAATAATAATGATCGCTTGATGTTGTCGGATTGTGATGCTAATGGACCATTTTCTGTTATTGATAAAAGTTATCAATAATAATGGGTTGTGATGAAACAATCAATGCCAATGCCGGACTCTACAATATGTTTTCGGACACGTTGTTGGATGGAATCCTCGACTGCTTGGCATGGATCACGGACCGCTGACACTGGGGATTGCTTCTTTCTTCCTACCGGTACAAAGGCATTCGGTCACCGTCCTTGCCGAAGTTCTTTCGAGTGTTGGCACTTGTGAGTTCACCGGCACATGCATCTTATCGCAATATTGTTGGATTTCCTTCCTTGACTACCGGTACCGGTACCGTACAGTACTCGTACTTTGTACTCGTACACGGAACGGCATAAGAAGATAACCTGTCTCGTCGTACCGTACAGCTACCGTAGTTCGTAGAAACAGTACTCGTACGAGTACTCGTAGCGTCAAAGAAAAATCCAAACCCCAGAATTCCGATTGGCGTGTGTGTTGGAAGCATGTTCTTCTTTCGGTTTGCGGGCGCGACACACAGATATGCTAGAAAATAGTGTGCCGAGCACACAGCGGTGTACTGTTTCTTACAGTGGGAGTTCGTACCGTACGTGCGTACTCGTACGAACCCCACTTGCCGACGTGTCAATGGCGCGCTCGATCTTTTGGGCCAAAAAAACTCTTCACATCTTGGTTCGGGACATTCTCATATCTTCTCACACCTATGACTAGTGTGTACGTATAGTACTAGTATTATGTACCATAACATTGGTGCGAGATATAGGATACTTCTATTGACATTGTTAACGCATGTTTTACAATAAGAGTAATTACGGCAATAGAGATGTCAATGCAGCAGATGGTGAGAGCATGTATAAGTTCTCCAATGCATTGTCGATAATTGAATCCCGTTTGTTGTTCAAATTTTGCTGATTCACGATAGTCAGTAGGGCCTTGT
Organism: Pseudo-nitzschia multiseries; assembly: GCA_037355745.1. Lineage (NCBI taxonomy): Eukaryota > Bacillariophyta > Bacillariophyceae > Bacillariales > Bacillariaceae > Pseudo-nitzschia > Pseudo-nitzschia multiseries. The sequence goes on from CM074790.1 coordinate 8,671,589, forward strand.
TCTGTTTGTACGTCCGAGAACTGTTTCGCGGGGTTCGAATTTACTTCTCGCGCACAAATTTTGTGCGTGATTTTAACACGGCAATATTTCTGGATACCCTGAAATTCGCGACGATCGTATAAGGGTATATGTAAACTCAGCACTATTTCTGTGCGCGTGATGCACATTACTCTACTCTCAAATAAAAATAATTTATTTCAGTCTCTAGCAGAACCGAATTATTATTCTGTACGAACAACACTTACTTCTATTCACGAATAAAAAAGAAATCTCGAGTCAGTATTAATTCCAAAATATTAATCTACCAAACAACAATTCGATTCTGCTCCCCTAGTTGTGAATTATATTTCTTGACTACAATATTCCCTTTTTAAAATGTAGATTCTATTATGCTTGATTTATTCCTATTGCGACGTATTACGAATCCTCCATTATTTCTAATATTCTCAAAATTAAGTTCAAGATTAGTAGTAGTTTTGTATTATGTATGTACTGTTATTTTCTACATTAGTTCACCCATAGATAAACTTTCATTCATCAATGCTGTTATTGCCGGATCAATATAGATGTTTCTTTTCTTTTTCTTTTTTGGTCCACTACAATTAGTGGAGCTGCTACTAGTAATATTTGCATCGCCCTGCTTATTGTTGGTGTAATTTGTCGAACTTTCGTTCCTAAATCTGTCCCTCATCATTTCTTCCAATTTCCTTCCTGTTTCTGGGTGTTTTCGCATCTCGCCAATTTTGTCGCACAAGTCACTGAACAACTCGCGACCTTCCTCCATCCATCCATTTCTGCTTCCACTGTCTGAATCGCAGAATTTTTTTTTTTGTCGCGGAATCGTGGCATCACCCTTTCGCCGCTGCTGGTTCACCCATACATGATGCTCATTGTAGATTAGTACCAATGCAAATGCTTCATCTGCTATAGTAAATATATCACTCAGCAAGTGCCTCTCCTTCCGTTGTTTGAAATTGGAATTTGTCGGATTGATTGCCGACATGATTCTTGTAACAAAATAATAAAAATCTTCATCTTCCGCGTCTTTGTATGTTCTGTATTGAGGGTTTAAAATACCTGTGTTTTCATATTCTGTGTCTTGAATAACTGCAACAGTACCAGGGAATGTGATAGGGACTCGACCTTTTCTGTAATCGTCTGTACGGAAGTATCATAAGTATCAACGGGCAGCATGTTAGTGTTGTCCGACCAAAAATAGATTCTCAAAATCCTAATTTCAACAACCAATTCTCCCACCTGTATTTACCTATCCAGTTTTTTCTCGCTAATGTTTGTGAGTTGTGCCTCAATGCAGTCAGTACTGTCCCTACTCGTTTCCTGTAAAAGGAACAGAATGCCGCAAGTGGAATATTTGGTGGCTTCATAACCGCACTTTCTCCAACAGCTTTATTTATTACAAGCGCCGTTACCTTGTCATTGATAGGGAACTTCATGTTGGGGTACCAATGTTTTTTGACGTAATCCCTTAGCTGCTTCTCCACTCTTTCACTCATATCACTCAAAGCCTTAAGCATATCGTTGTCTATTATAAGTCCATATTCGTCTGTAATTGTACTTACTGCTCGTTCTCTTGTGTCGCCGGCATTGTAACTCCCCTCTCCCTGCATGGTTGCCTCCGTTTGTTTAGGTACCATTACTACCTTTCCCACCCCTATATGTGGTTCCCTCTCTTGTTTCCGTAAGCGTTTTGCCACTTCCTCTGCCAATTTGTCATATTGGATATTTTTCATGACATGTTCGGCAACATCCTCTAAATTGTAGCATTCTCCGTTAGATGTTTTCTCTACCACATTGGTTTTTGTTCCTTCTTTCTGTTGGTTCGTTACTGTAGTGGTGGTTGTGTTGGTAATGGTCAGCGCTGGTTCGTTACTCTGGTTGATGGTGTTTTGTTCTTCCGTGTTTGTAGTAGTAGAAATTGTGTTGTCGGAACCATTTTTTTTACTGTTGCCCTTTGATGCGTTCATAGTTGTGGTATTACTGTTACACACTTTGTTAGTAATTGCGGTGTTTGTTTTAACTTTTCTTTTCTTACCGTTGTTGTCCCCTGTATTTTGATGATCACCGGGCCGGATGGTTTTGTTGTTTCGAAGGGTCTTCCCCTCGGATTTTTTGCTTCGTCGTGTCTTTCCGATAGCATTCATATTTTTTTATTTTATTTTCTGAATACGGTGTCGATCAAGAATCATGTGTTTCTTTTTGTGTGGTTTTGTGTGTGTACTAATAATTTGTCGGGTTGTGTACGGTGTTTTGTGTTGTGTGTGTTGTGTGTGTCGTGTGTGTGTGTGTGTGTACGGTGTTTCGTGTAGTATGTGTACGATGTTTTGTGTGTAGAATTTTTCCGTGGGTTCTGTACTATGTTGTTTGCCCGAACATCTTCTGTGTGTTGTCTGGTTTTGGGCGCGCTGTTATATTTGTAGCAGTAGAGCACGTACCTGTGCAAGCCACCCCTCCCGCGCCATAATTTTTTCAGAAGGGAAACATTTGATCACACTAAGGTTATGTATTTCAATCCTCTAGTCACATGTAGAATCTCGTAGACTGCTGCACCTAACATACCGTACTGTCTTGTGTGCCATTTGTATCTACAAACCACATCATTGTCTGTACTGTGTGTGTCAAAGTTGTTCCCAATATGCATTTAAAAGTTGTTCCCAACATGCATTTCGTAAGTCATGTGATATGCATTCATGGCCTGGTACAAAAACTTTGGTAGTCATTACCAAATGAGACTGTTTGTGCCCTGGAATTGCACCAAAAATACCCTCATCATGTTTGCCATTTTGAGAGTCAAACCACAACATTTTGGGCATTCTGAGTGGCAAAGTTGTTCCCAATATGCATTTGATGAGTCATGATAAATGTATTCATAGTTTTGACCGGATACTTTTGGAGTCATTACCCAATCAGTTAGTTTGTGCCCTAGAATTGCACCAAAAATACCCTCATGTTTGCCATTTCGAGAGTCAAACCACAACATTTACAGCATTCTGTGTGACAAAGTTGTTCCCAATATGTATTTGATGAGTCATGAGGAATGTATTCACTGCTTGGACCAGATACTTTTTGAGTCATTACCCAATAAGTTAGTTTGTGCCCTGGAATTGCACCAAAAATACCCTCATGTTTGTCAGTTGGAGAGTGAAACCTTAAGATTTTGGGCATTCTATGTGTCATAGTTGTTTCCAATATGCATTGGATGAGTCATGATGAATGCATTCATGGCTTGGACCCGATACTATTTGAGTCATTACCCAATCAGTTAGTTTTTGCCCTAGAATTGCACCAAAAATACCCCCATGTTTGCCATTTGTAGAGTCAAACCTTAAGATTTTGGTCATTCTATGTGCCACAGTTGTTCCCAATATGCATTGGATGAGTCATGATGAATGTATTCATGGCTTGGACCAGATACTTTTTGAGTAATTACCGAATAAGTTAGTTTGTGCCCTGGAATTGCACCAAAAATACACCCATGTTTGCCATTTGGAGAGTCAAACCACAACATTTACAGCATTCTGTGTGACAAAGTTGTTCCCAATATGTATTTGATGAGTCATGAGGAATGTATTCATTGCTTGGACCGGATACTTTTTGAGTCATTACCCAATAAGTTAGTTTGTGCCCTGCAATTGCACACAAAATACCCCCGTGTTTGCCATTTGGAGAGTCAAACCACAACATTTTGGGCATTCTATGTGACAAAGTTGTTTCCAATATGCATTGGATGAGTCATGATGAATGTATTCATGGCTTGGACCCGATACTTTTTGAGTCATTACCCAATAAGAAGTTAGTTTGTGCCCTGGAATTGCACCAAAAATACCCACATGTTTGCCATTTGTATATTCAAACCACAACATTTTGGGCATTTTGTGTGACAAAGTTATTCCCAATATGCATTTGATGAGTTATGATGAATGTATTGATTGCTTGGACCGGATACTTTTTGAGTCATTACCCAATAAGTTAGTTTGTGCCCTGCAATTGCACACAAAATACCCCCGTGTTTGCCATTTGGAGAGTCAAACCACAACATTTTGGGCATTCTATGTGACAAAGTTGTTTCCAATATGCATTTGATGAGTCATGATGAATGTATTCATGGCTTGGACCAGATACTTTTTGAGTCATTACCCAATAAGTTAGTTTGTGCCCCGGAATTGCACCAAAAATACCCCCATGATTGCCATTTGTAGAGTCAAACCTTAAGATTTAGTGCATTGTATGTGACAAAGTAGTTCCCAATATGCATTTGATGAGTCATGATGAATGTATTCATTGCTTGGACCAGATACTTTTTGAGTCGTTACCCAATAAGTTAGTTTGTGCCCTGTAATTGCACCAAAAATACCCCCATGTTTAGCCATTTGTAGAGTCAAACCTTAAGATTTAGGGCATTGTATGTGACAAAGTAGTTCCCAATATGCATTTGATGAGTCATGATGAATGTATTCATTGCTTGGACCAGATACTTTTTGAGTCCTTACCCAATAACTTAGTTTGTGCTGCCCTGAAATTTCACCAAAAATACCCCCATGTTTTCCATTTGTTGAGTCAAACATTAAGATTTAGGGCATTGTATGTGACAAAGTAGTTCCCAATATGAATTTGATGAGTCATGATGAATGTATTCATTGCTTGGACCAGATACTTTTTGAGTCGTTACCCAATAAGTTAGTTTGTGCCCTGTAATTCTACCAAAAATACCCCCATGTTTAGCCATTTGTAGAGTCAAACCTTAAGATTTAGGGCATTGTATGTGACAAAGTAGTTCCCAATATGCATTTGATTAGTCATGATTAATGTATTCATGGCTTTGACCCGATATTTTTTGAGTCATTACCCAATAAGTTAGTTTGTGCCCCGGAATTGCACCAAAAATACCCCCATGATTGCCATTTGGAGAGTCCAACCTTAAGATTTTGGGCATTCTGTGTGACAATGTTGTTCTCAATATGCATTTGATGAGTCATGATGAATGTATTCATGGCTGGGACCAGATACTTTTTGAGTCATTACCCAATAAGTTAGTTTGTGCCCTGTAATTGCACCAAAAATACCCCCATGTTTGCCATTTGTAGAGTCAAACCACAACATTTTGGGCATTATATGTAACAAAGTGGTTTCCAATATGCATTTGATGAGTCATGATGAATGTATTCATTGCTTGGACCGGATACTTTTGGAGTCATTACCCAATAAGTTAGTTTGTGCCCTGCAATTGCACCAAAAATACCCTCATGCTTGCCATTTGGAGAGTCAAACCACATCATTTTTGGCATTCTGTGTGGCAAAGTTGTTCCCAATATGGTTAGGGTTACATCCGGTTGGCAAATTCAGTAATTATTTGTTCGTATTTGTGGACTTCTCGCAAGTTCTTTACCCCCCTGTACCATGTACCAGCATTGTAGTGGGAAGAATGAGTAGGAAAACACGTACATTCAGTACTAGCATGTAGATTCAGTACTAAGAAGAAAATTCCAACGTTCGACCGTTCAAAAAATTCAAACGGATCACATTTGGAATTCGAACGTTCGAACGTTCAAAAATTCGAACGTTCGAACATTCAAAAAATTCAAACGGATCACATACAGCACAGTACTTACTAGCTAGCATGTAGATTCAGTACTAATTCCAAATTAATTCGAACGTTAAAACGAACGTTCGAACGTTCGAACGTTAAAAAAATTCAAACGGATCACATACAGCACAGTACTAGCTAGCATGTAGATTCAGTACTAATTCCAAATTAATTCGAACGTTAAAACGAACGTTCGAACGTTCGAACGTTAAAAAAATTCAGCACGTTCAACGTGTAGGATTCTACACTTGTACCAAATCATGTAGAATTCTACATGATCTACAAGGAAAAAGAAAATCGTACGCGAAAAAAAAAAAAAATCTCTCTCACACAAACACACAGTAATGTTATTTTCTACCTCGCGACAAAAAAAATCACTTTTTCTACCTCGCAACAAAAAAAACAATCTACCTCGCAACAAAAAATAAGTACACTTCATAATCTGCCTTCTTACATCCGACTTATTTGAGTAGAGTGTTGGTTCTTGCAATCAACACTCCGTCCGAGAACGTGGGATCCGACCCTCTTTGAGCACAACGATCCGTTCTCATTTATTTTAGTCCGAAATAACAGCCTTGTACTGGAAAAGAAGTAGTTAGCATTTGACGAGAAGGGGATTTGCTGGATAGATATTGTTTGGACTGCAGCCTTACATATACGTCTTGAAATCAATGAACTGGCTTTGTCCCTTGCAATTATATCAACAGGAACAAGGTACTGTTTTTCGTGACATGGAGTAAGAAGTATTCTACGGCAGCAGCAAGAACAACAACAACGAATAACGAATTGGATCGGAACGACGGTACGAATAAACGGTAAACATACAATCGGTAACAAGGAATGAAATTGCAACCAAATTACAGATGATGTATTTTCTAACTTTGGCTTTTCTTCTTATTTTCATAGGACCGGATTGGAACCAACGAATCGGAATCAAAGGATCGGAATCAACGGATTGGGAGCAACGGATTGAATCGGAAGCTGTTCTAATCGGAAGCAACTAATCGAAAACATCGAAGCAACAATCGAATCGGAAGCAACGAATCTTCCCCTGTAGGTGCGACCAACGAATCTTCTACTGTAGGTGCGGGGAATTTTCCTGGTTGGTGATAATTACGAATCGGTCGGCATGTACATTATCATATTATGCTGTTGTTATTATTTACTCTATGTAGTACATCAATAGATACTCACCCATTTTGTTCAATTGTTGGTATCAAATCGCTCCTCTCCTCCACCGGGAATCGCTCCTCCTCCTCCACCGGGAATCTCTCCTCCTCCTCCACCGGCAATCGCTCCTCTTTCTCCACCGGGGATCCACCAAACTTGCTCCTCCTCCACCGGCGCGCGGCAACGAATTGTTGGTATCAAATCGCTCCTCCTCCTCCACCGGGAATCAGCGAAACGCTCCTCCTCCTACTCCACCGGGAATCGCTCCAAGCGAAAACGAATCAGCGAAACGCTCCTCCGCGAATCAGCGAAACGCTCCTCCGACAACAAATAAGGGAAACGCTCCTACTCCTCCACCGGGAATCGCTCAAAGCAAAAACGAATCAGCGAAACGCTACTCCGATAACGAATCAGCGCAACGCTCCTCCTCCTACTCCACCGGGAATCGCTCCAAGCGAAAACGAATCAGCAAAACGCTGCTCCAATAACGAATCACAGAAACGTTCCTTCTCCACCGGCGCTCGGCACCAGCGAATCACAGAAACGCTCCTCCAACGAATCACGGAAACGCTACTCCACCGTGGCTCGGCAGCGAATCACGGAAACGCTCCTCCTCCACCGGCGCTCGGCAACGCTTCTCCTCCACCGGCAAGCGGCAACGAATCATTCTCCTACACCGTCGCTCCAACGTCGCTCCTCCTCCATCTCCTCTACCGGCCCTCGGCAACGAATCGTCAGCATCGAGTAGCTCCTACTCCTCCACCGGTGATCCGGCATCGAATCGCTCCTCCACCGTCGCTCCACCAACGTCGCTCCTCCTCCTCCTACACCGGTGATCAAACAACGTCGCTCCTCCTCCACCTCCACCGGCAAGCGGCACTCCATCGGCAAATCGATTCGTCCTCGTCATCCTCCAACGGCAATTCGTCTCGGCAACAATGAAACCAACCACAACGAATGGAAAGCAATTGTCAGCACGAGGAAGGAGGCAAAAAGCAAATAGGAAACATGAGAGAAGACATAAACAGAGAATGTCTTCCAACTTTCTGAGGATTGCTGCACCGGTGTCAAAGAGCCACGAAACTTATACGAACTTGTCTCTGATAAAACCGAGGAAGAAGGAAAGGAATAGGCGTTCAACTTGCAAAGATGGCGTCCGTACAATAGCCCTGAAAAATAAATCCAGTACCGCTGCCGTGGCAGGTAAATACATGGAGACAGATTGGGGTGGCAAGACAGGCGGAAAGAAGAAGTATCAACCGGAACAGGCTTTGTCAATCGAAAACTACAATACATTGGATAGTACGAAGGATGAGCATATTCTTGCGTTTGATCCTTACGAACCATCATTGCGAATTTTTGCCAAAGTTTCACGCCATTTTGCGGAACGACACCTCGCTTCGAAGAATAATATCGAATTGTTGAGACAGTTTGCTCCTGCCATTGTTGGAGCAAAACCAACCGTTGGAAGAGGGGTTAAGCGCGGCAGTATCAATGATGATTATGCTATCATTGGAATTCGACCAGAAAGATTGGATTCAAATATTGGTGAGTATGTTTTCAAAAGTCATGTCGATCCCAGCATCAAACTAGAGCTAGAAGAGACAACAGTTGAAATTGTGAAGCATATGCATCATAGTTTAATTCGACGTCGAACCATTTGTTGCGGAGGAAATGGATGTGTTGTCTCAGATTCTGTCTCGTACAAAGCTAAATGCAATTGGGCAGCAGGCCTTAGCATTTTCGATCGGTCGCAACTACCATTCTAGATGCCATGTGGACGATGACATGTACTACACTCGTTTGACAGTAATTGCTCCGGCGGAAGTGTCTGCTGACGAGGTGATTTATTATTTTGTCTTCCCCACGTATGGAGTGAAAGTTCCATTGAGGTCAGGAGATACTCTATTGTTCAATCCATTAGTATTACATAGCTGTTCGAATCCAAAATACGAAGGCTGTTATATTATGAGCGCCTATGTATCTCGCAAAACTGTGCTTAGAGCTAACCCTCTATAGTAAAATTAAACAATAGTTTAAAGTTAGCCGGTACATTCACCCTTGCTACTCAATCGGAACTGCTGTCCGAGCTTTCGCTCTCTGAACTAGATAGAGAATCACTGGATTCGTTATCATTCAATGCCATCTCAAACGGTTCCAACTGGATGTCGTCCTGTAGTGTGCATGCGTTGTACAAAGATTCGTAAGACGGTGGTGTAGCAGCATTTTTGCTTTCAAAATAATTTAGCCATGAGATCCGATTCGATATCACTAGCCAATCGCAATTGGTTATGGACCCATCAAGGCCTTGCTCTGGAACAACTGCCAGCTCGGAATGGATAGTGTCGACATGAAATAGGTACAGTGAATTCATCAGGCGACCACGTTGGACAAATTCAGAAGCTGTTTTCTTAGGCACATCTTGAAACCGACGAGCCACAGCATACATTCCGTTTGTATCAATTGGATAGCCACCAATACTACTGTATGGCTGCTTCAAACTCTGTACAGTTAAGAAGCATACCAGATGGCACGGTATGAGCTTGGGATTGTTATTTAAATCAAAGTCCAATTTCATCAAACACCAATCCATCCAGACGGAGTTCAGCAGAGAACTATCCGATCTATATGAAGGATGCGAGCGAAATATAAAATTAGACCCACAAGCAACATCGAAACGATTGTGCTCTGTAACTCCACAAATGTGTGAAGGATTCTCCAATAAAGGTAGCACAGAATCACAAACAAAGTCGAGTATGTCAGAAGGAAAAAATGGTTTGCTTTTGTTCGTAGAACGAAGCCACTTCATTGTTGATTCCCCATTTTCGGTTCTCATTATATGAAAATGAGAACCGCCACCATCAGGTCGTTCAATTGGAGGAGGGATCAGGCGGATGCAAGTTGAAGTGATATGTTGCCTGGCTTAGCATCATTTTCTCGGACTTTCGCTTCGCCGTTTGACCGATTAGTGATGCAGCATTACCTTGCGTGTTCTTGGAAGGAGCTTTAATCTCAGTTTTATGGTGAGACTCATTCGGAGCACTATCCCAGCCTGCGGGGCTCCCCCATAAAGAGATATAATCTGGTAGGTGAAAGTACAGGTGATTCTTGATTAGTTTTGTTCCCATCCCTTTCCTGTGACATGTTGAGTTTATACAATTAATAAAGTGAACAATTGTTTTTGGGAGATTCTTTAAGGAACCATATTTCATTCGACCGTGTTTAAGAAATTCTTCCATTGATAGAATTAGCTGAATTACCTCTATCTGTTTCTTTACAAAACGATGGTCACCAATAATGTCAGATCCATGTTTGGAAACCATAGCGATCAGAAGAGAAATAAGCATTCCAGAGAAATCATGCCCTTCTTTCTTCGTAGTTGATAATAGCTGAGTCCCAAATTTGGTGCGAGGAAAATCTCTATCAGACTGGCGTGATAACAAACCACCGTACCGTTGTGCTAAATGGCCAATACTGTTAGCAACAGCCACACCGTGCTTCAAATTGGGGGCATAAACACATGGAACACTTCCGCGGAGCAACAATTCAATTGACTCGATGGCCCGTTTGGCAGTACCAAGCTGGTGCATGTGCAAACATTCACCGGGAGTTGCAAAATGAATGTTGTTCTGATTAGTACCAAAGCATAAATCATGAAATACATTCCTTATGTTGTGATGAGAGTTGTTTTTGAAGTTCTTATTGATATCGTTTAGATCTGTGCCGGGAAAACAATGGAAATCAACAGGTGACCACTTCTTTGTTGCAGGTTGAACAGAAGGAATGTTTATGTTTGGAGAATAACAGTTGCAGTGACGGCACATCCGCATGACACCCTTATTGAAGGAGCCGTATTTTCCACACAATTTATCGTGAAGTTCTGTGTCGCCAATAACATAGGCAATGGCAAATTTCATTTTTACCCTCCATTGTTGATTTGCGTACGGAAGATAATTCCATTCGATACCACCATCTTCGTTACACGCGGCTTTGAAGGAACGAAACGCTACTTCCAAACCATTGTGAAGATTCTGAATTTTTTCCTTTGAAGTGGCAGGACGAGAGTGTCTGGTTGACTCCCATTCGGGGTCGGGATGGAAGTAAATAGTTGTCCATGCTTCAGGTCGAGAACGAGTCTCCACATTAAAAATACCAAGTGTCATGTTCAATGGTGTTAACGTAAGTCGTCCGTGCGCATCCAAAGATATGCCGTCCATGTAAAATATAATAGGAACAAGAATTTCTTCCGAATTGGGATTGCAAATTTCTTTCCAAGAAGATTTCCACCACAAGCCGTGATGCAATTCTGAGATTACAGAATTAGGATTCAACTCAGGATTATTGTCGGGAGACAGAGGGGTGGAATAGTCGGGAAAGGAGAGGTTTTCTTCTATCATTAGCTGCTGGTCAGAAAGAAGAGAATAAATGGCATCCTTAAAAGAACGGACATACACCTGAGTGGGCTTATTATCAGGTAACCAATTCAGTATATGAGGATGAAATTTCATATCGGAGAGACCAAGATTGGATTGGAGATTGTCAAAAATTGCTTGCCGAGATCTAATTTTGGCATCGCAAAAATCAAAACCCGGTCTCATTTGACTTTTCTTTGCCCACTGGAAAATGGATTTGAATGTGTTCAGTGGCAATTTATGTCTGGCCATTAAATTCATGAGTTCCAATTCAGCAAGAAGATGAGGGGGCGGCGGTAGTTTTGTGTGGCTTTGAAATGCATCCTCTCTTTCGTTCAAATTAATGCTTTCATGAAAAGAAGGTGGTGGAGGGGCGGGCTGAGCAGTAACGACATTAACAGCAGAACCATTAGTGTTATCTTCTTCGTTGTCTCCACAATCAATGTTGTTGGTAGAATTGTTGTCGTTATTTTCATTTACGTCATCGTCATTGTCATCCTCGTCATCGGAATTGTCGATATCATTATTCAGCGGGAATGCATCTTCATCTTGAACAGCAGAAACAGCCATGTAAGATTCAATGGCGTTCCGATCCATTGGCGGTAAAAAGACATCATGTACAATCTGTTGGTTTAGAACAGAATGAAGACCCGTCGCTGACTGACTTGTGACAGTGTGTTGCTGGGAGAGATGGGAAGGGGGAACAGATGGACCGTTTTGTGTCATAGTCATCCCAAAATCAGACGGAGAATGTTGAACAGACGGCAAGGTAGGCTGCACTTTGATAGAGGTGGAGAGGTTATAGATCTTTCGTTTAATTAGACCCTGACTATGGTAGAAATCCCGGCACTCATCAAGACAATAAAGATGTCTTCTTAGGCCAACGGAGACGTATTTCAAAGTACCCTGCTTGTTTGCCGTGGATTTTGATCCTAAAAACTTGGAGTTTTTGCCATTCAGCGCGCAACAACGGCAGTAGAATAGAAGAGGGGTTTTCATAACAGGAGGCATGATGTTGCGGAGTTGTTTGAAGGAAAATATCAGTAGATGGGGTCGAAACGAAGGAGATCACAAAGATGAATCGTTGAAAGGAAAAAATTACATGTGTTACTTTGTGTGTGATGTGTTTTCTTGTACGGTAGATTTCCTTACTACCGTACTTCGATTGCAAAAATGGTCCGTAAAGTAATTACTACTTAGTGATGATTGCAACATTCCTCGTACAATATGTTTAGTAGTGAACAGTACGTACAGTCAACTCCTTAAGAGGGTTAATACACAGCGCCGGACGGGTCAATCCCATCAGTTATTCCAAACATTTGTTGGCAGGCGCGTCAGTTCTTCCATAAGGTGCACGGAAATGTGAATCGAAATGGAAATCGTGGACAATTAGCGTTGTTGATTATCGAAATGGAAATCGTGAAGAATTGTTTTGTTGATTGCGATCAAGTTGATTCCGACTTTCATGTACCCGTAAAACCAACTAGTACGCTATTTTTGCATGAGTTATTACTAGTAGATACTAGTACGAAATCGTGGACAATTGCGTTGTTGATTATCGAAATGGAAATCGTGGACAATTGTTTTGTTGATTACGATCGAGTTGATTCCGACTTTCATGTACCGGTAAAACCAACTAGTATGCTATTTTGCATGAGTTATTACTAGTAGATACTAGTAATACATTATTTTCGCTAGTACTTCATCATTATAATTGATTATTTCATTATCTTTCCGACGAGGAAAACAAATACCAACGTGTTAGGTGTTACTACGACCTAATCTTCGAATAGATAATCTACTCTACTGATACTACTAATACTAATCATCCAATCGACAGTCGAACCAACCATGGAGGGAATTTACAAACTACAAAAGGTGGTTCAGGAACACCCAGCCAATCTCGAACAAGAACTCCGGAAAATGCTTGTTTATCACAAGAAAGAGACTGCTCGAATCCAAAAAATGATTTGTAAGATCCATGAAGAAAAAAGTAATGATCCAAACGTTAAAATTGAAAGCGTCGATCCTACTAGCAATGATCAAGTCGATCCGAATGTAACCAGCAGCATCTATCCACAAAGCGGGTTATTTGAGAGGAGCGAACAACATTGGAGTGGCGATTCCGACGGTGTAGCTTCTGAAAATACAGCGGATCTTCCTGGCGTTAAACACGAACAAAACCCTTGAGTGCAATAGCCCGCCTGGGGTGGATTCGACTTGGAGTTGACATGGAGTTGGAGCTGGGATTTGAGTTGGAGTTGGAGGATTTGGGTCGGAGCCCATTATACCGGTATGGTGGAAACATGTTGAGAAAATGAAATAAGTCATTCGTGCACAAGTTGTACACAAAATAGTGCTTGTCACGAAACGAATATGATATCCTTAACCCTAAAATAGTTATTTTATTTGAGGAGTGACGAGATATTTGTCTCAAAAGTAAAGGTGTGCGACGCGCGAGGTATTTTAGTAGACACGCGACCTAAAAAGGTAGGAAATTTAAAAAATAGGGTCGAGAATTGTAAAAATAGCGCGCGATAGCCCGCGGGGGGTCGAGAAACAGTTCTCGGACGTAAAACCTTCTGGTTGTTGTAACTCTAAAAATTGACCAAAAGGTATATGATGATAAAATTTAAAGAGATGTGAGCTCAGAGAGACGCTCTTATTTTCACTATGTATTTTGTACTGTATCGGGGCTCTCTGCTGTATTTTACGTGATAGAGATCTTCCCCGGTTATTTCTTGTTACGTTACCATTCTCGCACCAATACTGTTGCTGCTGTTTCTGTGTTAATGTTGTGTTGGCTTTACGGTATCGGTCATTTGATGGTATCGGTCTTTTACGAGGTTAAGTGTTTTGTTCGATGGGCCATATGCTTCTTCGTAGAGTATGTAGACAAATGAGGCCGATTCAGAATCGGTATTGATTTTCTTGATTGCAATAAGTAGTAATTTCCTCACGGGATATCAAGTATATTGTTTTGAATATACTTAAGGATTCCAAGTGTTCACTTATCGGTCAGGTCTTTGGAGATGTTTTGTTTCTAACCAATTGACCTTTTTTGTTTGTAGTCCTAAGTGATATCATTGTTACCACTTAGGGATTTGCAAGTGGTGGAGGTGCGTTTGATTCTAAGGCTCGATCAGCGTAATATTTGTATCTCGTATTTTGCACCTTGGTTTCTTTTGTTCATCGGCTTTTTCCGGTGGAATTTGATGCCAACAAAGTCCGTATTTTTTACCGACAACACTGGTAGGTTGATGTTTCATTCATTGGAATAGGACGTTTCCGGGTCTTTTGGTGGCTCCATCTATGGCGGTACACAATCTTTTCAATGTATGCTTGACAATGGAGATGATTGCCCATGTGTACTCCATTGAATTTCTAGATGGTTCCAAGGATATTGAGGGGCTTGTCATTTGTTCTTGTATTTGGTCTCTAACTTTATCATAGATTTTGGGATCTGTGTTTGCGATTAAGAAATCATCAACTTGGCAACGGATAAGTCTGAGTCTGTGGATATCATTATGTTTGTAATATAAGCATGGTTTGTGTGTAGTTTCTTTGAATCCCATTTCTTCTGTGATGAGGTTAGATACATACTTATCCCAAAGTCATGGGGATTCTGGATGACCTTGGAGGGCTTTATGAATGGGAATGACATGTCCGACTGGGACTGGGTCACATCTTAAATGCTCAGTCCACCATTGTTTGAAGTGTGCATCAACTTTAATGTAGAAGGGGCTCTGAGGTGCTGGGGCTTCTGCAAAGGCATCACCAATATTGTAGCCAACGCAGATGAGGCTCATTGCTGCTGTTATAGCCCATGTGACCCTGTGGACTGGTTGCTTTATGCATGCGGCATAGATTTGGGCAAGGGTAACTGCCTTGCCGTATCTTTTGCCACCGTTACATGTGCCACAAGATTTTTGGATAGTGTCTCCAGTTAGAGGGTCTTCTTTCTTTCCATAGGTCCATACCAAGAGCAATACTGTCATGCCGGAAGTGTGAGGGATGGGGTCGCCTAACATTCCGACTTTGTGGTATATATCTAATTGTTTCCATTCAGATTGAAGGAGGAAGCCATCCCATTTGGCTGTTCCTTGCAGTTTTCTTTGTGATAGTTGGCAGATCCGCACGCTCTGTTATGTTGCTTCCAGTGAATCAATGGATAGTGGCCATTGGTGTTTGTTTTGCTATAAGTCCTGTACATTGTTAATGTTGTGGAGGTGGTGAGCAATAACATTCAGATGGTCAGTTTGTAACATGGGTACACCTTTGCCGCTCATGGCAAATCCAGTGAGTGAGCCAAAGATGAATTTGATGGTCTTCTTGTTTGAGTCACGGGCCTGTTTAATGGCAATTGCTAGATGATGGCAGCTGCATACTAGGTCTGTCATCAACTGTAGTTACAAAGGGCATTCTTATTTGTCATAGAATGGATACATTTCAGGTGTAACCAAGATGGTGGGGTGGTGGTGTACAGGTTGGTAAGAGTTTTGTTGGAGTCAAAGAGAGTCTCCTGGTGTGTGTGGTGTGTAGTAGGCTGCTGCGTCGATTTGACTAACAATTGAGTTCCGCTGTCTGTTGTGTGTTTGGTGAGAGTCGATACGTGTGGATCAATTCTTTCTTTCTTGGCTGAGCCTTGCTAAAGACACGGCTTGAATTTTATTCAGGTTTGGGTGGCTTGTTAATTGTTGGTTCATTAGTTGTGTTGATGAAGGTATCGTTGGGTGGGTTAGTGAAGGCATGGGCCAAGGCTTCGCGTTCTGCCTCTTGTTTGGATCCGGTGAGTGTATTGGATGTGAATTTAGTTTCAAAGAGTTTGATGATGTGTTTGGCGTTCATTCTGCTGTGTTTGCTAGCATTTGATTTGAATTCTTTGGGGTGTGTTGTGGAGTATTCAATCGCATGGTGGACCTGGGTGCCTATGTGGCAAAGTTGGTCACCAATGCAGTGTCCAAACTGATGGCAGCATTTGCAATGGACTTTATTTTTTGTATTCAAATTTAGGCTGGTTGGTGCTGTTGACTCTATGGATTGAGGGTTGGAGTGGTGTGGGGTATTTGGTGATGGGGAAATCAATGAAAAAATTGATCATACTGCTGGTCGCTGACAGTTCTTTTGGAAGTGTCTCTGATTTTGGGTTGGCTCGCTGATATGCATTCAATTGGGTCATAAGGGAACACCCTGCTGGGAAGTGTTGTCCTTGCATGGCTTGATGAATCATTTTGTAGCTTGCTCCATGCCGTAGTATTTGTGCTGACGGCAAAGTTCTTGGATACAGACAAAATCCTGAAGTTTACCAATGTAAGAGCTGGGGTCACCGTTTTGCTCCCATTTTGGTCCCCATCCTGTCTTTTTGGGTCGAAGATATTGCAGAGAGGTACGTGTGATTGCGTAGAGGGCTTCATATCCATGGAGTCTCAGTTGAAAAGGTGAGAGGAGTCCACAGAATAGAGAGTGTTCTTTTGATATTATGTTAGAGATACGTCAGAAGAGGAAGGCACTTATTTTAACAATGTTATTGTCCGTTTTGTTTTGATCACCAGGAAGGAAGGACTGAATTATGTGAAGTTAGTCGAGTGGGACAAATGGGAGACTCTTGTATAGGATTACTGATTGGATGTCTTGATAGATTGCCATGAATTTGTGTGAATTAAGATACTGATTTTCTAGTGGGATGTTGTTGGTGTTGAATATTTTCTTTTCGAGTACATTTATTGCTTTGCTAACACGGTCGTCCATTTGGTGTTGTCTATCTCGTTCCATTACTGGGTCCTTTTTGGCAAGGTGTGGGTTGTATTTCTGTTGGTTGATTATGTGCTGTGGGGGTGCTGTTGCCTCATTATTGTTGATGGTGTCAGGATTTGTGGGTACTGGTGGTGAGTGTTGTGGGGTTCAGTGTTTTGGTGGTAGTGGGTGCGGGGATGGGGCTCATAGGTGGTTGTTAACCTGGGATTGAATTTGGGATTTGATGTATTCTGCAAGAGTTTTGGATGTTTTGATTAATGTGGTAACGACCTTGTCAATTGCTTTGGTAGAGGAGTCATTGGTGAGTGTGTCATGAATGGTGATGTGGAGGAGCTTGTGGATTGTGGTTTTGGCTGGTTTTGTGATCAGGTAGTTGGAGAGTGATAGTTTAATGTCATTTTGTGATTTCATCTGGGTCATGATGAATTCGGTTTTGGCATTGTTGGTCTCAGTTTCCAGTTGGATGATTGAGCAAGCGAGTTTAGTTTTGAGTTGATCAAGATGTTGTTGTGTTAGTTTTTGTCCACTGGTTTTGAGTTTTACAAGTTTGTGTTTGTGTGTTGTAATGAGGTCATTGTAACTGAGTTGGAGTTTATTTTGGGTTCTACAAATGATGGCGTCTTTAATGCTTTGAGTGAGAGCCTTTTTATTGAGGTTGGTATTATTTTCCTTCTGAATCCGATTCGTTGAGAGTCTGATTCAAGGACTTCTGACGAACAGCAACGCTGTGTTAGTGTGTTAGTAGACGAACGATTGTACTCTACGCGTGACAATTGTGTTTGGATACTTTCGGCAACGGATAATCGGACTACAGGCGAGACTAGGGAAACGCCAGATCTCCTCTTGCTGTGACTTATTCAGATTGCAGCGAGACAGACCTTAGTATGTAGATTACAAGTAGTTGGTAGCAACTAGTGTGAATTTTGGGATATAAATCAGTTGAATGTTAAAAGTATGAGATAAAGTGAAATCTTGCCGAAATGCAAGATATCTCTTTTATTGAGATGAATACGTTGCAACTGCTGTTGCGTAGTGCTGAGATTACTCGCTGATTATTTCCGTACATGTATTAGTCGTTGACCATATATATTTGTATGCATGTATATGTATTGTGTGAGAATCACATGCCAGCGGTTTTCTTCTCTTGTTCCGTTAGGAAGACTCCATGAAATGTTTATCATTAAGGTCAGGAATTGCTCCTGTAGCTCGTGTGATATTTTATGAAATCAGAGTTTGCTCACCGAAGAACAATGGCAATATCGTAAGACAGGGATTGCTCACCGTTTATGCGCGATGGGAATCGATGCGCCGTGGGAATCGATATGCCGTGGGAATCGATTACTTAGATGGATACGGGACTCATTGATTCATGCGCATAGGAAATCTACCCTTTGGTAGCTTTGGTACTTCTGGTCACGAAAGGAATTTAATACTCCCCACGTCTCCTTGTGAAGGGTCATCACGTTCTACATGATGCTTCCATCATCCTGGAGAAGGTCACCAGTATTACCACAGAAGTGGAAGATGGGCCTGAGCAGTGGATACACAACTGAGTGACTCCAATGCTTGGTGAGAATGTCTGCACAGTTATCCTTACCTGGGATGTGCATCATTAAAATGAAACCTCTCGCTATCATGCTCCGTACGTAGTGAAACGATAGAATGTTATGACGCTTATGCAACCTTGCGTAAGGGAAGGTCGACGTCTGGATCATCTTTTCGTTGTCACCCCAAGAGTATGAGATGTCATGTACTCGTGTTCCGAGGTATCGGAATGAGTGGCGTAGATCGACAATCTGTTCGATGCAAGTTCTTCCTGCAACAAATTCAGCTCCAAAGGTGGCTGTTTCCGTAGTAGACTGCTTCTTCGAGAACCACATCATGGGAGTCTTGTTCGCGAAATGAAGAATGCCGGTAATGGCCTTGCCACTGAGAATATCATGCATGAGGTTGGCATCATAGAAGTGTGATAACACTACTGTCTTTCCAAGCGGTGCAGGAGCGTCGTCGGGTAGCTCCTCAGAATGCTCCCCATAGACGGTATTGGACCAGTCGATGGTGTCGGGTTTAGTCAATATAAAATCGGGCGGTTCCACGCGGAATCTGATTTTAAAATGTCTAAACTTGGAGATATATCCATAGATACGTTTAGCACGTTCGAGATGCCCATCTCGTGGCTGAGCTCTGAAACTTGAGAGTGTCATCACGGCTGTTTGTACATCGAAACGGCCAATAGCGATGATCCATTGGAGTGAACCGATCATACTTTGGTATTTCTGTATACCGGTTTCTTCAAGAAAGGCTGAGGAGTCCAATTCAGGATGATCGTTCTCCGCGATGGGTGATCGGAACCTAGTGTTAGGTTTGCATCCGAACATTTGTTCGTAAGATGCTTCCATCTTTTCGATGAACTTTATGGGATTCATGCACAGAACGCCATGTTCGTCGCGCTCAAATCCACATCCTAAATGAAAGTTCATAGGTCCGGATCCCTTCAATTTGAAGTTATATGGTGACGATTGCAATATCTTCAAGAAGGAATTGGGATCTGCCATGCAGAGACATAGGTCATCGACATATGTGCATATAAGCTCATATACCTGTTCACCATGCTTGTTCGTTCCGGGTTTGAGGAATATTTCCGGTTCTGCGCGGGATCTTTCGAAGCCGAGTTCGATGAGACAAGCCGCGAGTAAGTCTCCAAAGCACTTGCCTGAAGACCTGAGACCATATAGGGCTTTGTAAATGACCAACAGGTGACCCTCCAGCGATCCGAATTTGGGACCTGCCTCGATGCATACTTTCTCGCAGGTGACTGCTTCTAAGTAGGCGTTACCTATGTCGGTACCCCATGCTTCTAGATCGTTGAGTTCAGCTAGGAATAGGCACATACGTAGACCGCGAAGAGATACGACGCCTGCGTAAACACTGTGGATAGGGGCCTCAGTGAGATTACCGTTAGCAACGAGGCGAGCCTTGTGTCTTCCGTCGTGTTTGACAGCGTATATCATGTGTACCTTGATCTGTTGGAATCCCGTGGGAATGGAGCTTGTCTTGTATACGCCTTTATCAATGAATGTATTGTATTTATTGAGTTGTGCCATTTCCAGAGTGGTGGCATCTTCCCATTTGGTGTTCCCGTTGGCTTGATCAAATCGGAGGGCTTCTTCGTGGTTACGAGGCACTTTGAATCCATATTGATACTGCGGAGTGGTACGGAAAGAGCGTAGTTTGGCTTGGTGCACGAGTCAATCAAGTTTCTTGGTTCGTCGGGCTAGGTTGGTGATTCTCCTGAGACGTTTCCAACCTGGGAGGTCAAGCAAGTTGTTGTCTTTCCCATATTTTGCAACGGTGACTGGGTCATCAGCCGCAATATTGGCCAGAGGTTCATATGTGCGTTCCATATTCTCCCATTCAATCCAGAGGTTATACTTGGAACCTTTGTATTGAGGGTGCTTGTTATCCAGTGGACCTTGGTGTCCTAGGATGCGGCGAAACGACCAGAGTTTGCCGTCTTCTTGTGTTGAATCACGATGTATGTAATTCATGACGTCATTGTATGCAATGATATCATCTAGTTCGTCATCGGAGTGTTTGCACTTGAACTTGATGAAGTCTTTATTGCGTTCAAGACTGTCTTCAACATCGACAATGGTGAAACGTTTCCGGGTGCCATCGAGATTGGTTACAAGGAAGGAACGTCCTTGTAGATCGGCAATCGGGATCGTAGGAATGGTAATAGGTTTACCATCATCGTCAAATTGTGCGTTACCTTCTTTGTCGGTAACAACTACCTGTGATGGGTCTACTGAAGGAGTAGCGGGGTTGGTGTGTGGAGTTGTGACGTCACTAACATCAAAGTATGCTAATTCCGGTGGATCAAAATCATCTTCAGTAAGGAGAACGCCATCGGATGTCTTGCTGAAGATGTGTGTCGTAGGAGGACCATCAAGACTCTCCCCATAGTTGTTAGGGAGTGGAGAAGGTGACCAGCTTGGGCTGTCATCGACCTTCTTATAAAGAAAGCTCGGTAACGAGGGGTGGGCGGGTGGTTGAAGAATTGGTTGAGTGCCAGATGCGTGGGGCGTGGTATCTGTTGGTGCAGATGGAACGGTGTCATCGGCGGTGTCACAATCAGCAGGTGAACCGTTAGGGGAAACTGAGCTGTTTGGTTTAGTAGACTCGTCAATGAGTTTATTCTGATTGGTATGCTCCCCATGTTTGAAAGCTGGAGCTTCTCCAGTGGCGTATATACGGGGTAAGGAATCCTTTGCATTACGCCATTTGATGAAACCATCATCAGTAAATAAGCCCGCGCGTTTGTTACATGACTCAGGTGTAAGAGCAGATCGAACACCGGACCGGTCTAGTAACTTGTTGGTAACTGGATCCCAGATTCGAAAGCAGACTCCATTGCCAACATGTTCAGCAATGCCGACGAAATGACCTAGGCGTTCGGTAGATTTGGTACCGAAAGGAGAGTCATTGGTCTTGAAATACACAGGTTCAAACCAGAAGAAACTGGTGTATGCGCTGCTGTCGCCAATTGTACCCGTGGCAATGAAGATCGGTTGTTTATCGGACAGCGTAGGGTCAGAGACAACATTGAGGAGACCCGCGACGTATGTCATGCACAGTAACCACATGTGTGGTGGTGTGCCGGTACGATCCATGACGCGATTGACAATGCGTTTGAACGTTTGGTATCGTCGTTCGAATTGATTCTGGTGTTGATGGTACGGTTCACTTTGCCAGAGTCCAATCCATAACATTTTGAGGTAATCCATGACTTTCTTACTTGATTGATAGTTACCGTGGTCACAAAGGAGGCGGATGGGCCTGCCCCATTTTCGAACAAAGTTCTGAAAGCAGGGTAGGAAATCGCCGGTGGTACGCATTTCTTCAACGTGAATAATATGCGATTTGCGGCCAAAGAAGATTTGAGCAATCTTGGACCCACCATCAATTGCTGGGATATCTGAATAGACTGCATCGGGCATAACATCGTCATTGAAGGGGCGAACGTTCATGGCCGGTTGAGGGGAATGAAACCGTTTGAAAATGTTACCATCAGGGCTAACCGCTAACGAACCGTATTGGGTTGAGTTTTCAAAAGTAGCCTTGATGCGATCGGTGGAAACCCAACAAAAGAAAGGTTTGAGGGATAAGTAGTCATGTTCGTTGGGGTATCTTTCGCCGGGCGTAGCTGCAATGCGCGTAGTGTCACTGGCTGTACAGTCTGTCGGAAACGCAGTGACTGTTCCAGAGACTGCGGTTGGCGCGCAGCATGTGAGACGTTCTTGATGAGCGTAGTCAGTGGAAGTAAGCCAAAAGGAGTGATCGTTGTTCTTATGATCATCAATTGGAAGAAAGGGAGATCGGGTGGAATGGCTGGAATACGAGCTAAGGGATGTGACCGTGGAGGACCCGGGAGAAACAGATATATCGAATCCTTCAAGGCAGCGTGGGTTCCCATATTCGTCGTAATCAGCATAGGGGAGTTGCTGTGGTTGGGGAGGATATTTCTGGAGAAATTGTTCATCCTTTGCACTGATCATGGTATCGAGAACAGATGGGTCCCAATGTTTATCGGACGTCATGATAACATGTGGTAGCGTGTCAAATTCGACAGTCGTATACTTTCGCATCGCAAGGTATGGTAAGCCGTGTCGTATGCTAAGAGGCAGTGCATAGCCATCGGAGGTGGTGATGACCTGTCCTCCGCCTGCTTTGATGGACGTGTCGTCTACAGTGGAAAAATATGCCTCCATCTGGCCGGATGACAATATAGAAGGATGTCGTCCTGTATAGGCACATTCATTGAAAATAAGAATGACGGGGCCTCTGTTTGACATGGAATATGCTCCACATGTAGCAATGGGGATGTTTTGTACCTGATGATTGTTAATGCCGGTGACGTTAACATATCGTGGTGGAATATCCTTGGAGATGAGACATGCATCATTACCGATGATGCAGCCATTTGCGCCGCGATTGACCATGGCAAAACCAGGGCTAGTAACCGTAGTTTTGTGTATGCGGTATGTGTATGACGTTACGGGCCCATCATTAGGAAAGGTGAGATCATCCTCGGGAGTATACCACTGGTGAAAATTGGCGGAATACGATGGTGTTCCGACAGGTATTTGAGTGTCACCGTCCTTTTTGTACTGAATGTCAGGGTTGTTTGAAAGGAATCGAGCTGGATGCGCGGGTGACACGGAAGACTTGAGAGGTCGCTGGTCCTTAGACGAGGAGGTCATTGATTTGTATACACCTAGAGATGCATGGAAAACGCCTCTACGATCATTCTCTACAACAGGATGTAGGTCTGCTGCGGAATTGGCATGCTCATCTTTGGTCGAAGTATCGTCTTCTTGAAAAGATACCGAGTGTTCATGTTGGTATGCCTTTCGGGTAATGGGTTTGACACTGTTGGGGTCAGGTTGGTTAGTGTTAAGTAAGTCGTGTCGCAATGAGGCAACCACGATTTTCTTTCCTTCCGGAGAAAAACTGAGCCAACTCTTCATGTCCTGACGTGACAGGGCCTTCCATATGTTTGTAGGCAACCTTGTGGTAGGGTCAGGGGTACGTCCAGCCTTGAACACAGCATAATCTTGATAGTCTCCTTCAAATTCGATGGGAAGAGCATAGTCATCATGGTGTTGGATCGAGTCAGAAGAGAAATCATGAACGTGTGCACGTACGGTCGACCGAGGAGCAGACATCGCAGACTGGGAATCAAGTCGAGTTGCTTCGAGTAAAAGCGTGATTTTAAGATCGTGGATAGCAGCAGCTTCGGCAACTGCATCCGTTACGGTGCTATTCGTCCCACCTGGATCCTTGACTTTGGCAAACTGTTCGCTTAGCTGGAAGCTGGAATAACATGCCTGACACAATGCTGACTTTACAGTGTGATACTCGAGGGGCTTGTTGGGAGGACGGAGCTTGTTGAGGTGATTCAATTCATCAAACCAATGTGTGATGAATTTCACTTTGGATTCCTTCCAATTATTGAGGTTCAACTTGAGCAACGCTTGTAGCTGGGTCGAGTTGTCGTATACCTTTGCTTTTGATTGGCTATGAAGGTTTACGAAGTCGAAGTAGGCCTGGCGTCCATCACAAGTGGTAGAATGACTGTGTACACATGATGCAGAAAGGTCACTCTTGAAGACTTCCAACATTAGTACCCAGAAGAAGGCACATTGTTTGATGTAGAGATCACGGGTGTAACCCACAAGCGTGGCTGGAGGCCAAGTTTCATCGAGGAATGTCTCTGTATCGATGTCGTATGCTTCGAGTTTAGCTTTGAAACCGACGAGCCAGTGTTCGAATCTCGAGTCATTCGTGAGGGGTGTAAAGGACTTTTCATCTCGTGCTTTTCGGCACCATGATTCGTACTTTACCTGCTGAGGGGACTTTTTGTTACTTCCCGCGGGAGGAGGTGGTGGGTTCAGAACAGATTCGTTACGTAAGCGTTGGGCACGCTCTCCGCGGAATGCCTGGAATTCCATGTATGTATATGACTTTACATCTTTCCAGTCCTTCTCGTCTTCTCCTAGGTCAACACCTTCTTCTTGTAGGTCGATAGCGAAGTCCGCAAGTGCTTCTATGCTCCTTTGGATGGATCGAGGGATATGCGTTGCCAATCCTCGCTCCATATAGGTAAGTTCGCGTGCAAAATCCGGTTCGATAAGTGCGTCGAGGAACGACTTCCACTCGCATAATCCGCCTTCTTTGAGAGCTAAGCACAACTTGCTAGTAATCTCACTTGTTACGTTGAGTAATGATATGAGTATCTTTCTCATCTCAGCATCGAAGCTGGGAAAACGTTCGATAGTGGTGACTTCGGCGTCATTCTTCTCTTCGCCTCCGAGTGCATTGACGGCCATTACCGGTACCGGTATGTTCGGCATCTGTGGTGGTTCGGAGCCTTGGAAGGAAGTGCGTGGTAACTGAGAATGGGAACTGCTTCTTGTGCGATGTGCGACGTGCATATGCCAGCGTAGGGATTATGTTCAATTCCGTTCCTGTTCCTTCTTGTGTGCAAGCCTTCTTAGAGCTTGCGACTGTTAATCTATTATTTTCCTTCTGAATCCGATTCGTTGAGAGTCTGATTCAAGGACTTCTGACGAACAGCAACGCTGTGTTAGTGTGTTAGTAGACGAACGATTGTACTCTACGCGTGACAATTGTGTTTGGATACTTTCGGCAACGGATAATCGGACTACAGGCGAGACTAGGGAAACGCCAGATCTCCTCTTGCTGTGACTTATTCAGATTGCAGCAAGACAGACCTTAGTATGTAGATTACAAGTAGTTGGTAGCAACTAGTGTGAATTTTGGGATATAAATCAGTTGAATGTTAAAAGTATGAGATAAAGTGAAATCTTGCCGAAATGCAAGATATCTCTTTTATTGAGATGAATACGTTGCAACTGCTGTTGCGTAGTGCTGAGATTACTCGCTGATTATTTCCGTACATGTATTAGTCGTTGACCATATATATTTGTATGCATGTATATGTATTGTGTGAGGATCACATGCCAGCGGTTTTCTTCTCTTGTTCCGTTAGGAAGACTCCATGAAATGTTTATCATTAAGGTCAGGAATTGCTCCTGTAGCTCGTGTGATATTTTATGAAATCAGAGTTTGCTCACCGAAGAACAATGGCAATATCGTAAGACAGGGATTGCTCACCGTTTATGCGCGATGGGAATCGATGCGCCGTGGGAATCGATATGCCGTGGGAATCGATTACTTAGATGGATACGGGACTCATTGATTCATGCGCATAGGAAATCTACCCTTTGGTAGCTTTGGTACTTCTGGTCACGAAAGGAATTTAATAGTTGGTGATTGTGTTGCTGATCCCATTTTTTAGATGGGATTCAAACATGCTGATTTGTGTTGTCATGATATCCAATATCTGTTGGTGCGGTTGTTGTTGGTGTGGTGGCGGGAATTTTTGAAGATGTTTGAGTTTGGTGATTACATGCTTTGCTTTATTGGTATGTGATTCGAGGGCCCAAGTGATGGAGGTGACATGATTCAAATCAACGTGAGCAGTTTTGGCATTTTCAATCATTTGGAGAAGTTGGGTGTGGTTGTCTTCAAGTTGCTGAGTAGTAGTCATAAGTTTGGTGGTTAGCTGAGTGATTTGTGCTATCAGTGTGTTGAGTTGGGTTTGTTGTTGTTTGAGTTGTTGGGTATAGGCTTTGATTGTCTGTTCGTATTCATTTTGAATTTGATTTTGAAGTTGTTCCATGATGTGGTAGGGAATGTTGGTGTTGTCTTTGGGTGGCGTTGGGTCATCAAGTGCATTGGTAAGTGAGTTTAGTTTGGAGTCAATTTTGTCAAATTCTTCTTCATATTGTTTTAGGTGTTAGGAGTCTGCTGCTGAGGAGTCTGCTGCAGAAGAGTCATCAGGCTGCTGTTGGTTTTGTTGGGCTGTTTTGGGTTTGGGTTCTGCTTCAGGTTCAGGTTCAGGTGAGGATTCAGGGGGCATGATGTTGGAGAAAGTTGAGTGCATGGTATTTGCCAGGAGAAGGGATGATGCTGTTGTTTTATGAATGATCGTGCACCAGTATTTACTACATGCAGTTTGGTGTTCTGGGAGTTGTGGAGGTGGGGTGTCAAGGGAAGGTGGAATGAGTGCGTTCAGACACTGTAGGAATGCTTGGCTGTAGAGATATCGAGGCAGTTCTGTTGTTGATGGCGAGTCTGCGATTCGAAAGTGGTATTGGTGGATGATGGTTTCAAGTCGTACTTCTCCACGTGCAACGAGTTTGTCGGTGTCTTGCATGAAGGTGTCATGAATGATGTCAAGGTATGAGTTGTATTGGATATCATTAGGGGGGTATTTTGGTTTGAATTCAAAGAGGTCTTTACTGGTGGTTTAGTGGAGGTAGCTGTTGACAGGGAATGCGAGGAGGAGTTCAATGGCGCGTATTTCGTGTTGGATTCATGTTGCCGCTGTATTCTTCTATGATAAGGCGCTCAGTCTGGTGCTGGGCTCGGCTGAGACTGTTAGGTGTTGTAGGGGTGAGGTAATGTTGGATTTTCTGGGCTGGGGAGGTGGTCGGTCGTTTCTTTTTCTTTGGTTTCGCCGTGGTGGAGTCGGTTTTGGTATCTTTCGATAATGTGATCATGTTGTTTTGTTGTTCTTGACAGTTGTGTCTCGTACCGTAGGATTCTACGTGGATGCTAGATGAATTTTTGAGATCAAGAATCTGAAGTTCGCTTATGAGAGGAATGCAGTAGGATTCTACGTCTTATTTAGTACTGGTGCCGACGAAATTTTTGTCGCGGGCCAAAAAATTCCGCAAATTTTCAATTCAAGAAGCTGTCGTACCGTACCGTTGAATGAAGCTCATTGATTAAAAGGAATGCAGTGAAGCAGTCTGCTTGATGAAGATGATTATGGGATGTGTCAATGGGCTGACGATGGTGTTGTAGGCTCATAACCTGCGAGATATAGAGGATACTACTCCTATTGACATCATTGTTAACGCATGTTTTACAATAACAAGAGTGAGTTTATTCACTAGTCACTAGGGATTTATCCTCACAAACATGTGCCTGTACGCGATGATGCACGGATCTCGGATCTTGGGAGAAAGGATCGTGTTGGATCTTCCCAACAATAGTTACCGTACTATCGCCATTAAGTACGGTACGAAGTACCGTACAAAGTAATACTCTACCTAAATACCTGAATAGGCTGACACAAAATGCGTATCGTAGTGCTGAAGACCAAAACAACAGCAGACCGGTCGGTGATACCGTCTGAAAACCTTCTTTCCTCGGCAAGCATCCAACAACGGCAGCTTCTAACCATTCTCGGTCGGATCGACGATAGCAAGAATAATCATTGGATTGAAACATCAATAATGCAGGCGACGAACATGCCAGCGATGCTCGAGAGGCCTTCGTTGGAGGGAGCCGCGAGAAAACGAAAACGAAAACGAAAGCGAAAACGACCAAGAAGACGACACTCGAAGAATCCTTCCACCACTGTTCTCTCCCAGGTCGTCTTGTTTCTGTTGCTGAAGTCTTCCGCGATGGGTCCCTGGGCCGCGGCCATGTCCGTTAGAAGTGTGTTGTTTCCGGCCGATCCCGGAATCGGCACCCAACCACCCGGATCCTTTGTGGCCTTTGTCCATGGACGGTTGGAGGCGGACGACGACAGCAACAACTACAGCAATAACGGCGATGACGACGACCTCCAAATTCCTGTTCCGGCCGTCTTGTATTCCGACTTTTGCAAGGGATTGGCGGCATCGATGAACCGGGACGTTCTGCTGGTGGATTACCACGAGGAGTACCGCCACTGGAGACGAGAGCCCCGGGATTTCGGCCTCGGACCGGTGTCGTCGGCAGTCGGAGCAGCCATTCGCGAACACGCGGCAAAGCAGCAGCAGCAGCACAACAGCAGCAGCAACCGCGGCGACCCTGTGGCGACCGTGGAGGATCATCCGGTTCCCGTTCCCGTTCCCGCAAAAATCACGCTGGTATCCTTTTCGATGGGGGCAGCGATCGTCCTCAAGCTTCTCGCGAGCGATCCGTGGTTTAAAACGACATCGTTGTCGTCTTCGGCTAACGCAGCTAGCACTGCCAGCACCGCCACGACTGCCATCATCGAAGCGGCGGTCCTCGTGGAACCCGTGTGGAGGTGTTGGTTGCCCTTTGCCGTCTCGCGGGCCGCCGAAGTCCGGCACTCACCCGTCAACAGCAACAGCAACAACAGCGCACAATCATCATCCCTCGCCATTTCCGACGTGCCCTGCCTCGCACTGGTGGGAAGCCACGATGCCGAGGTCCGGGACGACAGCGGTGCGTTTCGTGGTGGTTCCGGCAGCAACCTCGCTCCCCGCGTCGAAAAGTCCCTGCAACCCTTTTTGTCGAACGGCATCACAGCGGATTCCATCGAGGGTGGCAACCACTTCGGATTGTGTTCGGGGCCTCCCGACCTCCTGGAGTTTGCCGCGGAAGGATTGGCACCGGGACTGCGTCCGGAAACCCTCCGGCGGGAGCTGATCGATCGCATCACGGAATTTTGTGCTACTGCTTCGGAAGAATAGAACAGAACAGAACGGAATAGAATAGAATCGTCGTCCCGGGGCGGTGGCGATGAGACGGTTGCAACCTAGTCGTAGTAGATGTAGAACAGAGAGGGCCGGCACACCACCACCATCACCACGAAGGGGTTGCTGCTGTTTCGGCACGGCACGGCACCCCATTGTTCCTGACTTCCAACGAGCACACTTCAACACGATGGAATTTTCAATATACTACAAACTAGCATGCTATTGTTGACAACGACCTTCTACCCCAAGATTTTCCAGTCTTGTTACTAGCTAAGTTGTACGTCTAGTGGAAATCGTTAGACTGTGAATTGTTGTTAGTGCTACATTACTTCTGAAATGAATCCCTTCGTTTGGGCATCCAACATTTTCGTAAGCCCGGTGTTCCGCTCCACACGGTTGCGTTGCGTGTTTGGATGGATTCAGACCCACGTCGAATTGTACGGTACGGACTTGCACTCTACTGCACTGCACCGCACCGCACTGCGTTGTAGCGTACCGTATCGTATTCCGTTGATTACTCGTACCGGGTTCATCCCTTCTTAGTGCTGGCTCAGGGGAGTACAGATGTAGTGCCACTTCATGAGGAGCTCCTTGACGCGTCCCACCGACACCATTGGTTCCTCCTTTTGGTGCGCCAGCAACAGGTGCAACCAGTCGTCCGCAATGTCTTCGTCGGTCTTGGGTTTGCCGACCGTCATCTGGTCGTAGGCCGCATCGGGGACCGGGCACGTCGTAAAGAAGCAAGGAACGGCGTACCGGGTTCCGGAGGTGATCTTTTCCACCTCGTGCATGTTCTCCCAGCCCGAGGAGAAAATCACGGCCGCACCCCGCGTCGGGTTGTAGGGGGTGAGCTTTCGGCCGGCGCGGCGGATCTCTTCCTCGAGGGAGCCGTAGTGTCCTTCCTCGTCTTCGTCGCCGTCGGTTACCAGAGCAGACGTATCGACGTGTTCGTCATCGAAATCGGCAACGGCATCGAGAACGACACTGACGTCGACCTCGTCGTCATCGTCGTCGTCGACCGCAACGGCCTCCGCTTCGTCGCCGGGATCGTTAAAGACAAAGCTTCCGCCCTCGAAGTCGACGCCGTGCGTGCTCAGGTACAGCACGCAGGAGTAGTGGTAGCCGTCGTGGGTCGCCTCGTCGGTGTGGAGAATGACAAAGTCGCCCTCTCCTCCGCCGCCTCCCTGCTGGGTGGTTCCGGCGACGTATTTTCGCGAGTAGGCCTGCAGCGGCAGAATGGTCTTGAGGTCGAGGCCGTACTCGTGTGCGATGGTCCGTCGGACTCGCTCGATCAAACGGACGAACTGCAGGATGGTCGCCGACGACACCCTCTCGACGTCGTTGAAGGTGAATCGGGAGAGCTGGGGGAAGGTGTCCAGGTTGCTCTCGTTGTCGGTGGCAAAGGTCGGGAAGATGTTCCGGCTGCACTTGTCGCAGCACGTTCCTCCCTCGCATTTGCGGCCCTCGGTGAGTGGCAGGTTCTTGTGGTCCCCGTCGTCGAAGATGTAGTTCATCTTGCGGGCGGCACCCGCCAGACCCGTCGAGTCGTCCGGTTGCATGCAGGTGACGTTGGTGGTTTGTTTCTCGCGGGTGAGCAGGAGCTGGAGATCGGCGTCAAAGACGTGGTGGAGCATTCGCGGCACCGAGCCGGGGAGTGCCTTGTCCTCGGCCTCGCAGCGATCGACGGTGCTGACGATGGACCAAAAGGCGGCCTCGACCGTCTCGTCGTCCATGCGGACTCCCGATTCCAACATGGTGTCGATCGCGTCCACGTTCATTTCCCCGATGGCGGATCGCAAAAACAATTGCTGGTTGGCCTTGTCGGTCTCGCTGTCGCTGTCACTGTCGGTGGGAGCCGTCGTCGAAGCGGCGGTGGCTGTGCTCACCGACGATGACACAACATCCTCTTCGAAATCTTCCAGCTTTCCGAGCAGGGCATCGCAGGCCATGACCACCGAGGTCGTTTCGGCGAACGATAGGCTTCCCTCATTGAGTCGCTTCTCCAGAGCTTCGCGCACTACGTCCGTGATCTCGGCTGTCTTGGTTTGTGAGAACAAGGCCGGTTTCTGTTGTTGTTGTTGTTGTCGTTGTTGTTGCCGATTTTGTAGCCAACCACCATCTCGGTTCGGAAGGACAAAGGCAGACGACAGATTTGTCACGGAACACGCCGCGACTAGCAGAAAAAAGAATGCGTGCGCCCTTGCCATTGTGAATGCAATTATTGTGTTAAGTCTCGGTATCTACCGGTACCGACGAAATAGCAAAGTAATTCCTTACTGTATCACTTGTAGTATCTACCAACAGAATAGCAGAGGAATCGAATCCCTTATATTACACTGTATCACTAGATGTTGCTTCTAGGATTCTAGGATTCTGTTGTAGATCAGAATTACCGCAAAATGTAGTGAATACTGTAATTGTCTTCCATGAAACGTAAGATTTACTGGTGCCCTACCGGTGCCCTACCGTACGATACGATACCGGTAGCAAGGTTAATAACTGATAACGGAGGAAGAAGAAGTGGCGTCAAATGTTGATGGACGCAGGGTACGGTGCGTAGTACGTACGTTTTCGTTTTCGTTTTCGGACCACGCAAAGTGCAAGGTCCAACAGGCCCTACAAACTCACAGCGTTCAATGTTGAAAAAGAAAAGAATATCGGAATATGTAATAATTGTTGGACCATTTCGATTCAAAATAAGCCATACACCGTACGCCGTACGTACGTGCGTATGTATGTGTATATGTGTATGTATGTATTGTATGCATGTATTGTATGCATGCATGCAGGCAACTTGTTTGGGGACAAATCCAGAAAAATCTGTGTGTGGACCATTTTCCAAGAAACACCCACGACCAACAAGGACTACCGTATGTACCGGTAATTACCGTACGGTACGGCAACAGCATCATAATTCATATCAACCCATACCGTACCTAAAACTTTAGGTATCAATCCCATCCACCATGACGGATCCAACCACTACAAACACAACAGCCACAACAGAAACTACCGGCACGATGAAGGGATTCGTCGTTTCCAATGCGGGAGACACACACGGATCCCTCCGGAACGATCTCCCGATCCCGACGCCCGGTCCGGGGGAAGCCCTTATCCGCGTTTTGCGGGCGGGGGTCTGCAACACCGACCTGGAAATTCTGAAGGGCTACATGGGATTCACCGGCATCCTAGGCCACGAGTTTGTCGGAATCGTGGAGGAGGTCCACCGCCCGGAAGATGGATCCGAACACGACAACGACAACGACAACGACAACGACCACAGCGAGTGGATCGGCAAGCGGGTTTGCGGGGACATCAACGTCGGCTGCAATTCCTGCGGGGTCTGCGCCAATTCCCCCGTCGATCGAAACGGCGCCGGGGGCTGCCCGCAGTACAGCCGTAACCACTGCCCGAACCGGACCGTCCTGGGCATTCTGAACAAGCACGGGACGATGGCGGAATACCTGACGCTTCCGGTGCGGAACCTGCACGTGGTGCCGGACCACGTTCCCGATGCGGACGCCGTCTTTGCCGAGCCACTGGCGGCGGCCTGCCGGATCGTCGAGCAAAAGCTGGTTCGCTACGGTGGTGATAGCAGCAGCAGCAGCAGTGCCGGTGCCGGTGCCATCCCCCCCGACCGGGTGGCAATCCTCGGCGACGGAAAACTCGGGCTCATGATCGCCGAGGTCCTGGGGAGGGAACACTCGGCGCGCTGCCCCTGCCCCTTGCCCTCAAACCATTCTTCTTCCTTCCCCAAACCCGTTCTGTTTGGCAAGCACCCCCACAAGCTCGATCTGGTCCGAGACACGGCCGGCGTCCACTGCCTCCCGGTCGGTGAGTGCATCGACGCCGATCGCTTCTCGGGGGTCGACGCCGACCACGAGCACAAGTACGACGTGGTGGTGGACGCGACGGGTTCCCCGGCCGGCCTCTCGCTGGCGGCGGGACTCTGCCGGCCCATGGGGACGCTGGTGCTGAAGAGCACCTGCGCGGCCGGTGCCGAGGGATTCTCGGCGGCACCGCTGGTCATCGACGAGCTGCGGGTGGTGGGATCCCGGTGCGGGCCGATCGATACGGCCCTGGAGCTCCTGGCGCTCCGCGGCGACGGAGACGACAACGGCATCGACAACGACAACGGCATCGACAACGAAACCAAAACCGAAACCGAAACTAGCAGCACGGATAGCAGCCACCTCGAACCCCTCCGGGTCCAGAAATACATTACCAAGACCTTTCCGCTGTCGGAAGCGGAGGCCGCCATTCGCTGCGCCGCGGAGCGGTCCACCATGAAGGTACAGATTGTCTGTAGCGACAGCATTAGCAGCCAGAGCCGGAGCGAATAAGTTCGCGGAACGAAGGGAAGTGGGCTGTTTTTTTTTTTTTTCGGTGTGGAAGCCGCACCGGTATGGATTTGTTTCGTTTCGTTTCGTTTCGTTTCGTTGGAATCGCCTTCTGGCACACAGATAAGAGGGACGATGCCAATCACTGCATGCAGCAGATTGAGAGCTCGTTGCTGCACCGTATGATACGCACGGTACCTCCGGGAGCGGGGCGATGACACAACATCTGATTACATCGCGTCGCGTAGCATCGCGTCGCATCCAATTTTTCAGCGAATGATATCGCATCGCGTCGAATAGCATCGAAGAATGGATGGATGGATGTTCCGTGTCTCGAAATGAGGATTGCTTGCAATCACTCCTAGAGAGCACGCAATGGCAAGGTATCGGTTTCGTTTTGTGGTTCCAGAACGAAAAGAATAAAAGGGATCGGATTGATACAATTGATACTAACACAATTAATAATATTCGTTACAGTAGTTATTATCACACATCGTTTTGCGATAGTATGCAGTATAGCTCAGCACGGCACGGTGAAGTTCGGTACATGAATGCATCGCATCGCATCGCATCGCATTGCATAGCATTGTGTCGAACTTCATTCGGGTCGAATATCATCGCACCGAACGCCGGAACTACTACCCCTTGCACGAAACGAAATACTGTACTGCAAGGGAGAGAGAGAAACTCATTATTGCACTCGTTTCAACAACAGTGTTGGGACTTTTCTTGGTTTTTCGTTTCGTTTCGTTTCGTTTTATTTTGTTTTGGTTCGGTTCTCCATCCGACTCCTAAAGTTCGTCGTGCGTTCCGTCATAATCCTGCCCCAGCCACGGCAAATCGATGGTGGTGGTGTCGGAAATTTTTCGGGCAAACAAAAACGAGTGCCTGTCACCCTGGCTCCATTCTTGGATCGTTTCGGGGCTGATTTCGGAAAGAACCTCGGGATGGGGGTGGTGGAGATTGGTGCTCCACGCGGTGTACATGCCGTGGGCCTCGGTCTCGACTTTGGGTGGAACACCACCACCACCACCACCACCACCTTCCTCCTCCTCCGGTGAGGGATACCGATGGGCGCTGGCAATCCGAAGCGGCAACCCGTACACTTTGGCGAGAGACACAAAGTAGGTGTCGTCGGGAGCGAAGGTCATTTCAAAGTCCGAAAAATGCTCGTGTTCGGCAAACCAGGCCCCCGCTCTCCGGTCCAGGATCGACCAGAATTCGGCAACGGTAAAGTCGGACGGGGACAGTTCCAACGGTCGCGGCGATTGCAATTGCGATTGCGATCGTGGTTCTTCCGAAGACGAGGACGACGAGGACGACGAGGACGACGGTGGCAGCCGGTAGGGTGGCCGGATGAACAGGCGCCGGTCCTCGACTTCCTTGGGGTGCGGCCGGCCGGGATCCATGTTCTGAAAGACCGAGGCCGTGCTTCCGTCGGGAGCCACGAATCCGGGACCCGACAGCCGCGCAACCATGGTTCGGGGATCCACCAACGGAACGCTGTTGTCGCTGACAATGGCGTACCAGTCCGCTCCCCCAAAAAGCATCGAAGCCCGGAGCATCACCACGACGGTTTTGACGAGCGAAATCGTCGCCCACGACGTAAACTGCAAAAACGGGGCAGGAATCGCGAGAATTGCGGCGTTGGCCAGGGCGTGTTCCGGCCGCGGGCAATAGAGGTGTCCCGGTGGGTGCCCGGCAACGAGCATGTCGTGCACGTAGAGTTTGGCGTCGATCCCCTGTTCCACCGCCAGCGTCAGAAAGCGGCACCAAACGTCGGATCGGACTCCCAACCCGTCCATGGAGAGCATCAGCATGGCAATGCTGCTGCTGCTGGGAGGATTATTGGTGTTGGCGTTGGACGAGGAAAGGCTGGCGGCGGCCATGCCCGGCGGCAGCGACATCGGCATCAGTCGCTTGTTGACAAAGCCCGCCAGCCAGGCAATCAATTCTTCCGGGACCATGTCCCGCAAGAAATATTCCATGCGCACTATGTTGCCGGTGTCGGTGTTGGCATCGGCATCGGTTTCGACCGCCACCAGGGTGATGAAGATATTAGCGCTTCTGCGTTCCATGAAGTAAGAGCCCAGGAGCTTGTCGCAAAAGTCCGGGTCGTCCGCGCACTCGATCCGAAACATGTTCCCGGCATAGTGGGCGTTGTCTTTCAACTGCGACGCGAGTGCGTCCCATGTCGGGTTGAACCCACAGCAATGCTCGACTTGGTGGCAGAGCTTGGGGTTGATCTGGAGAAAATATCTCCCGGGGGGAAGAGACTCGAAGGATTCCCGGGTCAGTGTGGGAACCGGCTCTGCCGATTCTGGCGGTGCGGAGTAGTCTGTTTGCGCCTGTGCCTGTGCCTGTGCCTGTGTCTGGCCCTGTGTCTGTGCCTGTGTCGGAACAAACAACAAAAGCGTGAGGAAAACTGTGTGAAAACGAAACCACAATAGAAACCTCACGCCTTTGTTCGGTTCGGTGTGGTTTCGGTTATCATCGGTTATTCTTCTTGGTGCAATCATGGGTTGCATGAGAGATCGTTTTACTGATACTGTAACCTCGCGTGCGTGGATTTGTACTTTTATTCGTATTAATAGGGCTATTATTGTTATTGCTATTGCTGTATTACGTACAAGTATTATTTTACGCTTTAGTTGTTGGAGCACGGCACAGATATTAAAATGGTGTAATCACCCAGTTAGATTATCTTTATCCTTTGAGGTGTTAGCATATTCAGTAGCATCACGTGCTTGGAAATACCCTGAAATCAACATACGGTAGGTCGTACTTCGTATCTTTTTGTTTTGGTCGTCATCGTCATCTTCGTTGTTGAGATTGGTATTCAAAACGATGCAGGGTGAACCGAGGTTTATTCCGCAGTACTTGTAGTCATTCTATCAAGCAATAAGTGATTCTGTTGGTGGTGCGCGAGCGGGCCGGAATAAATACGGTACTCACATCCTACCATGTATACATACCCCACCCATGGACGCGGGAATGAAAGCCGGGTGGCAAGTCATGATCTGGGAATATGGAATCCGACCACTATATTGATATTGGATCATTACTAGCCATACACACTACACATTGTTGACATCCATCCAATTGCCACACGGGCGCACCTGATGGCTGTCATCACCCGATGACTAGCTATCATGGATGTGCTCATAGTTTAATTACTTGTATCTAACCAATAGGGTTGATTACACTCTTTAAGGTTTCATAGTACTAAGTATACTGATTTCAACATACAAGTAATTAAACTACCGGGAGTTGACACAGTGATTTCCTGATTCAACTCGAAGCCACCATAGTGCTTCAAACCAACAAATACCATATCCTCCGGGCACCCTACCGCTGTTGAAGTCAATACCATCCTCCAGCAAAGCCATGGACCAACTGTCCACAACCAAGAATTCTAACACTCCCCCCGCTGGAATCAGCAACCAGCAACAGCAGGGAGGGAACCGACCTTGCAACAGAAATCAACGAGGTAATAACAACAACAACAGTGCTGGGGGCTGTAGTAGCCACCCCACAAGCGGCAAGCAGAAATTCACTGGTCTGGACCAAGGAGTTGTTGTTGATGGGTCCAAATCGATGCAATATGACAAGTTGTATGAAGGACTCAAGATAGTTGGTGGCAAGAAGAACTCCAAGGTGAAGACAACCCTCATCAGCATGGAGCCACTGACCAAAGACGATTTCCTACCAACCATGCCAAGCCCAGCGGATTACACCGTCCTGGGATCACAAGGGGAAGAGGTCGTCAACCCTGATACGAAGCGCCTCCTTGAACAACTATGGATCAAGAAGGGGGAGCGGGCAACAAAGAAGTATGATCAATAGATCGAAGACATGAAGAGTCTGTTCTCAACTGCAGAAGGACAGCTCAGTCCCATGGTGAAGCAATATCTAAAGACGAACGAGTCTTGGACGGATGTTGAGGATGACCAAGACACTCTCGGAATGCTTAAGCTGTTGCGAGAATACTGCTATTGGGACAGCGCAACCAAAGTGCACCCGATGGTGGATGCCGCCAACAAGGTCTACAAGTTCTTCTCCTGCATGTAGAACTCCAACAAAAGTGCGGCAATGTACGCTGAAGAGGTCAAAGCACATTTTGATGTGATGACATCAGCTGGGATCACAATCCGATCCGAGGACATGATTAAGTTGGCTTTGAAGAAAGGGTTCCCTGATAAGTCCTACGCTAACTACACGAAGATGGATGAGACCAGCAAGGCCAAGATTGAAACACTGATGGAGGACATGCTCCTGTCTGTGGTGATTGTGAATGGATGCAACACCAAGACCCATTGTAACTTGTCTGGGGTCCTCAAGGACAACTACAGCCTCGGATCGGATGTCTATCCAACCTCACAGCCAAAGGCCCTCAAATTGATGAACCAATACAAGTCAGTGGCGCGCACAACACCAGGGCAACAAGCCAACAACAACGGTGGGTCCGGTGTGCGCCGCGTGACCGGGAACCCCACTAGCAACAGCAACAAAGGGGGTGACACAGCCAATGAAACAGCCCTTACAACTAAAGGCATCACAACCCCTGCTACAACAGGTGGCTCCAAGGTAGCTGAAGCTCACCAGATTCTTATGGCTGGAGTCAAAGATGGAGCCTTCGATGAGGAACTATGTTTCGTCCAGCTCAGCACTCCAACTGTGCCTCACCAAACCCCGGAAAAGTCCAGGAGTGTGGGGCCACATACTGTCGACTCGACCACAGACTACAGTGTTGACTCAATTGCCAACCACAGTGTCAGCAACAAAGTGGAATGTATACTCTCACAATCTAATGGGAGTATTGATCCATACTGAATCCTACTTGATAGCCAGGCCACCTGCAACTGTGTGAGTAACCCCGCGTTGCTGAAAGATATCCAACCTCACCCAGAAGGGCGAAAGGTCCAAATCCATTGCAATCCAGGGATGGTGGTGGTCGATTTTACCGGTGAACTCCCTGGTTTTGGAACTGTCTGGTACCAGGAGGGGGGCATGGCCAACATCCTGTCACTCAGCTTGGTATCAGACCAATATTGGATCACTCTAGACACCAGCATCACCCAGTCTTTCTTCGTGCACAAGCCCGATGGGTCCACCCGGCGATTCGATCGATCACCCAATGGGTTGTACTACTGTGACCTAAGAGAGACAGATAGAACTATTCTTGCCATCACGTCAGTGGAAGGACAAAAGAAACTATACTCTGATCTGGACATCCGTCGAGTCACAAAGGCCCGGAAGCTGCAGGACGCCCTGGGTTTCCCCAGTATGAAGTACTACCTCCACATTGTCAACAATAATCTACTACTTAACTGTCCTGTCACACGGCATGACATCAAGGTTGCTGATGACATTTTTGGACCCAACACTAATGTGATAAAAGGAAAGGCTGTCCGACAGCAACCCTCGCACGTTAGAGAGGACATGGATCCTATCCCGCCCAAAATTTTAACTCGTTACAAGGCTGTGGCCCTCAGTATTGATATCTTCACAGTCAATGGGATCAAGTTCTTCAGGAGCGTCTCCTGGCACCTGTATTTCCAGACAGTGAGCGCTATTGAGGACTCATCCCAGTCCATCATCCTACAGATGCTTGGGGCCATTATTGGACTGTACGCCACACGAGGGCTAGTCGTAACAGTGGTCTCTGGCAATAATGAGTTTAACTGTCTTGAGGAGGCCTTGTTATCCCGGGACCCGCCGGTCCAATTCGAA
The DNA here is from genome assembly GCA_037355745.1 of Pseudo-nitzschia multiseries. Classification (NCBI taxonomy): domain Eukaryota; phylum Bacillariophyta; class Bacillariophyceae; order Bacillariales; family Bacillariaceae; genus Pseudo-nitzschia; species Pseudo-nitzschia multiseries. The sequence goes on from CM074790.1 coordinate 8,710,689, forward strand.
GGAGTGGGAAGAAATCAGCATGAACCCTACGTGGAACGGGATAATCAAACATGCAAGGAGTGGATTCGCTGTATGTTTGCGACCATCCCATTCAAGCGATTGCCCTGCCATGTCACCATAGACATGGTGTCGGCCGGGATCTTCTGGCTTAATAACTGGTGCAATTGTGTGGGCGTGTCCAACACCCTATCACCCTGACAGCTGATGACAGGCATACACCTTGACGCAACAAAGCACTGTAAGTTCCAATTTGGGGACTACGTTCTAGCACATGATGACGCAAGTGACAACACAATGAACCCAAGAGCGCGGGACGCAATATACCTCTGGCCAACTGGGGATCCCAGTGGGGCCATGTACCTTTTCAACCTCCACACAGGCCGCTGTATCTGGCATCAAACTGCAACCGCCGCACACATGACAAATACAGTCATTGCGCGTGTGGAGGCCATTGCTGCCAAACAGAACGCCCCCATTGGCCTCATGTTTGGAGACCCAGAGGGCCGCACAACTATTCTGGATCTGGACACTGAATCCGTTGGATCCAACGATGGAGCCTCCGACTACTGGTTTGCACCAAGTGAGATTGGTTCCGTTGAGGATGGAGACGACCACAGGACAATGGACCCTGAGGAGCTCCATGATCTACAAGAAGAACAGGCTCAATACAAGAATGATGCTGATAATGAAAGCCACCATGGTGACCTACCACCGGAAGAAGATCAAGAGCCAGTGGGGGCACGCACAGTGAGTGATGTGGATGGAGGAACTGATCCAAGTGATATGGATAACAAGTACAGCAAGGATAACGCATCCATTGAGCCGCTCGGCGCAGAATACACGACTGACTCCGACTCTGAACGCAAAACCAATGCAGATGGGGCGAGTGTTTCAAGCGCATGCAGCGCGGGCCAGCCTGTGGGGGCGCCGGACGACCCCACTGGCAAGGTCGATTGCGCCTCCATCAATGACAGTGCTGACACGGGACACACCCACAACGAGAGCACTAGTAGCTCCAATCCAAACAATACGCAACACTCAACAGCCAACAATGGCGCTGAAGGACCATCTCACATGACCCTTACGCCACGCGTTCCGCATGGACACAACAAATTCGGAATGGCAGAGGGCTACCAGCCCAACATCCACCACCGGAACCTCACATCTATACACTTGGACATATTCCAAGGGGGTTTCAGGAAAGCCATCGCAAAATTGGAGGCCGACCAAGATAAGTACATGTTTATATCAAACGCTATAGCCAAATACAATAACATTGATGCATCACTAGTCACCAAGCAATATGGCATGAAAGCCAGACTGAAACTGTTTGGAGCGACTGGCGTGGAAGCAGTCATGGCTGAGCTCAAGCAGCTGCACAACCGGAAAGTGGTGCACCCTGTGCACATCAGGGACATGACACAAGACGAGGTCAAACGGGCTCTCCCATATCTAATGTTCCTGAAGCAGAAGCGGTGTGGAAAGATCAAGGCCCAGGGGTGTGCTGATGGGAGGCCCCAATGGGAATTCATTTCCAGGGAAGACACCTACTCACCTACTGTTTCCCTTCATGGCCTTATGTTCACTTGCCTTATCAATGCAATTGAAGGCCGTGATGTTGCCACTGCCAACATCCCAGGGGCTTTCCTACAGACCCCCATGCCCGAAGGGGAAGTAGTGCACATCCATTTCAATGGGCCCATGGCCGAGCTGTTGCGGCGCATCGGCCCCGACCTCTATGACAAGTACATCATGCAGGGGCGCCGGGTACAGATTCTCTACACACAAGCCGACAAGGCAATTTATGGCACTCTACAAGCAGCCCTACTATTCTGGGAACGACTGTCAGAACAGCTAACCATGTGGGGCTTTGAGCTCAATCTGTATGACACGTGCACAGCAAACAAGCTAATCAATGGATCACAGTGCACTATTGTTTGGCATGTCAATGACTTCAAGATCTCCCACAAGGATCTGGATGTTGTAACAACAATACTGGATGACCTTGACAAAGTGTTTGGGAAAGAGACTCCACTGACCGTCACCAGAGGACGAGTTCACGACTACGTTGGGATGACCATTGACGACAGTGAACCAGGAAAGGTCAAGTTCAGTATGTTTGATTACCTCAAAGGGATCCTAAGTGAGCTTCCTGAAGAGCTCACCGAAGGTTGAACAATCCCAACCCCAGCATCAGATCACCTGTTCAAGGTGAATGCTGAAGGAGATAAGCTCAAACTTGTGGATGCTGAGACCTTCCACAAGCACGTGGCGCAGCTCCTGTTTGCAAGCAAGAGAGCCAGACCAGACATACAAACATCAATTGCAATTATATGTACCCGCGTCTCCAGCCCCGACTTGGATGACTGGAAGAAGCTTCGAAGGGTCCTCGGGTACGTCCAGAACACTATCTTTCTTCCCCTGGTGCTGGGATGGGACAATACTGGGAACGCATACTGGTATGTTGATGCCTCCTTTGCAGTTCACTCAGATATGAAGAGCCACACGGGTGGGGTGCTCACATTTGGGCAAGGTACGGGTCCTTGCACTCTCTACCAAGCAAAAGCTCAACACCAAGAGCTCAACTGAGGCCGAGTTGGTGGGAGTGGATGACTCGCTACCATACAACATGTGGTGTTATTATTATCTCAAGTGGCAGGGGTACACCGCCCAGACCAAACACGGCACTGACACCAGCCACAGGCTAGGCAACAACAATATACTTGTTCAGGACAACACAAGTGCAATGAAGCTGGAAATGAATGGTAAATCATCCAGCACCAAACAAACCAGGCGCATCAACATTTGGTATTTCCTCATCACCGACCGAGTGAAGAGAGGGGAAATCACCGTTCAATACTGTCTAACTGGTGATATGGTTGCCAACTACTTCACCAAACCATTGCAGGGATCACTATTCCAGAAGTTTCGAAACACTATCATGGGGGTAACTGACGCAGAATACTTGAAATACAAGCAGCGCTATGAGGCCCGCAAGCTGGGCGCACCATAATTTCTATTCACCCATGACAGTGTGTCATTGCTGAGTAGCAGGAGTGTGTTGGTGGTGCGCGAATGCAAACGGGCCCAAGTATAAATAAGGTTCTCACATCCTACCATTTATACATACCCCACCTGTGGATGCGGGAATGAAAGCCGGGTGGCAAGTCATGATCTGGGAATATGGAATCCTACCACTATATCGATATTGGATCATTATACACATTGTTGACATCCATCCAATTGCCACACGGGCGCACCTGATGGCTGTCATCACCCGATGACTAGCTATCATGGATGTGCTCATAGTTTAATTGCTTGTATCTAACCAATAGGGTTGATTACACTCTTTAAGGTTTCATAGTACTAAGTATACTGATTTCAACAGATTCCCACCAGTGATAAAGTACTAATAAACGACCAAAGTAATAAAAATATGTTCCCGAGTGAATAGATGAATAGATTTTTTGGTGAACCCAACAGAAGAACATTTTTATTTTGGAACTTGGAATCTCTAAATAAGAAACAGTAACTGTCTGTTTAATCACTACCCGCGCCACCTATCTGCCTCTTTTGGCAAGCAAGGCTGGCCGGCGAGGTTAAGTATTTTTATTCAATGGGCCTTTTGCTTGATCGTGATATATGTAATAAATGAGGCCCATTTCAGATGTACTCTTTTGAATGCACTTATAGGTTCCAAGTGTTTACTTATCGATCCAGTTTTTAATGATGCCTTGGTTCAGATAGTTTAACCTGTTTCTGTTGTAGTTTTCAGTGGAATCGTTTTTACCACTTAATGATTTCAAAATAAGAGGTGCACATAATTGATTCATGCGTTGGGTGACTAAAATATTTTATTTTAGTATGATTCTAAGATTCCCTTGGAGTTTATTCTCTGTTATAAAATCTGGCTGGCAGTTGAGGCTGCCTCAACTGCCAGATTATATTCAATATGGAATAAATCTACTACTTTGAGAATAAATTTATTAGTCTGGTCGCGAACTTTTATTACTTTATCACGGGTGGAAATCACTCAATTACCGGTACTAGATACTTCGAGCTATCACTCACCACATTCGTGATAGCCTCAGCAGCCAGCCTAGTACTTGTACGGTAGTACCGTATGTGCAATGCTTGTAGTTCATGGGTATGTTGGGTTAAGCAGTCCTAGAGGGGGATCCGGGAAACTCCAGCCTGTTGATTGTTTTTGCAGGCTGGTGAGTCCGGTCCCTTATTGCTTTGTTGTCGTACGCCTCTAAAATAAGGTACTAAAATAAGGTTTATGTATTGGTTAAAAACTAAGATTGTGAGCTAGCTCTGTCAACTACTCCGAGGAGCCGTTGAGAAAGCTTATAACAGTAAAAAGCCGTTGAATGGAAATTCAACGTACATTGCACATAGAGAATTTGGATATGTTCTTCATCCAGTCTTCAATATTGAAGACCGGCTTGCTTTTCAGATTTTCTTGAATCGTGGGTAATTTTCAATCGTGAGCGTTGGAATACCACACTCTTCTCCTTCTCGTAAAAGTTCGATTGGTGGCACAGAATTTTTGTTAGTCGTGTGCGACCAGTATTGCTTAGATAAGGAATTTTTAGTTGGTGTGATATGGTTTCAGATTTCGAATGTTCATGCGTTGGATCACGTGATTTCTTAAGAGAAAGGAAACTGTACCATTTGTGTGAATTTGCTGTATGGTGTAGGGGCCTTTGCTTCTTGCGTCAAAAGCTCCGGGGATTTGCTTTTCATTTTTCACCATAACTTGATCTCCTACACTGTAATCATGAATCTTCCTGTGGCTGTTCTCTTTCATCGCGTTCTTGTCAATTTGAGCTTGTCTTTTGTTTCTGACCATGGCCAAGTCAGTAATTACTGGAATCGGTAGAAACATGTCTCTGTGGAATACAAGGGCTCCGGGTGTCATTCCAAACGTTTTGTTGATGGTTGATCGAACGGCAAACTGGGCAGAAGCAAACACGCTGTCGATGATGTCAGTGGCTTCCTGAAGAGTCTGTGGAGGATTCGTATTGAGTTCGGTTCTCATTGCAGACTTCATGGTGTCATGGACTCGTTCAAGTACAGCGTTGGATTGTGGGTTCCGGACTGAGCAGACCTTGGCTTTGATTCCTAGGTTGGCAAGGTGGAGTTGGAAGTCGTTGCTCATGAAGTTGGTTCCTTGGTCGATAATACAATTTACTGGTTTTGGGTATCTGGAGAGCCAGCCATTGTCGAGGGCATGGACTGCCATGAGGCCGGTTGGATTTACTTGTGGAGCTCGGATGATCTCGAGGAGGTTGGTGCACATGTCCATGATGGTAAAGCCATTGAAGGAGACTGTTCCATGGCCAGGGATCTTGATTTTCCAAGGGCCTACTCCATCGATTGCAATGGTGTCCCAAGGAACATACTGGTGTTCTTTGGTAGGGAGCTGTCCGTGGTTTTGGTGGCTATTCTTGTATCGTTGGCACGTGTCACAAGTCTTGCAGAAGGCGTTGATTTGGTCCTTCAGGTTTGGGGCATATACAAATTGGTTGATGGTTCGATACAATCGTTCTGCGCCGGCATGGCCAAGCACGTGGTGGTAGTATTTGATGGTGGCTTGCACTCTGTTTGGAGGGAGTACAATTTTCTGGCGACCGTTGGAGTCTACAACTTTCAAGTCGGTGCCGTTGAAGTTTTCAGTTGTGTACCGGGGATTGGTAGCAATATCGGCATTGGCTGCTTGATCTTGGGCGAGTTGGTCGAAGGCTAAGGGGTACATGGGAATGTCTTCTGGGTAGTTAAGTAACAAATCAGAAAGAGCGAGAAGGTCGGAGTCCGTTGAGTCAGCAGTTGCAAGGGCCGAATCATCCGTTGGATCGGGACCGAAGAACTCCTTCTTCTTCTCCGGAGTATCTTGCTGAAGTGGTAGCCTTGAGAGGGCATCAGCAAGGACGTTGTCTTTGCCTTTGATATACTTGAATACTGGGGAAAATTCTTCAAGGAGCATGCGCCAAGTCATAATTCTGTGGCTGGTAAGCGTTTGTCTGGTTAAGTTGATGTGGTCTGTCCATACGATGATTTCAGCACCCCATAGAATGGTGCGAAATTCCTTGAAGACTTCGACAATACAGAGCATCTCTTTATCGACCGTTGGGTATTTCCGTTGAGCGGCGTTGAGTTTTCTGGAGAAACAAAGGATAATTTTGCCATCTTGGAGGATGACGGCGCCAAGCTGGTAATCAGAAGCATCAGTATAGACATGGAAGGGCTTGTTTGGATCAGGGAAGGCAAGGAGGATATCATTGGCAATAAGCGATTTGGCTTTGTTGAAAGCTTCAATTAGCTCTGGAGTCGGAGTGATTTTTCCTTTGGCTCTTCCAGAGAGGTCCGTAAGGGGTGCAAGGACCTCTGCGCGTTTGGGGTAGAAGATTCGGTAGAAGTTGATCATCCCAACAAAGGATCAAAGTTGGGTTGTTGTTGAGGGAAAAGCAAGTTTCAGGATGGGAGCAATCTTGTTTGGATTGGGACGGATACCATCGCGCGAGATAATATGACCAAGCCAAGGAGCTTGGGATTGAAACCAGTGGCACTTGGAGGGCTTGACAGAGAAGTTGTGACACTTCAGTAAGGACAGAACAGAGGAGACTGATTTGCAATGGGATTCGAGAGTATCTGAGAAGATACCAATATCATCGATGTATACTTCAATGTCCTTCAAGTGTGAAAGCATTTGTTCCATACAGCCTTGGGCCCAACTTGGAGAGTTAAGGAAGCCCATTGGCAATCGGAGCAGTCTGAACTTTCCGAATGGAGTAACAAGGACACAAAGCCAGGTGGAGGCCTCGTCAAGTTTGAACGTGTGGAATTGCATGCTCACATCGATAAGGGTGACGTATTTGAATCCTCTTCTTCTGTGGAAGATGTCTTGGAGCTTTGGGAGTGGATAGTGAAGTTTCTTGGTGACTTTGTTGAGTTCGCGGAAGTCACTGATGAGTCGACAGGAGCCATCTGGTTTGGGCACTACAAAGGTTGGCATTCCCCATTCAGTTGCATAGCATCTTTCGAGGATACCAAGTTTTACTTGTCGATCGATTTCTTTCTTCACTGCTTCTTGTTGGTGCAATGGAATGGAATATGGTTGTTTTACATGATATGGAGTTGCGCCTTGCTGCAGTTCAATGTGGAACGTTTGATTAGGGAAAATGCCTAATTCTTTGTCGTTCAACCCTTCAAAAAGCTCTTTGTTTTGGAGGAGTATTGGTAACAAGGCTTGTTTCTCTTGGTAGGAGAGATGAGTTTGGTCGGTGACAAGCTTGTGGAGGTCAGTTTTCTCATACTTGGTGGTTCCATCTACATAAGATTGTTGGATTGATTGGTTGGAGTAACTTTCTGCAATTGCATGTGGTTCTGCAGACATGACTTTGTGAAGCAAGGACTTGTTGTCGAAGTAATTTCGCGGGTGGAAGTCCATTGTCTTCTCATACCATTCTATGGTACAAGTCTCGAAGTCCATTTTCATTCCAAGATCTCTCATTGTCTTTCTTCCAATGAGGAGATGGTAGTTGATATTCTGAGAGACGACAAAGCATTTGATTTGTAGGACTTTCATGGAATAGGATAGTTCTGGGAATATGGTGTTCTCCAAGGTTACATAGTGGTTGCAAGTGGTTTTGCCATTTGTTGTTTGCATTTGAATTGGTTGGTCTAGGAGGTTCTTCTTGATTCCGGAGGGAATTGCCGATTCCACTATAAGGTTGTCAGTTGATCCAGAATCGAAGAGGGTTTTCAAGTAGTATTTTCCAAGGGATCCATTGATGGAATTGCAGACGCTTACTGTGGTTGGAGCAAGATCGATGTCGACGTTATCCTTGCTAGGAGCAACATCTTGCTTGTTGTTGTCGGAATTGGTCTTTTCAGAGGGAAATCTTTGAAGATCCGAGTTGTAGTATTCTTCATCGATATCCATATCGACATGGAAGAGATCTGGCCAAGGGGTTGCAGGTATGGTTTCTTCTGGTTCATTGATGAAGACACACATGTGTTGTTCTGGTTCGTTGAAGTTACTGCTGTGGGAAGAGGTAGTGGATCGATTGCTGTTGTTGGAGTTACTGCGATCGTTCACATGCGAGTCGGTGTTGTCTCTGTTGTTGTTATTGGACTGATTGGAATTGGTGCCATACTTGTTGGTGTAGCATTGACCCCAAGTGTGATTGGTACCAGGGTGGATAGGACATGGTGAGTCGTTCGAGATCCTAGTCGAGCCTTTGTTGTTGTTGCCTTGATTGTTGCTGCGTTGATTGTTGTTGTTGTTGTTGCGTTGGTTATTGTTGTTGTTATTTCGGTTTCGATTGTTGCCGTTACGATTGTTACGGTTGTTACGATTGTTGCCGTTACGATTGTTACGGTTGTTGTTGGCATTGTTGTTGCTGTTGTTGTTGTTTTGAGACTGGTTGTCTGATTTCTTGTTCTTGTTTTTATTCTGTACAGATTGGAATCTTTCGAATCTTATCATCATTTCAGAGAGAGAATCTCTATGGGGAGAATGGTGTTGTTGATAGAGGTCTTTCCAGTCCTCTGGCATCGATTCAAAGACTAGATTCTTGAAGTCACTTTGATTGATCTCTGCATTTTGTGGAGGGTGTCCCGGTAGTAATGGGAGAATAACATGGTTGTGGAAGTTGACTTGAGCTACAAATTGGTGTACAGTCATGGAGGTTGTCTTCTTAATATTGGAGAGGAATCTTTTATGATTCTGGTAGGCATCGAGGTTGCTGTTGAACTTGAAGCTGATGAATGCTTCCACTGTCGTCTGGAAGTTGTCCACAGTTCTCTGTGGAACATTGGCTGTTACATAGCTGTTCCACCAGCTACAGTCGGTGTAGTCTCTGAGGAGGTCTAGAAACTTGTCATAGATTCTTGGTCCTGTGGTTAGGTTGAGTGTCTTCTTAGATCTAATGAAGGTGTTGATGGTGAAAAGAATTTGTAATTTGGTTGATCCTGCAGTAATCAAAGGGATTTTGATCTTGGTGACTTCTTGGGAGCCATTGATTTCTTGTGTGATCTTGTACTCAATTTTTTCAATGGTCTCTTGATCAAAGTCATACTTGAAAGGAATGACTGAGTAAGACATACTGGTCGATTTCTTATTGTTACTGGACAATCTTCGGATCGGTTGTTAGTTGTGTAGTAGTGGTAATTTTTGTTCGTGTAGTTGAAGTAGTCTTTACCGGTAGAAAGGGGTCGAAGCGGTTATTCGACTGTTTAAACAGTGTCGTACGCCTCTAAAATAAGGTACTAAAATAAGGTTTATGTATTGGTTAAAAACTAAGATTGTGAGCTAGCTCTGTCAACTACTCCGAGGAGCCGTTGAGAAAGCTTATAACAGTAAAAAGCCGTTGAATGGAAATTCAACGTACATTGCACATAGAGAATTTGGATATGTTCTTCATCCAGTCTTCAATATTGAAGACCGGCTTGCTTTTCAGATTTTCTTGAATCGTGGGTAATTTTCAATCGTGAGCGTTGGAATACCACATTTGTCCACACACACCGGTGCACAGCCAGGCTTAACAGCGCTTGGGCAGTTAAGCCTTTTCTGCGGGCGGGCGTGGTGGGCCGCTTACTTATTCTACTACTATTGATTAGGAGCAAAAGAGTGAGCTGTAGGCTTGGATTTTGCTGGAGGAATCCTTTACACGCCCGTTAGCGCTAGCCCTGATTTTTTTGACTGATTTTTCGAAATTAGACACGTCTTAAAGTTGCAAGTGATTCCTCAAAGTGTTACAGCAGGGAATCCATATTGTTACAGGGAATCTATTGTAATTCCTTGGTAGCCTGGAGTTTGCTGCTAGGGGAATCCTTGGCCTGCTTGTTTAAGCTATCGGGATCTAGGGAGTGCGCTAGATGCCTCCTGGCTTGTGCTAGATTCAGTGATAGTGAATCTACTAGATTCAGCGTCACCCCTGGTCTGGCCTTCTACTACTAGTGAGTGCCACGTGGCACTACCATTTCTTTCATTCGGCTCGCTACATCAAATTTCAATAAACAGTAGGGGTCATAATTATGTCCCCGATAAACAGTGCACAATTTTTAGGGGACTGCAGCGGCGATAATGTCGGGAAAGGCATAGGACAAGCCAAAGCAGGACGCGTGGGAGGCACGCTCCCCGCTCACGCGCACCGGCCACAAGCAGCTAGCAAGGTATGTATGCAATGATCCTGTAGGTAGGTAGGTACGATGCAGAGACACTGGCCAGCGGCCACCCAGGCATCAGCAAGGACGCCTAGGCAGACCTTGCCAAGCAAGGAACCCCAGACAGAGGGGAGCAATGCCCAGAGATGCACCACATTGTCCAGCAGCCCTACACAGGCCCGTGACAATGAGGATGACGTGCATTGAGAGATGCGGCGCTGCTCCTCCTATGTGTATCCCTTCCTACTGTATGATTGTTGGCAGCTGCCTCCTGTTAGGCTTCTGCTTGGGGCACCATTCATCAGTTTGTTCCTTGTACCCTCCTTGCTTGCTTTCAGGATTCGTTTGAAAATTTGTCGTTCTACAACTTGGGGCTTAAACTCTCTTTGATTGAGACAACGTTAAAGTCTGGATACAGACTGAGTAGTTTAGATCTACCCTTGGTGGTTAAGGTTACTTAAATAAGTATAATAAATTAAATTACGATGGTGCTGCTGTTCAGAGACAGTCAGATTGCGGCTTTCCCCAAACCAATTTTTTGGAATCAATACATAATGCCATTGAGTCTGAAGTTGCCGTGGTCAGAAATCTTGGTAGGAAAGATCAATACTTTGTCCTTAGAAACAGGGAACAACGGTTGTTTAATTTCTGTGACAAAATGGCTGGGTTGGAAAAACAAAAAATTGAATCAATAGTGAAAGTCGGGGAAACTAGTATTGATTTATAATCCTTCCTGGAACAGTGTTGCAGGTAAGAGAAGGTAATGATTGCATTTTTTAATTGGTGGATTGGGAGTTTCATACACAACTTTCTCTATTGGTGCAACTCCGACACGATCTATTTTAACATGGTTGATTGTCTTTCCATTTTTGTTTAATCCTGGAACGGTGTATGAGAAGTATGTTTTTCAGTAATGTACAATTGTGATGATTTTAATTGGTGGAAGTTTGGTCAAATTCCAGTCTGTTGTTCAGAACTTTGTTTTGAAATAAGCACAATGTCTGGAACGGCGTTGCAGGGTTAAGTGTCTGCAACAGCATTGCAGATTGAATTGTCTGGAACAAAAAATAAGCACAATGTCTGGAACAGCGTTTCAGGGTTAAGTGTCTGCAACAGCATTGCAAATTGAATTGTCTGGAATGGCAATCATGACCTCTGAATTTGTAACAAATAATATTTCACCTGACATAATTATTTATACTTCCATTTTTAAGTACTTGACCAATGTGTACGTATTCCTAAGTAGTGACAAGTTTTGCAATAATGGTTATTAGTAGTGTTTCATACGTCCCCATGTGCCATGAGAAACCGGATAGTTGTTGTACTCCTCCAAATCTTCAGGTGAATTCCAATGTTTTTGTGAAGATGCAGTCAGTGCTGAATATTCCTCTTGTTCTGTCTTCTTCCTCCTTTTTCTTTTTATTTGTTAATTCTTTCAGTTTCCGCTTTTTAGTCTTCGAATGTTTTCTCGCTTTGTTCATGAATGAATCCCACTGTTTTTTCACACATTTTCTTTCTGTGTCTTTGTGCGTTATCTTTACGTCATCCGCTTGTTATGTGTTGGTTGTATACTCCTCAGCAGGGGTTTTGGATATTACAGTTTTCAAACCTTCCTTCACAATTACATACCGCGCAGTCAATATCCACCAATCAGTCAACCGGATCATTGTCAGACAGGGACAGTTCCTCGGATGAAAATATGTACATCCTTTAATGTGCTTTTTTACTGGCTGCATCAGCTGGCACCATGGCTTTGCTGGAAAACGATGTCAATTGATTTTAATTTTGTTTTGTTGTTGTGAGTCTGCTTTTGGTTTGACGCCAATTGTGTCATAACAGAGGATGTCTGTCTTCCCGTTCAGTGAAGGATAACCACATAGAAGGTAGGAAAGAATGATACCCAGACCCCAAATGTGGTTCGTTGTGTAAGTGTTGCCTTTCTCTTGGTCCAGGAATAGTTTGTAGTGGACATAGTCCAGTGCCTCTATCCAAATCACGGTGGCTTCAACTTCCTTGAATCTTCCTTTTCTGCTGTTTAGTGTTGTTCTTACAATATTTGTCAGCTTGCATCTATCCAGGATTGTGAGTGCAAAATGTCCATTTCTGTTGCATAGGAAGTCATCTTCTGTTTCAAAATGGTGCAAAAAAGGATTAAGGTCTTCCCTTTGTACTTCATCCAATGTTCCTTGTACTGATTGCCCACTACAGGAAACCTTTCATCTGTGGAGTAAAACCCAGTATCTCTGATTGAGTAGCCATACCATTGCAATCGGTCCTTTTCAATGATTGCCTCTTCAGTCTTTATGCGCCACTTGTTGGACCAAATCATTGTCAGACAGGGACAGTTCCCCAGGTTAAAATGTATACATTATTTTATGTGCCCTCTTGCCTCCAGCATCAGATTACACCATTCCTTTGCTGGGAAAGTATGGCCATCCTGCTCCAGTCTCTCGTGTTCTCCTTATTGTACTTCTGGTCCAATACTCACATTCTCGTAGCACTTTATGTCCTCTGTTCTTTTCAATGCAGGATAACCATATAAAATGCATGTTAGAATGATACCCATAGCCCGCACATGGTCAATACTGTCAGTGTCACCTCCCTCATAGTCAGGAAATACTTCCTTGGTGAAGTACTTGAAGCATTGTTCCCAAATCTCTAAAGCTTCATCATCAAAATGCTTGTTTTTGCTGTTGGGTCTTGTTCTCATATCATCAATCTTCTTGCATCCCTTAAGGATTGTGAGTACCAAGTGTCTGTTTTGGGCACTTAGTGCATCAAACCCTGTTTCAAAATGATATAAAAACGGGTTTATCTTGTTTCTTAGGTCATCATAATTGAGCTCATGCATCCATTTATTGTACTCCGTGGAAAGAAAAGGAAGCAGGGGCTTCAAAATTGTCCTCTTGTTCGCTGATTCTGTTTTGTTTTCCATTTTCCTGTTATTTGTAAGTTCAGACATTTGGCAAGTACAAGTAATTGTCATAATCAAACCCATAGTCATAAAGTTGGTGGAGTGTGCTTGGGCTGTGGATACTTCTTCCCGGACACACCGAGTACCGGTACATACCGGCAGCACCACAGGACACAGAAATTATGTGATTCAAACGCAGCCAGACTTTAAATAGTGGAACTTTCCTTGAGTGGGACAAGTGGTTAATATTGATGATACTGTGGTCAGTGGATCAAGGCTTCCATCATTGGTGATAATATCCATTGGAAAAAGCCAATCCTAGCGCTGCACCAAGTGTGATTCTTAGTGTTTCACCAAGTGTTGCACACAGTGTAACTACTAGCATTGCACCAAGTGCTGCTCCAAGTGTCTCACCAAGCACTGCACCAAGTGTGGTTCCTAGTGTTTCACCAAGTGTTGCACCCAGTGCTACTCTTAGCACTGCACCAAGTGCTGCTCCAAGTGTTTCACCAAGTGCCCCAAGTGTGGCTCCCAGTGTTTCACCCAGTGCTGTACTCAGTGCCAATCCTAGTAGCGCTGCACCAAGTGTGGCTCTTAGTGTTTCACCAGGTGTAGAACCCAGTGTCACTACTAGCACTGCACCAAGTGCTGCTCCAAGTGTTGCACCAAGCACTGCACCAAGTGTGGCTCCTAGTGTTTCACCCAGTGCTGCCCTTAGTGCCACTCCTAGCGCTGTACTAGTAAGTGTGGCCCTTAGTGTTTCACCAAGCATTGCACACAGTGTCACTACTAGCACTGCACCCAAGCCTGCTCCAAGTGCTTCACCAAGTGTCACTACTAGCACTGCACCAGTCCTGCTCCAAGTGTTTCACCAAGCGCAGCCCCCAAGTGTGGCTCCTAGTGTTTCACCCTGTGTTGCACTCAGTGCCAATCCTAGTGCTGCACCAAGTGTGGCTCTTAGTGTTTCACCAGGTGTTGCACCCAGTGCTGCCCCCAGTGTATCATCAAGCTTTGTCCCCAGTACTTCCCCTAGAGCTGCACCTAGTCTTGCTCCTTGTGTTTCACCAAGTGCTGCACCCAGTGCCACTCCTAGTGCTGCACCACGTCTGGCTTGGCGTGGTTCACCCAGCGCTGAACCCAGTGCCGCTCCTTGTGCTGCACCACTTGTGACTCTGAGTGTTTCACCAAGTGCTGCACCCAGTGCCGCTCCTTGTGCTGCACCACTTGTGACTCTGAGTGTTTCACCAAGTGCTGCACCCAATGCCACTCCTTGTGCTGCACCACTTGTGACTCTGAGTGTTTCACCAAGTGCTGCACCCTAGTTCTCTATCTAGCGCTGCATCAAGTGCTGCTCCCAGTATATCACCAAGCTATGCACCCAGTGTTGCCGTGCAGCCCCTAGTATTTCCCAGTGTCCCGCCCGTCTGCTTCTTCCTCCAAGTCATGCGGCGTTATGCCCCTCATAAGTGTATACCCTTCCTACTGTATGATTGTCAGCAGCTGCCTCCAGTTTGGTTTATGCTACCAGTATCCTTCATCAGTTTGTCCTTGTACCCTCCCTGCTTGCTTTCAGGATTTGTTTGACAAATTTGTCATTCTACAACTTGGGGCTTAAACTCTCTTCAACTGAGGCGACTTTAAAGTCTGGATACAGACTGAGTAGTTTAGATCCACCTTTGGTGGTTAAAGGTACTTAAATACGTATATTAATTAATTGATAATATCCATTGGAAAAAGCACAGACTGTCACATATGTAGTACCATACGTAGTACCGTACATACTCCCAGTACCTATTTTTTTGTTTCTATTCATATCCAGGATCATGGATGAATTCAAAATTCATAACACATAGAGTTTCAGTGATTTTTATACCATTTTTCTTTGATAGTCCATCCCATCCAGCATAGTATGAGCTATGTTCATGGTGAAATTTCAAAGAATGCAGTCTATTTGCACTGAAAAAGTAACTAGCACCTAGCCCTTACTATTTCAGACCATAATGCCCAGCAGGCTTCAGAATGAACTAAAAATTCATAACACTTAAACAAAGTGTGAGTTCCACGCCATTTTTCTACCATTGTCCATCCCATCCATACTATGAACAATGTTCATAGTGAAATGTCCGGTAATGTACTATGTTTACGCTAAAAAACTGACTAGTACCCACCCATTGTTATTTCTGACCACACTGAAATAAATCCACCAGAACTGATTACTTCTTGCCAGTGTATCTTGTGCATAATGTGAAAAGGACTGACACTACTAGAATATCAAACAATGAAATACTTTTCCATTAAAAAATGCATTTTCGTGGGTATGGTTGACGTTTTCTAACGTTGACACCAGAAGAACAAGATGATGATTCTAGATAACAATAATCTATATAAGAATTAAATAAGGAGTGGTGGTGCATTGTTGATCAAAATAGATAAGACATTATTGATTTGGTACGTCAATTTTGCAGGCACTTGTGTGTGGTTTGTAAGATCAGCCATATGGGGAGCAGTAGTAGGATCAGTTTGCCCTTTCGTCATCCGTTGTGTTCTAAACTGGCACTTAAGCCAATACATCATTCAAATTCAATAAAATTTGGTGTACTGCGGTGTATTTGACCCGATATGGCCGTGTGGGAACCAGGTTGCGTGGAGGGCTTCGCGGGCTGTTTCTTACCGTTTCCTTTGTCCTCTCCTTCCAAGTCATGTAGGGATCCATCTACATCACTTTTTGATTGTGGGTTGACTGTTGATTCATCAACCCAAGGAAATCAAAAGAATGACTTCACTCCACTGAGCCCTTTGTTAGTGAACACTAGTAGCCATCCAACAGAATATGTACCATTCTTTTTGATAAAAGAATCAAATTTATGGCATTGCTTTTTGAGGAAGTCCCACTTTGCAATGTTGAGTACATTGTGACGTTGAAAACCTGTACACTTACATTCTCGAAAACTTCCCTCAAAGACAGATCATTGGATTGTAAATTCTTTTCATCCTCTTCTGATACAAAGCCAACTTCTAAGCTTGCCTGAGTGACTCTTTTTTGTCCTTGAATATGTCCTACAGTTCCTTAGTCAAAGGAATGAACAATTTCCCTCCAATCAGTAGGTAATTGCTGTACATAGTGAGAAATTCCAGGAACCTGTTAAATAAATTACTAGGGCAAAGTAGTATTTCCGGTCAGGTAATAAAAATCTCATGGAATCCAAATCTTGTATACTCCCAGAACAACTGGGTGTCCACCGTGTATTAGCAGTTCTCATCAAAATTAAGGAGCCTTATGACCAATAAGCATTTGTCATCTTTCTTCAAGGGGTAAGAAGTCTCCCTAGACTTGTCACCTCTTAGAAGTTCTCGTGGAGTTCGTTTGCCAAATTGAATGGATTTCCTGCCATCTGTGGTGAAAATGTATAACCGATCTTGGCGGTAACTTGGTCGGAAGGTGAAGTTGGACAATAATTGCCACTCTGCTTTCAAATATCCGTCCATCTTCTCGAGTGCAGTGTTAAGGTTAAGAGTTGTTTGTTCTTCTTTGTCCAATGCTGCATGAACTATTGCTTTCACAACCATACTCCAATTAAATGGGCCACATTTACTGTTGGGACCACATGACATGAATTAATATACTTATTTAAGTAACCTTAACCACCGAAGGTGGATCTAAACTACTCAGTCTGTATACAGACTTTAACGTCGCCTCAATCGAAGAGAGTTTAAGCCCCAAGTTGTAGAACGACAAATTTTTCAAGCAAATTGTGAAAGTAAGCAGGGAGGGTACAACGAACAAACTGATGAATGCTGCCCCAAGCAGAAGCCTAACAGGAGGCAGCTGCCAACAATCATACAGTAGGAGGGGAATACACATAGTAGGAGCAGCGCCGCATGGCACCACTCAGGCGGGCTGGTCCTATGGTACGTGGAATGGAAAAAGACAGGGGCCATAGTCTTGAAGGAAGAAGAACAGGGCGGGCGGGAAGGGAGGGTACAAAGAACAAACTAATAAATGATGCCCCAAGCAGAAGCCTAACAGGAGGCAACTCCACCAATCATACAGTAGGAAGGGGATACACTATGTCGGATGTATGGGATGGAAGAGACAGGGGCCCGATCGAATTTGCCCCCGACAACAGTAGGAAGGGTCGTCGAGTTTTTCGATCGAATTTGCTGCCGAGTTTTTTGATTGAATTTGCCGCCAACAACAGTAGGGAGTTTTTTGATCGAAGTTGCCGCCGCCAACAGTAGGAAGGGATACACATAGGAAGGGCATAGCACCGCACTGCTTGCTTGGTGGAAGAAGCAAGAGATCCTACAGTAAATAAATGGAAGCCCCTAAGTGGAATTCAGTTAGTGGGGGGCACAGGGGCCATGGTCTTGGAGGAAGAAGAACAAGGCATGCTGTACACTGGAGGGGTCCTATGTAGGATGGGAACCATGAAAGAACAACACTTAGGGGCACATGGTATGTAGGCTGGAACTTGAAGTTTGACCGGTGAGACTTCTCTTATCTTGCAAGAGACTTGAGGAACCGGGTGGAACACTGGAAGGAGGATCCTATGTAGAATTGGTCTCTAATTGAAACCCCTTAGGAGCCAAAGGGCTGTAGGTGTGAAAACAGATGCCAGCTGTAGGGCACACCTGATTGTATAGGGAGGAAGGAGGGTCTTAAATTAAAACACTTACGGACCAGGGGCTATAAGTGAATTCACACTTAAAGGTCAGGGAAGGATCATAGGGGAACTTGAAGTTCGACCTGTGAGACCTCTCTTATTGCACAGGGAAGGGACTTGAAGAACCGGGTGGAATACTGGAAGGATGGTCCTATGTAGAAACGGGCTCTAATCAAAACCACTCAGGAGCCAAGGGGCTGTAGATGGGAAAAAAGATGGCAGCAGTAGGGCACACCTGCTTAGGGACCAGGGGCTATAAGTGAATGCACACTTAAAGGTCAGGGGAACAGATGGGAACTTGAAGTTTAATCCACGAGACCTCTCTTATCTTGCAGGGAACACTTGAAGAACCGGGTGGTACACTGGAAGGATCCTATGTATAATCGACCTCTAATCGAAACCACTTAGGAGCCAAGGGGCTGCAGATGGGAAAACAGATGGCAGCTGTAGGGCACACCTGCTTACGGACCAGGGGCTATAAGTGAATTTACACTTAAAGGTCAGGGAAGGAACAGAAGGGAACTTGAAGATCGACCTGTGAGACCTCTCTTATCTCACAGGGAATGGACTTGAAGGACCAAGCGGAACACTGGAAGGGTCCTATGTAGAAACAGGCTCTAATTGAAACCACTTAGGAGCAAAGGGGCTGTAGGTGTGAAAACGAATGCCAGCTGTAGGGCACACCTGAAAGGTATATGTGGGAAGGAGGGCCTTAAGCGGAAACACTTAGGAACCAGGGGCCGTAAGTAAATTTGCACTTAAAGGTCAGGGAAGGAACAGAACGGAACTTGAAGTTCACCTGTGAGACCTCTCTTATCTTGCAAGTGACTTGAAGAACCGGGTGGTACACTGGAGGGTCCTATGTAGAATCAGCCTCTAATCGAAACCACTTAGGAAGGGGGCTGTAGGTGTGAAAACAGATGCCAGCTGTAGGGCACATCTGAAATGTATATGTTGGAAGGAGGGCCTTAAACGGAAAAACTTAGGGACCAGGGGCCATAAGTGAATTCCCATTTAGAGGTCAGGGGAGGAACGTGGGTAACTTGAAGTTCAACCTGTGAGACCTCTCTTATCTTGCAGGGAAAGAGACTTGAAGAACCGGAGGATAGAAAGAATGCTGCAACGTCAACTTGCAAATACTCAAGGGTCAGGACTTGAGGAACCTTTTAGAAGGGAGGGATATGTGTATGTTCATCAACTTCAACTTGAAAAGACTTAAGGAAACCAAAACGTTAAGTGAAAAGCACTTAGGGGGCTTGGAAACAGTTCAAAAGAACCTTGAGGAATGAAGAACGTTGAGTGTAACAGGATAGAGCTGTTAAGTAAAGATACTTAAGAGCATTGGGGGAGAAGTTTGGAAACCAATCAAAGTGTCAGCGCTTTGCAAAAAACAGATCAAAGAAGTAGCTTCATGGGTTTAGTACTGGTCTACAGGATTCAGCATAGGTAGAACTGATACTGGATTCAGTGTAGGAAATTAGTGTTGGTTTGCAAGCTCAACGACCACCGTTGACGACAACAATGGTGAAAAGGAGACAAATAGGGACCAATAGATGCAACAAGAGACTGAGCTGATAGCAAAATCGAAAAGGCCAGGTCTTGGTTCATACAGGTAGGTCCTGGTGCCATATGTGGCGGTATAGAAGTGAGCAAGATATGGCAGGGGAAAGTTGTGTAGAAATCTAAGTGTTTTTAGTACTGGAACATTGGAAATTTGGAATGTCGGACAAAGTTGCGCGAGCGCAAAATTGTGTTGGGACCACATGACAACCGAGTTGTTAGAACATTTTTGAGCAACTCGTTGCACAGAATATTCAACATTTCAACATCATTGGGCATCAAAAGAACATTGTCACCCCAACACAAAGTCAGGATGAAACGTTGCAACAATGTCTTTAGGTGTTGTTCATGTTCCTGACGCAAGTTAGCAACAAATACACCCTGCTCTGTACTCACCTTTGAAGTACAAAGAGTCAACAAATTTTTCTCAAAGTCAATGACTACTACTTTGTAACACTTGTTCAAACTTTTCCTGTGCTCCACAAGCTTTGAAAAATGAAAAGGAGATAACAGTTAAAATCCAATTCTCCCGACCAAATTCTCCACTCCTGCTATGTTGTACCGTCCAACCACTAATGAACACTGATACATATTTGGCAAAAGTTTCTTGTACAAATGGTCATGAATGAATGACTCATTGGCAAAGTGGTCAAGGTCAACTTCTTGAAAAATGTTTGTCTTCTCTCATTGAAATTGTACCCACAAAGACATGAGGACCTTTTGAAGCGCAATGCCTGGATGGGGGTGTTTTGGTGTTTTCGCTGTGGCTGTGGCTGTGGCTGCAACTGCGACTGCGACTGCGACTGCGACTGCAACTGCGACTGCAACTGCGACTGCAACTGCGACTGCAACTGCGACTGCAACTGCGACTGCAACTGCGACTGCAACTGCAACTGCGACTGCAACTGCGACTGCAACTGCGACTGCAACTGTGACTGCAACTGTGACTGCAATTGCGACTGCAACTGCGACTGCAACTGCGACTGCAACTGCAACTGCGACTGCGACTGCGACTGCGACTGCGACTGCGACTGCGACTGCGACTGCAACTGCAACTGCAACTGTGACTGCAACTGCGACTGCAACTGCGACTGCGACTGCGACTGCGACTGCGACTGCGACTGCGACTGCGACTGCAACTGCGACTGCAACTGCGACTGCAACTGTGACTGCAACTGTGACTGCAACTGCGACTGCAACTGCAACTGCAATTGCGACTGCAACTGCGACTGGAACTGCGACTGCAACTGTGACTGCAATTGCGACTGCAACTGCAACTGCAACTGCGACTGCAACTGCAACTGCGACTGTAACTGCGACTGTAACTGTAACTGCGACTGCAACTGCAACTGCAACTGCAACTGCATCTGCATCTGCAACTGCAACTGCAACTGCATCTGCATCTGCATCTGCTGATGGAATAGTGTTGTTTTTCCCACCTACTTGACCGGGCGGTTGAACTTTTCCAGACAAAATTCTCCTCTTTCTTCTCGCACGGTACCTTGGCTGTTGGAATCCTGCCCTTAGGTACAGATGCCTGTAGAACTTCTCGAGTCAAACTTGTTGTTTTGGCTGCGGCTGCGGCTGCATCTGCTGGTGGAATAGTGTTGTTTTTCCCACCCACTCCAGGGAGCTGTGGAACTTTTTGAGACGAACTTCTTGTCTTTCTTTTTGTTGTTTCTGGCATTTTTTTATTCACAATTTAGAGAACACCAAAAACAAATTGTGTCAAAGCAATCTAAGTTGCTACAATTTGGTAACAGTAACTTGGCACATGACAAATCAGATAACACAACAAAACAGACATACAAAGACATCCCAAACTGGTGAAACAAAAAACATATTGGACCCAACTTAAACCACAAAACCTCAAACAACAACAAACATCATGCAACAATGTCAAAAGGTCTTGAGAATTTCCATCTGCTTTAACCAGAAGTAAAATATAAAACCTGCAACACCATTCCAAAACAAAATAACGGAATGAAATGCCGATGCACAATTTTGAGATTCGATGCTCTATTTTTGAGATTTCAATCTGAACAAGTTTCAAACAGAAAGCCGGCAACGACATTCCAGCACTATACTTCTGCAACGCTGTTCCATGATTGTTGTCACGAAATGTACAGAAATGGATTCACCCCTCCAACACAAGTTCTTACTATCATACATTACTACTTTCATCATACATCCAGACACAAAAGATATTACTATGCTTGGGCTAAGACTATAAGGGTGGAACATACCATTTATGGGGTAGGGTACACAATTATATTGGGCTCCGCGCCAAGATTTTGGTCCGTGCCAGGATTTTCTGGAGACCACATTCCACATTGTCAGGGTACGTGCAGACAAAGGATAGGCAGGCATCAGTACTACCCCCTCACAAGTGCAACAATACAAAAAATAGTAGTGATACAGCATTCCTTGGGACGCAGTAAATCAAACACTTACAACAACTAATAATTTTAGCACGGTATGACAGTGTGAATGAAAACTAAAATCCGCATACTCCAAAACAATTCAACTACCATAAAACTAGCACGCCAAAACACTGAAGAGTAAACTTGGTAAGTTTCTATTTGTGATTTAACAAAGAAATAATGATACAACAAAATTTGCAGACCGCTGGTTCAGAGTACAACAACAGTTGATACATATACAACAAACAGCCCAGGGAGCAGTGTCTCAGGAAGTGAGTCAACAAACACAAATGATAACCAAACAGATACAGCCAATAGCACCAGTATCAACAGCAATGCAATACAGGCAACAAAAGATTGCACTTTTAAAAACATTAGAGATTACATTACCGCTTACGGCAAGGAAAAAACATTCAGGAAGATCAAATTCCTGATAATTACCGTTCAGGAAGATCAAATTCTCAATAATTACCGAACAAGGTTTAATGTACATAAAGATGATGATTACCAAGATTGTAAAATTGAATAATGAAAACAAAATACCAACAACAATGAATGTCCATACACCAAAGTGGACTGGAATTTTCTGCAGAGCAATCACTACATGTAGGCACAACGCTCAGACACTACTAGCCAGGAAAAATTATAAAGGTAAGAACCGACAAGAACATCATAGTTGCCAGTATACATGTTTTCAACATTTCTAACCATATCACATTGTTCACACTGACGCCTAGATGATAAAAGGAGCAAACAGATACCAGATAGTTTCCCAGGAACAGTTCTAATCCTGGAAGACAAAGAACAGTTCTAATCACGGAAAAACAAAAATAATGAACTCCAAAAATTAGTACAAATTACATGAAGACTATCAACGAAAAAATACACCGGAATTCAAATACTTCTTCAAAAGAATTGTTGGAGCAGTGTCGTCAAAACAGACAGACTTCAAGAGAAAATCATTGCAAACAACAATCAGTAACATTTTTACCTCAAGCTATGAAGCGTTTGCGCTGCTTTTCCTTTACAATGACTACGAATTGTGGCTAAACACAACAAAGGGCACGAGGAAAAGAAAGAAATTCACTGACAGTAAGTCACGAATTAAGGAGGGATGGAGTGAAGAGGGACAAGAGCTTTACGCATATGTCAAAAGTGAAAGAGAAAAACAAAGGAAGGAACAACAGACAAAAGATTTAGAGATTGAACTACTACTTTAAATATATGAGCAGCAAAATGGCTATCAGACACAACAACATAAGGAGGACGAAGATAATAGAAAGAAGAAAAGGCATAAGCAAAAATATGACATGATGGAGACTCTTGACAAGGATGACTAGGACTACAAATATTACATCAAAAACAGAGACAAATTATAAAAGTAAATGGTGGTAACAACAATATAGTACTACAGTTAGTTTATTATTATTTTATGTTGGTTGGCACAATATATTTGTCTGCTGTTAAAATTGAATAGTATGAGGAACATTATTGTAAAGGCGGATAAAGTACTTTCTTCTTTGTACAAAAATATGTTTGTTGGCTTTTGGTATTAGATATTCATAGTGTGAGTATTGTGAAATGAACCTTACATAATAGATTGCCGGTTATCAAGAAGCTCATACATTTGTGAAGAAATTTGTAATAGCACTACAAAAATATCATTGCGTGTAGAGGATAATATTATTTTTAAAAATGAGTTTCGTAAGGAAAAAACAAAAATCGAATGGAGAATAAATTATTTACTATTCATACCGTACTATTGTATTGTATTACTAATTTTTGCAGGAGATTTGTGTCTGGAAGTTTGCCGAGCCTTCTTGCTCTGACTCGACAATTTTTTTTTTTTTTGGGGGGGGGGGGTGAAGAGATGAATCGAAACTGTGATAGTATTCATAGTAAATTGGTCATTCCTGAAATACTTGTGGGTGCTACCCCGACCAGATATTTTTTCTTGACCAGTCTTTTTGGACCCAGATTCTGGTCGAGGTGAGCTCACGTCAACCAGAAATCTGAGTCCTACCCAGATTTTTCTTAGGAATCCAACCACATGATGTTAAATTAAATAATGCTCACACATGTTAAATATTGCTTATTTAAATTCTTATTTAGAATTCCTTATTCCAAAATGAGATTTTAGATGCTGGCCCGCCAAAATCTGGGTCTGTTGAATTTTCATTCCCGAAATACAAAAAACAAAGATCTGGGTAGGACCCAGAAAAGTGTTTTGGGAATGACCCAATAAGATTTGGCTAATACAATTATCATTGTCGTTGCCAAAAAGAGCACAGCAAGCCAAAGGGAACATCCGTCGGACAGCAAGTACGATAATGGGTGATTCCCGAAATACTTTTTTGTAACGTACATAAACTTCTGTTTTTAGTATTTCGGGAATGAAAATTTCGTACATAAATTTTTTGGCGGGAAAGTGCATAAATCTCATTTTGGAATGTGGAATCTCATTTTCTCATTTTGGAATATATGTGGAATTCTTCGTATGGATAAGTATAAACAAGTAGAGGCGTGCGAAACATGAAATTTCAGTCACGAATTCCGGTATAAAAAGTGTAACGGTTACAAATCATAGTCGACGTGAGCTCACGTCGACTATGATTTGTAACATTAAGACTGGTTAAGTAGAAAATTTCGTGTTTATGTAGTACATAAAAGTATTTCGGGAATCACCCAATATACGAGTACTGTTCGTATTCATAGTCTCGTATTGTACCGTACAAGTACTGTATTACTAATGGTCATTCCCAAAATAGTCTGGGTAGGGACCCAGGTTTAATCTGGGTAGGGGCCCAGATTAAATTTTGTACCATTTCGACCCAGAAACTGTTTGATGTGAGCTCACGTGGACCAGTTTCTGGGTCCCTACCCAGATTTGCTTGAAATCGCGCATGGAATTTTGGTTTTTTGTTTCCTGTGTGCGCATGATTATCACTTAGCAAGTATGAATCATTTTATCTATGGACAAATTCCTTATTCCAAAAATGCGACTTTAGACAAAATCTGGGTATGGTGATTTTCATTCCCGAAATACAAAAATCTGGGTATTTCGGGAATCACCCAATGTTTGCAGGAGCTCGGTTCGGCTCCATTCTAACTCTAATAAACTAACTCTATTAATTATTGCGCATGGAAGATCTGACTGAAAACAAAACGCACTTACACTACATGGAAATACTTAAGTGGTGAATAAAAATCTCACTTAACTCGAAGTTGCGAACTACGATTATCCCTCAACAAAAATTGGGCACTAAGTAAACACTTGGAATTTATATGCAAACTCAAAGGAATAAACATAGCAGCCCATGAGGAAGATACTTATGCTGCTCATGAAAAGCAATAACGGTACTTCTTATTCATTCCATTTAAGACACCGAAATTCTTTTTTTCTTTTTTCTGACGCCGAGCCGGAATTCTTATTACTAAAGTACCGGTACCGGTTGTATCAACTACCGATACGTTTTTAGAATGATGAATAAAGGATTATAAGTAATTACTGAAAGTGACATAAAATTATAATTTGATCTGAAGGAGAGTCATACCTCTCCTTCTTCCGGAACCATCTTTCTCTTCCGGTCATTAGGAATATTCTCCCGGTCATTTAGGATTCTCTTCAATGAGGGAATCCCGATCGATCGGTCAGTCACGAGGATTATTGTTACACTATCCCCCACAGTGACTGGCCGACCGATTGATCGATGAACTATTATGGTTCTCGATAGGGTACTACCTTTCTAATGTTGTATGTTTCTGCAACAGCCTCTGACCGTTGTACCTTGATCGTCCCGTTGGTGAAAACTTGGACGATTGGGTATGGTCCGTGGAACCTTTCCTGTAGTTTGCTTGGGTCATATACTCTGACCATTATTCTTTCTCCTATTCGATAGTTGTGGTTTATCCTGCTCTTGTTCGTTCTCATTAGGTTTTGATCGATGAGCTGTTGTCTTCTGTTCCAGATGGTTTCGAGGTTAGCTATCAATGGCACATCCATCATCATGTCTCTGCCGAACGCCATTGCGCCTGGTGAGGTTTGCATGGTGTGATTTACTGCGCATCTGTTGGCATGCATGCAGCTGGCTAGGGCGTTGTCCACGATCTGTTCTGCTTCCTGCTCGTTGTTGGCGTGCGCCGTCCTCATGGTGACCCTCAGTATGTCCCCCATGGTTCGATGCAGCCTTTCACAGATGGCGTTGGATTGTGGGTTCTTTACTGTCGTTGGCACTGACCTGATGCCGTGTTGGATCAGCAGTGTTTGGAAGGCATGCCCCAAGAATTCGCCTCCATTATCATGGACGCATCTGTTGGGTCTTGGGTATCTCGCTAACCAACCATTCGCTAATTGATCTGCTATGTGTTGGCTTGATTTGTTGTTTATTCTGCTTATCTCCGCCAGATTGGTGACTGGATCGATTGCGGTGAGTGCCTTGAACTCGAATTGTCGGTCGTCTGCTTGTATCTTCCAGGGTCCGATGAGATCGACACAAATTTCGTCCCACGGTGCTATGGCTGCTTCCCTTGGTGGTAGTTGCCCATATCCCCTGCCTGCTTCCTTGTATTGTTGGCAGTTAGCAGGGCAGATGTATTGTTTGCATAGCTGTTGGAGATTGGGTGAGTAGAATCTGGCGGATATGGTATCGTATAGCCGTTGGATGCCGCAGTGCCCTAGTACAACGTGGTACCAGTGTATTGTTTGTTGGATGAGTGTGGCTGGTATGACAATTCTCCAGTTTGGTTCATTGGCGTCCCTTCTTGCTATTATCTGCTGTCCGTTGATGACGATGATCGGGAATTTGGCCGGATCTTCCTGATGGGCTGTGCGGAGGTGGATGTCCTGGTTTTGGTGGTTCTGGATGTTGGTGATGGTGATGGGGTTTGGCATTTCTTGTAATGGTGGTGTTGTCGGCGAAAAATACGGACGTTGTCGGCATCAAATTCGATCGAAAAAGCCGACAAAGCGAACGAAACGACGACCGAGGTGCGGAATGCGTTAGAATCAAACGCACCTCCACTACTTGGAAATCCCTAAGTGGTAAAAACGATATCACTTAGGACTACAAACAAAAGACAGTAACCGGTTAGAAACAAGACATATCCAAAGACCTGACCAATAAGTGAACACTTGGAATCCATAAGTACATTCAAAAGAATATACTTGATATCCCGTGAGGAAATTACTTATTGCAATCAAGAAAATCAATACCGATTCCA
This sequence comes from Pseudo-nitzschia multiseries, assembly GCA_037355745.1. NCBI lineage: Eukaryota > Bacillariophyta > Bacillariophyceae > Bacillariales > Bacillariaceae > Pseudo-nitzschia > Pseudo-nitzschia multiseries. The sequence goes on from CM074790.1 coordinate 8,737,643, forward strand.
GATGGGCCTCATATCTAGCATATATACCACGAACAAGCATACGCCCCATCAAACAGATTACTTAACAACATGAATGACCGATACCACCGAATGACCGATACAGTAAGACCGACACGACGCTAATACAGCAACAGCAACAGCAATGACAGTATCGGTACGAGAATGGTAACAAATAACCGGGGAAGATCTCTACCATGTAAAATACAGCAGAGAGCCCCGATACAGTGAAAATACCCAGTAAAAAATAAGAGCCTCTCTTTGAGCTCACATCTCTTTAAATTTAAACAATTCGTTATACCTATCCGGTCGATTTTTAGAGTAACAACAGGTTATAGAGCCCTTATAACTCACACAATTGCTGCCCATCCGTAGGATTGTGTATACCTTAAGCTAGCTATCTATCTCCGGCCGTTCAGCACCTCCACTGTCGGTTAAATCCAGAGGAAATTTGTCGTGACGCCCATCCGTGTGCTACACTTCGGCCTCCCCCCAGTTCTTTCTTTCTCTTCACCCCGCTCGTGGATCAAGGGGTGTACTACCGATTCTCCTACAGGAATCTTCTTTCTCCTACAGGAATCTTCTTTTGTAATCCACGACCAAGCATTCGTATCAAGGGGTGTATCTACAGAGCATTCTACCAAGAATCTCCCTCCGTAATCCACATAACCGTCCGAAAACACCGGAACGTTCTGGACATCTGTGACCGGCAAGCAAGGTTAATTATCGTCGACAGCACCGACGTTTGTTTTCCCCAACAAAACACGTATCGCCGATACTAATTCCAACTCGACGACACCGCAACGACGGACGATCGATTTCTTCTCCAACGACCGCTCTGGACAAGGAGGATTACACCACGACGACGACAAAACACTGATCAGTTATTTCGACGACAACGAAATCAATTTACGACTCGCCACCCATCATGGTTCCTCCACCAGAAGCATACGATTGGTCCAATGTCTATGGGATTGCATTCAAATTCCAAAGTGACAACAACCCCCAAGAAGTCCTCTCTCTCAATGGCACCTATGCAGAAAGCATCCCACTTACCGCACCTGAAATATCAACTCTCTTCACATCGGACGCTAATGCCGAAGGCCCAAGAACCCTTGGTCCTGCCCCAGTCACTGCACTAAGAGAATCCTTCTGCAACAGCATCACCTTGGAAATGACAAACATCGATGAACTAGAAAAAGGACACATAGCCCATCTCCTTGATTCATGCCCCGTACGATTTCTTAAACCTGGTTTCCCAAACCAAAGGATCAGGAACCCACAAGAGTTTGACTCTGCAGGAAGAGAGGCTGTCAGACAAGCTGAAGCAACCAATAACCCAGAACCACTCGCCACAGTAATCTTCAACATCAATCAATGGAAGTTCAGAAGAAACTGGAAGACCAATAACCCCGGCAACTACTTCAATGGAATTTACACAGGTGAAGTCCAACCCGACGTTGAGGATGAAACTGCCACAGCTCCAAACCCAGCGCCCACCACAACGGGCACCGACATGCAAGAATTGACCACCCTACTCCAACAATTGGTCAACAACGGCAACAACAACAACAACAACGCCACCAACAACAATACCGGCGCCAACCACCAATCCCTTGACCTTCCATGGAATCCAGCAACACTACCACCACCTGTGAAAGAGCGTTACTACAGAAAAGATGAATTCCTCACCAGAGATGACATGAAAGACTTCCCAATCACCTACACAGACTCATCGGGAAATGAAACCATTGTCCGACAAAACTACTACCTACACAATCTAGGCAGTGGCAGAAATGACCAGCGCCTGATCACCAGAAGCGGTGACTGTTTTGATTTGACCAGAGCCTCTGACAAGTCCAAAGAAGCAGCTAGAGACAAACTGTTCCTCTCAGGATTCCCACAACTAAAGGATGCAACAGACCCTCAGGTTAGGAAATGGTACAGAGAGATCACAGCTCATTCCCAGCAACACCACATTTATGTGCACCCATACTATCTATTCAGACGTGAAGCTGATCACCTCAGAGGATTCACAATTGGTGATGACTTTCCACACGACCTACCTTCAAGATATGAATTGGCTATCAATGAATGGGGAAATCTCATTTACACAGCACTGAGAACTGATAAAATCATCCCTGATTCATGTGCAAGTATGAAGGCCACTATTCAGAGCTTTGAAGGCGGACAGGGATATGAAGCGCTCTACACGATTATTGCTCAAACACATCCCAACTCAAAAAGGCCATCCAATGCCAGCAGAATGGTCAGAAACCCTCCCAACCAAGATGCAAATGAATCTCTTGAAGAATACTACTTCCGGTACAAGGATTATCTGAGACTTAGAGTGTTCCTCCAAAACCAACCCAGCACTATCAGTTCAACAGAAGAAGTTAGCAACCTGATTGCAGGAACCACCCTCTCAGAAGAGCTCTTCAAAAAAACAGAAGATGAACGCGACTCTGATGACCAATTCAAGCGAGACAAATACAAGGCAGGTAGGCTTCTCCAAACCCTCCAAACATATGAACAAGAGATCAAGGCTGAGCAAAAGTACAAGAGGAACAACTCCAAACCAATCCAGCCCAAGCAATTGAACGTCTCAGGAAACAGACCAGGTCCCCGTCGGAATGATCGGTTTCAAAAGCGCGCTAGCAACAGTACTGTTAGAACACCTTCTACTCTGACATCTCACTCAATAAGCCTGATTGAATCACTTGGCTACCCGGAGATGGATGAAGAATCTGACGATCCCTTCCTCCACCAAGCATATTGCAATGCTATCACGGCATTCGATAAGCAACCTAGTCTTTTTGACACATCCAGAAAATGTATTGTTTGTCACATGTCTGGCCACAATTTTGATAATTGTCCTGCATTGCAAGATATTGAGTCCCTGAAGAGACATAGGATTGCTGCGGCTGTTTTTCTGAACAAATCCAATAAGCAGACCCAACAACTCTTGGATTCCACCCAGCAAATCTCTCAGATCAACATTGGCAATGAAGATCAAGATGAGGTTTCACCGGATGCTACAGTAGAAAACCAAAATTTTTGCAATGGCCAAGAATAGAAAGTCTTTCTTGGAGCCATACTATGACATCACCTCAAGATGATCCCCAAGGATTTGACAACATCACAGCGTCCCAAGTGAACAGCTTATGCCCCTCCTTGGACTCCAGCAGTGTCAGCTCCTATGAATCCGTCATAATTGGTGCCGTCGACCTCCTTCCAAAAGACAGCCGCCAGTCATCTATACCAATTGATGTCTACTGTGACATGGAATCACTCAGGGCTACATCCCCTACATTGGAATCACACCTGAAGACCAATGAGGATCCCAATTTCGATAGGGACAACCCTATGCCAGTTGATACATACAATGTGCAATCCCTCGTCCCACCGGACCCTATTGCAGCTACAGCCTACTTCCAACAGGGTGTCCGGGCTCAGATTGACACAGGTGCAAAAGTTTCCTGCACAAACCTCAAACACATCCTGCACGGTTACAAACCTTACACCAAGATAAAAAAATGTCCTGTCAGGCTTACAGCAGCAATAGGAGGAAAAGCAGCTACCTGCATCCCTGAAGGCTCAGGATATTTGCATATCCCAGCCCCGAATCACATTGGGTATATCAAAGTTTTCTTCTACTATTCTCCCTCCCTGTCAACAACATTACTGAGTGAGAACGATCTCTGTGGAATGACATCCCGTATGCGATGTCAGTTCAGTGGACAGTCCATCCATAAATCATTCACTGAGAACCTTGACTCATCTGCTCCACAAAATGGCAACCTCACCATTATTTGTCATCACAAGCAGAACACTGCCTGCAGCATTGTCCTCCATGGAAGCATCATTGATGGTCAATGCTATACACACCCAGTACTGATCCCAGATGTTGATATTACCTCTCCATATGCAAATTGTGCAACATCTTCCGCCTATGCCTTAGCAACTGACATGCAATTCAAGGAAGCTTGTGAAGTGGCCTCCAAAGAAGCAATTAGCAACTACAGGTATGATATATACACCAACCTTGTCAATCTGCAGACATGCACTGAAGCAGCAAAAGCTCAGTCTGATACCAGTGTCATACCAAGGTTCGATGCCAAACGGTTTTTCACCAAAATTGTGGATAAAAATATCCCAATCCAAGCCATCAAAACCAAGACATCAAAACTCCTGTGGCACCAAAGGTTGGGACACCCATGTGATGATTTTCTGTATCAAGCTCATAAGCACATCATTGGAGTCCCAAAGTTCAAACGGCAAACCAGTATTCTTGACCAATGTCCAACTTGCATACAATGTAAGCAAACCAAAGCACCTGCTGGCTCACATTCCACACGAAAGGCCACACAACCGTTTCAGGGTTTATCTATTGATTTTGCATTCTCAGGTACCAGATCCTCCAACAGCAAACGCAAGCGCGATTATGAAGGCATTCATGGAGAAACTGCTTGGATTCTCATCACAGACCACTATACTGGTATGAAATATGGAGACACGCGAATCTCTAAAGCAGCGCCACTACACTGGTTAGAGCATTTCTTCGCCCAGCACAACCCAACTTGTGCCGACAAGTATGTTTCAGTTGATCAAGGTGGAGAACTCTATCACAATCCTGACATCAGAAACCTATTCTCTGCGTTTGGATATTCCATTTTCCCCACTGGCGCGGATGCTTCCCACCAGAATGGTACAGTTGAAAGAGCACACCGAACTCTTGCTAACTCCATGAGGACAATGCTGTCTGGTGCTAATTTGCCCATCAAGTTCTGGCCCTTTGCTTTCTACCATGCGCTCCGGTTGTCCAATGCATTCCCTGAAGGCACCCAACTACATTCGCCATTGGAATTGGCAACTGGCCGTAAGGAAAACCTTGCTGATTTCCGAACCTTTGGTTGCAGAGTTTGGGTTAGACCTCCAGGCAAGAGATCAATCAAGCTCAAACCCAATGCACGAAAAGGCATATTTCTAGGTTTTGTACCCTACACTACCAGAAACATTCTGTGGTATGATACTGAGACACACAGAGTCAAGATAGCCACACATGTCAGGTTCGATGAAGGCATGAATGATCTCCCACTTGTAGACCTCCCCACTAATGTCAAACACCTGCTCAGGACAGATGACAACATTCCACTTCCTGCGGAACCCACTGAGGTGTCATCCAGTGATTTTCAATTCTCTATCTCCCCCTTTGCCGATCTCACAAATCTCAGGCTCACTGTCTCCCCATCTTGTACTGATCAAACATTTGGCCTCCGGTATGCCAATGATTCACTGCTTGGCAGAGCTTACATCACTGACATCCTTCCCACAAGTCCTGCCTCCAAGCTTTTCTCCTCACACAAGAAATCTCTCTCCAAGCTACGAGGTGCTTATATTGTATCTATCAATCACAATCGTGTCTTCACTGCTGCTGATGTTACTACAGCTTTACAGGCCTGCCACGATCGAGGGGTGAGGGATTCTTCAATAGATACACCAATTACCTTTGCACTTGAAGAAAAATTGTCTATGAAGGAGGTCAGGAAACACTCAAATGAATATGGTTTATTTGCTCCCAATACCTCCTGGAAGGAACCCACTGCTGAAGAAGATCCACCATTCTTGGACCGAATTTCCTCCATCAAAGCTATCCAGCGCATAGGTACAAAATACAAGCAGCTGATACAATCAAGAATCAACCAGGTCGATAGCACTGAAGCACTCCATGCCTCCATCCAAAAAACACTTGGCGCCAACTGAAGACGACATGGATGTTGTCATTCCTACTATTGATATTGCATCTCTCAGAGCTATCACCAAGCTTCATAAACCAGGAAATCAAGCATTACCACTAGATGCAGATTCACTGTCCACTGAAGAAATTGAACTTTTCATCAAGGCTATCAATTCCAAGGCAACTACACCTGAAGAACAAGCGCTAGGGCACTTCACTCGAAAAAATCTCAAGCCTTTATCTACATGGCCTGAATGGCAAGCTGGGGAGCGAAAACAGCTTGATCAGTTTGAAGATTTGGAAATGTTTGGATCACCAATTCAATACCCTAAGGACCCCGACGCTATCATTCTCAGGCCTCACTGGCAATACAGTGTGAAACGAAATGGTGTCAGAAGAGCCAGGCAATGTTGCAATGGCAGCAAATATGCAGCGCCAACCCTGCATGCCATAGCAATGTCATACTCATCATGTGTTGAACACCCCATCCAAAGACTGTTCTTTGCCATTGCAGCAAGTCTCAATCTCAAAGTTTATGGGGGGGACGCGGCTGACGCATATGCCCATTCTCCAGGGCCCAACATCCCTACATACATGACTATTGACGATGCATATGCAGAATGGTACAGACACAAGCATGGCAGAGACATAGACAGACGATTAGTGCTTCCAGTCCTTCGAGCACTGCAAGGCCACCCAGAATCTGGAAGACTCTGGGAAACCCACATCAACAAGATCTTGAAAGGTCCCGATCTCAACTTCACAACCACCACACATGACAGGACGATCTACACGACAGTTTTTGAAGGTGAAACGGTTTACATGCTGAGACAAGTTGACGATTTTGCACTGGCCTGCACATCAGAATCCATATCTGACAAGATCTATGACATAATTGGCGCAAAGCTGAAGCTTCCTAGAGAAGATACTGTCCCCTTCACCAAAATGGGATTGCTTGAAGACTTCAATGGAATTGATGTCAAACAGACAGCTGACTACATTGAACTGTCCTGTGCGAACTACATTGACAGAATCATGACATCCCATGGTTGGGAGACTGACTCTAAAATGAAACCTCACTCCAAGCCTTCAGCACCATTATCAACGGAAGTATTGAGTCAACTTCAATCACACACGAATGGACCATTAGAAGGCACCAAAGAACATGCTGAATTGCAATCCACATCTGGCTTCTCCTACAGGACACTCTTAGGTGAAATGATGTTCGCATATGTGAGTTGCCGGCCAGACATTGGCTACGCAGTGACTCTAATGTCAAAATACAGTTCCAATCCCACCGCCTTCCACTATTCAAGTCTGAAGAACATCGCTCGATATCTCAGAACAACCAGGTCCTGGGGTATTAGATTCTACAGACCAAATGCCGAGCCAACTTTGTCGCCAGGGGAACCATACAACGATGCAGTCCAAGATCCATCACTCCCAACATTCCCTGAAGACATCAAGCAAGCCAAACTGATGTGTTTTGTGGACGCAGCATATGGAAATGATCCAAAACACCGAAGGTCCACCACAGGCTACGTCTTCACTTATGCTGGAGGAGCAATTGTTTACAGATCCAAAGCTCAGTCTCTTACCGCACAGAGTTCTACCGAAGCAGAATTCATCGCTGCAGTCACAGCGGCCAAAACAGCCAGATACCTCAGATCCGTACTCAAAGAATTAGGATTTGGTCAAGCTGGTCCAACCCCTATCTATGAGGACAATGCATCGGCAATTGAAATCATAAATGCCCAGAAGCCAACTGAAAGAACCAGGCATATTGAAATCAGGTTCTTTGCCATTCAAGCATGGAAGGAAGATGGTGAGATCAACATGATCCATATTCCTGGAGTCATCAACCCTGCTGATGATCTAACCAAACCATTGGGATGGATCTTGCACGCCCGACACGCAAGATTTATCATGGGACACTACCCAAGTTAAATTACTTGCGCGTTATGGTTCGATCTGAACGTACGATCTATCAACCGGTTAAGCGCCAAACTGTTCCATTCCTCATGCAAGGTACATCATGGGACACTACCCAGGTTAAATCATCCCATTCGATTCTTTGATTTCACTTGATCCGAACGTTCGGTTTGTCTCTCAATACGATTCGATCTATCAATCGAGAACACGTCGATTCGACCCGAACGTTTAACCTATCAATCGATAAACCTCAAGATGATATACTCCGACAGTAATCCAATACCATGTAAGTAAAGTATTGGATCAAGGGGTGTGTTGTCGGCGAAAAATACGGACGTTGTCGGCATCAAATTCGATCGAAAAAGCCGACAAAGCGAACGAAACGACGACCGAGGTGCGGAATGCGTTAGAATCAAACGCACCTCCACTACTTGGAAATCCCTAAGTGGTAAAAACGATATCACTTAGGACTACAAACAAAAGACAGTAACCGGTTAGAAACAAGACATATCCAAAGACCTGACCAATAAGTGAACACTTGGAATCCATAAGTACATTCAAAAGAATATACTTGATATCCCGTGAGGAAATTACTTATTGCAATCAAGAAAATCAATACCGATTCCAGATGGGCCTCATATCTAGCATATATACCACGAACAAGCATACGCCCCATCAAACAGATTACTTAACAACATGAATGACCGATACCACCGAATGACCGATACAGTAAGACCGACACGACGCTAATACAGCAACAGCAACAGCAATGACAGTATCGGTACGAGAATGGTAACAAATAACCGGGGAAGATCTCTACCATGTAAAATACAGCAGAGAGCCCCGATACAGTGAAAATACCCAGTAAAAAATAAGAGCCTCTCTTTGAGCTCACATCTCTTTAAATTTAAACAATTCGTTATACCTATCCGGTCGATTTTTAGAGTAACAACAGGTGGTAAGTTGAGCAGGCATTCCATCCATTCCGTGTCTTCATCAATATTGATAAATGCTTCCTCGTCTCCTATGATGATGTCGTCCTTTGGTACTGGGATTGTGTGGAAATCTACGGTGGTTCCGGTGCGTTGGTTGTTGGTTGTTTTGTTGCTTTGGCCTAGCTGACTTCTATCCCCCACAGAGGGTGGCGCCATTCGCGGCAGTCTCGAAAAACAGTCAGCAAGGACGTTCTTCTTTCCGGCAATATGGGTGAGGTTGATATCAAATTCTGACATGAAGAGTTTCCATCGGAGTACCCGTTGGATGGAGAAGGTTTCAAAGATGAGGTTTTTGTGGTCCGTATAGACATGGAGGATGCCGCCTAGAAGAATCTTTCTGTATTCTGTCAGTGTGAGAATGATCGCGAGGAGCTCTTTTTCGGTGGTGGTGTAATTTTGTTGGGCCTTGGACAGTTTTCTGCTGTAGTATGCTACTACGCGGCCCTCTTGAGTGATGACCGCGCCTAGCTGATAGTCAGATGAGTCTGTATAGATGTGGAATGGTTTGGTATAATCCGGATAAACATTCATAGCGTCCGCTGCTAAGAGTGCTTTCATCTCCTCGAAGGCTTGTTGTTTGTTGGTATCCCATGTGAATTTCTTGGCTCCGGTCATCTCTGTGAGTGGTGCTAAGACGTGTGCTCTTCGTGGCCAGAAGGACTTGTAGTAATTGACTGCTCCAATAAGCGATCTGACCTGAGTAATGTTCTGTGGTCGTCCCATCCGGAGTACTGCCTCGATCTTCCTTTTCCAAGGCTTGATTCCTTCTGGTGTCATCCAATGGCCTAGGAAATCTGTTTCCTTGACAAGCCAGCTGCATTTCAACGGGTTGCACTTCATGCCATTCTTTGCAAATCGCTCAAGGACTTGATCCAGGACTTGTAGGTGATGGTCGAATGATTGATTGGTCCAAATGCCCACATCGTCGATGTAGCATTCACAGTCAATCCCTTGTAACATCTCTGTCATGATGTGCTGTGATACGTCTCCACTGATTTTTACCCCCATGGGTAATCTTTTGTATCGAAACAAACCATAGGGCGTTGTGATAGTGCACAGCTTTTGGCTTGCCTCATCCAACCGAAAACAATAATATTGCATTGATAGATCTATTTTTGTGAAGTATGTGTATTTTCCTCGCCGGTTCATGATGTCCTGTATCCTAGGTAATGGAAAGGGTTTTCTTTTGATCCTATTGTTGAGTTCCCTGAAATCCGACACCCATCGTACTCTGTTATCCTTTTTGGGAATGATGAAGGTTGGAAATGCCCACTCTGATGGTCCGCATGGTTCAAGGACACCGTCCGCTATCAAACTGGCCAATTCTCTTCTGAATATATCTTCTCTCTTATACGCAACTGGATATGGTTTCATGTGCACTGGTTCGGCGCCTTTCTTTAAATCTATGTGTATTTCTCTGTGCGGGTAACATCCTAGCTCTCCATTGAACACTACTTCATGTTGCTTCAACATCGTCTGTAGTTTTTGCTTTTCCTCCGTTGTCAAATGATCCTGTCGTTGTGCGACTTCATTGGATGTTACTTGTTGGTAACTTCTCTCTAATATCGCCGCTGTCGTATTGGTGTTGAACAGCATCGCGTCTTTGGCCTCTTCTGGGTCGACGCGGGTGGTTCGCGTGGCATCTCTCATGGGGACAGTTATTCCCAGCCATCTAATCTCATTTGTTTCAAAGGATATCTCAATGCCGGCCATTTTGAGGAAGTCTCTCCCCAGTATGATATCATATCTGCACTGTGGTGAATCGAATATGGAAGCTGATATCCCTTGGATTCGCCTGCCATTCACGAACTCAGGTAGCTGTAGCTCCTCGAGTCGCACTTCATGAGAGGTATCAAATTCCCCATTGGTTGTTGTTGTCATTCTCTTATGTCCTACGTGTTTTGGTTGCACGCCGAATGGCATCGACTGCTTGTTGATCATAGTTTTTGTGCTCCCTGAGTCTAACAATGCGGTATACGGTCTATCCGATCGGACTCCCTGTATTTCTTTGATCTTGAGGAGCACTGTTGGCGTCGCATCATTGTTCATCGTGGCCTTTCGCCCTTGATCGATGGCCTGTAGCCTTGTTGTTATTCTTTTCTCATCGGCTCGTGGCCCTATTGTTTTCTTATGTTCGGCCTGTCGCCTTTCAGCTTGAGTGGCCTGTAGCCCTCCTGCTGTTTCGTCGGTGGCCCTTGGCCCCGGATTTTCATTTGCGTATGTGGCTAGTCATTCGTATCGATTTGAATTTGAATCCTGCTGGTTGCTGGTAAAATAACTGGCGTCGCTCGCTGTGATGTTCGAGAAGGCGTCTCCGTGATTCTGTTCCCAATTGTGATTGCTCTCGTTGGTGTTGCTTGCGCCCGAGTTGTTGTTGTTGTTGTTGCTTCTGCCCCCGAATCTTCCTCGGCCTCCGTTGAATCTGCCTCCTCGTCCTCTGCCTCCATTGAACCGACCTGTTTGTCCTTGACTCCCGCCGTAATAATTACTCTGTCCTGAATATGTGCTATTGCCGTCGGATCCACCAACGTAGTTCGGGTAAGGCGCGTTCTGGTTCCTCGGATTCATGTAGCATTGCTCCCATGTGTGATTGCCTTGTGGATGGTTCCTGCACTTTCTTCCTGCTCCTCTATTGCCATATCCTCGGCCTTGGTTGGCGTTTCTTCCTCTTCCGGATCCTCGTCCCTGTCCAGAATTCTGTCGCTTGCCTTGCCGGTCTTGTTTTCTCGCTCTGTCGGCACTGCCCTTCTTTCGTGTCATGTAGTCTCGAATTTGTAGTATGGATACTTCTCTGAAGTTGACCGCCGTGTCCATGTAGGCATCCTGCCAAGATCTAGGATGTGTTTTGAAAAACATTCTTTTTCTCTGTTGTTCGGTAAGGTCGTTGTCATCATCCCCTGGTAGCATGTCAATGTAGTCGAGGATGGTGTCGATTCTGCTGAAGCGTGCTCCGACACTTCCATGGGCTTGGCCATGTGCTGATGTTCGAACGATGCTATCATAGTTCCTTTTGCATCCGGATCTGGTGTGATGGCATTAACGTACGCTCGCATTGTGTTCTTGAACCCTTCCTTAGTGTGTTCTATTTCTCTGCTCGCCAGAGTTTCGTTCCACCTCTTTCGGGGTCCTCTGGATAGGCACTGTCCCCATTGTGTGTGCCAGCGGGCTACCGGCATTCCTAAATCGTTGCACGCATCCACAAACAGATCGTACGTATACAAAATTTCTTCTACTTCCAAGTTCTGTACTCTTCGGATGTTCTTCTTACCTGCTGATCTGTTGGTGGCTCTCGCGTAGTCAACTACAATTCTGTGGCTGTCGTGATCCTCTGTGACATCGAAGGTCCTCTTGTATTGGATACATGGTTGGAATTGGGTGTTCATCTTCTCGTTTTCTTTTTCTTCTTATCGTAACTTAGTAGTCTTAATGTAATTACAGTGTATCAACTACCGATACGTTTTTAGAATGATGAATAAAGGATTATAAGTAATTACTGAAAGTGACATAAAATTATAATTTGATCTGAAGGAGAGTCATACCTCTCCTTCTTCCGGAACCATCTTTCTCTTCCGGTCATTAGGAATATTCTCCCGGTCATTTAGGATTCTCTTCAATGAGGGAATCCCGATCGATCGGTCAGTCACGAGGATTATTGTTACACCGGTATGTCGGTTCGGTTTTGATCTGATTTGGTTGGCTTTTTTTCATTAAAGCTGTTGGAGCGGAACCGAGCCGAACCGGGTCATAGGAACGTGCCTAAGTACCGTACTATTTATTACTCCGTACGTTTCGAAAAAAATTCCTTCACACTACGGTACGGTACAAAATACTGAGAGATCAATTTTCATTGGATACGAGTACCATTCTGTTTGGATTGAACACAGGTGGTGAAACAATTGAGATCTCAGTGGTATTGTGTGCGTTTCATATGGACTTATGTCACACCTTCCAACAGTTGGAACGTTTCCACTGGTCCTTTTAATATCTAGACACTTCCAAATGAAAGCTGAGACACTAAAAATCTGCAAGGATAGTGGTCAGAAACGAATACTACGGAATTCCTTAAAAACTGTCCCCCACGGCAATTAAAACTTGTTCCGGGCTATTTCTAGAGGGCTCTAGACAGCAGCTTTCATAGAGGAAATCTCTCTAGTACTACGTCGGACGTACCGGTACAGGCATGTGACGTGATTCTACATGAAATTGTTCCCAATTTCATTTTGGCTCCAACTGAACCACGTCACGAACAACATCGAATCCAAAACAGCCGAGAAAGCACTAAGTTAAGAAATAGAAAAACTCCAGGATATAAATAATCATAGTAGTGCCTAGAAATAAAAATAACAAAAAATAAACATTATTAATGCCCTCACAAAATCAAGCAGACAGCAGCAGCAACAAGCCACAGGTCTCGGTTGATTTTTTTGGGAGTTTAGATCGCGTTGCGTTTTTGTGCGTGTTTTTATACCGTGTTCTTCATGTGAATAATACTTCGTAATATTTTTCTGTTACTGATTCTTCGGTACATATTTCTACACGAAGGGGATGTGTCAATACGAAAATTGCATGAAGGAAACCTTATTTTGAAACGGAGAAAAGAGTACGCACGTACGGTACGGTATTTTAAAGTAAGTAAATCAGTAAGGAGGACACTAGTTTCGGATGTCAGTCAACTCAACTCAATCCGATCTTCACAACCATCTCATAATTGAAAATGTCATCAATTTAAAACCAATTGCTCAAGCTTACGCGCTCATAGTAGAAATATCCAATGATGGGGAGGAAAAATCCCTTTCAAAAGTATGATGTACCTTTCTATCAACACGTCTAAATGTTGAAGTCCCGCTTAGAATATTTGTAGCAAATCAATAACGTTGTGTATCGGTTGAACAGATCAACCGAAATACAATGTCGCCAATTTAGGCGGGGGTCATTCGATGATATAAGTGTATTATAAGTCATTCCCCAAGTCGTACGAAGAGAGCCTGTGCGCCTAAACCAAATTATCATTTCGGTTATATAATTTTGAAACATAAAGAGACTTTGCTGACAGGATCTTCTTTTTGAAGAATAATACGCTTCTTGAATTCGTTTGCTCACACATCTTACTTTTTATTCAAGATACATAATACAGTAGGACGATACTACCCGTTGTGCACTCGGTATTTTTCCAATCCGTAACTTATGTACGTTGAGTGTACGATGCAATTGGATATGCCTTATTTTACCATTCAACTTCCGCTACCTATTATTACGAAGTAGAAGTATTTTTTTAGAATAGCACGCAGTGCGGTTCCTAACTTTATACGAAATAAGAGGTAACTTGTATTCGGTGAACACATACAACGGCTTGCCATAAAAAAGGTTACCGCACTATACGGTCTGATCTTTCATTTTTTAACTCACTTTGTTTCCCATTTTTGATCGAGTGGAAACGCGACACGAAATCCACGGTTTGAGAGGATCGGCGCGTCACTGATATTGTTGAACAACAAACATGATGAAAGTGTTCAAATCCTTTCTGGCTGCCTTTTTGGCAGCTACTGAAATCCTTTCCCCTGCATCTGCTCATCCCAAGAGTAGTAACAGTATCGTGGGAGGGGTACTATCCGGTGCCGGCCAGTTTCCTTACTTCGTTAACTTTGGCTGTTGCGGTGGTGCACTCATCGCTCCCGACGTTGTTCTAACCGCGGCGCACTGCGATGTTGATGCTTGTGATGTTAGAAACAGTGAATTCTACGTCGGTGCCTTTGAACGAGGAACAACCTCTGAGGGCGCACAAGTACGAAATTGCCAGGATTGGGTCAACGATCCCAATTACGACTCTACCACCAACGAATACGATTTTGCTCTTTGCAAGCTCGACTCAGCGGTAACCATAGATGAGACCCTGGTCGTGCTGCAGCTTAACGAAGACGAGTCGTTCCCGGCTGATGCGACCGACCTAATTGCTATGGGTATGGGGGGTACTCTTGCGAACGACGGCACGGACCCAAATTTTGAAAACGAAAGCTCCCAGTTCCTCAAGAATGTCACCTTGCCGTCCATCAGCAACACTGATTGCAACGATGTGTACGGCATTATCGGTGACATGATGGTCTGCGCCATGGTAGCAGAGGGTGGGGAGGATACCTGCCAAGGTGACTCGGGAGGTCCCTTAGTAAAACGAAACTACCAGGGCGATGGGACCTTTGTGGACACCCACATCGGTGTGGTGTCCTTTGGAAGTGGATGTGCCCAACCCGACACACCTGGCGTGTATGCTAGAACTAGCAACAGAATGGATTGGATCAAGTCTGTAACGTGTGACACTTTTGGCAGCGATGCCTCTTTTTGTACAACCACCGGAACGAGTCCTCCCAGCCTCTCGTCATCCCCCTCGGGCATGCCATCGCTGGCTCCCTCCCCTGGTCCGAGCAGCTCGAGCTTTCCCTCGGGCATTCCATCGCTGGTTCCATCAGGCGCCGAACCAGAACCCGGCGATGCCTCAGAGGCTCCCTCAGCCCCCGCCGATGCCTCAGAGGCTCCCTCAGCCCCCGCCGATGCCTCAGAGTCTCCCACAGCCCCCGCCGATTCCACAGGGGATCCCACAACGGTGTCTCCATCGACAGTAGTCCCCACTGCATTCGTAACCGAGGATACATCGGCGGGTTCAACGGATGTTGGATCGGATGTTGAATCGCAAAATGAAGAAGCTTTGCCTACTATGATGCCAAGTGTACTCATGTCTGAGGCTACATCCATGGCTCCCTCCGTGATTCCCTCCGCGGCTCCCACTATGGCTCCCACCATGGCACCAACCGTGCCACCAACCAAGGGAGGGAAAAAAGGCAAGGGTCCCAAGAAGAACAAGTCCTCGAAAGCAAGCAAGTCCTCGAAAGAAAGCAAGTCAAACGATACTCCGCAGGTGGTGGTGACGGTTGCCCCTGTTGCCCCCGAACCGGACAGAGAGGTTTCGAGTCCGACCGATGCTCCTACTCCCTTGTATTCGAAGAAATCGAAGGACGACAAGAGTTCCAAGAGTGCTCTTGCCGTCCGCTAGAAAGATTGTTCGCGATCACTATCTTCTCTTCAAACGAGTGATAGTTTTGTTTAAAAATGTGGAGTGATATATATATGTGTATTTACCAAGCAAGACTCTAATTTATTTCATTCAGCGCTTTGATGCTACCGGTACTAATTACTGTACGCGCTTGATCGCCGTATCCAAAAAATAAAGATGAGTATGATGCCACACTGTGTAATATTATTTGTACGTTTTCTTACAATAGTAAGAAAGAAGTAGATAGCCAAAATAAATTGTGTGATGCAATCCACGGGGCATACTCGTACCGAGCATTGCGTGATCCGAACGATACTCTGCGGTGGAAGTTTTGTTGACTCGTTCTTGCTTGGCTTGGCTTGGCTTGGCTTGACTTGACTGACAAAACAGCAGTACACTACGAGTATAGTACTCTATTGTATTGAGTTATGAAAATGGAACGTCTTTTTCTTCGATTAGAAATCCACACAGGGGGAAACGGTTACGGATACTGTAGTTGGCGTCGATTTGCTGAACTCGATGAAGAATCGAATGGGGTTTGTGCTCGATGTTTTGCTCCTTGCTCGTCGTTCTCAAACACAGTGTTGCTGTGAAATTCGTGTATATGGTATTCCTTCTGTTTTATTTAACAAACTCCATTCCTATCGTATTATAATATTATATCATATGACAAGGAAGGAGTCCTCGGGTTCGTGGGGTGGTGGCAGCGACATCCGCCTCTTGGTCAGGACCAGGGTCTTGGCACGAATCATTCGGTGGACGGATTGTAAGAGGGTCGTCTGTTGGGCGACGACGACGGATGCTGTATCGTTGTTGAGGTGGGTGGTGGTTTCCTCCCCGGCAGTAGTAGTAGTTGGCACAATGCCGCTGTTGTTGTTGTTGTTGTTGTTGTTATTGTTGTTGTCTCCGTCAAACAGACCCTTTTCGGCGCAAACGAGGTGTCGTTGGACAAAGTTCTCGTCCTGGGAAATCTCCACAATCTCGTCGTCGTCGTCGTCCCCATCACCATTGCCGTTATCATCGCCATTGTTGTCTTCCAGTACTTCGTCACAGAGCAGGAACGCGGCAGTCCCCCCGGCACCAGCTGCTGCTACCGACGGGTTTGCAAGATGGGTGCCGTTGCCGTTGTTGTTGTCGTTGTCGTTGTCCTCGTCGTTGTCCTCGTCGTTGCCGATTTCCGAAACCGCGGCGAGAGTGTTGAGCAGTTCCGATACATCTCGGACCAACGACAGGGCAGTCTTGCGAGCCACCGATTCGTCGCGGTCCGTGGGGATAGTCCCATCCACAACAACAACAACATCATCATTGGTATCGGTATCGTCGTCTTGTTCCGTTGTCATCGACGGGAAGGTGCTCGGGGCTCGCGTTATCGCCGTCATCGCCGTCGTCGTCGCCGTCGTCGCCGTTGTTGCGTGATTGTTGTCGTGATCGTTGTCGTTGGAAGCGCTTTGCTGCTTTCGCTCCAAGACTTGCAACAGGCGTTCGATCGCAACAATATTGTTTCGAACCAATGATGATGACGAAGTGTTCGACGGCGTTGTTGTTGTTGTTGTTGTTGTGGATTGCCGTTGCCATTGCCATTGCGGTTGCCGATCGTCCCCTTCTCCTTCTTGTTGGGTGACCGCTGTTGCAATGGACTGCTCGAGATAGCGCTGTACGGCGGAAAGAGTCTGTAAATCGTTCTCTATCGGTGATTGTTTTCGGTTCGATTTCGATTTCGATTTCGATTTCGATGAACTCGGTGGTTGGTGGCCAGCCCCTTCCTCCTTCACAGCAGCGGCATCCCTTCCGTTCCCCTCCTCCTCGTCTGTGGTGCCGCGTTTTTCGTAGAAGAAGAGATCCTTGCGATGTAGTAGATTCGTTCCGGCGGCATCATTGCCACTATCACTATCACTACTACCACTACTACCACTACCATCGACCGTGGTCGCATTGTCATTGACACTGGCGTGGTTGGGTTTTCTCCGTTTCGTGCACCGGTCGCCCCCGGTGGTGGTCGTGGTACCGGTACCGGTACTACTCGGTTGCTGTTGCTGTTGCTGTTGCTGTTGCTGTTGTTGTTGTTGCTGTTGCTGTTGTTGCTGTTGCTGTTGTTGCGATTCCTTCCAGAATTCATGGGCGTTTCGATTGATGAGGGTGCAGAGGGTTTCGATTTCGAGTTCGAGCTGCCGGTTGGTTTTGTGGAGGTTGTCGATCAATTCGTGGTTTGTGGTGTCGATGGTCGTCGTCGTGGTATTCGTATTCGTATTCGTATTCGTATCGTCGCTTGCTACTAGGACTCCGGTCGATCGTCCGAGAGCTTTCGCTGCTTCCAGGGCTTCGAAAGCACTCGATCGAAAGTGCCTGCTACTGCTGTTGTTGTTGCTGTTGCTGCTGCTACAATTTCGTTTTCGATTGTTTGTTTCGATGGTTTGTGTTTGTGTTTGTGTTTGTGTCGGAATTGGTGTTCCGTCTCGTGTTGTTGATGTTGCCACAGTCGTCGGATTCTCAACGGCGGTTGCTGGTGCTGGTGCCGGTGCCGGTGCCGCCACTTTCTCCACGAGTTGGTTTGGCAATGGCGGTGCGGCAGACGATACCGACACCGATGCCGGTGCGGTGTTCTTCGTTGCTGCTGCTGCTGCTGCTGCTGCTGTTTTTGTTTGGATGGCAGTCTTCGTGGGTGCTGGTGCTAGAGTCAACGGCGATGACGATGGCGATGGCGATGACGATTCTAGCTTCTTTGCAGCGGCAAGAGCAATGGATGCTGCTCCCTTACTATTATGATGACTATTATTATAATCATCATCATCATCATCATCGTTGTTGTTGTTGTTGTAGTTGTTGAGACCATCCTTTTTGGCAACCGCTCCGGCCAACGACGGTGGTTTGGCGGCGGCGGCTGCTTCGGATCGCCCTGCTGCTACTGATGTTGCTGCTACTGATGTTGCTGCTGCTGATGTTGCTGCTACTGATGTTGCTGCTGCTG
This sequence comes from Pseudo-nitzschia multiseries, assembly GCA_037355745.1. NCBI lineage: Eukaryota > Bacillariophyta > Bacillariophyceae > Bacillariales > Bacillariaceae > Pseudo-nitzschia > Pseudo-nitzschia multiseries. Next base: position 8,756,311 of record CM074790.1, read on the forward strand.
ATGTTGCTGATCCTATTGCTACGGGCACCGCGCATGCCGCGGTTCTAATCGCACCGTCCTTCGTGGTGACTTTCGTGGGTACCGTTTTTGGTTTTGGTTTGCTATCGCTCGTGGCATTCGGTGGTACTGGTGCTAGTGCTGATGCTGATGCTGATGCTGGTGCTGATGCTGATGCTAGCGGTTCGTGTTCGTGTTCGGGCATGGTGTTTGTTTGTGTCTGTGTCTGTGTTTGTGTTTGGGATCTGATGCGATGCGATGCGATGCGATGCAATGCTTTTGTTGTGTTGTATTGATACGAATGTGGCTTTTGTTCGTCCCCGCCTATGCTTGTTGTTCGTTCCTTTTAGATACTGTCTTGCATATAGTACCGGTACCGTAGGGTTATGGGTGCCAATTTCGATTGCGACTTCGATTGCGACTTCGATTGCGACTTTGATTGCGATTGCGACTACGATTGCGACTCCGACTTCGACTTCGATTCGTTCGTGTGGCTGAGGCAAGGACCGAATCAATCATTCAAAATCAATATGGTACGGTACGATACTCGTACTCGTACTCGTACTTGTACTTGTACCGGTATCACCAAGATACTGTACCAATATCTCAACAAACAGTAATTAAAACTGTTTGTTGAGGACCCTAAGATTAATTACGGTTTCAGTTGAATGTGATTGTGATGTGTTGGTGTGTGTTCTGCTTTGTTCTGTTTGTTCCGCTGGATTCGACGAAACAGTTTCATTCCAACAACATCATCAGAATCTCGACCGTTACGAGTACGAACTACCGGTACGGTACGAGTACGAGGTACCGTACGGTATGATACCGGTACAACTACAACTACGAGTACAATACTCGTTAGAAACTCGCACCGCACGAGTACGGTACGTACGATACGAACCCGATAGCACCTAAATTCGTAAACTCGTTGTTGTTGCAGACCAAGGAACACGGGGAGCGTTCTTCTCCGGGATGTACTTGGGTGTAGGTATAGCCCGTCCTTCGTGCCGAACGTCAGTTCTCTACCGTTTACCGTACGTACTCGTACCGTACTCAACGATTGATTCTAGCCGATCTCTTACGGTAGATAATTATGTACCGTCACTCCGTACGAGTACGAGTACGAGTACAATTACTGTATTTGACACCAGGGGTTATCATTCATATTTATGCGCCCCCTACCGTACCTATTTGACACCTCTTTAAAATTGAGTGGACAAGAGACTCTGGTGCGAATCCAATTGAAGTTGACTAGTACGAATCGTGAGTGTACGTGCACGTGCACCTGTACCATACCGTACGTACGCACCGCTTTGTACAATGAGCTCCTACCATTATTATGGTGTACCGGTACGTACGAGTACGTACTCGTACGGTATGTTTGTTATTCTGTGTGAGGATACGTACAGTGCATATCATACATATGATACAACACCCGAACTCTACTACCGGCTACCGGTACGGTACGAAGTTGGCCCCCGTTTCGAACTTTTCGATGATTCTCGTTGTCTTGTCCCGTAACTCACCATCGAGTAAGATACGAGTAGCAGCGATATCCCTTGCAACCAGGCACGGGAAGTTTCATAGAAGTGGATACGGTACCGTAGACGGTACGGTACGAGTACCGGTACATAAAAAATCGAGCCAGAAACACCACTGGTTAAGAATTTTTACCCCCCAATCAGCAGCGCAGGCCACCTCCACCAAGTTTCAAAAGAACAAGCTCTCCACACCAGCAGGAAATGAATCCTAATTATGAAACTTGGGGTTAGTACCCTTATAAAATTATAAAAGCTTCTTCCTAACAAAATATCAATCTTGCTAACAACAACAAAATCGTGTTAAAATCAAAAGCAGCACCAGCAGCAGCACCAGCAGCACCAGCAGCACCAGCAGCACCAGCAGCAGCAAGAACAACAAGGCAGCAGTTTCAACCTACTACTACTAGTAGCTTCTTGAAGCAGCACCTCCTCAACCGGATAGTAGTAAGAGCGAAGAGAAACTTAAAACTTGCTCACAATTTGGTTGAGAAGCAAAATAAGTGAACAATTTTTATCCTCAACAAAATAAGCACTTTACTCTCCAGCAGCAAACACCACCATGGGCAACAACACACCAATCGCAACAAAAGAAAAGAAAACAAAACAGAACAAAACAAAACATGCTGGATTGCTTTGATAAAGCAAGAGAACAGACACCTATCGTTCAAACAAACCTATGAGAAGCATGGCTTGAACGCTACTGCAACACCATCCCAAGAAACGTCAAATGGGCCAGGACCAATGACACAAGCAGCAGCATTTGGTCTTCTTCTTGGAATGGTCAACAACAGTCTTGCCCCCTAATACACAGAGGATCTGGCCATGAAAAATGTAGGAGCAGAGATCCCGTATAGTCTTCAAAGCAATGACGAGAACACATAGTATCATGATGAAACACTGGTGATCAAGCTAGTAGCTCCAGACACAGACACACAAACCAAGCGCCCATCAAGAGTTACTTTAGAACCAAATGATGTAAATACTAATGCCACTACTAGTACCTTGTAATAACAAAACTATAAGAAATCCATAGGCCAAGCAATACAATAGAAATAAACAATCAAAAAGAAAAGTGCCATTACCAGAAAAACTGACAACAGCAACAGTAATAGGAGCAATGGCAACAATGGCAACAATGGCAACAATGGCAACAATGACAACAATGACAACAATGACAACAACGACAACAATGACAACAATGACAACGACAACGACAACGACGACGATGACCATGACCATGACCACGATGACAACAACAATGACAACAACAACGACAACGACAACGACAATGACAATGACAACGACAATGACAACGATGACGACAACGACGACGACGACAACGACGACGACGACAACGACAACGACAACGATGACGACAACGACAACGACAACGACAACAACAACAACAACAACAACAACAACGACAACGACAACGACAACGACAACGACGACGACAACGACAACGACAACGACAGCAACAACGACAACAAGAACGACAACGGCAACAACAATGACAACAACAATGACAACAACGACAACAACGACAACAACAACAACAACAACAACGACAACAATGACAACAACAACAACAACAACAACAATGGCAACAATGGCAACAATGGCAACAATGGCAACAATGGCAGCAATGGCAGCAATGGCAACAATGGCAACAATGGCAACAATGGCAACAATGACAACAATGGCAACAATGACAACAATGACAACAACAACGACAACAACGACAACAACGACAACAACGACAACAACGACAACAACAGAAGAACCTGATCGTGATGTTGGTCAAAAATACATGTACAGTACTTATGTACATTATACAGTAGTTATATCCATTCTACACTTGAAAAGTTACTTATGCTCCTCCTGAGGTAAAAGTGACTTCAAGTATCAAGATATTTAGGCCACCTCATGTGTTCTCTGTCTTATGACAAATAGCACATGCTCTATGACCTGTTAAGACATCCCTACAACACGAATAGCACAGGGATACCAGTCCACTACAAGAATAACATAGCAAAATAAGAGCCTCACCTTGAGCTCACATCTCCTTAAATTTAAAACATCAATATACCTATCCGGTCAATTTTTTATCTTACAACAGATCGTATCAAAAATTATGCAAAAACACTCCTCTCAAATTCAAACCACTTCAATACATTTGGGGACAAAGGTGATGATTACAGCAATGTGTATTCAACTACAACAGAGTATACCAGAAAGGTAATAAGAAACCATGCTTGTTTCATCCAAATTGTTGCAGATGCAACAGATCCAGCAAAGAACAATCCGGGGGATGAAGTTCTATATGAGATGTTTACAAAGAAAGGCATGATGGACTGGCTGCAGCCTATAGAAGACTATCTGTTCTGCAAGACAGTTAGTGGGAAACCAAACAAGCAATCCAATATGATCATGGACCAAGCCTTGAAGATCTGAACCACTCATGTAACCAATCTAAAGACCAGTGAGCCATTGGATTTTGAGACCAACTGTGTGTATATATGACAGCTCTTTTCTGGTTTTCATTCATGAGGTGTCCCTTACAACCCAGGTGACTTCAAGCATAATGGGGGATTTGTTGCTGTTGTAAATAAATATTGGAAAGACAAGAAGATAGTGGATCCAATGCTTGGAGCAAAAAGAACTAAGAAGGCCCGGTTCAATGATTTTGTTGATGAGAAGTTCAAGAAAGTAATCAATGATGGAACCTACAAGCCCTATGAAGGCATGCTGGATTTGCTCAAGCGAATGGCAATGGAGCTTGGTTGACAGTTTGGCATTCACAGAAAGAAAGAACTAGTTTTTCTGAAGTGGGAATATCCAAAGCTTGGAACTTTGTCTTATGGAGCAATGAAAGACCTCAAATACATCATCATTAATCCAGCCAGCAGGAGATTCTAAAAAACAAATGGCCTCAACATAAACAATGCTGTGGTGAACGTACAGCAGTATCCTGTGGTGGTTGAAGATCCGGAGAACCCGACCTGTATCATCAAGTTGATTTACTTCTATTGGGAGAGGTGCCATGAAAGCCATGTTTGCTTCTTCTGTCATGTGAATAACAACAAAAAGAAGACAACCAAACTATGCTTCAAGCCAAAAAGTCCTGTTGGAGCAGACACCATTTGTAAATGGGTAAGGAATTCCGTGAAGATTGCTGACTTCAAGGATTGGGAGAAGTACACCCCACATGATAATCAACATCAATGCTGTACTATCCTAGCCTCAGACTTGGCCGTTCCAGAGAAGGCTCAAATGAATTGTCTAAGTCATCCCATCCATACTAGTATATCCATCAGAACTCTGCCACACAGAAGTTGGTCCAAGGAGCATTGAGTAGTGGACTCCACAAACAATCAATGTGGATCAACAAGAAAAAGAGAACATCCCAGTCCCACAAGATCCTACGCAGGCCATTGTTCTGGGAACCAAAAAACTATTGCCCTCTAAAGACACACTAGAGAAAGAGGTGCAAAAACCCAAAAAACAGCAAGGAACGAAAGAAAGAAAACAAGAAGCAAAGGACCAATCTCCAAGATGCTGAAGCCAAATTTGCCAAGTTCACAGTCGATTTGAAAGAATCTAATAATATCAACAAGACCCTCACCAATGATGAAGTTGATAGGCTTGATCAGAATGGAAAGAAACTAGAAATAGAACAGAAGAATCTTGAACAGCGGATTGAAGAAAAGATGAATCTTGAACGGCTTGAAGAACAGAAGGATCTAAAACATCTACATTAAAAACAACTACTACAACAAGAAAAAGAAGCTGTTGTAAAGATAGTCAAACTAAAAAATTGATATGCAAAAGCTTTGGAGGACATAAAAGAAGCAGCAGATAAATACAAACTGTCCAAAATGGAGTGGAGGAATGAGAAAGCCCGGATGGAAACAGACTACAAAAACCAAGTTGCTCTTGCTGAAAACAAGATCGGAAACAAACAGCAATTAAGGGGCATCGAGCTTAAAGGGAAGCAAAATGAAATTGACCAGCTCTGTCAACAAATAAGCCAGAATCAATGTGCCATAATGTAGGTTGTTCCAGTAATTACAAGCAACTACAAATTGTTGCTTCGAAGAAAAAAATACACTTTCACAAAAAAACTGGATTGAATCTGCTGTCAAGACCAATGGCATACCGGTATACAAGGTTGCTCCAGAAACAAGAAAAATTCAAATCTATAAGTGTTGAAAACGATTGATATTCGCAACATATAAGTGCACTAAGTAAAGCACTACGTAAAAAATATATAGAAAAACTAAAAAAAAATAGTGCCTAGTAGAAATAAAAATAATAAAAAATAAACATTATTTGTGCCCTCACAAAATCAAGCAGACAGCAGCAACAACAAGCAACAGATGTAAGCTTTTTAGGAAAAAATTCACAACAATTGATCGCTGTCAGAGCAAGAATACTACACTGTTCCCCTATCCGGAAGCCGGTGAGAAAATACACCATTCCCTTATCTCATAACTGGCAGTGATTGTAGTTCAGATGCTGGCCAAGAAATACACCGTTCCCCTATATCGTAGCAGGTAGCGCTTGTAGTTTGTACGCCGGGGAGCAACAAGAATACACCAGTCCCCTAGATCGTAGCAGGCAGTGATTGTAGTTCGGACACCGGAGCAAGAATACACCAGTCCTCTAGATCGGAGCAGGCAGTGCTTGTAGTTCATGGCACTTTGAAAATTTGTGCACCTGGTTGCAAGGGATATTGCTGCTACTTGACTAGTTATGTTAATAACTGCTGACTATCCTTTCCCTTGCGACAGTAACCCTCCTCCGGTCTCAGTGTCGTTGTACTCCGCTTCAAGAACCTTAGGGGGTTACTTCTTGTGTAGTAGACCACCTCCTTCGGTCTCAGGGTCGTTGCCCCCCACTTCGGCCTCAGGAGGTTACACCGTGAATCCTTTTTGAAACCAGATTCTGAAACTTCTTGAAACCTGGGATGGTGGCCCCTTAAGTAGTGTCCAAAAATATTATGCAGGCACTCGGGCTCCTTGCACTCGCTATTTTTGCACATTACTTAAGGGGCCACCATCCCAGGTTTCAAGTTTCAGAATCTGGTTTCAAAAAGGATTCACACCGCGCGCGAGTAAGTCGATACGGAGTAGTTAATATCTCGACAGTTGGCAGTGTTTTTGACTCAGACCTCACTGGGCCGTCGACAACTGTATTTCAACGACAACAACAACACCAACCACCACCACCAATAACAATAATAGCAACAACAAGAAAGACAAACACACCAAAAAAATGTCGTCGTCGTCGTCGTCGACCACCATACACGGTAAACCGTCGGAGGGAATGATGTGTTACTGCACCATGGAGGACATTACCGAAGACGACGGAAACTATGGTGCGTTTCGTTTTTTGTCGTGTCGTCTTTTGTCGTGTCGTCCTTCACCGTGTTCTGTGCAGCAGCAATGGCAGCAACTGCGTGCAGCCAGAAGATAGCAAACTCGATTTCGATTTCGATTTTGCATCACTCCCAACGACAACCACAATATTCCTCTCACTGCTACGTACCGGTACCGCTGCCGATGCTCTTTTTTCTTTTCTTTCGGCCGTTCTTTCCATCGATTCCCGTTTCGCTTTGTTCTGTTGTGTTTTGTTCCGTTCCGTTCCTTCTCGGATGATCGGAACCAATCGTTGAATTACGTGCGGTCTTCCGCAACCAAAAACAATCTCGCAACATAATTTTTTCCCACAAAACCGGACCGAACCCATTCATTTATCCGATGACCCGATGAAATGCGATGCGATGCGATGAAATGCGATGCGATGCGATCCAATACAACAACAACAACAACAACAACAACTTATACTATACTAATACCGATACTAATACCAATAACAATCCTTATACGCAACAACAAAATCTCATACGCCAATCCGCATTGTTCGCAACGCAAAACAAAACAAAACAAACAACAAAACACAAACGAAATTTCTCACAGTCGAATACCAGACTTACCCCAGCGGGACGTGGCATCCCTGCCAATTCGAACGATCCATCGTCGAGCACCTCCTCAAAACACAATTCAACGCGTACGTGGAACGGGTCCACAAAACCGACTGCAAGGCGGAACTCCGGAGGCTCCTCGAGGAGGGTCCCCCCGTCTGGCTTTCCGATCCGCACGCCCTCCCCCTTCCGGGCGACAACAACAACGACAACAACAACGACACGCACGTTTGCAAACTATGGTACGCGGGGGACGACATCGAGGTATCGGCCAAGCTAGAGAATGCCGTCGAGGGAGACGAGCGCCGCAAGCTGTGGGACGAGCTCAAGTTATTCATGATCACAGACGGAACGGAAGACGATAACGACGACGACGACGACGAGGGAGACGATAACGATAACGACGATAAATGATGGGAAACCGCGGAGTCGTTTCGAAACGTACGGGACGGGAACCCGTAATCGAATTCGAGGGTGTGGAACCAGCGAATCATCATTCCGTATGTATACCGGCACCGTAGGCAACGAAGCGAAGCGAAGGAATCAAATCCTCGTGTGTTGAGTTTTCTGATGTTTTGAATTCAAATTAGCAAGAGCTGACTGCGTATATTGAATAGAATACAAAGTGCTTCTAATATAGAAGTAGTAGAAGTATTAGTAACATTGAGCTTAACACAGTGCGTGTGGAAAAATTTGCACAGTGTACACCCGGTCACGTGCGGGCCGGTAGTTTGTGTTCCGTCCAACAGTGTGGGTCGGTTTGTTGGTTCGTTCGTTTCGCTGGTTGGTTGGTTCGTCTTTCATTCGTTCATGCATTCGTTGTACATTGTACGTTACACTCGTCGTTCGCCGTTCGTCGCTGCCGTGTTCGTTCCGGAAATGAGCACAACCGCAGCCGTTTCAACACCCCGCTCGGAATAGAATGAAATAAATCAAATCGAGTCGAGTCGAGTCGAGTCGAATTGCATTTCATTTCATTCGCTCGCGTCTTATTGGTTGCCGTCTGTCTGAAGGTGCCAGTCGTTTCGTTTGCCGCAATGGCATGCATGTTTGATGGCTTGTTTGTTTGGGTCTCTCGCAGCGCAGCAATGAATTAGGAGCTGCTGTAGTATCGTAGCTCAGCTTCGAGACCACTCGGCGGGTTTTGTCGGGTCGGGTCGGGTCGGGTTGGATCCACTTTTTTGGTCGTAGTGTAGTGTAGCGTTGCGTTGCGCTAAGTTCCGTGTCGTGACATAGCGTTGCTTGTCGTTTTGTTTTGTTTTGTTTTGTTTTGTTTTGTTGCATTGCGTTGCGTTGCATTGCTTACGGACTCTCCACGGCCACGGCACCGGCCAAGGCATCGTTGTCGATGTCGTCGTGGCGAAGTGGACCGCACGGCTCTGTCTCTGTGGTGGTGATAGTGGCGGTTTGCCGGACGGTCCTCGAAGAAGAAGAAGCGTCGTTTTTGTCGTCCGACGACGGAAGCTCTCGCAGCGAACCGGAACTTGCGCCCGCGCTTCCTTCTTCCTTGTAGACCGCGTAGACCTTCACGGAGGACGACGACGAGGACGACGAGGACTCCGTTGATGCCAACGAAGACGAAGACGAAAACGGCGTCATCGCCACCAGGTTCCCAACGGACGCCTGGAACGGTTTTTGCACCGCCGACTTGAGGGACGACACCGTCCACTTGTCGATGCGCGATCCAACGATCCGGTTCCAATTCGCCGCGAACGACGAATACGAATACGACCGCGTCACCGGCGCAGAAGCCCCGAACGCCATTCCCTCCAACGGCTCCAGCATCCAGTCCCAGGTCCGCTTCCAGAACTCCGTCCAGACCAGCTGGGAGACCACCGTGGAGAGGGACGGGAGAATCTCGGTCCGAACAAACTCCCGCTTGGACACCAGCGTGAGTCCGAGCCATCCCAGCTCCCAGTAGGCTCCCTGGACGATCAATCCGGGAACCCACGCCACCAGCAGTGCCGCCGCCACCGACGGGGCTAGGGTCCGGGCCGTCGCTTCCAGCTTGCTTGCGTCGAAGCGGACGTTGGTGTTGACGTTCGGGAGCACCGTCGCCACCGTCGTTGCGGCGGCGGAAGGGAGGGACCGCCACAATCGGGACGACGGGGGTGCCGCCGCCGCCACGGCGAGCGCCGAGGAAGAAACCGGTTCCACGATCGCCAGGGATCCCAGGGCCAACAGCGCCAGTCCCCGCGGGAGCAATTCGGAGGCAAGCGCCGGGATCGTCGTCGTGTACCGGGCCAGAGAGGTCGTGGAATCATCTGGTGCCGAGAGAGCCGACGCCGAAGCGGCCGTTGCCGATGATTGTGGAACAGCTGGCGCCGATGATTGTGCTGGTGCTATTCGTGTTGCGTGCAGCACGTTCCGGATCGGCCGGAGCTTGAGTTTCCCCCGGTAGGGCGGCCGGGCGGAAGCCTCCCGTTCGGACCGAGGGTTTGGTTGGGGGCTGCTGCTGTTGTTTGCGGTGCCGGCATCTGTATCGAGTGCTGCTACGAAGAAGGGGCCCATCATCGTAATCATGGACATCGTAATCGTCATCGTCATCGCCATCGCCAGGATCACCGACGAAAGGGACGTTCGCGGTCGATGATACAACTGATTATTGCGGTTGCGGTTGCGGTTGCGGCGGGCAACAACGACGGGGCGCGTTCCGGGCACATGGCACCGTTCGTCTCCAGGGGAGGTCGTCATCGTTAGTTCGTGAGGTAGTGGGTTAGTTAGTTAGTTAGTTAGTGAGTTAGATTGGCAAAAATCGAACCGCTGCGATACTCTTCGTGATAGCGGTGGTACAAGTACCGATAGTCAGAACGAAGTAAGTACAGTAACTAAATTGTGTAGTGAAAGAGGGTTCCCATCCGTTCCGTTTCACTTCACTTCACTTCACTTCCCGAGCCTGTACTCGTAATGGTCGGAGAAGGAACGAACAAACGAGGTGTCTGGGTTTGGGAATCGAAGAATTTGGTTGGGTTGGGAATTTGGGAACATTGCAGGTGGCGGTGGTGTTCGTAATGCAATTCGCATACCGTACGTATGTACCGTACGGAGTCGTACTGCGGTGCCCGCCACGATGTGTTTTTTGTTTTTGTTTTTGGTGTTGTGTAGTATGTGTATGTGTGTGACTGCAATCCACGTGCTAATAGTTCATTGGCTGGCTGTGGCTGTACTACTCCGTATATTGGAAGATACTAAGTGACGATGAATGAATCTGTTGGGCAAGGCATAGGACAAGCCAAAGCAAGACGCGTGACACAAGCAACTAGCACCACCAAGGTATGTATCTGTTGGTCTCGTAGGTAGGTAGGTACGATGCAGAGACGCCAGCCAGCGACCAGCACGACCCAGGCGTCTGCATGGACGCCCGCCCAGCAGGCAGACCCTGGCCAAGCGAGGAGCCCAGACAGAGAAGGGGAGTAATGCCCGGAGACTCACTGCATCATTGTTCAGCAGCCCTACACATGCCCGCGACAATGAGGATGCTGCACATTGAGAGCAAACTAACTACTACTAAGCTCCCACCCATATCCCACCCTCGAGGCGTCTCTGTACTCAGTGAAACCCTAAGCCTAATCTACTTCCCTCTCTAGGGTTTGGGTTAACCCTGACCACACACAATCACACTCTAACCTACGTGCACATACATACACCTAGAGCTTAGTCAATCCGCCAGCACCATGCCTAACCTCCACATAGTCAGCGTAGTAGCGTATAGACATAGTGTAGGCATTGTGTGTGACGAGCTCAGAGGACATGCACTCCAAAGTTGACGTACTCCTGAGATGATGTCAGGGCAGTATCCCATAGGATACACCACCTAGTAGTACTAGTAAGTCAAAAAAGATTATTGTGTTTCCTCATGCAATTTTGAGTCATATGTGTGTGCAATGCTGAGTCAACTTTGGGTTTCCCCCCTGGCACCTTACTACTAGTACTGGTACCACCAGCACCAGCAGCACCAGCAGCACCACTGTGACCTCCCAGCGTGCCTTGTTGGAGCACCAAAGCTACTACTAACAATGGAGGGCACAAAACCCTGGCTACACGTAGGTGACCCCTACCAAGTGTATATATAAACAATAAGTCATAGTGTATCCAATTTCAATATTTCATACAGAACTAATGGGAAGTACTAAATACCCTTTGGTGGAACAAGAAGGGAGTTGTTGTTGTTCTTATTCACAGTCACATACTAGTAGTAGTACTACTACTAGTACTGCCATACTAAAATTTATTAAAAAAATAATACTGTAATACCGTACCGTGAGGGTGCACAATATAAATACAACCCAAAATACAACAGTACAAAAACCATGTAGAACTCTACGTGAGTAGATTAAGCGCGCGCAAATCTTCAGTGAGAGAAGCTACACGATCAGCGAGGCACAAACTCTGCTGAATTCTGCATCAAAAAAACTTCCAAGTCCGATCACTGCAAATAACACGTGAAAATACAGAAACAGAAATAATTTCGATTCATATCATGACAGAAATTGTTCATCGATTACATGTAACATCTAATCGCTAATACAACAAGCAATCGATCGATTGATCGATCGATCATCATTCCCTCGAGGCACAAAGCCCGCTGGCATGTGCATCAAAGAAAATTCCAAGTCAGATCACTGCAAATAACACGCCAACATACAGAAACAGAAATAATTTTGATTCATATCACGACAGAGATTGTTCATCAATGATCGATCCGATAATCAGCAGCGATCCGATCAATCTGATCATCCGATTGATCGATTGAATCAAAGCACAAAGCCCGCTCCGATGTGCATCAAAGAAAATTCCAAGTCAGGTCACTGCAAATAACACGCCAACATACAGAAACAGAAATAATTTCGATTCATATCACGACAGAGATTGTCCATCGACGACATCGATTACATGTAACATCTAATCCCTAATACAGTTAGAGACCAATACGATCAATCGATCGATCGTATCCTACACTCGGTACATGAAAACTTGAACTTCAAAACACTCTGCTATCAGCAACAACAGGGGGGGATCCCCTATCCAATAGCAACACACTCCACTCCACTTGACAATCCACCAATCGAACGCCACCGACAACACCACAGCTCAACGAAGCTGGAAATTTCCTCCCTGCCTCTCATCTGGGCGCATCTTCCGAATCAGCTGAGTCATGGTGCAGCCTCCTCCATAGCACCGCACGATCTTGGCAATGGCTGTGTTCACATCATTCCCCCGGTCCAGGAGCCTTTCCATACATCCCCAAAGAACCTTACGATTGCAATACTTGTACTTCACTCGGCCTCGCTCCACGGCATTGAACTCCCTTGCCGGCTTCCTCCCTCCAATGCCATTCTGATACTCATCCCACAAGGCTTGGATAGTCTGTGGTCTATCATGCAGAGTGGCCGGCCTTTCTACCACAGGAGCCCCTTGACGCGGATTTGCAGATGGCCTTGTTGCAGCACCGGCAGTTCTCTGAGCTGGCGCCATTGACATACCCCGCATGATCTGGGTAACAATCTTAATCTGCCGTTTGAGTTCAGCAAGCTCTGAGATCTGATGGTTCCTCATCTCTGCAACATTTGTTTGAGTAGTGGATAGCTTGGCATAGATAGCGTTTCTCCACTGCTGCCCTCCTCTACCAAAGGCACCACCGCCATCTCCTTCTTCTCCATCAGGGATCTCATCCAGCCACATAATTCCATCGATGTTGGAAGCAACCACTTTGATTCTACGAATAGGATTCTCACCCATAGGAAGTCTTCCTGGCAACAACTCATATCGCCGTACAATCTGTTGCTTCAGTCCAAGGGGACAATAGTCTGCAACAGCCGGATCAAAGCAAGCCCAAAGCAGTGCCTTTGCTAGGATAGCAGCGACGTCGTCCCCAAAGGCTCCTCGAATTGCAGGAGCCACTGAAGCACAGAGCCATTCCTCAGTCAGTCCACTGTTATCCTTCTCCTTGTACAAGCAAATACCTCGATGGCAAAGTTTGCTACCAGCATTGATATCCGGCCAATCTAACTGCACATCCAAGTACATGTCTTGCATACTCTTAGTCTTCCATCTAGCTCTATAGTTAACATCATCACGAGTCGCCCCTCCTCTCCTAGCCATAGTTGTAGCCCACTTCTTAACTGAATGAGTTCCTAGCCTTTGCTGCCTTCCAAGGGGTCTAAACTGATCACCTTCAATGATAGCCTTCAGACCCTTTTGATATGCTGACTTGCACTTGTCTGCCTCCTTGTTCTGGGCTCTTAGTGGAGACCTGGAATCAGTATCACCCTCAGCAAACAGCCATTGACTCAATCGGCCTGCGCCACTACCAACCCACACCTCCAGGTAGATAGAAAGGCCAATTAGTACACAGTATCTGTGATCCATCGATCCCATGAGCAGTTGCAATGGGCAGTCCCCCTCATCGTGGACATTCTTTGACCACCTCATCTGAATCGTAAGATAGCCAGGGTATGTTGTACTTGCCTGCAAGTTTGCCTTCTTCATGTGTGATGTGTCATCCCCTCTTGCAATCAAGTGCAGCTGGACTTGGAGCATCGCCATGTGCCGGAGGCTGGGGAGGCTGTCTCCAATTGCAGTCAGCTCAAGCATCTGAGCAAACTCTTCATGTGTGAAAGCCCTATCAGCACACGTTTCGACGCCAAGCTGCCGGGTTTCCTTCTTAGCCACAGCTTTGATCAGTCGATTGATCTTGATAGATCTCGTAGGATTGCCTGTACTTTCAGTGTCACTCCAAGCTGCAGTGTTTGGCATGAAATATGATATTGCTTTCTTCCAGTATCTCATTGTGCTTGATCTTCCACTAACTGGATTATCGTCTGTACCAGGATCCTCCATCCCATACACCTTCAAGCACATCCATTTGTAGATATCGTCAGGGGTAATCACAACAAGCTCTTCCTGGTTGAACACCCGGTCGGTGGCGTATTCATGCCCTCCAGCAATGAAGGACATCAACTCCAACAAAATCTGGTGGTATCTTAAGAGCTGAGTAGGGGCATTCACATCGTTGGGTAGAATTGGATCCGGTCCCCTTCTGGCCGGTCCCCTTGCTTGCTGGGGTGCTGCCGACGGGGCTCGTCTTCTTGCTGGGGCTCTTCTTGCCGGGGCTCTTCTTCTTGCTGCTGGGGGCGCGTCGCCGTCGTCATTGTCATCGTCAGCAGCTAAGGCAGCTAGCTCAGCTAGCCCATTGTCTTCAGCTTCATCCTCCTCCTCGTCGTCATCATCATCCTCATCGTCATCATCGTCCTCGGAATCATCGTCCTCCTCAGCGTCCTCCTCAGCATCCTCCTCAGCATCCTCCTCATCTTCTGGAGGCTCCAGTTCATCATCATCCGACGAAGAGCCTTCTTCTTGTTCCGCTAGGCGGGCTGCTCTCTCAGCAGCTGCTCTTTGCATGACACCTTGAGCACGCCGGAGTGCTGCTTGAACTAGTGGAGGGGCATTCCGGGGAACAACATGGGGAGCTGCTGCAGCCAATGGCATGATGACCGCAGCCTGTGGATCCATGTCAGCTAAAGCTGCTGCTGCTTGGGCTCGAGCACGGCGTTCCCGGGCCCTTTCACGGGCCCGAACATTCCTCGGATCCATGCTCAGCTGACGCGGCATGTCAGCTTTGCTTGTTGTTGTTCTTCTTGGTGCTTGTTGCTTCTTGTTGATTCAGATATCGATTTGCAGTTAAATCGATCAAAAAAAGTGAGTTTTCGGCTAATCGATCAAAAATCAAGTGAGCTTGAACAAAAGGAGCGTGTATGCAAATCTGTGTGTGTATTTGCTTGAGTATCGATCGATGGAATAAGCCAAAATTAGCAAGTCACTTGCTATTTGTGAGTTGCATAAGTTGCGCACCTCCGTGGGAAAATGCAGGGCTACAAATCAACCAGTAGTGCAACTATGCTAAAATTGAAAATGCAACCGGTACTCTACT